>CM042476.1:73582333-74820458 GCA_023621385.1 Quercus gilva
GAGCAACACAATATGCACTCTTGATAGAAAGAACATCACATTTATTTTCCAACCAAACTATACTATCATCTGGCAGATTGTAACTTAGAGGGATGTTAAGACTAGTTTCTATTTCAAAAGGGAGAAAGAGGGATCTGATTCTATCAAATTTCCACCTTATTGTGTCTTCATTGATGAGGGAAAAGACTATAGGAAAATCATCAAAAAGCTGTGGGGGGGGGGGGGGGGGGGAACAAATTTTGTATGTGGTAGGAGTGGGGAGCCATTTGTCTTCCCAAACATGAATCAATTTTCCATTTCCAACCCTTCATTTAGTGCCCTTTCTTATAACATCCAGATTGTTATAGATGCTTCGCCAAGCATAATAAGGATTACATCCTAGCTTCGCTCCTAGGACATCTCCATAAGGATAGTTTTTTGCTTTGTAAATCCGTGCCACTAATGAGCTTGGATTTGTTAGGAGATGTCATCCTTGTTTTGCTAGCATATCAAGGTTGAAGGCTTGAAGATTGCAAAAACCCATGCCTCATTGCAACTTTGATTTGCTTATTTTCTTCCATCCAACCCATGCCATTTTTGTTTCCTAGCCTTTTTTATCCCACCAGAAGTTTCTTATCATTCCTTCCAAATCTTTACAAAGATCCTTCAGTAGTAAAAAACAACTTATGGTATAGGTGGGGATTGCTTATGCCATTGCTTTGATTAGGACTTCCTTTCCACCCATTGAAAGCATTTTTTTTCCTTCCACCTTGAGAGCTTCTTACCAAAATTTTCTTTATCTTAGCAAAAAATTGGTTCTCTGATCTAATCACAGATGGGAGGCCAAGATACTTATTGTTCCTAAGTCCTACATGGGTCCTAAGATGTTCATGACTTCCCTTCTTATATATGGGGTTATGTTATGACTGAAGAACATTGATGACTTATCAGTATTTATTTTCTACCCTAAAGCTGCTTCATAATGCTCCAAGATTTCTACCAACTTATTACACTCTTGACTACATGCCCTACAAAACAATAAGCTATCATCTGCCAAGAACAAGTGTGTAACTTTAGGGCAGCCCCAGCATATAGAAATACCCTTAAGGTCATGATTGTTGTTTTCATCTATAATAAGAGCTGAAAAGGTTTCCGTACATAATAGGAAGAGATATGATGATAAAAGCTCTCCCTGGTGAAGTCTTCTAGAGGGAACAAGCTACCATGGGCTTCACCATTAATTATAATAAAGTAGGAAACTGTGGTAATGCATTTCAAAATCCATCAAATCCATTTTTCATGAAATCCTAACCTCCTCATCACTTTCTCAATAAAAGACCATTCCACCCTATATATGCTTTGCTCATATCTAACTTAACTACCATAGCTGTATTTTCCATCCTTCTTATGATCAAGATAATGCATTAATTCAAAAGCAACAAGAAAAGAATCTGTTATCAGTCTTTCAAACAAGAAGGCATTTTGATTTTCTGATATTATCTAAGGTAAAACAACTTTTAGACGATTGGCTAACACTTTTGATATTAGCTTGTAAGCAACATTGCTAATGCTAATAGGGAGATAATCCTGCATTCTTATGGGATTCTTCACTTTTGGCATAAGGATTATGTTGGTTTTATTTATTTCATTCATAGGCACATTAGAATTAAGAACAATGAATACCGTATTAGTAACATAAAAACCAACAATATTCCAATATTTTTGGTAGAATAAAGCTGACATACCATCAAAGTCGGGGGCTTTTGTTTGAAGCATCTGTTAAAGTGCAGTTTTGCCTTCTTCCTCAGCAAAGTCTTTAATAAGGGCATTATTCATCTCATTGGAGTCTCTTGTAGGAATGAGGTTTGTCAATTCGTCCACTCGAGTTGGATTGGTAGTTATGTAAATATTCTTAAAATAAGAGATGGCTGTGGTAGCTATACTTTCTCTATCATCACACTAGATTCCATCCTCATTCCATAGTTTAGAAATTGTGTTCTTCTTTCTACACTCTAATGCACGATAGTGGAAGAATTTTGTATTACAGTCTCCCTCCCCTAACCATTGGACTCTCGATCTCTGTTGCCACAACAGTTCCTCCCCATCTACTAACTCATTGGTCTCCCTTCTTAATCTATTGATTTCCACCCCATTCTGTCCTCTTTTATCTTGCATAATTAATTCATTGAGAGCCTTCGTCTTCTCTTGGATCTTCTTAGGAATTTGTAAGGTTGAATTTTATCAACCGTCTTGTTGGCTTTATTCTGTGCCAATTTGCTTGTAATTTAGCACTTAGTAACCCTGTATTTAGGTGGGATTCATGTAAGGGTAGTGTGTGAGAGAGTGTGAAGAAATGCTCAACATTGTGTAAAGAAGTAGGGACTCGCAGCTGATTCGCGACTTGCAAGCTGCCAACTGCAGCACACGTGAGAAGCATGCGGGGAGGTGAAGGGTCACACCAACTGTCGCACTATAGGACAAAAGTCCTAGGCTGGTCAGGTCGTTAACTCGCGGCTTGAACTTGCGACTTAGACCAATCGCGAGGCCAAGCCACCAACTTGCCCTGTTTGGGAAAAACTGTCTCTTCGTATTCCAAACACACACCACTATATATAGACCCTTATACTCACAAAATGTAGAGAGCTTCCTGAGAGAATTTTGAGAGAGAAACCCTAGAAAAAAACAAGATTGTCTCATCCCCAATCTTCACTAAGAGACTCTTCAAATTCCTCTACTCTCTTCCTCTCCATTGATACATCCTTGAGAGGTTCTTGACCAAATCATTTTCTCACCACACCCACGTCTGTGAGAAGGTTTTTTGGTGCTAAGGGAAGCAATTTAGAAGGGAACAATAGTTATTGGTTGATGCTATGGGTTATAGCGGAATCCAGTAAGCTAGAGAAGAAAAAGGTTCGGCACAACGTCGTTGGAGCAAGAAGTTTTGAGGGCTTAGGTACTTGGGTAGATTAGGCTTGGAGGGTTTATTGTTGTTCATGTATCCCAACTACATTTTCTAGTGGATTATTGACCGCTTGAAGGGCGGTGTAGGGCTTCGGTTTCCTCTTCGATAACACATCGCGTGTTGTCCTTGTGTTTGCATCTCTCTTCCCTTTATCTTTTCCTTTTATTTTCTGTTGTGGATGTGATTACAATTGGCTTAGATTGTTTATCAATACTGTGTTTAGCTTATGTTCATATTCCACACATTAATCATTTGATAGTAAGCTTGAATTGGTAATTTGTAATTGGGGGTCTAAACGTTCATAGTGTTTTCAATGCTATTTGAACTTTCAATTGGTATCAGAGCGAGTGCACTTGCTATGGTTTAAACACCTTAGTATGATCCCTGACCCCATTTTGAGATGGATAGGTCTTAATCTTTAAATGTGCCACCATTTTTTTATGTTAATAATTATACTTTTTGGAAAGTCCGAATAAGAGCATTTTTGTGTTCTATTGATGATGATGTGTGGGATGCAGTTGAAATTGGTTGGACTAGACTGGAGGCTGCCAAATCCATTTGGGATAAGGCAGCTCTTGCGGTAGTAAATGCTAACAGTAAAGCATTGAATGCTATTTTTTGTGGTGTCTTTCCAGAAGAATTTAACAGAATTTCATATATAACTATTGCTAAGGAAGCATGGGAGATTCTGGAGACTACTTATGAAGGAACAAAGAAAGTGAAAAACACCAAGCTACAGATGTTGACCACTCGCTTTGAAGATCTCAAGATGAGCGAGGATGAGTCTTTTGACTCTTTCTATAGTAAGCTGAACGAGATGGTTGTCAGCAAATTCAATTTGGGGGAAAAGATGGAGGATTCTAAAATAGTAAGGAAGATCCTTTGGTCACTGCCGGAAAGCTTTCGTGCCAAAGTAACAGCCATTGAAGAGAGTAAGGATCTTGACGACATCAAAGTTCAAGAGCTGGTTGGTTCATTGCAAACGTATGGATTGTCACTGCCCACACAAAAGAAGAGCAAATCTCTTGCTCTTAAAACAATTGATGAGAGAGTGGTATCTCATGACTCTTCGGAAGAGGATGCAGTAGATAAAGATGTGGTGTACCTTGTAAAGAACTTCCGGAAATTCTTGAAACTCAAGAACGGTGGGAAATTTGGTGACAAAGGAAAATTTCAGAGTTCCGGGAATGAGAAGAAAGAATTCCGAAGAAAAGATGGCAAAGATTCCAAATCTTCTCAAGGAACTACTTGCTTCAAGTGTAATGGACATGGACACTTCAAAAAGGAATGTCCCAACTATTTAAAGTCAAAAGGAAAGGTCTATGCTACTACTTTAAATGACTGATTCATCAAACTCTGACTCTGAAGATGGCTGTGACGGAGAGGGAAATTACTCCGCATTCATGACCATTGCACATGTGGAATTCTTAGATGATTTGGGTTCACTTGTGGAGAAGCTTGGTGAGCATTTTGATTTGAAGTCTATTGCGGTTGTTAAAGAATCGGAGTCTGAAGAGGATGAAGATCCATTTGGTCTTCAAGAGAATTACACCTTACTCATTGAGAAATCGGGTGAGTGTGCAAGGGTGGCAAAGGCGGCTGTGAAGAAGATGAAGAAAGCTAAGGAAGATTACAAAAGTTTTCTGGCACGATACAAGGAGGCAAAGTGTGAGATTGAAACACTAAATGGTGAGCTATCAGAAGCTTACACGAAAGTGAGATCTTTTGAGTAAGAGGTAGTGCAAGCCCATGCAAAGATAGAGAGGGTATCATCCAAGAAGTTAGAAGATGTTATTTCGTCTCAAAAACCTTCTCAGAAAAGTCCGGGTTGGGATATACCGGAGGGAGTAGCTCATCAGCCAATGTCACCAAAGAAGTGAAGTTTGTGAAGGCCAAAGAGACGGTTGTAAAAGAGCCTATTCCTGAGAAAGTTAAGGTTGAGAAGAAGAAGAAGGTGGTTGATCAACGGGTGTTTAATAAAACCCGTAATCAATCGGAAGCCAGATTTGGATCTAGAGGAAGATCAATTCCAAGATCACAACAGGGTCCTAGAACGAATCATTTCTGTCATATTTGTGGATTACAAGGGCATACCAAACCCAACTGTCATAAGCTGAGAGCGTTAAACAATGCAAGCACTCCTCGATCACGAGGAAGAAGAAATGACAAGAGGACTTGAGGTGGTGAGCAACCAAGAAATCAAAATCATGATCCCGGAATGATAGACGTGATGAAGATGATTGGTGTCTTCACCAATTGCTTGGAAAGCTTCACAAGAAGGTTTGAAAGTCCTAACTCTCGTACCCAATCCGTCAAGGATATCACCCGAAACATACGTGACGTGTGGGTGACGATGGATACTCATGCATAAGCATTACAACATATCCATGCATTAATACTTCTCATGTTTGTGAATATACTTGGTTGTATGCTTCTTGTGAGTTTTTGAGTTGATATATTGCTTGTGTGTTTGTTTTTGATTCAAATGTTTTTACATTGTTATTTATGTTGTTTTTGTTCAATCTTTTACTGCTTTTATGTCAAAAATCCAAAAACACATAAAAAGTAGAAAATCCTAAAAAGTAGAAAATCCTAAAAAGTTTAATCGGCATTGTTGAGTTTTGCCTCAAAGCATGTTTTGCCTTGTACCTTTGTACTAATGGCCTTGTGCATCTACGAACTTAGCTTGTTTTTTATGCACTCATATTATTGTGGAAGAAATTCTAAAATCTATGTGACTATTGTAAATAGATCTTTAACCTTGTCATGAATGATTAGTGAATGATTTTGTTGATCTTGAGACATGCATAGACTTGTGCCTATATATTTTCCCACTTTTATTTTATTGCTTTACTCAAAGAGCTCACCAAATGTAAATCTCCAAATGAAAAGAGATATTGACCTACAAAAGCCTGTCGCACATACTAGTATTTGATTAGGAAAAAGGTAAAGCGACCAAGATAAAATGTATGATGCCCAAAAAGCCAAAGGCTAACTCATCAAATTGAAATATTAAAAATTTCAGGCATCAATCTCACAATGATATGTGTTGATTCAAAAAGATCAAATGATATGATGTATTTGGAGCCAAATGAAAAGCTTCAAAGAAATGTACTCAAGTTTATGTGGGAGATCATATATGCATACTTCTATAATTGAGATAGGTCACATTATCTAGTGCTAGTTGTGTATGCATTGATTGAATTTATCATTGAAGCTTCACATTAGACTATGAACTATCTCATTTTTTATATTCACACACTTTACATAAGTTTATGTTCAATGAATGCCATATTCATCTGTGTGATTGTACTTGTTTAAATGTGTTTTTACATGCTCAATCTCTATTGATCAAACACAAAAAGATTTTTTAGTGTTTTAGCTTGTTTTTGGAAAGTATTTTGTTTTTTACAAAAATGTCAAAAAATTTAAAAACAATGTTGTCCTATTTTGGCAACTCAGTCGCGGGTTGTCCCAGTCGCATGCCCCAGTTGTGAGCCAATTCTGAGATTTTTTGCGGCTTACTGGCGAGTCAAGGTCTCAGTCACAAAAAATACTTAGAAAATTTTTCAAAATTTGAGTTTTGGTGACTTTCGCAGCTTAGCGTGGTGACTTGTTCGCCGGTGGAAGGTCCAATCACAAGGGGTACTCAGAGATAACACATCACATGTTGTCCTTGTGTTTGCATCTCTCTTCCCTTTATCTTTGCCTTTTATTTTCTGTTGTGGATGTGATTATAATTAGCTTAGATTGTTTATCAATTCTGTGTTTGGCTTATGTTCATATTCCGCACATTAATTGTTTGATAATAAGCTTGAATTGGTAATTTGTAATTGGGAGTCTAAACGTTCATAGTGTTTTCAACACTATTTGAACTTTCAGAATTTGCCCAAACATAGAACTACTCCATTTTGTTAAGGTAGTGGCACAATTCTTAAGCCCTATAGCAAGACCAGTTGGAGTATTTAGATTTAAACATCCATTCCAGGCTTCCTCAATTAGTTCCATACAATCTGCTATTCATGTCCACATAGCTTCGAAATGGAACCTGCGTTTTTTGCATTGGTTGATAATATTAACATTTGATAACAAAAGGGGGTAGTGGTCAGATGTAGTATCAACTAGATGATGGACTTTGATATTCTGAAAGTGCTCTATCCACTCGACTATTGCAAGGGCTCGATCCAGCCAACAGTATTCTCTATCCTCCCCTTCCTATTGATTACACCCCGTGAAATCTACGTCGCAATAGCCCATATCTCTAAAAACACATTTGTTCACCACATTATGGAAACCATCCATTTGGTGTTGAGGCCTTGGAGCAACTCCCATTTTCTCATTGTTTGACAATATCTCATTGAAATCTCCAAAGCACAGCCACGGTAGGTGGAAGGCGATTTAACATGTCCAGAAACTTCCAGGATTCCTTCCTTTGGTGTGTTTTTGGATGTCCATAAAAACCAGTTATTCTCCATGTAAACCCAGTGGCTTCCTTCATTATCATAGCATCTATATGATGCATCGAGTAGCTTTTGATTTCCAAATCTACCTCTCTCCTCCAGGACAATGCTAAACCTCCACCCTTTCCTTTACTTTGAACATATAACCCATTTGTAAAATCAATTTTTTCCTTAACCCTCTTCACACTTGAGATTTTCATTTTTGCCTTCGATAAGAAGAGGATTTTGGGATCCCAACGTTGCACATATTTGTGTAACGCTCCAACAAACCAGGGGTTCCCCAAGCCCCCAACAGTTCCAGTATAGGGCTATCATGGCTCTCAACGATGCTATCCAGTAGCCACTGCCATTTCTTTTATTAGGATACCATCCTTTCAGTTCTTCTTAAGACTTATATTCTTTTCTGCCTCCAGAGCCTCTATTTTACCCATACATTTTGTTCCAATTTCACTTTCTTGGGCTACCATAACTGTATCATCTGCTGGGCCATGTTCTCTAGCCAGCTTCTTCCACGTTCCTTTTCCTTTTTGCTTTCTTCCTTTCCTTTAACCCATGTCAAGAAAGCCCACCACTTCATCTACTTTAAGACCCAACTTGGGCTTTATTGGGCTTGTTACTTCAGCCTCTTCCTTGCCTTTTAATTTCTGGTGGCTCACCACCAAGTTCTCATCTCCACATGCTTTGTCCCTGCCCTTTGCTAATTCAAATTTTGGAGCTTTCCATGGGAAACATGCAGTTTCCCCTTTCTTCGAAGTAGGTAAGCTCTTTTCAGAGCTATCCCATCTAATTGGTTGACCAGCTACTTGACATCCTAACCCATCATCATCACCTAGAGCAACCCAACTCCTAACTTTTTCAGCTCCCAGATTCCTACTGGATTTTTGTGTTCCACTGCTGCTACCACCTGCTGGATCTTCAATAGCCATCAACTGTGGCTATGGTTCTGCTTTCCCACCTCCATTATTTGATAGATTGATATCATCCCTCCTGGGTTTTGCTCTTTCTTGACTTCCTTTGAAATTTCCATTAGCCCTGATCCAATCTCCATATTGATACTCTGCTGTTTGCCCATTATTGGATATTGGACAACGTCGTCCATCATGGCCAATTCTTCCATAGACAAAGCATATTGTTAGGAGTCTCTCATACTTGAAAGTGAGCCATATTCTCTCCCCCTCCAAATTAGATATATATCCACCCCTTTAGAATGACTTATCAACTTGTGGTTCCACTCGAACCTTCATGAACTTGGCTTGATCTGCTTGCCATGATCTTTTATCAGTTTCAACATAGTTGCCAATTTTACTGCCAATGTCTCTTCCAATTTCTTCAGTCATTAACTCAAAGGGTAGTCCCCACACTTAGACCCAAAGAGGGGATGGTGAGAAGGAAATATTGGCTGCTAACAAACCTTTTCTCCATCGACAAAGGAGTAAGTTGTTATCAAAGTTCCAAGAACCATTCTTTTCAACCCATTCCATCTGGTATTGTGAACTAAATTTGAAATGAAGTATGCCATTATCCACCTCTACTATTCTTAGATCGGATCCCATCTTCCAAGCTGTCCTCAATGTGCTTTTCAGGGATCGTTGATATTGCTGCCGATTAGATTGAAGCTTTTCGAAGAGGCTTAATGAGCATTCCTCTAATAGTTCTGCTTTACTCTGAGCCGTAATGTGAATGCCTTCATTTTCTTCTTTGGTGAGCTGTAAATTTTGTAGCCCATTCAGTACTGGGGATTCTCATTGGAGTACTCTCTAATACAAGTCATGGGCATAAAATAACCGATCAGGGCTTACCTTGAAGCAGCTTCAAATGTCATTACTTCACCACTGTATCTCAGTATGGCCACCTTGATATACCTTGATATTTAAAATAACAGTGTTTACTTACTTACACCATGTTCATTATTCGTCCTTATGTAACACAAACAAACAAACGTCATACGTACGTACAAACAATTCCCAATTGTACGTAACTATTCACGTAATATTCATACTGAAAGTAATGATGCGTTCATTACGGAAGACATTAAACTTGTCTCGTTAAATACAGCTCCTTAATAAAGAGATAAAACTTGGTGATAACCCATAAAAAAAAAAAACTTGGTGATAATAGATATGTTGCTCTTGGAGTCAGAGTTCAGACTTTTTTTATGAAATGTAAAGCAAAGGTATTCAATCTTATCGCAAATAAATGAAAGATTCATATCTAATATATATTTAATTAATTAAAATTGTGCATCCAAATATAAAACCTTATTCAATATTTTTGATTGAAAGTGAATTTTGACAAATCCACAATTGGATTACAACTTCTTTTTATATCGTTGATGCTTGTAAAATTTTTAGAAAATTAAAGATCAATAGCTATGTCATTAATAAATTGTTTAAATTGCAAGTTTTTGTAGTTTAAAATTATGTATAAAATATAAGTTTATAGATCATATAGTAAATAATACTCCTTTCGTCCCAGTTTGTTTGTCCTCTATTCCATTTTAGGATGTCTCAAAATATTGTCCTGTTTCTAAAAATAAAAGTCATTAATTTATTAATATTCCTATTATACCCCTACTTTATTTTCAAAACTATTTGAAAAGAAAACTAACAAATATTAAAAAAAAAAAAAATTAATCTAATTGGGACACATTTTTAGTTGTCTCATTAAGAATAACTATTTTTTTTTTAAAAGGCTGATGAATTTATTTAAGAGTAGTTTTGTAAACTTATACATTTTTATAAGACAAATAAAATAATAAATGATGTTCTCTTAAAAAGTTTGACTTTTCAAACATGACAAACAAATTGAGATGAATGGAGTATTTGATTGACACAAAATTTGTGTAAAAAATATATAATTCAATAGTTAGATTTTTAAAATATATAGTAATGTTTATTTTATTGAGTAGGCTTGTAGCCTTAGACAACAACCAGATTTGTAACTAAACTTTGTCATTCTTAGAAAGAAGTTAAAACAATTATGAATTTTACTATAAAAACTCACAGATTAATGTGAAAATGATTATGAACACACTTTAATAAAATAATAAATGAGAGTTTGAATTACTCTTAACTAGTGCAAGAGATATTACAATTTTTTTTTTTTTTTTTTTTTTTACATTAGCTTACAATCACTTTTATTGTCACATCACATTAGTTTGTAAGGTTTTTCTTAAAAAAAAAAAAAAAAAAAAAAAAAAAAAAAAAAAAAAAAAAATTTGCTAACGGTACTACAAGTTTTACTACGTAATGCTTAAAAACTAGTTAGTGTGGCAATAGATGTGATTGGTGAGCTTCAATCACCTCATTAATAATTGTTGAGTTGTCTCTTTGTAATTAGTAACATATCAGTTGATAAGTTCAATGTAGTAAAACTTGTAATACCTATAACACTACTCTTTGTAGTAAAATTTGTAGTACTTTAGCATTTTCCTTACTTTTAATGACACATCAGTGTGTATGGAGTAAAATTTGTAATATACCTAATATCACTCTTAAAATTTTTTACTTAGGATGTTTTAAAGATTAAATCAAACCTGTTGTATTTATTTCAAAAAAAGTATAAGGTAAATATTTATTTCGAAATTAGCTCAAAAGCCTAGCTAAGATTCCACATGTTTACTTGAAATTTAAAAGAATAAAGGTAATAAATAAATAAATAAATAAAAGGGAAAAGTGGTAAGCCAACAAATGAGACTTGAGTTCTATTAAAAAATATATGGACTAAGCCGAACACCATTTCAGAGCATCAGTTTTGGTGTGGGTCCATCCTAAACTTGGACCTTGAAGTATATCGCCAACTTATTAGAGTTTAGGGTGGAGAGAGGAGTTGTCATTTGGCCATAAGTTCAAAAACCAATATTGGCCCTTACATAGGTTCAACTTATCCATGTCTTACGTCTGGAGTTAGGGTATAGACAAGTTTGGAAGGTATTATGCAATTAAGTTTGCCCGATCGAATGCATCAAACACACCTGTTGACATCCCATTTTGGGGGCGTTTGGTTCGCTTCATGTTACATCAAAGTGTAATGTTACATTTTTATAATCTTTTTATGACTGAAAAAGGTAGATTAAATTACATTCTTATAATCTTAGATTCTTGTAATCACTTTACCTTAATGTCACATTAAGGTATTTAGTTTATTAAATTACATTACAATCATAATTCAAGAATGTAACATTCATATTATTGATTCATAAACATTCTTAGAAATAGTTATAATTACTATAATAACAAATTCATTGAAAATAGCCTCAACAACAAAGAAAATGCAAAAACTACCCCTAAACCAAAAAAAATACTGTTGGAATATCCAAAATGACCAAATTACCCCTAAAACCTCAAAAGAAAAAAAAACACTTAAAATCTAAAAAATAACCAAAATACCCATGTAACCTCTAAAATTATCAAAAATACCCTAAATTTAATGAAAATGACTAAAATACCCCCAAAAACTTAAAATGACAACATAGTTCCGAAATCTTTAAATGACCGAAATACCTTAAAAATCACTGGAATAACCAAAATACCCCTAAAATCACTAAAATGACCAAAATACCCCCCCGAATCTCTAAACAACCAAAATATCCCCGAAAATCTCTAAAATGACCAAGATAGGCCCAAAATCTCTAAAATGACAAAAATACCCCAAAACCTCAAAAAAAAAAAAAAAAAAAAAAAAAAACCCTGAAACCTCTTAAAAAAAAAAAATTCCCTTGAAATCTCAAAAGTAACCAAAGTATCCTAAAATATTTAAAATAGCCAAAATACTCTTTAACTTCTAAAATGGCCAAAAAAAAATCCTGGAACCTCAAAAATGACCAAAATTCCAATGAAAACATTAAATGACATAAAATAACCTGAAACATTTGTTTATTTTGAAGGTTTCGAGTATTTTAGGCTAGTTTAAAAGTTTCGAGGTAGTTTAGTCATTCAGATGGTTTTGAGGTATTTTTAGTCATTTTACAGGTTTCGAGATATTTTTGGTCGATTTGGAGGTTTTGGGGTTATTTTGGTCATTCAAAAGGTTTAGGTGTATTTTTGGTTGTTTTGAAAATTTTGAGGTATTTTGGTCATTTTAATAATTTTGGAGATATTTTGGTCATTCTAGTGATTTTCGGGGGTATTTTGGTTATTATAGTGGTTTCGGAATTATTTTTGTCATTTTAGAAATTTTAGAGTTATTTTTAGTCATTTTATAGATTTTGGGGTATTTGGGTTATTCTAATAGTTTTGAAAGTATTTTTGATAATTTTAAAGATTCTGAGGTATTTGTTTTTGTCATTTTTAAAGTTTCAGAGTATTTTCTTTCTCAAAATAAAAGAAGGTTTTAAAGTATTTTTCGTTATTTCAAGGTTTTAAGGCTTGGAACTAGTGGAATATAAAAGCATGACACTGGGCCCATGTGTGTCCATCATGTACGTTGGGCTTAAATTCTCTACTCCTTAAGGCCAGACTTAACTGGGTCTCAGGTTTTACTTCTTGACCCAATATGTGTGAAATGTTAGGTATCAACAATTGTCAAAGCCTGGCCAATCCAGCTTACAGTAAAAGCAACTTGGAGATAAACACGATTGAATTTCATTTGACATGTGGAACTTGATCCTCTAACAATTTTTGTATTATCAAAATAATGGAGTTCGAATTTGTTGCCAAATTTGAAAAGTGAGCTTGTTGAAAAATTTTGTCCGCGAAATTCCAATGTCATATATTTTAAAAGAAATTTCTATGTCAATTTTTTACTTTGATCAGATTCTCCAAAAAAACAAAAACAAAAGTTGAATTTGCTCTGAAGATGGAGTTAATGGATGTTAAGATGTGTAACAGTGTAAGTGTATTTGAAGAACTTTTTTTGCTATTTATTGGATTTTTACCAATAATTTTGTTAAGTACTCTCAAATGACACTATTTTCCTTAGTAGCCTTATTTAGAACTCGAGTATTTGATAGTCGAATTCCATTTTAAAGAACTCCACTTAACTCTATAGAATTTGGGCCTCTATGACTCAAGTTACCTCTTGGAAAACAACTCGATCCCAAACCAAGCTAAACTGTGAAAGTTAATAGGTGTTTTTTTAACTCATTTTAAGGTCTCTACCAAACATAGAAAAATGAGATAATTTGAAAGGAAATTACACTTTATCACCTTAAATTATACCAATTATTACACTTTGCACTCTAAACTTTTCAAATGCAAGTTTTGCACCCTAAACTATGACTCTTGTTACATTTTGTATCAATATACCCCCGATTACACTTTGTATAAAGGAGAAATTATACTTTAGTACCCTAAAATATACCCCTGATTACACTTTGAACGATAAACTCTGGATTTCTGTCCAAGTTAACAGCAAATTTAATATCAATGTGTATTGTGTAACAATGGTTATAATTTAAAGTGCAAAACCTGCATTCGAAAAT
Source organism: Quercus gilva (assembly GCA_023621385.1). Taxonomy (NCBI): domain Eukaryota; kingdom Viridiplantae; phylum Streptophyta; class Magnoliopsida; order Fagales; family Fagaceae; genus Quercus; species Quercus gilva. The sequence goes on from CM042476.1 coordinate 73,596,156, forward strand.
TTTAAAATGTAAAGTATAATTTGGGATATAAACTATAATGCTTTTTGAAAAATAATTCATTCCTTTTCCAAAACTAGACATCATTAAAAAACCAAATGTGGTTCTAGAATTAATGAAAGAGTAGTATTTATTTCACACTTATTATTGCACTATACACACATTTTTTGCATTGAAATGGTAACTTGTAGTCACGATTTCAACTCAAAATCACAATTCAACAATTTTAGTGAAAAAAAATATGTATAATTTTTTTTTTTTTTTTTTTTAGGGAAATGTTTTGTGTATATCTGTGTGTAAAAAGATTTAGCAAAAATAAAACCGTAGTACCAGTCTACCAGACGAGAAGAGAAGTGTAACTGAAACAAAGTCTGTTTAGGTTACCGTTTTGGCCCAATCCCAAATGGGAGAAACACGTCCACAACAACCCATTCTCCGACAAGGTTATCTGCCGTACGACATCGTACTGAACATACTGGCAAGACTACCTGTGAAATCAGTCATAAGATTCAGGTACATATCTAAATCTTATAACTCCTCAATCACCACCCCCAATTTCATCTCCACCCACCTTAAAAACATCAAGGATTCCTATGATAACGATAATGGTTTTGTCATACACATGCCCTCTGTGACAGACAACATTGGTTTTCAAAGACCAGTTTGTACGGTCGCTTTAGACCGCACTTTTGATAGGATTTCCGAGCTTGGAATCCCCTTCGATTTTCATTATATCTATACCCAAATAGTTGGTTCCTGCAATGGCTTGTTGTGTTTCGCCAATTCCGCTAATGTTGTATATTTGTGGAACCCCAGCATTAGAATGTTCAAGAGGTTGCCTGATACTTGCTTAGGACAGTTAAAAGATGTTACGCTCGGATTCGCTTATCATCCCGAGAATAATGATTACAAGGTTGTGAGGATTTCGTGTTTGTCTTTGTTTACACATGAGATTGAGGTGTACACATTAAGTTCGGATTCGTGGAGGAGTGTTGGAAGAACCACCAGTTTGACAGCAACCAATGTTATGTTCTATGATAAAAACTATCCTTTGCCGATCCCATTGGTTAATGGAGCTTTGCACTGGGTGTCAAATGTCGTAGAAGGCGAAGAGAATCTCAGGAGTAGGATGATTATGGCTTTTGATGTCAATAGCGAGCGATTCAGAGAGCTAGCACTGCCTGATGGGTCTGTTGATGAGAACACCTTCCAGACATTTCTTGCATTGTTCAAGGGGAAATTGGCTTTAATTGCGTGGGAACATAGCGAACAACCTGGCACCCAATACTCCATATGGGTGATGAAGGAGTACGGCGTGATTGAGTCTTGGAATAAACTGTTTGTTGTACCATTTGAAAGAGTAGCTCATTGCATTGCCTTTACCGAGTATGGTTCGCTTCTGGTTTGCTACATCAATGATCAAGTAGAGGCGCAGGGATTTAAGTTTGTGTTAGTTGACACTAAAACTCTACATGAGAAGAAGGACCCTGATATCCAACATTATTCATCTGTAGCTACTTTCATGGAGAGTCTTGTTTTATTTGATGGAGCAAACGTGGTATCTTACTAAGCATATGGCGGAGTGTACATAAGAAGTGAAGTAATTATTGGTATGGAAGAACTGAAACCTTTGTTATTCCTTATCCTTTTAGTAGTAGACATGTTTGTCTTGCTAGAAGCTTGATTTTTACCCAGGTTTACATACCCTTTGTGGCTACTATATATTATTATTTGATACTTGTATGGATGGTTTTTGTGCACATATCAAAGTAGGACAGCATTAACAAAAAACAATATTTGGCCAACATAATCCTTTTTCGCTTGTGTGTCCCTCTGGTAGTGTTACAGAGAGCTACATTAGAGCTCTCCTGGCTTCAATTTAAAAGAAAAAATGACTAGAAAAACAGGAGAATATAACAAGCTCTAAAACTGTGATTATTGAGAAGGAGAAGCTGAGTGCCTGTCAAGTGAGACTGTTACCATTCCATGCTCTTGTTCTTGCTTCCTTGGTTCAAGCTACATGGTCTTTGTTGGTTTCTATACTACATTTTAACCGTAATTTCAATGATCAGAAGCTAATGTATATAACAGAGAGTCCGTTCCAAGATATGTGATGTTGCTATGTCCTCCTGTCTCTGTCCTCTAACAGATATATCTAGATAAGGAATGCTATTATCTCATGCTTAGCTAGGTTCAATCACTTGTTTATGTCAGCATATATGTGGATCAACATGTTTATGTGCTTAAATGACGTGTTTCTGTTAGTACCATTTTGTTCTTTATCCTAAACAAAGATGCTATGATTTATACTACTAAGGAAGTTTAAACAAAAATGTTTTAAAAAGACTGTCGATCTGCCTTTGGTTGTTGATTCTATTGCTAGTTACTACTGATTGCATGACCATTTACATGTCCTCACCTTGGGTCATTGGCTTAGAGACGTCTGAATGCATGAGTGGTGATTATTCATTGTATTCTGAATTTGATATCATCTATAATGCATATTCGGCTCTTGTTTTCATTCTTAGTCCTCTTTGTTTACCAGTTGGTCTCTCCTTGTACTTTTTCATCCTTTTTTCAGTAAACTTGCATAATTACTACTTATAGGAAAACTTAGTAGATCTGAAAAATTGCTTGTATTCTGTAGTTTTCTTGATCTTAGGGTCATGCCTGTGAGCAACAAAGCCTTGCAAAAGTCTGTCAAACATGTACAAAATAGAGGATAATTGATAATTAATTTCTCCATCGCCTGCAGGTGTAACTCAGCCTTTATATTAAATCATCACTATCAGGAGCATTAAAATGATCCATTTCTTGTTGATGTAAAGGATATATAAAAAAATAAAATAAAATAATAATAAATTTCTCCTCTCAAGGCATGAGAAAGGTAAAAAGGATATTTGAACTGAATAGACAGAATAAAGGAGACTAGAAAGGGTGCAAAAGAAAATTATCCCCTTGAACCTAGGAGAGGAGAATGGTGGCTCACTTGAATGTAGGATAAAAGCTTGAGCAATGTAGCACTTGCTTGTCAACTGACAGAGATGACTTACAACCCTATAGAACAACATTTCATAATAAATTGTGCATTATCAATACTCTCTCTCTCTCTCTCTCTATATATATATATATATATATATAAAGGAGAGTTTGCCACTATCCCATCGAAGCAGAGAATGAAGCAACCGTGTGAATGGTGCTTTTGTTGAGCACTTAATTTGGTGAGTGGTGAGAACCCAAAAGAACTGAAACCTAAAGAGCAAAACAAGAAGACAAAGCAGTGGCAACAACCTTGATATTGGTTTTGGTTGATAGCTTCAGAGACATTCAGAGTAATCCCCCAGATACTTCCCCAAAAACCTTATCCTCACTTCTCACCCCGAAATCTCTGCCCTTCTCATCAGACTTCACCTCTGGACTGCCTGCACTGTTAATTCCATACTACTATCTTTGATTTAATTTAATTCAATATATTTATTTTAATATTTGCTATATTTGTTGTGGCTGAGGGATACTGGTTGAAGCAGTCATCCATGTTTCCCTATACAGGTTTATTCCTTTTCTTTTATTGGGGTTATTTTGGCTATGTTTTTGTTATATATATATATATATATATTGGATTTCTGTTTTGCTTTTTCATCTATGTGCCATGGTTCTTTGTTACTACTATCACTTCTTGGGCCACTCACAGAGAAAAGGTACCACATTAGCTTAGACCATAATTTCCAACCTTTAGCATAGCAAATTGAATTTATAATTAATTTATGGCATACATGATTTTGAACTATTTTATTGGATAGTGCAGAATTGAAGGGCAACTTAATCATATTTTGTGCAGGTAACATGTGTTGTATTTTTTGCCTGTTTGCAGTGTGGTTCCTTTATTTTTTTTCTGCTGTATATTTTGTGTTGCTTGTTTTAAATAGTAATTTATCCAATATTTAGTGATAATTATCATGCTTATAATAAAATGGTCACACTATATGTGTTAGATATGTCATTAAATGGTCAAATTTTCATGTTTTTGGTGCTCTCTTTTGCTCATTTGCTAATGTCTTAAGTTCTCTCTTTGTAAAACTTCATTTGATTCTTGAACTTAATCATCTGCAATGTGTAAAATCAATTTTCTTCTTCTTTTGTTCTTTGTTTTTTTTGTCTTCCCTTTTCCTAAGCAATTTTTTATCCATTCAGTAACTCTCATTTGCACATTCAAAGTGATAATTTTTGTTTAAGTGGACAAAGTTAAATTAGTGCAAACCACATGTGGGCTAATATGTAATTATCCCTCAATTTTATTGTCATTTGGAAATGTAATTTAGGAGTTCTTTATTGTCGATCATCTACAACATTTTGAGTGGCTGACCAATTGCTAGTTTTCTTAGACTACAGAATTTCATTTGTAGGCTTCATAATTGTGTCCCTTTTTCTCTGTTTGGATCTCTTAGTTGCTAAAGTTAGTTGTTATCACTTATCTACAGATATGAACAGAGAAAGTTTTTTAGACAAAGGAAGTAAATATGGCTCCTATTCCTATTTTCCAAATCTATTTAATGAAAGAGATGTCTTGTCCACTCAGTAGACCAAAAATTTGCTTCATTAACTAAATCATCTTTCATCCTGGAACCATAACCATTACATGAAACAATCTTGTTCTAGGCCCTACTTGGACATCATTTACCTATAAGTGATAAATTACGCAATCTGTTGAGAGTTTAAGTATACACTCTGTGAATGGACAGTTAAAAACTGTAACAGGTGATGATGTCGTTGGAAAGTATTATTGGGAATTTCCAAGTGATTTCAAGGACGCAGCTTGGAGTTTTAGACAGAAAACAAATTATTGCATCATTTAATAAAATGGTCTTCTCATAAATCATCATTTGCGAAACTTTGATTATTATTTTACTATTACTAAAATATCAATGAAATTTCTTTAGGCTTCTTTGTGTCCATTTTTTAGGTTCGAAAGACTTAAGATTTTATGTATTTAGAACTCTAATGCGTATTGTTGGCAAACCATGATCAAAACAGGTTGTTTAGTCTTGTTTAGGCTTGCTGAAAGTTGTGTCTTTTATGTAAAGTTGGAATCAAGTGGCTGCAAAAGTATTTGTTACTTTCGGCCTAGCTCAATTGATCAAAAATTAGACTCGATCGATCGGAGGTCGGCCAGAATGTTTTTTCTGCAGAATTTCAACTCAGCCCAAACTCTAGTTAAACGTCTTGGGGACCAAGTAAAACACTCCTATATATAAGGGAAATCCTAAAACGTTTTTGAGACTTCAAAGAGAGAAAAGAGAGTGCCTCTTTTGTATCTAGGGTTTTGTACCCAAACCTCTCTAAGGTCTTTATTGCTCATATTTTCTGTTTTGTGTAAATCTTTTGTGAAATTTAGAGAAGCTTTCCTTTACACAAAGCTTAGGGTTTTCAAGGAGAAGATTCTATCTACACCTTGATGATCAACTCAGTTGCTGCCATTAGAGCTTAAAGAATAACAAGCGTGGGTGCTTGCAGCTGATTAGAGAATCCAAGAAAGAAGGAGTCCGTGGATTTGGAACTTGCACGTGGTCGTGTCTGTAAGTTCTACTGATGGGTAGCATTAGGAAGTCAAGCGGGGGTGCTTGTAAGTCCTTTTGTATGAACTTCGATTCTTTCATAGTGGATTCAGGTTTACCTTGAGAATAGCTAGGTCAAATCCTCCCTAGGTTTTTACCGTGAGGTTTCCTAGGTCATCATATCTTATGTTCTTTATTTTTCCGCTGCTATATATATTCTTGATATGATTGTTTGATTGTGATAATCTAAAATTGCATAAATTGACTAAGTTATTCACTTGGCTAATTCTCTAGGTTAATCCAATTATTGTTTTAAGGGGTCTAAAAATTAACAAGCCATTTTTATAAAATATTAAGTATTCTTTTTTCAATAAAATTATATATATATATATATATATGTATATAATAAATTAAAAAATGTAAGCGATATTGTGAAAATGTTCTTACTTTCAAGTTTTTGCTATTAAATTGATCTATTTTAACATTAAGTAATATTTGACAGATTAAGATTATAGTATGCTTATTAAAATGAAGTCAGTCTGATAAAGCATGCACGTGCCATCAACACTAGTACTCTTAGAAAAGGTCATCAAACACAATAATATTAATACACTAGAAAGATAAACATGCTTCAGCCTTTCATTTGACTATAATTGGAGAAGAGTTTATTAGAATTTATTCAAAAGAATGCCAACTTACATTAGGACCATTAAATTTTGCTATCATGAATATCGGTTGTTTGACTTGAAGTAATTTCATGCTAATGGCTGAACTAAGCTACTCCCTCTCTTACTAATATCGTAATGATGGAGGCAACACATGGTTTTCAAAAAGCTAGCCTAAAGGCCCAAATATATAATAGATAGTATGCATTTATTTGCCCACATTGGAAACTTTATGTCTTGCACTGCTACTTTTTTAAGGAAGGAAGTTGTACTTTGTAAGATCACGTATTGTCTACTTTGACGTTAAAGTTTCTGTTTCTAAGATATTTGCATGCATGGATGGATGCTGATAAATGCCCTTTACCGATTTACTGGATTTTCTTTTACTTACTGATTTTTTTAAAATTGGTTTTACTTCTGAATTTTAAGAGCTAGCTCTTTTTAAATATATCCTCATGTTCCTCTTGCATTTACAATGTACTGGGGTTGCTTACCTTTCTTAGTGCTTTTTATTTCAATTATTATTACATACCAAAAAAGGTCCTTCATACTTGCCTTCATTTTGCTTTTGCAGATGCATGACCATATAAATTGGGAATTTGGTTTCTCCAAAAAAAAAAAAAAAATTGGGAATTTTTATTTCACGTGTTGGAAAAATTTGTTGTTAGTAAAAATGGAGGAAATGGATTTTGACTTGCAATAGCAGAATTAGATTCTCTGCTCTTGTATTTGGTAGTCATACTAGCGTCTTTAGTTGCTTAGTTGTTGTAAAGCAAGTTGATTCTTTTGTTTTTATTTTTTTATTCCTTGGAAGGTAAATGCAGAACTCATGCACCCACATGAGATTGAACCTCTGAACTGTTGTCATTGTTGTTGTACATTTCTGTGAATGTTCTATTATGATATTTGATTATTGCATACACTATACAGTATAACTATTGAATGTTATGTTTTGTATTGGATTCGTATGCACTATACTGTTTTATTGAATTTGTGTCGTGATCTTGCTTTAGTGTTGGAACAATTTGGAATGATGTGCTGTTTATTTGAAAATTGGTGTTGTTTTAATCTTATGGATTGAAATGTAAATGGAGATTGGCTCTACTCCATCAAATGAAGTTGATTCCTATGTTGTTTTTTTTTCTTTCAATTTTGCTATATTTACAAATTTAATCTATATGTTTATATTTTAATTAATTATTAAACTAAATATGATTTCACCACTGTTTGACCTCTGGTTGAATCCTGGACAGGGCTTGAAATTGTGAATCTATTTATTTTTTGGTTCTTGAGATGTATGGTTTGAAAACCTGATTCTTTATCTCTGTGTGTTTTGATAGAAAAATTGGCAGAGAAGTGTGAAAAGAGAGAAGGGGGGGCAGTAATGTTAACTTGTCAACTATCTAGTTTCTGGGAGGCGGCTGATACTATGAGGGTTCAGTGGTTTCCCATTGCCTCAGTGGGGGACGTTGGTGGTGAACATGGCTGCCATTCTGGGTTGAAAGGTGAATTTTGTTTCCAATGTCTTAGGTTGTTTTAAGAGGCAATATTACTCTCAGCAGTCTTTTGAACTTACCAACCTTACCTGTTTATATGGCATATATTAGTAAATGAAATGTCTTCCAATAATCTATTGTAAATTTATAACATGACGCAACACTAGCATAACAGACTTAAACTAATTCTAACAATCATAACTAACACTATTGTAGATTTGGACCATGGATTTTTCATTGTTTGGAGTGCATTGGGGTTATGCCAAAAGGTGTTGCAGAGCTTTTGGTGAGTTGGAAAGGCAAGGTCATTAGGTGATGTATTGCGATTTGGAGCATGGTGCCACAAACCACCACACCCCCCCCCCCCCCCCTCCTTGCCTCATGTGGGGTCATCGGCGAGAGAGGAATGCTCGAACTTTTCAGGTTGCAAAAGATTTATTCATGACATGAAGCTTTTATTTTTCGAAACTTTTTTTATCTGATTTCCTTGATTGATATACTTTTAGCATTTAATGTTCATGTATCATTATACACTTCTTGTGTACATGGGTGGCCTTTTAGCCATTTTTAAATGAAATTTTATTTTTAAAAAATAGCAATTACGTACGCAAGAACATAAAATTTACGTGGAAAACCATTTCTTCCACTAATGATAGTTGTCTAGCATTATCCCGTTGCTTGACAAAGAATGAACTGCAACACACATTTATTGGCGTAACATGTAATGTCCCAACAGCAATTAGGTAAAGAGAAGTTGCTCCTTGACTTCTTTTGGGTGTGGTGTAGGTGACGAGGTGGTATATCCTGTACCCGGCATATATGCTGGGTATGCCGGGTATAGGATATACATATGCCGGGTACAAGATATACAAAATCGTAGGTGACATGCTTAGGGAAAGATATCTTTGTGTTTCTGTTATATAAAGTGGAATGAAACACTCCAACATGTGGGCTCCACTGCCATATCTTTATGTGCCTTCTACATGGTTGAAAGGATGTCCAAACTTGTAGTGAGTTAAAGTAAAAAGATATTATATATTTCGAGCGAATCCCCTCAGCTCTCTCATAACATGTGAATTTCATATGTACACGTGGGAGAATTAGGTGTATAAACTTGAAATATGATATACCTTCTCATTAGAGGCTTGGATGGCTGCTCAAAACAAAAAATATATATAAAAATATGTGGCTTGAATATAACCAAAAACTAACCTACAATTCAGACTATATGAATTAGCTTCCTTTAATTTCTATCAATTGTAAAAATTTGACTTTTAGACTAATTAATCTTGTTTGGTACTACTTAAAATGATAGAAATTCTCTTACATTAAACAAACTGAGAGAAAATCCAATTAGATTCTTAATTTAACGCTACTTGTCAGATCTAATTTATAAAAATTTTGCACCAAAAGAGTTATTTGTTGCAAAAGACAAGGAGTCAGTTTTCTTAATTTTGTTGCAATTAATTACAACACCGAAAAAATCAAGGAGTCCTGTGAAAAATAAGTTAAAAGTTAAACACCATCTCAATCTCTAACGCTAGATTAACCCCCCCCCCCCCCCCCCCCCCCCACAAAAAAAAAAAAAAAAAAAAAAAAAAAAAAAACATAGATCGACAGAGTGAGAAATCTAAGGGCCACCACCACGAGAGCCTTGCCCAATTCAGCTACCGGCGCCACCCAACTAAATGAGTTATGGATATATGTGATCAAGGATCAGAATGAAGCATTCTTTATATGCAATTCACTTGGAGGTGACCACCTTCTAATTTAATTCTAGACTAAAAGCTTAAATTCTTAATCAATCTATGCATATTTTTATTGTCAATCTTTTTGTTCTGTTTTTTAGCAGCTGTGCGCATCATCTTTAGGCAATATGCTATTTTGGAATGAAATTTAGATTTCATGACTTTAATTCAATTGTAGAAACCGTCTTTTATTTAGCTCAAATCATAATTTAGTTTATTCTAATATGGTTCCATGGTTTGTTTTTATTCCATCATAAATTGGTATCACTTCTTGGGTTCTAAAGCAAGGTTTCATAATGCATAGCTCTGCTATACATGTTCTTTGTATTGCATATTAATAAATACTTTTCCCAATATTTCTAGAAACACTAAAAAAAATGGTTTCTATCATCCCTGACTTTTTGTGTTGATGTGTATTAATTTGGAATCATGTTGACTTACAATCTCTCAAGCCAGGAACTTGGTATCCTTCCATGAATTGCTAATTTTTTTTTATAAATTTGTTAAGATGGCATGATATCCTTGTGATGTCATTGGAAATTGGAATACAAAAGTCCGCTAAACAATCTTGCCTGTTTTGGCTAGACTTTGGTCAAAATTAGACTTCCATGTCTTGTGGCATTTTTGTTTCGATCATCTATCATATATATATATATATATATATAGGGTAGAAGATTTGTCATCTAAATATATTTTTATTATTATTTTTTTGGGCAGAAGATTTGGCACTATGACATTGATGAAAATGAACATGAGCACTTTTGAGTCTTTGACCCAGTTTTACTAAGGATCTGGCTCCAATATTTTGCATGAAGCGTACAAAAGTGCAGTACGTGTTCCGAATGCATCTTTTAGCCACTCGATACTTATGTTAAATATGCCAGTGACATTGAAACTGCCATTCAGGATGTTGCGTTGCGTGAACAAGTTTGTATGCCTTCTGATCTATAGCATATGCTTACATTTCATTTCATTATATATGAATAGTTTGCCTCTATTTGGTTCAACTGGAAATTCTCACCCAAAATTTCAATCAAAGTCAAAGGTTTATACTAATTTGGCCTTAACAAAATGTCATCTATTTTTTATTTCATAAGTTCAATAATTAGAAAGTATATGAAAATTGGTGTGTGTGTTTTGTAATTTCAAAGGGGCAAGTGGTTCTATGGACCTCCTAAGGATGATACGAGATATTTCAATTATTATGAGAATTTTATTAATTTGTTCATTTTATCCATGAATATTCTTACAAGAACATTTACTAAAGATGACTTTAGAATATTCTCTATTCTCACATTAGAGGAGTGATAAAGAAGGGCACATAGCGTGTTAAGAATGAGTACTTCTGTTCATCAAAAAAAAAAAAAAAAAAAAAGAATGAGTAATTCTTGGTCTTTGCCAAATTCTTATAGGGTAATTTCCCTAGAAATAGAAGCCTTAAAGGTCCTGTAAGAAGAAACTTAGAGCATTCTTATCAAATGTGCTAAAAATGCTAAATGCTATTTTTATAAAATGATAAAAACACCTCTACGTTAAATATGCTAAATCTTAAAATTTTTAACATTCAGTTATAGTACAATCTCATCTTTGACACTGTACTCTAGCTGGATTGTAAAAAAAAAAAATTCTTTTTTATTCACTTCAATGGCTCTTTCTCTCTTCTATCTTTCTTTTTCCACTCTCACTTCTTTCTTCTCTCTTCATTCTCTGTGGTTCGCTGATGATTGTGGTCCGCAAATGATTGTGCTCTGATGATTGTAGGCTGCTGATGGCTGTGGTTCAGTGATTGTGGTCATGGATCGTGGGTCCGATGACTGGTTTTGATTTTGGGTTGTGGGTCGTGCTCTGATGGAGATTTTTTTTTTTATTTTTTTTTTTCTGCTGTGGTTTGTAGTTGTGGTTTTGGTTCGGCGTGGGTCATGGGTCGTGGGTCACCGATCTACTGGGTTTGTGTGTGTGTGTGTGTGTGATGGGTTTTGGTTCATCAATCCGGTTTTGGTTCATGTGGGTTTTGGTTCGGCGTGATGGGCCTGCTGGTGGGTTTGCTAGTGGGTTCAGATCGGGGTTTAGGGATGGCAATGGGGCGGGGCGAGTCCGAAGGATGGGGTCTTCACCCTCACCCCGCAAGATTTTGTCTTGCCCCATCCTCGCCTCGCCTCGTATGATGCGGAAAATTTTCTTGCCCCATCCTCGTCCCTTAGGACCATACGAAGCCTCACCCCACCTAGTAAAACTCTACTACTTTTGTTAATTTGCCCTACAACTAGTACAATTTTTTTAATGAAACCTATTTCATTAATAAAAATATACTTGAAATTACAACTAAAATTTTCCTATCAAATCAAATAAATTTTTAGAAATAATTGAATAATATATCCAAGTGTTTAACAAGACAATCATAAAAAATATAAATAAATAAAAAAATCTCATAGTATAACACATGACAAAATAAATGCAAAGAACCACATATTGATATCTTTGTTTAAATAGTAGGATTTTAGAGTATGAAAAATTTATAATTATAACCCTTAACAACGTAGGGCGAGGTAGGGACAGAAAGGGGCGGGGCGGGGCGGGGTGGGTCTAAAAAGTCTAAACCCATCCCCGCCCCGCCCCGTGGTAAGGGGCTAAAATCTTGCCTCATCCCCACCCCCCACTTTTGCAGGGTGGGGAAAACCCGTGTGGGGCGAAGCGGGGAAGGGCGGGTTAAGTGGGGCGGGAAAAATTACCATCCCTATCAAGGTTAAGGTTCAAATCGGGGTTATTGGGGTGGTGGGTTTTGGCTACGGTTTTGTAGCAGTTTTGTGGTGGGTTTTGGTTGTGGTTTGTGTCGTGATTTTTTTTTTTTTTTTTTTTTGGTGGTTAGGGGTTGAAGTTGTGGTTGGTAGTGCTAGTCGTGGCTGTGGCTGTAGGCGGTCATGGCAGTGGGTGTTAGCAGTGGCAGTGGGTTAATTGGCAGTGAAAGAGATGTGAATGAGAATAAAAATTAATATTTTAATGAAGTGGTAAAAAATATAAAATCTTTGATGTTGAGTGTATTGTAAAGTGAGGTGTTAAAACTGATAAAGTAGGTTTTTGAGATGGTAAATGCTAAATTTTTTGAAATCTTTGATGAAGATGCTCTTATGCAAGCAAGGGTCCTAAGGTTTTAAAATAACAAGTTAACACTATATATAGCCCTTCTCTTGGTATGTGAAAGAGCACTTTAGAAATAATTCCGGCAATATACTAAGATCAACTACTACTTTGTTCCATTCATTTAATCATGTCTCTGTGGGTTCCAGTTAGATCAACTGGTAAAATCTCTGATAGTTGAATAAGAGATCTGGGGTTCAATCTCCGCCTACACCAAAAACTGATTGGTGTCTTGGTTTAATTATAAAAGAGCTATCATCAATGGACCAAAATAATTTCATTTATTACTAATTTTTTCCATCATAGGTGATATTTGCATCACAATGCCTTTGTTCCAAGATACATATTTGGAAATATAAGAGCCATATATCTACAACACGATTTGTAAACAAATTTATGCCATTAAAGATCCATGGAGTTAATATTTTTTACCATTGTAATGCATGGGATTAAATTAAATATATATATATATATATATATGTCAACATCTAAGACTAGATTATGTTTTACAATTTACTTATCCTTGAGGATTAAAATTTTTTGCATCTATCTTGGAAAAAATATAATTAAAATTTTAAATTTATTATACTTCTACACAATACTATAATTATGTATATTTTATTATGTCTATACGTATGCATGGGTTACAAGCTAGTATAATTAAAAGATTAATTAATTAATTCTATCCATAAAGTATGTATATTGAATAAATAAAAAATACATGTCAACATCAAAGACTAGATTATGTTTTACAATTTCTTTATCCTTGAGGATTAAAATTTTTTGCACCTATCTTGGAAAAAATATAATTGAAAATTTAAATTTATTATACTTCTACACAATACTATAATCATGTATATTTTATTATGTCTATGCGTATGCATGGGTTACAAGCTAGTATAATTAAAAGATTAATTAATTAATTCTATCCATAAAGCATGAATATTGAATCAAAAAAAAAAAAAAAATACATGTCAACATCTAAGACTAGATTATGTTTTACAATTTCTTTATCCTTGAGAATTAAAATTTTTTGCATCTATCTTGGAAAAAATATAATTAAAATTTTAAATTTATTATACTTCTACACAATACTATAATTATGTATATTTTATTATGTCTGTGCGTATGCATGGGTTACAAGCTAGTATGATTAAAAGATTAATTAATTAATTCTATCCATAAAGTATGTATATTGAATAATAATAAAAAAATACATGTCAACATCTAAGACTAGATTATGTTTTACAATTTCTTTATCCTTGAGGATTAAAATTTTTTGCATCTATCTTGGAAAAAATATAATTAAAATTTTAAATTTATTATACTTCTACACAATACTATAATCATGTATATTTTATTATGTTTGTGCGTATGCATGGGTTACAAGCTAGTATAATTAAAAGATTAATTAATAAATTCTATCCATAAAGTATGTATATTGAACTAAAAAAAAAAAATACATGTCAACATCTAAGACTAGATTATGTTTTACAATTTCTTTATCCTTGAGGATTAAAATTTTTTGCATCTATCTTGGAAAAAATATAATTAAAATTTTAAATTTATTATACTTCTACACAATACTATAATCATGTATATTTTATTATGTCTGTGCGTATGCATGGGTTACAAACTAGTATAATTAAAAGATTAATTAATTAATTCTATCCATAAAGTATGTATATTGAATAATAATAAAAAATACATGTCAACATCTAAGACTAGATTATGTTTTACAATTTCTTTATCCTTGAGGATTAATATTTTTAGCATCTATCTTGGAAAAAATATAAAATTAAAATTTTAAATTTATTATACTTCTACACAACACAATAATCATGTATATTTTATTATGTCTGTGCGTATGTATGGGTTACAAGCTAGTATAATTAAAAGATTAATTAATTAATTCTATCCATAAAGTATGTATATTGAATCAAAAAAAAAAAAAAAAAAAAAAATACATGTCAACATCTAAGACTAGATTATGTTTTACAATTTCTTTATCCTTGAGGATTAAAATTTTTGCATCTATCTTGGAAAAATATAATTAAAATTTTAAATTTATTATAATTCTACACAATACTATAATTATGTATATTTTATTATGTCTGTGCATATGCATGGGATTAAATTTATAAAAAAAAAAATACATGTCAACATCTAAGACTAGATTATGTTTTACAATTTCTTTATCCTTGAGGATTAAAATATTTTGCATCTATCTTGGAAAAAATATAATTAAAATTTTAAATTTATTATACTTCTACACAATACTATAATTATGTATATTTTATTATGTCTATGCGTATGCATGAGTTACAAGCTAGTATAATTAAAAGATTAATTAATTAATTCTATCCATAAAGTATGTATATTGAATCAAAAATTTTCAAAGAAATTTTCATATTCCTCTCCATGATAACAATATTTGTGTAGAATCTGTAGATTAGGAATTCTAAAAACATGGGAGGAAAATCAATATCTGTTCACTAATGGTTTTTTTTTTTTCTTTTTTCTTTTCCTTTTTTTGGTATTTGTTGATTTGATCGTGGCATCACACTTCTGTTAACAATTTATGTTTATGGCCGAAGGTTGCTATTTTAAGTGTGAACAATTTTTTTTTTTTTTTTTTTTTTTTTTTTGAGAATGAAGTGTGTGAACAATAAACATTATCCAACTATCATATTCAAATTATTTTATGTTTGGTTTCAAAAAAAAAAAAATTTTATCATCCAAATGGAGTCTACCTGATAAAATTCCCTTTACTGCAAGCCTGTAGACATTTTTGTTTATATGGATTGGAGTCCTGATTGGATTATTTATAGTTAGTGGGTGATTGGTTTTTCATCACCATCTTTTGCACGGTGATCAAGTATGTAAAGGGATCGACAAGTACACCAATGTCAATAATTCCGGGGTAGGGCGACTGGTTAGCAAAACATGAAAGTTTGCACGCCTAATTACTAGGTGCTGATTTAGACCCCCAACTTTTAATTACGGCCTAATCAATTCTAACCTTATTACAATTAATGTGAAATTTATGTGATTAACCAATTAACCAAGCATGCTACTATCAAGTTGCAAGGATAAACATAATTGAACAACGCCATAATGCAAAGGGAAATAGCCAAATAGGTAAAGAGAGAGCAAACCAAAGATAACACACAATACTAGAGAACTGGGCATAGAAATCTCTCTTTGTACCTTGAAGTCGGAAATGATCAACTAGCAAATAAGTTGGATTACATGAATACAGAAAGACCCTTCAAGTCTAAGCTACTCAATGTACTCGAGCCCTTCATGCTCTAATTACCAATGGACTTCTCGAAAACTTGTCTTCAACTAGCTTTTCGGATCCTGTAACATTGCCAATTGCACCACTAAGCCTCACTGGTTGAAAGTGTGGTCAAGCACCAATGCTTCCCAAATGTCCAAGCAACAAGCAAAAATCTATGTGGTGAAGGTTAGAATCTCCTCTCATGGATATGTAATTGTAAATTGGGAGAGGGAAGGAGATGAGGCTATAAAGATTTTTCTCTTAAGGTAATGGTGGTACTCTCTCAAGGCGGGTGTTTTTGTTTTATAAAACCCTTAATCTCTGCCAACAATTTTGTGGAAAATGCGGGTATTTATAGAGGAAAAAGAATCCCAACTTATTCTAAAAATATGAACTGTCCAGAGGCACTCACGAGTACTCCAACTTTGATTGAGTTTTCAACTTCCTCAAGTGCTCATCACATGCAAACTTGAGGGTGCTGTAGTCACAACCCACTATCGAGTCAGTTCTGAGTTCCATTGATTTAGCATGTCTTCTCTAACTCTGAAACCATATATACACTAAAACTCCACAAAATACAAGAAAATAAAAGCATGAAATTACAATAAATTTGGCACAGAATAATGCCATTAAAACACCTATGGTGTTGGGGAGATAAACACCTTGGGGAGCTTTCTTGAGTAATTAATATAACATATAGAGACACACTTTAACCCAAAAGGCCTAAGCCCAATGGGTATGTGCTCAATTATGTTATATTAATCATTCATTCTTTTCATCTTTATTCAATGTGGGACTTCACTCACACGTGTAACCCAACAATCTCCCCCTCACATGTGAGTCTTTACCACTCTATGGGCTTCAAGACTTCTCTGTGGGCCATGAATAAGTCCTACTCGCTCCCCCTTACCTAATGGACTTTTCTCTTCATCAGCACGTCATCCATGGGTCTCTCGTACGTCATCCATGGGAACCACGTGTCAACCCTGCACGCACATCCATGGAAACCCCACACGTTCATGTCCATGGGAACCTCGCACCATACCATTATTTAGCACCACGTGAGTCTCTGCCTCTCTGTGAGTTTTGAACAAGTCCTACTCACTCCCCCTTGACTAATGGGCTTTTCACTTCATCAATGCGTCATTCATGAGTCTCTCGTACGCCATCCATAGGAACCATGTGTCAACCCTGCACGCACATCCATGGGAACTCCGCACGTCCATGTCCATGGGAACCACGCACCATACCATTATTTAGCACCACGTGAGTCTCTGCCTCTCTGTGAGCTTTGAACAAGTCCTACTCACTCCCCCTTGACTAATGGGCTTTTCACTTCATCAATGCGTCATCCATGAGTCTCTCGTACGCCATCCATGGGAACCACGTGTCAACCCTGCACGCACATCCATGGGAACTCCGCACGTCCATGTCCATGTGAATCTCGCATCACACCATTATTTAGCACCATTAGTAATATTCCAGGATCTTTGTGTGTGGGCCGTTTAGGCTTTCTCTGTCCCTGCTGGGTAGGAACCATGAACACTTCACCACCTTTGCTGCACACCACCATAGGCTCTAATACCACTTATTGGGGAGATAAACACCTTGGGGAGCTTCCTTGAGTAATTAATATAACATATAGAGACACACTTTAACCCAAAAGGCCTAAGCCCAATGGGTATGTGCTCAATTATGTTATATTAACCACTCATTCTTTTCATCTTTATTCAATGTGGGACTTCACTCACACGTGTAACCCAACATATGGAAATTCACAACTTAACAAAACAGAATTGATAAAGTCCTTTCTTTTGAGCTTTACACTCAAATTTGCAATCATGAAAACCTTGAATTAGCTTGCCAGTAGGTTCCTTTATCTGAAAATCTCAATATAATAGTGAGATTAATAAAGATTCATTAGTGAAGGATTATAAGGAAAACAAATCAAGAAAATAACAGGGCAAAGATGTCCACAAAACAAAATATAAAGTTCATTAATATCAAACTTCCACATAATTAAACAATATACATCCTAATTCAATCAAAGCATGCCACAAAAAAGTCTCAGCCAATCAATTGAATATTTTGAGCATAATGGGCATCATTTGTATAGGAACTTGTATGTATATATAATCAAAGCTCTCGTGAGATTAATATTTACTAATACATTTAATAATCAACAATTCATATCTATTCGTGGATATAGAATTCTAATACCTTTATTGATATGGCACATTACTTTTGTTTTTTATTTTATTTTTTTTTATTTTGTTTTTTTATATAATCAAGGCACATAAGTTATAAAATAAAAAATACTTAGGATTCTAAATCACATCTAGACTAGGCATTTGCTATCCTAAGAAAAATAACAAATAAATAAAAAAAATCCTAAAAAGACAAAGCCTCTCAGTTCTTTCTTATCATATAAGAAATGGCTAGCGTTAAGAGATTAAGAAATGAAAATTAATGTGGAGAGAGAGAGAGAGACAGAGAGAGAGAGAGAGAGAGTTCATTAAACTCTTCAATAAGGGTGTAAAAACGAAAATTCAATAAATGAGCTCTTTAGTGCGTTCCCGAGAGTTTCCATATCAAAATTATTTTTTCACCTATTTATAAACACAAGTATTTTCAATTAGTGATGCCAATTCCATATATTCATTCTACAACATAAGAAGACTAACACTTCAAGAACAAGTGTGAATGGAAGGCTACAAACAATTTGTTGTGAAGGTTTTTATAGTCATATTGATGGCATTCTTAGTTTTTATTGGAAGCACACAAGGGCAACCAATATGTTGCTATCGTGACCCATGTTGCTGCAACTCTTGTGGCGGGCCGCATTCTCATATACATCCCAATTGAAATATACAAAAACATACAAAATGTATGAGTAAAGTAACAAATGAAATATGTGAGTAAAGTAAGAATAACATATGAAATATTTAACTTTTGGTTGATTTGCTTCATTTCTCTCTCTCTCTCTCTCTCTATATATATATATATAGATAGATCAAAAGCTTAAAGATACTTACATGATAGCATGGTACAAACATGAAACACCCCAATATCAAATTTCCACATGATTATACAATATACATCCCTGTTCTCACTCAAAGTATGCCACAAAAAGTCTCAATTAATCAATTGAATCTTTTGAATATAAATAAATCATCTGCTAGGCATCACCTGTATAGGAACTAGTAAGTATGTATATGTAATCAAAGCTCTTGTGGGATTAATATTTACTAATAGATTGAACAATCAACAATTCCCCTTTATTCTTGCAAATAGAATTTTATACCTTTATTGTCAAGGCACATTAGTTTTGTTTTGTTTTTTGTTTTTATAATCAAGGCACATAAGTTATATAAAAAAATACTTGGATTTTTAAATCACATTTGATTGTTAAATGTTATCGTACTGCATTATAAAAAATAGTATATAAGAATATAATCGTATTCTATTACATAAGACGGCTTGATTAATTTGGTGTTTATTGCTATGTATTTTTTTTTTTCTCTCTTTTTCTTCTCATCTTTTTTTATTCAACATTTAAATTTAGTCATATCATCTATATCATTAAAAAGCTAAGTTTAGCATCTATTATTCCTACACCCCAGTTGAGTATATCAGTGATCATGTCATTATTCTTTTTCTTTACAATTTTTCTTATAATTTTTTCAAGATTTACTCATTTAAGGTGAATTAAAAACTCCATTGTTTAACAATCAAAATATCATATCTTTTAAATTATCTTCTTATTATTCATTTCCCAACAATTATTGTTACAATTTCTTTGACCTTTCTCTATCCCTTTTACCTTTTCATCTCCCCACTACTATCTACTTTAATGTCACTCTTCCTCTATCCATTTATCTTCCTTTTTTATGACTCTAATTAATCTCATCCTCTCTATTCTTGCAAATAGAATATGAATACCTTATTGTCAAGTCACATTAGGATTTTTTTTTTTTTTTTAGCCAAGGCACATAAGTTATATAAAGAAAAAATACTTAGGTTTCTAAATCAAATTTAGACCATGCATCTGCTATCCTAAAAAATAAATAAATTAATTAATTAATAAAACCATAAAAAAAGACAAAACCTCCCATTTCTTTCTATCATATATGACACAACTAATGTTAATGGATTAAGAAATGACAATTTATGTGGAGAGAGAGGAAATGCTCATTAAACTATTCAATAAGGGTGGGAAAACGAAAATTCAATAAATGAGCTCTTTAGTGTGTTCCCAAAAGTTTCCATATCAAAATTATTTTTTCACCTATTTATGAACACAATTATTTTCAATTAGTGGTGCCAATTCCATATTTTTTATCAAAAATTATATACCTTTCGTTCTACAATTGGAGACGACTAACACTTGCTATCTGAAGAATTTTAAAAGCAAGTGTTAATGGAAGGCTACAACCAATTTGTTGTGAAGATTTTTATGATCGTATTGATGGCGTTCTTAACTTTTGTCAAAAGCAGACAAGGGCAACCAATTTGTTGCTTTCGTGACCCTTGTTGCTATAAAGTTTGTGTTGGTAATCATACACTCTATTGTAATTTGCATAAACATATAAAATGTATGAGTGAAGTATGAATTACATATGAAATAGATGAGTAAAGTATTTTAAACTTTTTTTTTTTTTTTTAGAGTTTCAACCTATAGCATCCGCTCCTGATGATAGTTCTTATCATCAGACCAAGACCCCAATCGGTTTTTTGTGTAGGCAGAGATTGAACTCCAGATCTCTTATACAACCATAAGAAACTTTATCAATTAAGCTAACTGAAACTCTTGATTTGCTTCATTTTTTGTATGTTTCCGTATACACATGCTCTCTCTATCCCTCTCTCTCTCTCTCTCACACACACACACACACAATATATATATATATATATATATATATTCTCTTTTTAAAGAAATTTAAACGCTCAAAGATACTTAAATGATAGCATGGTACAAACATGAAACACCACAATAGCAAAGGTTGTTGACACGACAAACTTCTCAAATGAGGAATTTTAGACCTTCAACTTAGCAAAAATAAAAATTGGGATTTAATGAAATTGCATTTTCTTTTAAATTAATTGTTAACTTTTTTTTTTTTTTTGGTTATTTTATGAGCTTTAAATCGATTAGGAGTTGCTTCTAGATGAAACACAATGATGGAGTTACACTATGGCCAGGTGGCCTTGGCTTTTGCTTACACTAATGATTGTGTTTCTTCAGGACTTTGTTCATACTAACAAAAAAATGGATCCAACTTCATATATATTGATAAATAGGGGAAAAAAAAAAAAAAAAAACTCCATCAAACAAAAACAACAATGGTGCACTATTCATAACTAATATTCATTTTCTTCTTTCATTAGAATGTTGTTGACGTCTAAAAAGTTATAATACCAAGGCCCAAAATAGTATAGTAGGTGAACCCCATATAAAAGGATTGAACTCATCACAAGAGAAAATGATGGTAGGCCCAAGTCCATTACAAAAAGATTTAAAGCCTAGAACCCACGAAAGGAAAGGCCTTAAGGCCCATGAAACGAAAGGAAGAAAGGAAAAAAACCCAGCCTGTCAAGATCAAAAATCAAAGGGATTCCAGTGGGAAAAACTAGGCCAGGATACCTAGAGGCTGCCAGGGGCTCTGGATCCTTGAGACGTGTAGTACAGCTAGGATGAGATTGAGATAGCTCAAAAAGAGCACCAAGAAACACAATGAACGAAGAACAGATACGTCCTTCTCAATCACCCAATGATGTAGTAAGGAACCAGAAGGCTTGGAGAGTAACAATTCATAAACAAAGGGCTGGTACCTCAGGCAACCCAGAAGGAAGAACTATAAAGCAAAGTAGCTGGGAAAACCTTGAACATGGTAGGAATGGATTCAATTCACTTGGGAAAAATGACAAAAAGAAGGACGACCAAAAAGTTGAGTCTGAAAATGTAAGGTTTAAAAGCCTTGAAGAAAGAAAGATTAGAGGTCAGCTCTCTAAGGACACCCCAGAATGGAAAGTCAACAAGAAAATTTTAGGGAAATAGTGCCAAAAGAAGAAAACTGTGAGAAGCAAGGAAAGGACCAGTCATCAGAGTGGCTAGCACAATATGGGCTCTGGTACCTAGGGGAGCAAAGGAGGAGAATCAGTGGTACCCCAGAACCCTCAAATGACACTATAAAAGGGGAAAGCGGCCAACATTGAAGAGGCATTCGACAAGAGTGAATCAGAACAAAATCATTGAGAAAACTATGTCATAAACTCAAAGAAAGTTGTAAAAGAAAGAGGAATATTGCCCGGTATCCAGAAACAGCCACTATAGAACATACTTGGATTCAAAGGGATTCAAACTTTGCAAGTCTTAGAGACTTAGATAGCCATCTAAGTCTGTAATTTTTGAACTTATTTGGATCTTGTGACACATCTTAGTGAGCACATTGTAATTTACAACTAATAAAAATAATGAAATATTTCACAATGTTTTAAGGATCCTTAACAATTATTTTGTCACTCTCTTTATTACATTGTTCCTTTAAGGATCCTTAACAATTATTTTGTCACTCTCTTTATTACATTGTTCCTTTACTGTTTCTTACTATCCAATACGTATATATTCTTGCCTACTAGTATGTATGTATTGTGGGATTCTTACTCTGTGCACCACTTAGTTTGCCCAATCCTTGTAAACAATAACTAAAAGGCCCAGGATCCTTGCTTCAACTTGGGCTTGGACACTGTCCAAAAAAGGACCCTTACAAATGCAAATTTCAATAATTATTACTTTAAAGCACATATATTTTCAATTCTCAACTAGTACGTAATCATACAACTGCACTTCTTAAGTTAGTATATATAAAATTGAAGATGTTTGACTTTTTATTGACTTTTTCAAATTAGAACACATAAACTTTGAAGGCTTTACGATTTTCACTTCAGCGTTATTTTTTTATTTAATTTATTTTAAGTCTTTATTTTTCTGCCCAACTCTTGTTTCTTCTAATTGACTACTTCAATGCTACAAATTGTTCCAACTTAAAATAACCCAAGGTCATCACCAATGACTGATAAACACCACCAATGCCTCCACCACTACAATAGTCACTGTTATCAGCGGAGAGAGGGGGCGTTGTAGATATCGATGACACTCATGAATCTCTGCATATAGGAAAGAAAAGCAAGGAATCTAAGCTAAAAACATTAAAAGCAATTAAATTACATTACATGAAGCTCTTATTTTTCGAAATTTTTTTTGTCTGATTTCCTTGATCGATATACTTTCAGCATTTAATGTTCATGTATCATTATACACTTCTTGTGTACATGGGTGGCCTTTCAGCCATTTTTAAATGAAATTTTATTTTTAAAAAATAGCAATTACATACACAAGAATATAAAATTTTCGTGAAAAACCATTTCTTCCACTAATGATAGTTTTCTAGCAATATCCCATTGCTTGACAAAGAATGAACTGCAACATACTTTTATTGGCGTAACATGTAATGTCCCAGCAGCAATTAGGTAAAGATTGACAGAGTGAGAAATCTAAGGGCCACCACCACGAGAGCCTTGCCCAATTCAGCTACCGGCGCCACCCAACTAAATGAGTTATGGATATATGTGATCAAGGATCAGAATGAAGCATTCTTTATATGCAATTCCCTAGGAGGTGACCACCTTCTAAATATCTTGGCTTATCTGATTTAATTCTAGAGTAAAAGCTTAAATTCTTAATCAATCTATGCATATTTTTATTGTCAAATCTTTTTGTTCTGTTTTTTAGCAGCTGTGCACATCATTCTTAGGCAATATGCTATTTTGGAATGAAATTTAGATTTCACGACTTTAATTCAATTGTAGAAACTGTCTTTTATTTAGCTCAAATCATAATATGGTTCCATGGTTTGTTTTTATTCCATCATAAATTGGTATCACTTCTTGGGTTCTAAAGCAAGGTTTCATAATGCATGGCTCTGCTATACATGTTCTCTGTATTGCATATTAATAAATACTTTTCCCAATATTTCTAGAAACACTAAAAAAAATGGTTTATATCATCCCTGACTTTTTGTGTTGATGTGTATTAATTTGGAATCATGTTGACTTACAATCTCTCAAGCCAGGAACTTGGTATCCTTCCATGAATTGCTAATTTTTTTTTATAAATTTGTTAAGATGGCATGATATCCTTGTGATGTCATTGGAAATTGGAATACAAAAGTCCGCTAAACAATCTTGCCTGTTTTGGCTAGACTTTGGTCAAAATTAGACTTCCATGTCTTGTGGCATTTTTGTTTCGATCATTTATCATATATATATATAGGGTAGAAGATTTGTCATCTAAATATATTTTTATTATTATTTTTTTGGGCAGAAGATTTGGCACTATGACATTGATGAAAATGAACATGAGCACTTTTGAGTCTTTGACCCAGTTTTACTAAGGATCTGGCTCCAATATTTTGCATGAAGCGTACAAAAGTGCAGTACGTGTTCCGAATGCATCTTTTAGCCACTCGATACTTACGTTAAATATGCCAGTGACATTGAAACTGCCATTCAGGATGTTGTGTTGCGTGAACAAGTTTGTATGCCTTCTGATCTATAGCATATGCTTACATTTCATTTCATTATATATGAATAGTTTGCCTCTATTTGGTTCAACTGAAAATTCTCACCCAAAAATTCAATCAAAGTCAAAGGTTTATACTAATTTGGCCTTAACAAAATGTCATCTATTTTTTATTTCATAAGTTCAATAATTAGAAAGTATATGAAAATTGGTGTGTGTGTTTTGTAATTTCAAAGAGGCAAGCGGTTCTATGGACCTCCTAAGGATGATACGAGATATTTCTATTATTATGAGAATTTTATTAATTTGTTCATTTTATCCATGAATATTCTTACAAGAACATTTACTAAAGATGACTTTAGAATATTCTCTATTCTCACATTAAAGGAGTGATAAAGAAGGGCACAACTAGCATGTTAAGAATGAGTATTTCTGTTCATCAAAAAAAAAAAAAAAAGAATGAGTAATTCTTGGTCTTTGCCAAATTCTTATGGGGTATCCTCCTTGATAATTGGATATATAAAGATATAAAAATAATTTCCCTAGAAGAAGAAGCCTTAAAGGTCCTGTAAGAAGAAACTTAGAGAATTCTTATCAAATGTGCTAAAAATGCTAAATGCTATTTTTATAAAATGATAAAAACACCTCTACATTAAATATGCTAAATATTAAAATTTTTAACATTCAATTACACTATAATCTCATCTTTGACACTGTACTCTAGCTGGATTGTGGAAAAAAAAAAAATTCTTTTTATTCACCTCAATGGCTCTTTCTCTCTTCTATCTTTCTTTTTCCTCTCTCACTTCTTTCTTCTCTCTTCACTCTCTGTGGTTCGCCAATGATTGTGGTCCACAGATAATTGTGCTCTAATGATTGTAGGCTGCCGATGGCTGTGGTTCGGTGATTGTGGTCATGGATCGTGGGTCTGATGACTGGTTTTGATTTTGGGTTGTGGGTCATGCTCCAATGGAGGTTTCTTTTTTCTTTTCTTTTTTTTTTTTTTTTTTTTTTTTTTTTTTTTGCTGTGATTTGTAGTTGTGGTTTTGGTTCGGCGTGGGTCGTGGGTCACCGATCTACTGGGTTTATGTGTGTGTGATGGGTTTTGGTTC
This sequence comes from Quercus gilva, assembly GCA_023621385.1. NCBI lineage: Eukaryota > Viridiplantae > Streptophyta > Magnoliopsida > Fagales > Fagaceae > Quercus > Quercus gilva. The sequence continues at coordinate 73,621,725 of CM042476.1, forward strand.
ACTGATTTGGTTTTGGTTCATGTGGGTTTTGGTTCAGCGTGATGGGTCTACTGGTGGGTTTGCTAGTGGGTTTAGATCGGGGTTTAGGGATGGCAATGGGGCGGGGCGGGGCGAGTCCGAAGGATGGGGTCTTTGCCCTCACCCAGCAAGATTTTGTCTTGCCCCATCCCCACCCCGCCTCACATGACAAGGAAAATTTTCTTACCCCGTCCCTGTCCCTTGGGGCCCCGTGAAGCCCAGCCCCACCTCGTAAAACTCTACTACTTTTGTTAATTTGCCCTACAACTAGTACAATTTTTTTAATGAAACCTATTTCATTAAAAAAAATATACTTGAAATTACAACTAAATTTTTCCCATCAAATCAAATAAATTTTTAGAAATAATTGAATAATATATCCAAGTGTTTAACAAGACAATCATAAAAAATAAAAATAAATAAAAAAATCTCATAGTATAACACATAACATAATAAATGCAAAGAACCACATATTGATATGTTTGTTTAAATAGTAAGATTTTAGAGTATGAAAAATTTATAATTATAACCATTAAAAACGCGGGGCGGGGTAGGGACGGAAAGGGGCAAGGCGGGGTGGGTCTAAAAAGTCTAAACCCATCCCCGCCTTGCCCCATGGTGCGGGGCTAAAATCTTGCCCTATCCCCGCCCCATCACCTTTGCAGGGTGGGGAAAACCCGCATGAGGCAAAGCGGGAAAGGGTAGGTTAAGTGGGGTGGAGAAAAATTGTCATCCCTATTAAGGTTGAGGTTTAGATCGGGGTTATTGGGGTGGTGGTTTTGGCTACGGTTTTGTAGCGGTTTTGTGGTGGGTTTTGGTTGCAGTTTGTGCCGTGGTTTTTTTTTTTTTTTTTTTTTTTTTGGTGGTTAGGGGTTGAGGTTGTGGTTGGTAGTGGTGGTCGTGGCTGTGGCTGTGGGGGGTCATGGCAGCGGGTGTTAGCAGTGGAAGTGGGTTTGTTGGTAGCGAAAGAGATGTGAATGAGAATAAAAAATAATAATAAATTAATATTTTAATGAAGTGATAAAAAATATAAAATCTTTGATGTTAAGTGTATTGTAAAGTGAGGAGTTAAAACTGATAAAGTAGGTTTTTGAGATGGTAAATGCTAAATTTTTTGAAATCTTTGATGAGGATGCTCTTATGCAAGCAAGGGGCCTAAGGTTTTAAAATAACAAGTTAACACTATATATAGCCCTTCTCTTGGTATGAGAAAGAGCACTTGAGAACTAATTCCGGCAATATACTAAGATCAAGTACTACTTTGTTCCATTCATTTAATCATGTCTCTGTGGGTTCTAGTTAGATTAACTGATAAAATCTCTAATGGTTGAATAAGAGATCTGGGGTTCAAACTCCGCCTACACCAAAAACCGATTAATGTCTTGATTTGATGATAAAGAGCTATCATAAAAAACGGATGCCATAGGTTGAAACTCTCTAAAAAAAAATCATGTCGCTCTTCTCTTGCTTTATCAAAAATGTAACAAATCAATACATTTTTAGGAAAATAGAGTTTAAAGAACATGTGCAACTGCTTCAATGGACCAAAATAATTTCATTTCTTACTAATTTTTTCCATCATAGGTGATATTTGCATCACAATGCCTTTGTTCCAAGATACATATTTGGAAATATAAGAGCCATATATCTACAACATGATTTGTAAACAAATTTATGCCGTTAAACATCCATGGAGTTAAGATTTTTTGCCATTGTAACGCATGGGATTAAATTTATTAAAAAAAAATACATGTCAACATCTAAGACTAGATTATGTTTTACAATTTCTTTATCCTTGAGGATTAAAATTTTTTGCATCTATCTTGGAAAAAATATAATTAAAATTTTAAATTTATTATACTTCTACACAATACTATAATCATGTATAATTTATTATGTCTATGCGTATGCATGGGCTACAAGCTAGTATAATTAAAAGATTAATTAATTAATTCTATCCATAAAGCATGTATATTGAATCAAAAAAAATACATGTCAACATCTAAGACTAGATTATGTTTTACAATTTCTTTATCCTTGAGGATTAAAATTTTTAGCATCTATCTTGGAAAAAATATAATTAAAATTTTAAATTTATTATACTTCTACACAATACTATAATTATGTATATTTTATTATGTTTGTGTGTATGCATGAGTTACAAGCTTGTATAATTAAAAGATTAATTAATTAATTCTATCCATAAAGTATGAATATTGAATAAAAAAAAAATACATGTCAACATCTAAGACTAGATTATGTTTTACAATTTCTTTATCCTTGAGGATTAAATATTTTTGCATCTATCCTGGAAAAAATATAATTAAAATTTTAAATTTATTATACTTCTACACAATACTATAATTATGTATATTTTATTATGTCTATGCGTATGCATGGGTTACAAGCTAGTATAATTAAAAAATTAATTAATTAATTCTATCCGTAAAGTATGTATATTGAATAAAAAAAAAAAGAATACATGTCAACATCTAAGACTAGATTATGTTTTACAATTTCTTTATCCTTGAGGATTAAATATTTTTGCATCTATCTTGGAAAAAATATAATTAAAATTTTAAATTTATTATACTTCTACACAATACTATAATTATGTATATTTTATTATGTCTGTGCGTATGCATGGGTTACAAGCCAGTATAATTAAAAGATTAATTAATTAATTCTATCCATAAACTATGCATATTGAATAATAATAAAAAAATACATGTCAACATCTAAGACTAGATTATGTTTTACAATTTCTTTATCCTTGAGGATTAAAATTTTTTGCATCTATCTTGGAAAAAATATAATTAAAATTTGAAATTTATTATTCTTCTACACAATACTATAATTATGTATATTTTATTTTGTCTGTGCGTATGCATGGGTTATAAGCTAGTATAATTAAAAAATTAATTAATTAATTCTATCCATAAAGTATGTATATTGAATCAAAAATTTTCAAAATAATTTTCATATTCCTCTCCATGGTAACAATATTTGTGTAGAATCTGTAGATTAGGAATTCTAAAAACATGGGAGGAAAATCAATATCGGTTCACTAATGATTTTTTTTTCTTTTTTCTTTTCCTTTTTTTGGTATTTGTTGATTTGATCGCGGCATCACACTTATGTTAACAATTTATGTTTATGGCCGAAGGTTGCTATTTTAAGTGTGAACAATTTTTTTTTTTTTTTTTAAGATTCAAGTGTGTGAACAATAAACGTCATCCAACTATCATATTCAAATTATTTTATGTTTGGTTTCAAAAAAAAAAATTTATTTTATCATCCAAATGGAGTCTACCTGAAAAAATTCCCTTTACTCCAAGCCTGTAGACATTTTTGTTTATAGTTAGTGGGTGAATGGTTTTTCATCACCATCTTTTGCATGTTGATCAAGCATGTAAAGGGATCAACAACTACACCAATGTCAATAATTCCATGGTAGGGAGACTGATTAGCAAAACTTGAAAGTCTGCACGCCTAATTACTAGTGCTGATTTAGACCCCCAATTTTTAATTATGGCCTAATCAATTCTAAGCTTATCACAATTAATGTGAAATTTATGTGATTAACCAATTAACCAAGCAAGCTACTATCAATTTGCAAGGATAAACATAATTAAACAATGCCATAATGCAAAGAGCAATATGTAAAGAGAGAGCAAACCAAAGATAACACCCAATACAGCAATACTAGAGAATTGGGCATAAAAATCTCTCTCTGTACCTCGAAGTCGGAAATGATCAACTAGCAAATAAGTTGGATTGCATGAATACACAGACCCTCCAAGCCTAAGCTACTCAATGTACTCGAACCCTTCATGCTCTAATTACCAATGGACTTCTCGAAAACTTGTCTTCAACTAGCTTTTTGGATCCTGTAACACTGTCCAGCTGCACCACTAAGCCTCACCAGTTGAAAATGTGGTCAATCTCCAATGCTTCTCAAATGTCCAAGCAACAAGCAAAAATCTATGTGGTGAAGGTTATAATCTCCTCTCATGGATATGTAATTGTAAATTGGGAGAGGGAAGGAGATGAGCCATAAAGATTTTTCTCTTAAGGGAATGCTGGGACTCTCTCAAGGTGGATGTTTTACATTCATAAAACCCTTAATCTGTGCCAACAATTTTGTGGAAAATGCGGGTATTATACAGGAAAAAGAATCCCGACTTATTCTAAAAATATGAACTATCCAAAGGCACTTGCGAGTACTCCAACTCTGATTGAGTTTTGAACTTCCTCAAGTGCTCATCACATGCAAACTTGAGGGTGCTGTAGTCACAACCCACTATCGAGTCAGTTCTGAGTTCCATTGATTTAGCATGTCTTCTCTAACTCTGAAACCATACACTAAAACTCCACAAAATACAAGAAAATAAAAGCATGAAATTACAATAAATTTGGCACAAAATAATGCCATTAAAACGCCTATGGAAATTCACAACTTAACAAAACAGAATTGATAAAGCCCTTTCCTTTGAGCTTTAAACTCAAATTTGCAATCATGAAAACCTTGAATTAGCTTGCCAGTAGGATCCTTTATCTGAAAATCTCAAAATAATAGTGAGATTAATAAAGATTCATTAGTGAAGGATTATAAGGAAAACAAATCAAGAAAATAACAGGGCAAAGATGTCCACAAACAAAATATAAAGTTCATTAATATCAAACTTCCACATAATTAAACAATATACATCCTGATTCAATCAAAGTATGCCACAAAAAAGTCTCAGCCAATCAATTGAATATTTTGAGCATAATGGGCATCATTTGTATAGGAACTTGTATGTATATATAATTAAAGCTCTCGTGAGATTAATATTTACTAATAGATTTAATAATCAACAATTCATATCTATTCGTGGAAATAGAATTCTAATACCTTTATTGATATGGCACATTAGTTTTGTTTTTTATTTTGTTTTTTATTAGAATCAAGGCACATAAGTTATAAAAATAAAAAATACTTAGGATTCTAAATCACATTTAGACTAGGCATTTGCTATACTAAGAAAAATAACAAATAAATAAAAAAAAATCCTAAAAAGACAAAGCCTCTCAGTTCTTTCTTATCATATAAGAAATGGCTAGCGTTAAGAGATTAAGAAATGAAAATTAATGTGGAGAGAGAGAGAGAGAGAGAGAGAGAGTGCTCATTAAACTCTTCAATAAGGGTGTAAAAACGACAATTCAATAAATGAGCTCTTTAATGCGTTCCCGAGAGTTTTCATATCAAAATTATTTTTTCACCTATTTATAAACACAAGTATTTCCAATTATTGATGCCAATTCCATATATTCATTCTACAACAGAAGAAGACTAACACTTCAAGAATAAGTGTGAATGGAAGGCTACAAACAATTTGTTGTGAAGGTTTTTATAGTCGTATTGATGGCATTCTTAGTTTTTATCAGAAGCACACAAGGGCAACCAATATGTTGCTATCGTGACCCATGTTGCTGCAACTCTTGTGGCGGGCCTCATTCTCATATAAACCCCAATTGAAATTTGCAAAAACATATATAATGTGAGTAAAGTAATGAATGAAATATGTGAGTAAAGTAAGAATAACATATGAAATATTTAACTTTTGGTTGATTTGCTTCATTTCTCTCTCTCTCTCTCTCTCTCTCTCTCTCTCTCTCTCTCTCTATATATATATATATATATCAAAAGCTTAAAGATGCTTACATGATAGCATGGTACAAACATGAAACACCCCAATATCAAATTTCCACATGATTATAGAATATACATCCCTGTTCTCACTCAAAGTATGCCACGAAAAGTCTCAGTTAATCAACTGAATCTTTTGAGTATAAATAAATCATCTGTTGGGCATCACCTGTATAGGAACTTGTAAGTATGTATATGAAATCAAAGCTCTCATGAGATTAATATTTACTAATAGATTGAACAATCAACAATTCCCCTTTATTCTTGCAAATAGAATTTTATACCTTTATTGTCAAGGCACATTAGTTTTGTTTTTGTTTTTGTTTTTGTTTTTATAATCAAGGCACATAAGTTATATAAAAAAAATACTTGGATTTTTAAATCACATTTGATTGTTAAATGTTGTCGTACTGCATTATAAAAAATAGTATATAAAAATATAATGGTATTCTATTACATAAGACGACTTGATTAATTTTGCGTTTATTGCTATGTATTTTTTTTTTCCTCTTTTTCTTCTCATCTTTTTTTATTCAACATTTAAATTTAGTCATATCATCTATATCATTAAAAAGCTAAGTATAGCATCTATTGTTGCTACACCCCAGTTAAGCATATCAGTGATCATGTTATTATTCTTTTTCTTATAATTTTTTCAACATTTACTCATTAAAGGTGAATTAAAAACTCCATTATTTAACAATCAAAATATCATATCTTTTAAATTATCTTCTTATTATTCACTTCCCAACAATTATTGTTACAATTTCTCCGACCTTTCTCCATCCCTTTTATCATTTCATCTCCCCACTACTATCTACTTTAATATCACTCTTCCTCTATCCATTTATCTCCCTTTTTATGACTCTAATTAATCTCATCCTCTCTATTCTTGCAAATAGAATATGAATACCTTTATTGTCAAGTCACATTAGTTTTGTTTTTGTTTTTGTTTTTTTATTTTATTTTTATAGCCAAGGCACATAAGATATATAAAGAAAAAATACTTAGGTTTCTAAATCAAATTTAGACCGTGAATCTGCTATCCTAAAAAAAAAAAAAGGAACAAATAAATTAATAAAACCATAAAAAGACAAAACCTCCCATTTCTTTCTTATCATATATGAAACGACTAATGTTAATGGATTAAGAAATGACAATTTATGTGGAGAGAGAGGAAAGGTTCATTAAACTATTCAATAAGGGTGGAAAAACGAAAATTCAATAAATGAGCTCTTTAGTGTGTTCTCAAGAGTTTCTATATCAAAATTATTTTTTCACCTATTTATGAACACAATTATTTTCAATTAGTGGTGCCAATTCCACATTTTTCTATCAAAAATTATATACCTTTCATTCTACAATTGAAGACGACTAACACTTGCTATTTGAAGAATTTTAAGAGCAAGTGTTAATGGAAGGCTACAAACAATTTGTTGTGAAGATTTTTATGATTGCATTGATGGCGTTCTTAACTTTTGTCAAAAGCAGACAAGGGCAACCAATTTGTTGCTTTCGTGACCCTTGTTGCTTTAAAGTTTGTGTTGGTAACCATACACTCTGTTGAAATTTGCATAAACATATAAAATGTATGAGTGAAGTATGAATTATATATGAACTAGACGAGTACAGTATTTTAAACTTTTTTTTTTTTAGAGTTTCAACCTATGACGTCAGCTCTTGATGATAGCTCTTATCATTAGACCAAGACACCAATTAGCTTTTGGTGTACACGAAAATTGAACCCCAGATCTCTTATACAACCATCAGAGATTTTACCAGTTGAGCTAATTGAAACTCTCAAAAAAAAAAATTAACTATGGTTGATTTGCTTCATTTTTTGTATGTTTCCGTATACACATACTCTCTCTCTCTCTCTCTCTCTCTCTCTCTCTCTCTCTCAAAAAAAAAAAAATATATATATATATATATATATTCTCTTTTTAAATAAATTAAACGGTCAAAGATAGCATGGTACAAACATGAAACACCACAATAGCAAAGGTTGTTGACATGACAAACTTCTCAAATAAGGAATTTTAGACCTTCAACTTAGCAAAAATAAAAATTGGGATTTAATGAAATTGCATTTTCTTTTAAATTAAGCATTAATTTTTTTTTTTTTTTGTGGTTATTTTATGAGCTTCAAATCGATTAGAAGTTGCTTCTGGATGAAACACAGCGATGGAGTTACACTATGGCCAGGGGGCCTTGGCTTTTGCTTACACTAATGATTGTGTTTCTTCATGACTTTGTTCATACTAACAAAAAAATGGATCCAATTGATAAATCAGAAAAAAAAAAAAAAAAAAAAAAAAAAAAAAAAAAAAAAACTCCAAACAAAAATAACAATGGTGCACTATTCATAACTAGTATTCATTTTCTTCTTTTCATTAGAATGCAAATTTCAATAATTATTACTTTAAAGCACATATATTTTCAATTCTCAACTAGTACATAATCATACAATTGCACTTCTTGAGCTAGTATATATAAAATTGAAGATGTTTGGCTTTTTGTTGAGTTCTTCCAAATTATGACACATCAACTTTGAAGGCTTTACAATTTTCACTTCAGCGTTATTTTTTGATTTAATTTATTTTAAGTCTTTATTCTAAGTCTTTTGGCTAAATATTGCTAATTCTGAAACATATTTGCGTTATAGGTACTATTACAAGTTATTTAGGGATTTGAGGAGAGAGATTGAATTTCGGCAACAGTGTTGCCGAAATTCCAAGAAAAGTAGGAGAGAGAATGAGGGAAAAGGTGGAGAGAGAAAATGGTGAATTACGGCAGCACTGTTGCCGTAATTCGCTGCCCAAATCTCTACCCGAATACTATGAGAAGAAGTGCTCTGAGTGGTGCCCCAAACAAACTAAAAAAAATTTGTCTTTATTATGGCAATACCATTGCCGAAAATGGGAGTGGAAAAAAAAAAAAAAAAGTGAATGCCAAAATCTGGGAGGAAATTAAAAAAAAATATAATGTGCTACGTACAGAATATTTTTACAACAAATCACAAGTAACTGGTTATTATTAATTCAAATTTAAATTTAACATTGAGATTACTATTTTAATCCAACAATAACAATAAGTAACAACCTGACACTTAGAATTTGTTGTAAAAATATTGTAAAAATTGTGTGCACTTCATTAAAAAAAAAAAAAAAAAAAACTTTTTTTCCCAATTGTGGCAATGGTATATATGTAGGGCCGGCTCAACATAATTTGAGTCTAAGGCGATATATGTGTGTGTGTGTTGGGTCTTTTATATGTAAATATTAATTAATTAAATTAATTTAATACTAACCAAATTATGGTTAATTTGATGCTTTAAATACATAATTTGATGAAATAATACTAATTATACTATGGTTAATTTTATACTAAAAATTGAATCTCATAGTTGAAGCATAAATTTTAACAAAAATAAATACAATTATCTACTATATAATAAAAATTTGGCTCAGAAACCATAGTTGCGTCAAGTAGATACTCTCACTAATTAGTAAATTATTTTTATTTTATTTTTAGGATATATTTCCTCAAATTAAAGGATAATTTTTAACAACTGTTTAATTTATGTCATGCCCCATCCCTGCCTCGCCTCGCATGACGAGGAAAATTTTCTTGCCCCGTCCCCACCCCTTGGGGCCCCACGAAGCCCAGCCCCACCTCGTAAAACTCTACTACTTTTGTTAATTTGCCCTACAACTAGTACAATTTTTTTAATGAAACCTATTTCATTAATAAAAATATACTTAAAATTACAACTAAATCTTTCCCATCAAATCAAATCAATTTTAGAAATAATTGAATAATATATCCAAGTGTTTAACAAAACAATCATAAAAAATTTAAAAAAAAAAAAAAAAAAATCTCATAGTATAGCACATGACAAAATAAATGCAAAGAACCACATTGAGGAGAATAAAATAAGCTAATATTAATATGTTTGTTTAAATAGTAGGATTTTAGGGTATGAAAAATTTATAATTATAACCTTTAACAACGCAGGGCAGGGTGGGGACAGAAAGGGACAGGGTGGGGTGGGTCTAAAAAGTCTAAATCCATCCTCACCCCACCCCGTGGTGCGGGGCTAAAATCTTGCCCCATCCCCACCCCACCACCTTTGTAAGGTAAGGAAAACCCGCGTGGGGCGAAGTGGGAAAGAGCGGGTTAAGTGGGGTGGGGAAAAATTGTCATCCCTATCGAGGTTGAGGTTCAGATCGAGGTTATTAGGGTGGTGGGTTTTATAGCGGTTTTGTGGTGGGTTTTGGCTGCGGTTTGTGCTGTGGTTTTTTTTTTTTTTTTTTTTTTTGGTGGTTAGGGGTTGAGGTTGTGGTTGGTAGTGGTGGTCATGGCTGTGGGCGGTTGTGGCAACAGGTGTTAGCAGTGGCAGTGGGTTTGTTGGTAGTGAAAGAGATGTGAATAAGAATAAATAATAATAATAAATTAATATTTTAATGAAGTGATAAAAAATATAAAATTTTTGATGTTGAGTGTATTGTAAAGTGATGTGTTAAAACTGATAAATTAGGTTTTTAAGATGATAAATGCTAAATTTTTTGAAATCTTTGATGATGATGCTCTTATGCAAGCAAGGGGCCTAAGGTTTTAAAATAACAAGTTAACACTATATATAGCCCTTCTCTTGGTATGAGAAAGAACACTTGAGAACTAATTCCGCCAATATACTAAGATCAAGTACTACTTTGTTCCATTCATTTAATCATGTCTCTGTGGGTTCCAGTTAGATCAACTGGTAAAATCTCTAATGGTTGAATAAGAAATCTGGGGTTCAATCTCTGCCTACACCAAAAACTGATTGGTGTCTTGGTTTGATGATAAAAGAGCTATCATCAGAAGCGGACGTCTTAGGTTGAAACTCTCTAAAAAAAAATCATGTCTCTCTTCTCTTGCTTTATCAAAAGTGTAACAAATCAATACATTTTTAGGAAAATAGAGTTTAAAGAACATGTGCAACTGCTTCAATGGACCAAAATAATTTCATTTATTACTAATTTTTTCCATCATATGTGATATTTGCATCACAATGCCTTTGTTCCAAGATACATATTTGGAAATATAAGAGCCATATATCTACAACATGATTTGTAAACAAATTTATGCCATTAAAGATCCATGGAGTTAATATTTTTTGCCATTGTAACGCATGGGATTAAATTTATTAAAAAAAAAATACATGTCAACATCTAAGACTAGATTATGTTTTACAATTTCTTTATCCTTGAGGATTAAAATTTTTTGCATCTATCTTGGAAAAAATATAATTAAAATTTTAAATTTATTATACTTCTACACAATACTATAATTATGTATATTTTGTTATGTCTTTGCGTATGCATGGGTTACAAGCCAGTATAATTAAAAGATTAATTAATTAATTCTATCCATAAACTATGTATATTGAATAATAATAAAAAATACATGTCAACATCTAAGACTAGATTATGTTTTACAATTTCTTTATCCTTGAGGATTAAAATTTTTTGCATCTATCTTTGAAAAAATATAATTAAAATTTTAAATTTATTATTCTTCTACACAATACTATAATCATGTATATTTTACTATGTCTGTGCGTATGCATGAGTTACAAGTTAGTATAATTAAAAGATTAATTAATTAATTCTATCCATAAAGAATGTATATTGAATCAAAAATTTTCAAAGAAATTTTCATATTCCTCTCCATGGTAACAATATTTGTGTAGAATCTGTAGATTAGGAATTCTAAAAACATGGGAGGAAAATCAATATCGGTTCACTAATGATTTTTTTTCTTTTTTCTTTTCCTTTTTTTGGTATTTGTTGATTTGATCGCGGCATCACACTTATGTTAACAATTTATGTTTATGGCTGAAGGTTGCTATTTTATGTGTGAACAATTTTTTTTTTTTTTTAAGATTCAAGTGTGTGAACAATAAACGTTATCCAACTATCATATTCAAATTATTTTATGTTTGGTTTCAAAAAAAAAAAAATTTTATTTTATCATCCAAATGGAGTCTACCTGAAAAAATTCCCTTTACTCCAAGCCTGTAGACATTTTTATTTATATGGATTGGAGTCGTGATTTGATTATTTATAGTAATTAGTGGGTGAATGGTTTTTCATCACCATCTTTTGCATGGTGATCAAGTATGTAAAGGGATCAACAACTACACCAATGTCAATAATTCCAAGGTAGGGAGACTGGTTAGCAAAACATGAAAGTCTGCACGCCTAATTACTAGTGCTGAGTTAGACCCCCAATTTTTAATTATGGCCTAATCAATTCTAAGCTTATCACAATTAATGTGAAATTTATGTGATTAGCCAATTAACCAAGCATGCTACTGTAGACGACTAAATTTCTTGGTTTGAAATAAATCAAACAAGTAAAATAGTTTCACAAATGCGAATTTGTATTGCTTATGTGGTACAATTCTCTGTGATTACAAAAGAGTGATCCTCTGATTCTATCTCCTTGCAAGACTTATTGATTTGGATTTGTGGTAATGTGATTTTGATTTGAACAAAAAATATCCTTCAATTTGGTTGAAGGATGGATCGAAGATCGCTGAAACGGAATTACAATGAATCTCTGGCTATGAGCTTGTTAGAAATTCTTTGTTCTTCATGTTCCTCGGGTTCTTCGTGTGTTCTTCGTCTTCGAAGGTTTGTGGTGGAAGTTCTTCGGGGCTTTAGAAGCTTGGATCCATAGAGCTTCACTGATTTGTGATTTGTTGATGTTTTCGGACACTTTAGGCTTGATTCCCGCAAACTTTTGGATCTAGACAGATAGTTTGGATGATTCTGCTTCGAATGTTCTTCGATTTTGAGGTTGAAGTTCTTGAAGGCTTTGAGGCATGATTCCTGCAAAGCTTCTATCCTTCTGGTGCTTCTGAATCTTCTCTGATGCTGCTTGTGCTTCAGATGGCTTGGTCCTCTCCTAAATGTCTTAGAAAGGCTTCTATTTATAGGAATTTGAAGGTGGATGAGCGATACGTGGCGGAGTCTGATTGGTGACACATGTCACAGCTTGATTGGTTCGCCTATGTCATCACTTACACGCGCTAGATTGATTAAGTCATCGCTTACATGTGCGAGGCTGCTTGTGTCATCGCTTACACGTACGCTAATGCGTGATTGGTTTTTGCATGAGACTTGGCATATTTCCATTGGCTTCTAAGTAGTGATAGTAAAACCTAGCAACAATACGTGGCATTTTGTAATTGACTGTATTTTGTGGACTTGGTAATATGACGTGTCAGCTTATGATAGGTTGGGAATTTTCCCTCTCTACAGCTACTATCAATTTGCAAGGATAAACATAATTGAACAATGCCATAATGCAAAGGGCAATATGTAAAGAGAGAGCAAACCAAAGATAACACCCAATACGGCAACACTAGAGAATTAGGCATAAAAATCTCTCTCTGTACCTTGAAGTCAAAACTGATCAACTAGCAAATAAGTTGGATTACATGAATACACAAAGACCCTCCAAACCTAAGCTACTCAATGTACTCAAGCCCTTCATGCTCTAATTACTAATGGACTTCTCAAAAACTTGTCTTCAACTAGCTTTTTGGATCCTGTAACACTGTCTAGCTGCACCACTAAGCCTCACCGGTTGAAAATGTGGTCAAGCTCCAATGCTTCTCAAATGTCCAAGCAACAAGCAAAAATCTATGTGGTGAAGGTTAGAATCTCCTCTCATGGATATGTAATTGTAAATTGGGAGAGGGAAGGAGATGAGGCCATAAAGATTTTTCTCTTAAGGGAATGGTGGTACTCTCTCAAGGTGGGAGTTTTACATTCATAAAACCCTTAATATGTGCCAACAATTTTGTGGAAAATGCGGGTATTTATACAGGAAAAAGAATCCCGACTTATTCTAAAAATATGAACTATCCAAAGGCACTCACGAGTACTCCAACTCTGATTGAGTTTTGAACTTCCTCAAGTGCTCATCACATGCAAACTTGAGGGTGCTGTAGTCACAACCCACTATCGAGTCAGTTCTGAGTTCCATTGATCTAGCATGTCTTCTCTAACTCTAAAACCAACCAAGTACACTAAAACTCCACAAAATACAAGAAAATAAAAGCATGAAATTACAATAAATTTGGCATAGAATAATGCCATTAAAACGCCTATGGAAATTCACAACTTAACAAAACAGAATTGATAAAGCCCTTTCCTTTGAGCTTTAAACTCAAATTTGCAATCATGAAAACCTTGAATTAGCTTGCCAGTAGGTTCCTTTATCTGAAAATCTCAATATAATAGTGAGATTAATAAAGATTCATTAGTGAAGGAGTATAAGGAAAACAAATCAAGAAAATAACAGGGCAAAGATGTCCACAAACAAAATATAAAGTTCATTAATATCAAACTTCCACATAATTAAACAATATACATCCTGATTCAATCAAAGTATGCCACAAAAAAGTCTCAGCCAATCAATTGAATATTTTGAGCATAATGGGCATCATTTGTATAGGAACTTGTATGTATATATAATCAAAGCTCTCGTGAGATTAATATTTACTAATAGATTTAATAATCAACAATTCATATCTATTCGTGGAAATAGAATTCTAATACCTTTATTGATATGGCACATTAGTTTTGTTTTTTATTTTGATTTTTTTTTTTTTTTTTTTTTTTTTTTTATAATCAAGGCACATAAGTTATAAAAATAAAAAATACTTAGGATTCTAAATCACATTTAGACTAGGCATTTGCTATCCTAAGAAAAATAACAAATAAATAAAAAAAATCCTAAAAAGACAAAGCCTCTCAGTTCTTTCTTATCATATAAGAAATGGGTAGCATTAAGAGATTAAGAAATGAAAATTAATGTGGAGAGAGAGAGAGAGAGAGAGTTCATTAAACTCTTCAATAAGGGTGTAAAAACGAAAATTCAATAAATGAGCTCTTTAGTGCGTTCCCGAGAGTTTCCATATCAAAATTATTTTTTCACCTATTTATAAACACAAGTATTTTCAATTAGTGATGCCAGTTCCATATATTCATTCTACAACAGAAGAAGACTAACACTTTGTGGGGGCCCTTTTTTGTATCTGAGCTGGGCTGCCTCCAGCGGTGACGGGCCCGAGTGTTTGTTTCTTTTTCTTTCTAGGTAAGGAAGTCGAGACCGGCCCAACTGAAGCTCACTTTGGGCCGGCTTGGCACAAACTTGGCCTAGACTGCCAGGCTCACCCTTACGGCAAGCAGAGTTATTGCAAAAAAAAAAGATTACGGCAGGCAGATATAATGACAATGAAAAAGAAAACAACGGAATGCAGCAGCTAATAATGGTAATGACCGAGCATCACAACAGTAACAGTAGTAACAATAATAATGGCTTTCTAAAGAAAGAACAATGGATTGGACAACAATGGGGGGGCTTAATCAAAAACAATCATTCAGTAAAAGAACCAAGCCCGTGATGACAATCCTTCAAAGAGGAAGAACGTTTCCTCTCAATGAGATTAACCTCCCAGGAGAATATCCTGCCGTGGGGATTAATAACTTTGAAGGAATCGGACCTAAATGTTAGATGTCCGAAGGAAGTTTTCACTTGCTTAATTATTCCTTAGAGAGTGTGATTTTGAAGGGGAAAGGGGAGAAAAGATCTATTGGTGCATGCCCCTTATCCTCACAAGTTGTTTTCTTATCTTTTTCTTCTTTTCCTTTTCTTTTTCTCTTAGTTTTCTTTCTATGATTTTCTTCCTCTGTTTTTCGGTCCCCTTTACAGGGCACGACAAGGCTCCTTTTATAGGGCCTGCCGTGGTTGTTCTTTTACCATTTCACCCCTTAACGGCCTTTGTCTGGTCTGGGCATGCTTGCCGACCACCGTCTGCACACTGCTTACCCTTGCCAGATAAAGACAGGTGAGTCCTGTTTCTGTCCGCCGTGGCACTGTTTTCCTGCCGTGGCTTTAAATGCTCTCTCTCTCTCTTCCTATGGCATGCACCCAACGTTCCCTCCCCAATCTTACCTCTTTTGGGCGATTTGTCATCCCAGCAGGACATACCTCCCAAAAGGGTTTGGGCAGAGACCGTGAAATAGAATTCTTCCCTCCTCCCCACCACCAAACCGCACCCCCCTTTACCTCTTTCCACTGACCCGTGGCCCCACCATGACCCATATTGGCTGGGTACAGGCTGGTGACGCCTGGGCTTTGCGCATGCTTTCCTGTTAAGTACGTTTGAAAAGGGCCTACCTGCGGCCCATGTGCTTGTTGTGCTCTGAAGCTTTGCTTGCATTTGTCTGCCATACTTCTTCATTCTCTCTCGCAGGCTGGAGCGTTTTCTTTCCTTTGGGGTTGGGCCCTTGTTAATGCTGGGTTTTCACATCTTTCTTGGCCCATTCCTTGGTTTATGTTCACGCCTTATCTCATTACTTAGCACTTCCTGCCGTAATGATGTGTTCCTGTTAGGCCTTCTTTAGAGCCTGTCATTCCATTCTTTCCCCCAGTGACTCAAGAGAGTCCGCTGGTGTTTTTTTACTCATGAGCTCTATTATCCCTTTTCTTTTTCCTTTTGGGCCTGCGGCCCTTTTACTTCCCTTGGGCTTCCTCGGCCCATTTCATTGTTTTCGGGCTCCTTTGTCCCATTGCATTCTTTTGGGCATCCTTGGCCCGTTTCATCACTTTTGGGCTCCTTTGTCCCATTTGAGCTCCTTTGTCCAGTTTCAATTCTTTACTCCCATGGGCTTTTACTAATTTCATTGGGCTTCCCTGGCCCAACTACTGTATACTCATCCTTGGGGCTCATGGGCTTGCCATCAACCCCTACTTTCTTTACATCACTTCGGGCCTGCCACGGCCCATTCTTGCTTTCTCATACCATACATTGCCCATGGGTGTCATTTCTCTCTTTCCGGGTCCTTTAGGCCCATTTGCTTTCTCAAGACCCATTTATTCATGTTATGGGCCTGTGTTCTATTCTTCCTGCCGCTTGGACCTGATAGTTTTATTCTGTGTCTGCCACTCTCATTGCCCAACTTGCTGGATTGGGCCAGCTTTACAAAAAATGACCCTCAACACACTTCAAGAATAAGTGTGAATGGAAGGCTACAAACAATTTGTTGTGAAGGTTTTTATAGTCGTATTGATGGCATTCTTAGTTTTTATCAAAAGCACACAAGGGCAACCAATATGTTGCTTTCGTGACCCATGTTGTTGCAACTCTTGTGGCGGGCCTCATTCTCATATAAACCCCAATTGAAATTTGCAAAAACATATAAAATGTATGAGTAAAGTAATGAATGAAATATGTGAGTAAAGTAAGAATAACATATGAAATATTTAACTTTTGGTTGATTTGCTTCATCTCTCTCTCTCTCTCTCTCTCTCTCTCTCTCTCTCTATATATATATATATATATCAAAAGCTTAAAGATACTTACATGATAGCATGGTACAAACATGGAACACCCCAATATCAAATTTCCACATGATTATACTATATACATCCCTGTTCTCACTCAAAGTATGCCACGAAAAGTCTTAGTTAATCAATTGAATCTTTTGAGTATAAATAAATCATCTGTTGGGCATCACCTGTATAGGAACTAGTAAGTATGTATATGAAATCAAAGCTCTCATGAGATTAATATTTACTAATAGATTGAACAATCAACAATTCCCCTTTATTCTTGCAAATAGAATTTTATACCTTTATTGTCAAGGCACATTAGTTTTGTTTTTGTTTTTGTTTTTGTTTTTGTTTTTGTTTTTGTTTTTATAATCAAGGCACATAAGTTATATAAAAAAAATACTTGGATTTTTAAATCACATTTGATTGTTAAATGTTGTCATACTGCATTATAAAAAATAGTATATAAGAATATAATGGTATTCTATTACATAAGACGACTTGATTAATTTTGTGTTTATTGCTATGTATTTTTTTTTTTTTCCTCTTTTTCTTCTCATCTTTTTTTATTCAACATTTAAATTTAGTCATATCATCTATATCATTAAAAAGCTAAGTATAGCATCTATTGTTGCTACACCCCAGTTGGGCATATCAGTGATCATGTCATTATTCTTTTTCTTATAATTTTTTCAACATTTACTCATTTAAGGTGAATTAAAAACTCCATTATTTAACAATCAAAATATCATATCTTTTAAATTATCTTCTTATTATTCATTTCCCAACAATTATTGTTACAATTTCTCCGACCTTGCTCCATCCCTTTTACCTTTTCATCTCCCCACTACTATGTACTTTAATATCACTCTTTCTCTATCCATTTATCTGCCCTTTTATGACTCTAATTAATCTCATCCTCTCTATTCTTGCAAATAGAATATGAATACCTTTATTGTCAAGTCACATTAGTTTTGTTTTTGTTTTTGTTTTTTTTTTTTTTTTTTTTTTTTTTATAGCCAAGGCACATAAGTTATATAAAGAAAAAATACTTAGGTTTCTAAATCAAATTTAGACCGTGAATCTGCTATCCTTAAAGAAAAAAAAAAAAAGAACAAATAAATTAATAAAACCATAAAAAAGACAAAACCTCCCATTTCTTTCTTATCATATATGAAACGACTAATGTTAATGGATTAAGAAATGACAATTTATGTGGAGAGAGAGGAAAGGTTCATTAAACTATTCAATGAGGGTGGAAAAACGAAAATTCAATAAATGAGCTCTTTAGTGTGTTCTCAAGAGTTTCTATATCAAAATTATTTTTTCACCTATTTATGAACACAATTATTTTCAATTAGTGGTGCCAATTCCACATTTTTCTATCAAAAATTATATACCTTTCATTCTACAACTGAAGACGACTAACACTTGCTATTTGAAGAATTTTAAGAGCTAGTGTTAATGGAAGGCTACAAACAATTTGTTGTGAAGATTTTTATGATTGTATTGATGGCGTTCTTAACTTTTGTCAAAAGCAGACAAGGGCAACCAATTTGTTGCTTTCGTGACCCTTGTTGCTTTAAAGTTTGTGTTGGTAACCATACACTCTATTGAAATTTGCATAAACATATAAAATGTATGAGTGAATTATGAATTATATATGAACTAGACGAGTACAGTATTTTAAACTTTTTTTTTTTTTTTAGAGTTTCAACCTATGGCGTCCGTTCCTGATAATAGCTCTTATCATTAGACCAAAACACTAATTAGCTTTTGGTGTAGACGAAAATTGAACCCCAAATCTCTTATACAACCATCAAAGATTTTATCAGTTGAGCTAATTGAAACTCTCAAAAAAAAAAAATTTAACGATGGTTGATTTGCTTCATTTTTTGTATGTTTCCGTATACACATTCTCTCTCTCTCTCTCTCTCTCTCTCTCTCTCTCTCTCTCTCTCTCTCTCTCTCTCTCTCTCTCAATATATATATATATATATTCTCTTTTTAAATAAATTAAACGGTCAAAGATAGCATGGTACAAACATGCAACATCACAATAGCAAAGGTTGTTGACATGACAAACTTCTCAAATAAGGAATTTTAGACCTTCAACTTAGCAAAAATAAAAATTGGGATTTAATGAAATTGCATTTTCTTTTAAATTAAGGGTTAAATTTTTTTTTGTGTGGTTATTTTATGAGCTTCAAATCAATTAGAAGTTGCTTTTGGATGAAACACAGTGATGGAGTTACACTATGGCCAGGGGGCCTTGGCTTTTGCTTACACTAATGATTGTGTTTCTTCACGACTTTGTTCATACTAACAAAAAAATGGATCCAATTGATAAATCCCAAAAAAAAAAAAAAAAAAACCTCCATCAAACAAAAACAACAATGGTGCACTATTCATAACTAATATTCATTTTCTTTTTTTCATTAGAATGCAAATTTCAATAATTATTACTTTAAAGCACGTATATTTTCAATTCTCAACTAGTACATAATCATACAACTGCACTTCTTAAGCTAGTATATATAAAATTGAAGATGTTTGGCTTTTTATTGACTTCTTCCAAATTATGACACATCAACTTTGAAGGATTTACAATTTTCACTTCAGCGTTATTTTTTTATTTAATTTATTTTAAGTCTTTATTCTTCTGCCCAACTCTTATTTCTTCTCATTGACTACTTCAATGCTACAAATTGTTCCAACTTAAAATAACCCTAGGTCATCACCAATGACCGATAAACACCACCAATGCCTCCACCACTACAATAGTCACTGTTATCAGCGGAGAGAGGGGGCGTTGTAGATGTCGATGACACTCACGAATCTCTGCATATAGGAAAGAAAAGCAAGGAATCTAAGCTAAAAACATTAAAGGCATAAATAAAATAGAAGCAAAACAAAAAGAATCTGAACTAAGAACATAGAAATTTCTAGTATAGGGGTAAGAATAACTCAAAATATTTTCATAAATTTAAAAGGGAAAAAAAAAATACAAAACAAAACATGTAAGCTAAAGTTGAAGTGAACATGAAGGTTGCATTCGAGTTCATAACAGATTGTCATCTTATATATTTTCTTAAGTAAATGTGGGTGGTTGTCATCTTTTATCTTTTCTTATGCACATGCTTGACAAATGAATTAGTTTAAATAACTTTTTATATCAAATTTGACTAAAATCCCAACGAGACTGATATGAATGTTCTAAGTCTATACCCAACTTTTTATTAGAATATTCTTTTTCAAAATGGGAAAAAATATCCTACTCAAATTATGGACAAATGGATACTTCTTTCCTTTGAGATTTGTATAGACCCGTAACATTTTCAAGCAATGGACAAAATGAACTATAAACTCACACACATAGCGCAGGCGTCACATCACATGTGCTTACAGGGCGCCTAATGTTGATGTACTAAGAGCCGCCAAGGTTCTTTGCTATGGACCTCGATGGTCTTGACCACGTCTCAAGGACTATGTCCTTGTGGTCTCATTTAGGTGCGACAATGGGGGGATCATTGACACCTAGCGGTGAACAATGGTTGTCATCGTGTGTGTGGGTTTGAATTGATGGACTAGAAAGGAAAATCTTACTGTAGAAATTAAAAAGAAGTTTTGTGTATAAATTAAAATAATTATTTAATGAAATTCCAAGAAGAAAAAAAAATTGTTGAAGGATGTATTTCAAAATAGATCAGTTCAAACAGAAAAAAAGTTTTTTGACTTAAATTTTTAAAAGTTTGTCCACAATGCTCTTATAAAATATTCCAACTAAGAAGGTATTTGTATTTGATGCATCGATATATATGGAACTCCTCTCTTACTTAGGCCCCATTTAGTTGGGATGTTGGAAAAATGGGAGAGGAAAATATGAAGGATTTTGAATAGTGCCCTTATTTGGTTGGGGGATGTGATTTTGGTAAGGCTCATTTATTTTTTCCTCAAACCCACCATTTTAGAGTGTTTTGTTTTCTCCCCACACTGAGGAGAAAATGGATGAGAAAGAGGGGCTTAGATGGGAATTTACCCTTATGCTCCTCATCTTCCCCTGCATTAGTTTCTTTCTTTCTTTTTTTTTTTTTTTTTTTTTTTTTTTTGGTGCAATGCTAATATTTATTTTTCCCCCTTAACATTAGGTATTTTTTCTAATAAACTATTAATTTTTTAATGTAATAGGGGCATTAGAGTAAATTTATAAATACGACTTTCTATAATCTCATTACCTTCATAACCAAATGAAAGAACTGTTTCATCCTTCCATTTTCGCACCCCTAATTACACGTATGTGAGAAAAATTAAATCTTTTTATCCCCAACCAAACGAAGCCTTAAGGGTGGAATCCACCCTATATGTAGGGTTGGCCCAACATAATTTGAGTCTAAGGCGATATATATGTGTGTGTGTGTGTGTGTGTGTGTGTGTGTGTTGGGTCTTTTATATGTAAATATTAATTAATTAAATTTATTTAATACTAAACAAATTACGGTTAATTTGATGCTTTAAATACATAATTTGATGAAATAATACTAATTATACTATGGTTAATTTTATACTAAAAATTGAATCTCATAGTTGAAGCATAAATTTTAACAAAAATAAATACAATTATCTATTATATAATAAAAGTTTGGCTCAAAAACCATAGTTGCGTCAAGTGGATACTCTCACTAATTAGTAAATTATTTTTATTTTATTTTTTAGGATATATTTCCTCAAATTAAAGGATAATTTTTAACAACTATTTAATTTATGTAAAATTTTATCATTTAAATTTCAAAAAATTTAAATTCTATTCAAACTAAAAGTCTATTATAAAAAATTCTAAAATTAAATCCCAAATAACAACCCACATTTTCTTTATTATAAAAAAAAAAAAAAAAAAAAAAAAAAAAAAAAAACATGTTTTGACTTCTAGTCCAACTAGAAGTCTATTATCAATATTTTAAGAAAAGCTAATTAATAAATTAATTTTATACATTTAAAATTCAATAAATTTAAATTCTATTCAAACTAAAAGTTTATTATAAAAAATTTCTAAACTTAAATATTTCAACAAATTTAAATTTTATTCAAACTAAAAGTCTATTATAACAAATTATAAACTTAAATCTCAGACAACAACCCATATTTTCTTTCTAACAAAATAACATTTTGACTTCTACTCCAACTAAAAGTTTATTATCTACATTTTAAGAATTATTAATTAGTAAATTAATTCTGTGGGGCCCAAGAATTTGGTAACCCCGGCCCACTTTAAGTTAAGTCCAAGGCCCGCGCTGATTTTTACTGTACACGTACTGTAGCGGTTACTGTTCATTGAACAGTAGCCGCAACTTTTAACTTTTCAGCAAAAAATTACTGTTTACGGACCCACAATTTTCACTTTTTAACAATTTTTTTTATTAAAAATAGGTCCCACGGTACTATTTATACATTTAAAAATTATTTTGCTACAGTGTTTCAGTTTTCAGTTTTCAATTTTCAATTTTCAGTTCTATCCAAACGGACCCTTAGTTTGTAAGGCACAGTCAGAAAAGGTTCCTCCTATTTTCCTTCTTTGTTAAATCATTGAATGAATTTGACCACGTCGTCGCTCTATAATTTCTTATTTGCTTAGAATACAAAAGGATGGCACATGTTTGTTCACACTAACACTTTCTTATAGGACAAAAGTCTTATAACTCAACTGGTTGGTACATCTTATTATTTCAATGATATTTATAGTTCAAATCTCACTCCCCGGTTGTAATAAAAAAAAAATACACTTTCTAATGGTTTCAGACTTTTTTTAATTTTATTTTCTCTTTTTAATTACCTATAAGAATTGGAACTACGAGGAGAAGGTGGGGTCGGTATTACTAAACAAGCTTCTTCATGCATGTTTAATTGCAATATGCATAACTTATTCATATAAGCTTCTAAGAAGAAGCTACAAAATTCATCTTGAGGGTGTAAGATCAAAAGTCAAAGTAGTGCCAGCTCAATGGGTGAGCCAAATAGGCAACCTCTTAAGGCTTCCAATGAAAAAAGGCTCCTAAATTTTTACCAGTAGAGATATTCTTGTACTAATAGAAGTATTAATTAAGCCCTAAATATTTATCAATAAATAAAAAGTAGTTGTTTTTTATCAAAAAAAAAAAAAAACCAGATAAAGAAAGATGTTTTCATTGGATGGGTCAATTATTTAATCTCTTACACATAAAAGAACTCATCAATCTTACGCTAGTAAATAAATTTATACTCAAATTTTATTTAGAGATATCAAATATATAACTTTATTAAAATTTTCAATCATAATTTTTTAGTATTTGGTAACTTCATTCAATAAATAGTGTTTATTTTAGTTGTATAGTCATTGAGTAATGCGATGGGTTCATCTTAATTTGTAATTTTTTTTCTAAAAAAATAGATTTTAAATGAAAAAAAAAAAACAAAATTTATATAAATATTCTATAAATATTTAAAGTATAAAAATAAAACTCACTTAAAGTAGTTGTTTTATCCCCACAATATCTTGAGCCGGCCCTGAGTCAAAGTCAACTACGCCTTGCGTACCATGAGGGTATGAATGTAACCTTACCAAGATCAAGGACTGCATCTATTTATTACATGTATCTTGGAATTAGTGCTAATGCTTTCACTTTGAAACCACTCTCTTCTGGGTTTTTTGCTAACAAGAGACCATGGCTGGAGTTTTCCTGGGAAGAGCAATTGTCACTTCAATCGTTAATGTTGCGGTTAATAGACTGACATCTCCTGAGGTCATTGACTAGCTCAAGGGAAAGAAACTCAATGATGGAATGCTACAAAAGCTGAAGATATTGCTGTTGTCTGCTGATGCAGTGCTCATTGATGCTGAGGAGAAGCAATTTACAAACCCATCTGTGAAAAAGTGGCTGAACGAGCTCAAAGATGTAGTTTATGACGCGGATGACCTTCTGGATGAGATTGCCACTGAATCCTTACGATCCAAGTCAGAAGCTGAATTTCAAAACGGCACTAGTACGGTATGGAGCCTCATCTTTACTTTTGCTCATTCATTTGACAATAGGATACAATTAGAGCTAAAAGGGATTCTATATATATTAAAATGTGTTATGGAGCAAAATGATGTCCTTGGTTTGAAAGAGGTTGCTTGTGGAGTACTAGTACCACCACGACAACTAACCACTTCATGCCCTGAAGAATGTGGTGTGTATGGTATAGATATTGATAGGGAGGCGATATTTGAGAAGTTGCAATTAGATAATGCAATTGGTGATGAGATTTGTATTGTCCATATAGTGGGCATGGGTGGAGTTGGCAAGACATCCCTTACTTAACTTGTATACAATGACTACTGGATAAAGGAGAATTTTGATCTCAAAGCATGGGTTTGTGTTTCTGAAAAATTTGATGGTTTTAAAATAGCAAAAACCATTTTTGAGGAGATCAAGTTGCCTACTTGTGACACTCAAAACTTAAATGTGTTGAAAACTAGAATCAGGGAGAGATTAAGTGGGAAGAAATTTTTCCTTGTGTAAGATGATGTTTGGAATGAAAATTATATTGCTTGGGATGAGTTACTAAGAATTTTTAGTTGTGAGGCACAAAAGATTAAGATCATTGTTACAACACGTAGTGACAAAGTTGCATTAATTGTATCTCCTCCCATTTCACATTACCATCTAAAGCAATTGTCAAATGAAGAATGTTGGTTGTTATTTGCAAAATATGTATTTAAAAATGATAAATCTAGTGGATATCTACACCTAGAAGTTATTGGTAGAGAAATTTTTCTCAAGTGTAAAGGTTTGCCATTAACTACTGCAAACACTTGGGGGTTTGTTGCACTCTAAACAAGACCCAAGAGAGTGGAAGAAGATTTTGGATAGTGACATATGGGATCTACCACAAGATGAGAGCAATATCCTTCCTGCTCTAAGATTGAGTTACCACTACCTTCCATCACCTTTAAAGCGATGCTTTGCTTATTGCTCAATCTTTCCAAATGATTATGAATTTTCAAAGGAAGAGTTAGTGTTGTTGTGGATGGCAAATGATTTATTGTTAAATCCAAAGGAAATGGGAGGATGAAAGAAAGAGGTGAACAATACTTTAATGAATTAGCTAGTATCAAGGTGAATTTTTCAAAGAACAAACAACAACAATTCATGTTTCATATTGCACGACCTTAACTGTTAATGACTTGGCAAAGTATATACTAGGGGAATTTTGTTTTGGGATGGATGTTGACAATCCTTGTGAATTTACAAAAAAGACATGTCACTTGTCATATTTTACAACTAAATTTGATGCCTCTAAGAAATTTGAGGTGTCTCATGTAACAAAGGGTTTGCAAACCTTCTTGGGACTAAAATATACAACTTTGACGTATTCACCTTTTTATACCATAAAAAAGATAATGACAGATGATTTGCTATGTTCTTTTAAGTGTTTGCGTGTGTTATCATTATCTAACCATGAAGCCATAAAGGTGATACCAGATTCTATTAGCAATTTGAAACATTTATGTTATTTGAATCTTGAAAGATCTAAGGTCAAATGCTTACCTAATTTTGTGTGTGCTTTGTATAATTTGCGAACATTATTATTAAGTGGATGAAATATGCTTGTAGAGTTGCCAAGCAACATGGGGAGACTAGTCAATTTACATTGCCTAGACGTAACTTACACATGGTTGGAAGAGATGTCATTGGAAATGGGTAAATTAAGAAATCTTCAAAATTTAAGCTTATCTTTTGTAAGAAAAGATGGTGGATCTAACATTAGAAAGTTGGGAAAGCTTAGAAATCTTTCTGGAACATTTTGTATATCAAACTTGAAAAACATTGATTGCACTAGAGATGCCACAGAGGTTAATTTGAAGGAAAAGTACTTGTCAGATTTGGAGTTGGAATGGGGATGCATGGCATCATGAAACTGACAATTTAGAAAATGAAAGAAATGTGCTTGAGTAATTGCGTCCTCATACAAACTTAGAATCCCTCTCCATCCAAAGATATCGTGGTACAAGATTTCCAAGGAGGTTAGGTGATTGTTCATTCTTGAATATGGTGTCCCTAGTTCTTTTTGATTGCAAGTATTGCTTTATCTTGCCTCCACTTGGGCAATTACCCGTCCTTAAGGAACTCATAATTGAAGACTTTGAAGGAGTATCGCATGTGGATCGTACGTTCTACAGGAATGTCTCTTCCGCAACTAAGCCATTGCAGTCCCTTGAAACATTAACATTTGTAGGGATATTAGAGTGGAAGGAGTGGTTTACATTTGAAGGCGAATGTGAAGGTGTTGTTTTTGCATGTCTCCAAGAGCTTCACATTATAAGATGTCCCAAGTTAATCAGAGATCTACCCAATTATCTTCTCTCTTTAGCTTTACTTGAAATTGAAGATTGTCAACAGCTTGTTACTTCCTAGGACTCCCGCTCTTGATGAATTGTCTTTGATAGATTGTAATGAGGTGGTGTTGAAGGAATTACCACCTAAGCTCGAGACTCTCTTGTGACATTCCAATTTCCAATGGGTTAATACTATCCATCACTTGAAAGTTTGCACATTAATTGTGGTTCCCTCATTTGTTTACCAAACTGAAGAAATTTTGTTAGAATTTTAGATTTTTAGATTTTAAAAAATCCAAAATCTTCATCTTCACCTAATCCTTTTTTTTTTTTTTTTTTCATTTAAATTACTACACCTATTGCTACACGTAAATTAAAAAAAAAAAAAAAACAAAACAAAACAAAACAACTTGATATTTAATTGAAAAGTAATCCAAGAGAAATTGAGTTAAACTAAAACTCTAAGTCTACTAAATGGATATAATTTTTTTCCTTATCTTCTTCTCCTATTATTTCTAAGTTGATAAAAATCTTAAGTTAACTACAATCCAAATTCTTTTCTTCATCTCTATTTCTTTTAATTTGATTACAATCCAAAATCTTCATCTTCATCTAATCCTCTTTTTTTTTTCATTTAAATTATTACACCTATTTCTACATGTATATGTAAATAAATAAATAACTAAAACAGTAACGTGATATTTAATTGAGTTAATGTGATTATTTTTTACACCTCCACAAATTAAGTTTGAATCCAAGAGAAATTGAGTTAAATTAAAACTCTACTAAGTCTACTCTACTCTACTATTTAAGAATTAATTATTAGTATTATTTGTATTTGTTAAACATTGGCATAGAAGAACGGAAGCCCCAGTAGATGATGTATTTACTTTTGAGATCTTTAGTCACACGCATCTGCAGAATTGGAGGTGTTTTTGTAAATGATTTGAAGCTTGATTTTTGGTTGTCATTAGAGAGTATGTCATTGTCTAATGGTAATGTATATTAGATTCTTTTAGATTTGCAGTACTTCCACAGAAAGCAGCATCTAGTTTGCAATCTCTTGACATTAGTAACGATGAATATCTTTTAATTCATGGAATTTTTATTTTGGTCCAAATTTTTTCACTTAATCTACATTACAACAAAATGTATTTTTAGCGATGAAAATTAGTGAGGAAATTTTTTTCGTCACAAAAAAATTACTATTTGGGATGGAACTCATCTACCATATGAAATTAGGAGACTTATGTAAGAAGATATATCTTCATTTTTTTTTTTTTTTTTTGAGTATCTATTTAATAATTTCTTCAATTATATGATTTTTTTTTTTTTTAATTTTAGATAATTCAATTCAACTTGATTATTGATATAATTTTTTGATTTGGTGTTCTTAATTGACTAGACAGATTATTTCATCACTTATGGCAACATTAAAATGGCTATGACTGGTAATTTATAAGTAAACATTTACATTGCAATCTAAATACTTACATTTTGTAATTTATGGAATTTGTTTTTGGTCATTTATACAAGAAATTTAAATATGATTAGCACTTCTACCACTATGCATGCATGTTAGCAAGTATAATGGAAATATTTTCAAGTGCTATATATATATATATATATATATATAATTACAATTTTACTACTAAGAGCTTTTAGAAATTTAAAACTTATCATACTTTTTTAAAATATTTTATAATATCTTTTTTGCAAAAAAAAAAAGGTTACATAATATACATTTTCCATGTAACTTAATTTTTAAAAATATTTTTACTATTTTTTTATTAGATTTGATTATATTATCAAAAAAATATATTTTTTAAAATTTATATATAATTTTTTTATTAACCTGTGCATAAAAGTAGAGCTTAAACGTCGTGGTAACGCCAAGTGGCTTCACTATATCGCAGAACTTTTTTTCAATTTTTAGATTTAAAAAAAATATATATATATAATTTTTCTTCTCCTATAATTTCTAAGTTGATAAAAATATTAATTTGATTACAATCCAAATTATAGATATCAAAATTTTTCCCTTCTTTTCACGTGTATAAATATAGTTTATTTTTATGGGATAGCTTTATAACTATCCTAAAGGACCTAAACTACATTAAAAGAAACCCCTAAAAAAACTACATAATTTTTTTTTTAATATTAAACTTACAATATGAGGGAAGGCATAAGTTTGAGTTCAAGTTAAACTCTATCAACTAAAAAATTGCAATAATTTTTTTAGATAGAAACAACACAACCTAATTATTTTTATCAACTTTCTCAAAAAAAATTATATAGTTATTCTTATCAACTTTTTCTCTATTGTTTTATTAATTTTTTAGATAAATACAAAAGCTTAATTGTGGATATGAAATTTTTTTTTAGAGATAATTATGTAACTACTACCACAAATATATAATACTACTACTAGAAATATAATTTAATCGGGAAAAAAAAATGTAATTACATAAATAGTGTTCTATTAAAATATATAATTATTTATACATTTATTTTATAAGCTTTTCCATAAAACCGTGCATCGCACAGGCATAATACTAGTATATATATATTGTTTGGTGTGTGGCTTTGTTTAGATGACTAGTGTTGACAATCTATCATTTAGGATATCGGTTTACAATCTTCTAAAAAAATGATATTGGTTTACAAAAATTAAAGTATTAAATTATTAGGGGAAATTAATCATCATTGATTATCTAATACATTTGCATTTTGGGGGGGGGGGGGGGGGGAAGGTAATTGCAGTAAACCCACATGTGATTTGGCCTATTTTAACTAAGTCTACCTGTCATTTAAGAGTTATAACTTAATCCATCTGATGTGCCCTCCGTTAGACAATCGTAACCCAACCCTCCCCTTTCCATTAGAAAAATAAGGGTAAAAATGTATTTTTACTAGTCTGTTACGTTTCTCTCTTCTACATCCTCCTTTAGATCTAAAACTCCAAAATAATAATAATAATAATAATAAAACCCAATCATCCTAAAATCCCCTAGGTAAAAATTTTACAAATTCCATAGCTCATCTCCAACAAAAGAAATAAAGAAACAAGTCAACAACCATAGATTACGTACCAAATGGATTCGTAAGTAAGACAAGTGGTGTTAGTGTTATCGTAAATCATCATCTTTTTCTTCTTCTTCATCTTCATGTTCTTCTTGAAGTTCTTCTTCTTCTTCCTAAGGTTAGGGCTATGATTACAAAGAGAGAGAGAGAGAGCTGTTCATGAGATTTGATTTCTAAGATAGTGAGAGAGTTGTTCTTCAAAGATATGTTGTTCTAGATGGGTTTTTTTTTTTTTTTTTTTTTTTTTTTTTTTTTTTTTTTTTTTTTTTTTTTTTAACTTATATGCTAAAGGTGTGCTCCTAACAGTAAAAGGAGAGGTGGATTACCGTTATCTAACAGAGGGTGCCTCAAGTGGGTTAAGTGACTCTTTTTCAATCACAGGTAAGGTTAATTAAAACCGATCAAACTACAGGTGGGTTAACTATAATTACCCTTTTTGTTTAAACAATTTAGGGTTTTAATTGGGTTAGGTTTTGATCTTTTATTTATAAGGCCTTATAAAGAAATGAAAAATAAAAATGCTAAAACTATTATAAAATATGATGTGACAATGACTGTGAGATGAAGTTAAACTTAATTAATAAATGTTTGAATTGCTTTTATGTGATTAGTGGCATGTCAGTTTATAAGACTACAGTAAAATTTTGTTGGCATCATTCTTACAATGTAGAATATCATTTTGGTCCTTACATTTTGAAGTTATTGTCAATTTGGTTAATGTTATTTTCAATTTACGGTCAACTTGCAATTAATTTTTATTAGTAAGTTGATGGTATAGACTAAATTGACAATAACTCCAAAATATAAAGACCAAAATAGTATATTTGCCTGTCTTTAAAAAAATGCACAACCATTTAAATGAATGTAGTATTATAGAGTTTTGGGTCTTTTTTTACATTGGGGATAGTGCCTATTTTACTATAGGTAGAAATAGTTTCAGGTAGGGGCTAAGGGGCTATATGGTTGGGGTATTTCTTTTTTCTTTCTTTTTGTCTTTTTCTTTCATTCCTGTTATGTTCTTTTATGTTCACTTGTGTTTTTAAAATTTTTTTTATTGATGTCGTTTCCTTTTCTTTTCTTTTTTTTTTTTTTAATTTTAGTTTTTTCTCATGTTGTTTGGTTGGGAAGGTGAAAAAAGCGAATTATAAAAAACTTATTTGTTTAGTTGAGAAAAAAAAATGAGAGAATAGAAAATATAAGTTGTAAAAATTTACTCTTATGCCTTTATTTCATTATATATAAGAAATAATTTCTTTTTAATAAAATATTACTTTTATCAATTAAAATTAATAAAATAACATTCTATAGAAATTAAAAAATTATACATATTAATTTTTTTTCCTCTTTGATATTATATTTATTACTTTTTTTAGTATAAAACAATGGGGAAAAAAAAAAAAAAAAAGCAAACAGATCGATACTGAACAAGCAGAAAAAGAAAGAATAAAACAAGGGGGACAATGTAAACAACTTCAAAAAAAAAAAGAAAACAGTAAAGAAGAGAAAATAGGAAAAGAAAAAACTAAAAGGACGAAAAGAAGGAAAAATAGGAAGAAAGAAATCAAAAAGAGAGAGATGCCTATTAGCCCTGTTCATCATTACAATAAAGGGAAAAAACATAACTCGACTGCAAGTCTGCAACAAAATTACCCGAGTTTTCTCTTTGAATGGAAGAAAACATTTTAGTTAGATTAGGAAGAAAATATTTAGGTCCTACCAAAATCTCTCTAATTTTTCACTCAATCAAACAATTTTTTTCTCTCTCCTGTTTTCTATTTTCTACAAGGTCTGTTTGGTTGAGGTGAAAAATAGAGGAGAAAAAAATGAGAAGATAAGAGCTAGTATTTGGTGTACCCGGCATATAACATATAATTTTCGGAGGAAAAGATGAGTGATCCGTGAGAAATTATAGAGTTTTCTAGTAAAATACGTCATATGTCCATCATTCCACTAAAAAACTTCCATTTGTTTAAAATTACTGAGTCAATAATTAATTTCTGTTTAAAAAAAATTTCTAATGAACAATTTTAAACAAATGACAGTTTTTTAATGGAATGATGAACCACATTACTTGTCCACTATGTAGATTTTATAATTTCTCGTGATGTGGGGTATTTTCAACTGAAAGCGGTCCCACCAAAACACAATTTCTCTAACTCGGAGAGAAAACTAGGAACGAACAAAGAATGGTGATCTCGTCCTTGCTTACTATTACAACACCTGTTTCTTATATATATATATATATTTTTTTTTTTTTTCATCAATTCTGCTTCTGTTTCCGTTCCTTGCCGTTACTTCTTTTTTTGTTCTCCACCTATTTTTTTTTTCCCCTCTTCTTTCTTTTCCTTTTGCTTTTCGTCGGTTTTGTTGCCTAAAAGAGGGCATGGATTTTCTCACTGGATCTAGATTTTGATCTTTCAATCACTCTTCTTTTTTTTTTTTTTTGGTTAAGAAATGTCGGTCTATATTATTTATCTTCTTTTTAAAATTCTTTGTTTTTTTTTTTTAGAAGGTTTTAATATTCTTTGTTGAAACTTGAAATTGTGTTTTATTTTTATGTGTCATCATAGTCTATTGACATCATTTAAAAAAAGACACATTACTAGCCCATATAAATTATGTGTTTCTATCCTAAAATTTCACAATAAATTGTGTATCTATTTTATGCATTGTTTAAAAAAAATTAATGATATCTTAAAAAATATATATATATATATATAGTAATGATATAAGTATAAATTTATATAAACTACATTTTTTTTTTCATTTTTTTTTCAATAAAAAAATGGTTTTAATTTTTTGTTTTTCCATCCCCAAACTGAAAATAAAGTTGGGGAAATGATTTTGGTTTCAATGACCAAGATCAGTGTATTTACATTAATATTTATATAGCTATATGTGTAAATCTATTACAACAATAATTCAACTTACAAGAAGATTAAATTTTAGTTATATGCATTTTTATCTCAATATTCTTCCGCAGCTCTGTTTTATAAGATATTTGGTCTTATCTTAATCATGAGAGGATGAGATTTGAACTTGATGCTTATCTTTATCTTTCTCAAAATCTTATTGATATGTTATCTTAAACACAACCAAACACGTATAGCGAAAAAAAAAAAAAAACTCTCTTCTATCGATCACCTTTCTATCTTATCACCATTTTTTACCTAATCAATTTTCTATTCGTCCGACTACATAAAGCCACATCCTTCTCTGTAGTCTCCACAATGGGATTATAGCAGGAGATCCCCTAAGCGATGAACGGACAATTCGTGCATCTCAAGAAACGTCGGCAGCACAATCCAAAGCCTTGCACGTGTCACCCGCACGTGACTCTTGCATGATCAGCACGTCACCCTCCCTCCCTCTACGCCACGTGTACTTCTGTCATCTCAACAAGTTCTAGACGTTACAGTACTTGGTCCAAGTTGAACACAGCGTCTCTCAAATACCCAAAAATACCCCTCACTAATACCGTCTACATCAAATCCCGACAGACCCATTTTTGTAATTTCACTTTATTTAATATATCCGAAAGAACATGTTCCAAGACTTTAACTCAAGTGCCACTCAATTCATATTTTTGGTCTTGTTCCCCGCTTTTTATAGCTGTGATCATACATTCGCACACAGAGACAAGTTTCTAGTATTTCCTTCTTGTCAAGGTGAGAATTTTCATTTTCATTTTCATTTTTATTTTCATATTTTAAGTTTCATCAATGCTTGTTTCATTCTTGTCTTGGTGAGATTGTTTTTCCTAAATTTTTTTATTTTTTTATTTTTTTATTTTGGAGATGTAGGTGTCAGAATCAGCTTTATTGTTTGGTAGATCTGTTCTGAGTTTGGGATTACTGGGTTTTTGTTTGAGATTATGGATATTTGATTTAATCTTATGTACCCAGTTGATATTTGAGATTATGAGCTTTGTTGTCAATTGTATATGAGTGAGTATGTAGCAAATTGAGCATTTAATCACATTAAATCTTTTTCTTTTCTTTTTTTACATCTGCCATCTGGGTTTTGGGTTTGATATATATATATATATATATATATATTTTTTTTTTTTAGGTACGAAATTTCATAATTTGTGATGATTGTTTAGTTATGAAGTGGAAACAACAGTGTCTGATCATAATAGTTCAAGTGCAACCAAGATTGACAATTTTTTTTTTTTTTTTTGGAATTATATTAGAAAAGGAAAATGGAAAGACACAAAGGATGTGTACTAGCCCAATTCAAAGAATACAACTCAAAATGAAAGAGTTTCAATAAAATCAACAAAAGACATTAAGGGGGTGCTTCCTAAAGCATGAATCCAATAAAAAAAATATCCGTGAAATACGTTTTTTGGTGATAAAGGCAGGACATTTGATGCCATCAAACCCTGTCTGTTTCTTTCAAACCATATATTCCACATGATGCACGAGGGCAAGGTGTGCCACACCATGGCAGCTTTATGGTGCTGAATATGAATAGCAAGCACACCCAATTAATGTGGTCGTTGGCCTTCTCAATGTCAAGCTTACATATGACAGTCAGAATACACGATCTCAACCTACTGTCTAGCCATTCATTTGCTAATGGCACAGAGTCTGTGATTTGTCTCCCCCTAACAAAAGCATTGTGTATCATAAATTACGTTCCCAATAAAATTT
The DNA here is from genome assembly GCA_023621385.1 of Quercus gilva. NCBI lineage: Eukaryota > Viridiplantae > Streptophyta > Magnoliopsida > Fagales > Fagaceae > Quercus > Quercus gilva. The sequence continues at coordinate 73,655,926 of CM042476.1, forward strand.
TCAACCGATTAGCCAACACTTTAGAGATCAACTTATACATGCTCCCAATTAAACTTAGGAATCAGACTACTGGAATACTTGCAACACATTCTTCTCTTTCTACCTTTTGATTGCCAAACATTGGAGGTTGCTCATTATTTGTACCAGAACTGCCAAAGTTACCAAATTTTGTTTTAAGTGATTTTTTATGAAATGTTCTGGATTTCATTGTTGCTGTTGGTCTACTTTGGATGTTATGCAGTCCATGTTACCTACATAACTAGACAATTCTTAGTTTTTAAAACACATGCCATAGTGCCATTGGGTATTTAGTACACAAATTACCCAGTTTGAACCTATTTTAGTCCTATTCAATACCTGTCGTGGGATGAACTTTAGTGTTATTGGTCAGTTCATTGTAAGTCAAAAGTGGATTATGTTTCTAATCCTTGTCATCTATTTTAGGTTATCAGTTGATGTGTTGTGGGAAAGAATTTTTGTAAAATAAACATTGAAAATGGGGGACTCTGAGGGAGACTTGTTGAACTCACCTCCAATGGAAAAATTGGGTGCTGGTGACTACTTGTCAGTTTGGAAAGACTATGGGGTATATGGAATTGTGGGTGCTGTTTTTGTTGGTATACTCATACCTATAGTACTTTCTTCTGTGTTAATGGGAAAGAAAAAGGAAAAGCAAAGAGGTGTGCCGGTGGAAGTTGGTGGTGAGGCAGGTTTTGCAGTTCGTAATGCTCAGGCAAGTGAGTTGGTTGAAGTTCCTTGGGAAGGAGCCACAACCATGGCAGCTCTGTTTGAGCAATCTTGTAAAAAGTATTCACAATATAACTTTCTTGGTACAAGAAAGCTAATTAGCAAGGAATTCATCACAGCTAGTGATGGTAGGAAGTTTGAGAAGCTACACTTGGGCGATTATGAATGGCAAACTTATGGAGAGATATTTGATCGTGCTTGTAACTTTGCATCTGGGCTTGTCAGATTAGGTCATAATTTGGACAGCCGTGCTGCCATTTTTTCTGATACTCGGCCAGAGTGGTTCATTGCCCTTCAGGTAGCCTTTTCATCACAAGTAAATTTCATAGATCTCTTTCTGTTTTTTGGGGTTGGGGGTGGGTAATTTCTTTTTCTTTTCCTTTGATTTATATTTGTAGATGCAGGAGATGCTAAAAGAATTTCATTTTTTGATTCTAGGGATGCTTTCGACAAAATATCACTGTTGTTACTATTTATGCTTCCCTAGGCGAGGATGCCCTGATCCACTCACTTAATGAGGTTGGTAATCGCTGCTCTTGTATACTTAGGAGATTATATTGTCTAGGATATGGATGATTAACTCTGTGCAAATCCATATAATATTAAATAGCTAAACACACTGGTTATGTATAGTCCTAAGTCAGAACTGTAAAATTTTGACAGACCCAAGTATCAACACTTATCTGTGAATCCAAGCAATTGAAGAAGTTGGCAGCGATAAGCTCAGGCCTTGAGAGTATCCAAAATATTATATACTTTGAAGATGATGGAACTGAAAATGATATTAGTGTTTCTGGAAGCATGAGCAACTGGATGGTCTCAGCTTTTTCTGATGTTGAGAAACTTGGGAAAACAAGTCCTGTTCATCCAAGCCTGCCTTCCAAAAATGGTAATGCTGTTGTCATGTACACAAGCGGCAGTACAGGTCTACCAAAGGTTTGTTCCTGCTTTTAATTCCTTATGTTGTTCAATTGTTCTTTGCTGCATATGCCAGGCTGCCAGCAAGAGGATTAACTCTTTCCCAATTGCCAGCATTGGAAGTCAAAGAACTTGGAGGTTTTTTTTTTTTTTTTTTGGTTTCGTTTTCTGGGTTGCAGATGCCCAGTTTGAATGTGGTCCAGAAACCTCAGTAATTTGTCTTTCTATAACTTATATTCCTTGACATTAAAGGTGTTAAAATTTATGTTTGCAAGTTCTTCTTGGGGCAAGTTCTACTCCAGTTCCCGGAGATTTTCTAAGTGCTTGAATCCTGATAAACACTTTCCCAATTGTGTTTGTCTCTTTTTTTGTTTATGTTTGTTGAAAGCTTTGTATCCTTACTCAATTTTTATTTTTATTTTTAATATGCTATAGTCTGTAACAATGTAGGGAGTCATGATTACTCATGGAAACATTGTAGCAACTGCTGCAGCTGTTATGATGGTGGTCCCAAATCTTCGTAGAAGTGATATATACTTAGCATACTTGCCCTTAGCTCATGTTTTTGAACTGGCAGCTGAGGTATCTTCTTGTTTGCTTTCTTATTTTCAACATTAATTGGTTGAGATTGTTTTACATGATTGTGGTTGTCCAGTCTGTGATGTTGGCTGCAGGTTGTTCAATGGGCTATGGTTCGACATTGACTTTAACTGACACTTCTAATAAAATTAAGAAAGGAACCAAGGGAGATGCTTCTGTGTTAAAGCCCACCATCATGACAGCCGTTCCAGCTATTTTGGATCGTATTCGAGATGGAGTTCTAAAAAAGGTTTGAGTTAAATATATATTGTTGTACTGCATTTGTGACTAGTGCTTATTGGTGGTTGACGCAAATAGTCAGCTCTCTTCTTTACTATCTATTGTGATGTAATCTAGGTTGAAGAGAAAGGGGGGTTAGCGAAGAATCTATTCAACATTGCATATAAGCGACGATTATCTTCTGTAGAAGGAAGTTGGCTTGGGGCTTGGGGCTTGGAAAGAATGTTGTGGGATGTCCTTGTCTTTAAAAGAATACGCGCTTTACTTGGAGGAGGCATCCGATTCATGCTATGTGGTGGAGCTCCTTTATCTGCAGATTCACAGCGGTTTATCAATATCTGCATAGGGTAATTGGATTTTCAATCATATATTATTCGTATTTTTTTAGTTTAGAATCGAAAGTTTAAAATGGTCTAAACTACCTCAGAAGTTCAAGTTCAATTCCATGCTAGATGCTCCATGGCTTACAATGGGTCGGTATGCGTAAATTGCTCATGAAAGTTTCTTTCTTGTGCTTTGTATTCAAGTTTAAGATGATTTTCTGAACACATTTCCCTTTTTCAGGGCTCCTATTGGTCAAGCATATGGCTTGACTGAAACATTTGCTGGAGCTACTTTTTCTGAGTTTGATGACACAACAGTGGGACGTGTTGGGCCACCTGCTCCTTGTTGCTACATTAAGGTATGCCTCTACCTCTTAAAGAAATGTTTTTACAGAATCATGTAAATTGTACTGTGGAGGGCCCAAATCAGCTCATAGTTGCTTAGCTTTGGTGAGTGCTTCCAACTGACAGTAATGATCACAAGTTTGTTTTTCTGTGGAAGTACAATTCTTTTCTATTTCGTTGAATAAGACATGACTTGTACATTCCATTAAAAATTCATGATAATAAGTGTATTAGGTGTACTAGGTAGAATACTTTTCAATTGGGTTTTAAAAATATTGTTGATAGCATGCTTATGTACTTAAAGCTCAAAGCTCAAAACCCCAAGGTCTAAGTGCTTCTCTTGGTCAAGGTGAAGCTCATTTAATTAAGTATGTCTTGGGCAGACTTTTCTGGTGCTTTATGAAGAAACACAAGGGATGGCTAGGGGTGTGTGTGTGTGTTCTTTGTTAAAAAAATTATGAATCATTAAAATTAATTGCTCAATCTTGAAGGATATGACATGGACCTTTGATTTATTGTAAGAACACTATTCTTAAGGTGCTATATTACACACAAAAAAGAATTGTTTACATATAAAATGCCTTGAACCATGATAATTTACTTTTCTTCTTTTTTGTTCTTTGGCTTTTGGATATATTTGCATTGAACCATATACTTCTTTTAATCATAGCTATCACAGTTATGATTTTTATAAGCACAAGAGGATTATATAAATATTATGTTTAAACTTTCCATGACTAGATTATTATCATACTGTCCATTGATAATTGTTTTCAAAATTACTATATAAACATTTTAAGAAATTGGAAGAGCTTATGAAAAATTTGAACTTCAAAACTTTGTGTGATTGTACTATCTATTTAGCTAATAGGCAAAATGTTACAATTTTGATTTATTAAATTTTTAATTAAATGTTATGAATCTTCTATTTGAGGTTATTGTATATTGTTTTTTAAAAAATGCACATTTTACTTCAATTAGATGCACTTTTGCACTTTGCACTTTGCACCTAGGCTCCAAAATCCCTGTGTGCTTACTTTTACTAGCACTGGTTTTAATAAGTTCCTATTATTTGTTACTGTAGCTTGTTTCTTGGGAAGAAGGGGGATATAAGTCAACGGACAAACCAATGCCTCGAGGGGAGATTGTAGTGGGGGGATTCAGTGTAACTGCTGGTTATTTTAAAAATCAAGAAAAAACTAATGAGGTGTACAAGGTAATTTCCAAGCTGTGTCTATGTGTCTTACTTCTATTTACTTTTCACATATGTTGCAACTTGATCTTGCAGTCTGTATATACTGCTACTCATGATCTGTTACATGCTACAGGTTGATGAAAAGGGCATGCGCTGGTTTTATTCTGGTGACATTGGACAATTTCACCCTGACGGATGCCTTGAAATTATTGACAGGAAGAAGGATATTGTGAAACTTCAACATGGAGAATATGTCTCCCTTGGAAAGGTGCATTAAACATTTTGCCTTTTATTCTTGATAGACTAAGCCTTGGAGAAGAAGTTTTGCTTGGTGCTGATTGGATTAGTGGCTGCATTATTGCAGGTTGAGGCAGCTCTCTCGACAAGTAATTATGTGGAAAATATCATGTTACATGCAGATCCCTTCCATAATTATTGTGTAGCACTAGTTGTTCCTTCACATCAAGTCCTAGAGAAGTGGGCACAACAAGCTGGCATCAACTACAGAGATTTTTCTGAGCTGTGTGAGAAGGCTGAAACTGTCAGTGAGGTCCAGCAATCCCTTTCTAAGGTTTGTGTGTTTTTGTTTATCTCCTGAAGACTTATCCAAAACTATGTTGACAAAGTCATATTTGTTATATCACTACTGCTGCCAGAGCTCAGAAGACAAATTTAGGAGATATATAGGTTTCATTGTTGAGAGATACAAATACACTTGCATTTGGTGGTGGGGTAGGGGAAGTCAATCCTGTGAGCGTTAGGTAGTCTGGTTTGGAAGGTCTCTCTCTCAATTTTGTGCCATCACTGTGCATGTTGCCAATCTACTTCCAAATTCATGCACTTACACAGAAAAAAAAAATGCCATTATGCACTCAAAGCGAGTGAGAGACTAGCAAAGTCATACTAGTTCCTCGCATCATAATGCCATTTGCATTGTATATTTCACCGATTCTTTTGTTTCCTTTGAAACAAACCAATCCATATATGTGAAAATAATACCATGTTCCACCATCTTCATGAATTTCCTTGCATTCATCCCTGTTATTAGTATGTCATAATACGCACAAAGGGGTGATGAACTTTTTCTTTGATTTTTTAAATGTCTGCAGGCTGCAAAAACAGCAAAATTGGATAAGTTTGAAACTCCTGCAAAGATTAAGTTGCTGCCTGAAGCATGGACCCCCGAGTCTGGATTAGTCACGGCTGCTTTCAAGATAAAGAGAGAACAACTGAAGGCCAAGTTTAAAGATGAGCTTCAAAAATTATATGGGTGAAATATGTATATAAAGAGAGAACAACTGAAGGCCAAGTTTAAAGATGAGCTTCAAAAATTATATGGGTGAAATATTTATTTGGTGTATGTATTTTCCGCTGTTGTGCATTTCTGCTATATTTTCAAGATACGCAATTAATGTTTTTCTCAATTTTCAAAATTTTCCAGTAAAGAATATATTCTGACAGCATGATACTAATGTTCATAATTAAAATTTCATTTCATGCTGCTTGCCATAATTACATTATTTGTGGCATTTGGGCAAAAGGCAGAGACCATATTGATATTCAAATTACGGGGAGAAAAAAGTGGACCTTAATGCTCTGTCAAAATCAAACTATTGCCCGAAAAAATCTAGTGAACATATTTGTTGGCTGGGGGTTTATAATATGATGTTTATGGATTATTAGAAATGTAGAAGCATAAAGTTTAGCCCAGAAAATTTGTGAGTTTTGCTAAAACAAAACTGAAACGTGAGTAAATTTTGTTCAATTGGAATTGTTGTTGTGGAACGTTGTCCCAGGACTTCAGGTAGAAATAAAATTTAGGGGTGACAAAATCAACTCATATCCATTTGCGCACTTAAATTCACCCACATAAATAAGATCCAAACCTCTCATCAAAAAAATAAAATAAAATAAAAAATAAACTCACTCCATTATTAATTGGGTAAAATGGGTATTAATCCAATTAAAAACTTAACTCACTCAATTATTAATTGAGTTAAATGGGTATTGTAGGGGCCTTTTTTTGTGTTTGGGCTGGGCTGCCTCTTGCGGTGATGGGCCCGAGTATGTTTCTGAGTAGGAGAGTTGAGACCGGCCCAACTGTAACTCACTTTGGGCCGGCTTGTGCATAAACTTAGCCTTGTCTGCCAAGAACGTTCTCACGACAAGCAGAACTATTACAACAAGGTTACGGCAGGCAGATATAATAACAATAAAGAAAAACAGAGTACAGTGGCTTTTTTCTTAATAACAAAGACCGAATATTTCTATAGCAATCACAATAGTAACAATGGTAATAATAATAATGGCTTTTATAGAAAAGAATAACTGATTGAACGATGATGGAAGTTAGTCTGAAAATAAACGTCAAGTCAAGTCTGAGTCTGCAGTGGCAAAGAATCAAAGAGGAAGAACACTTCCTCTCAATGAAACTAATCTCCCAGGAGAATATCCTACCGCGGGGATTAATGACTTTGAGGAAATCACACCTAAGTGATAAATGTCCAGAGAAATTCCTATTACTTGATTGTTTCTTAGAGAGTGGGATTTTGAGGGAGAGAGAAGGGAACCAATCTATTGGTGCATGCCCATTACCCTTACTCTTTGTTTTCTTATCTTTTCTTCTTTCCTTTCTTTTTCTTTTTGTTTTTCTTATATTTTTTTTCCTTCCTCTGTTTTTCGGTCCCCTTTACAGGGCATGGCAAGGATCCTTTTATAGGACTTGCCGTGATTGGTTTTTTACCACTTTACCCTCCAACAGCCTTTGTCTGGTCTGGGCATGCTTGCCGACCACCGTCTGTGTACTACTTATCCTCGCTAGACAAAGACAGGTTTGTGTTGTTTCTTAGTCCGCATTGGTACTTTCTTCTGCCGTGGCTTAAATGCTCTCTCTCTCTCTTCCTATGGCATGCACCCAACATTCTCCCCCCCCCCCCCCCCCAACTTTGCCTCTTTTGGGCGGTCTGTCATCCCAGCAGAACGTACCTCCCAAAAGGGCTTGGACAGAGAACGTAAAATAAATCTTTTCTCCTCTTCCCACCACCAAACCAAACCCCCCCCTTACCTCTTACCATTGACCCATGGCCCCACCACGTCCCATATTGGCTGGGTACATGCTGGTGGCACATGGGCTTTACGCGTGCTTTCCTGTTATGTACGTTTAGAAATCTGCCTGCGACTCGTGTTTGCTGTGTTCTGGAGCTTCGTTTGCATTGTCTGCCATGCTTCTTTGTTCTTTCATATGGGCCATTTTGTACATTTCACCGCTTCCCTTTGGGATTGGGCCTCTCTTAATACTGGGCTTCACATTTCTCTTGGCCCATTTCTTGGTTACACTCATGTCCTATTTCATTACTTGGCATTTCCTGCCATGATGATATGTTCCTGTTAGGCCTCTTTTCAAGCCTGCCGTTTCATTCCTTCCCCCAATGACTTAACAAAGCCACTGGTGTTCTCACTCACAGGCTCCATTGTCCCTTTCTTTTTTCCCTTGGGCTTACGGCCCATTTACTTCCTTTGGGCTTCCTCGGCCCATTTACTAACTTTGCATTTCCATGGGCTTTTAATAACTTGATTGGGCTTTCCTAGCCCAATCTCCTCATTCTTATCCTTGGGGTTCATGGGCTTACCATTAACCCCTACTTTCTTTGTTTACATTGCTTTGGGCTTGCCGCGGCCTATTCTCACTTTTTCATACCATATACTGCACATGGGTGCCATTTCTCTCTTTCCGGGCCCTTTGGGCCCATTTACTTCCTCAAGACCCATTTATTTATGTTATGGGCCTGTGATCAATTACTTCTACTGCTTGGGCTTAATAGTCTTATTCTACGCTTACTACGCTTATTGCCTGCTTTGCTGAGTTGGGTCTGCTTTACAAAAATGACCCTTAACAGGTATTAACCTAATTAAATCCAATTAACATTAATGTTTATTGGGTTTTAACTAGGTAACAAATTAGACCTAATTATTATTCAAATATCATTTCTATAGTTCATCTAACTCTAAAATACTCCAAAACCACACAAAAATTAACAAAATACCCCCCCTAAAGCAAAAAATGACGAAAATATCCCCTAAATCTAAAAATGACCAAAATATCCTTGAAACCTTAAAAAAAAAAAAATCAAAATACCCCCAAAACATAAAAATTGACCAAAATACTCCTTAAACCTAAAAAATGACCAAAATACTTCTGAAACCTAAAAATTGCTAAAATACTCCCCTAAACCTAAAAAATGATCAAAATACCTCGAAATTTGAAAATTACCAAAATACCTCTTAAACCTAAAAAATGACCGAAATACCCTTGAAATCGAAAATACTACCTAAACCTAAAAAATGACTGAAATACCTCCGAAACTTGAAAATGACCAAAATAACCCAAAAACCTAAAAATAGACCAAAATACCCCCTAAACTTAAAAAATGACCAAAATACTCTCGAAACCTTGAAATTACCAAAATACTCCTAAACCAAAAAAAAATGATCGAAATACCCCCTAAACCTAAAAACAGACCAAATTACCCCCTAACCTTAAAAATAAAAATTGACCAAAATATCCCCTAAACTTAAAAAATAATTGCAATACCCTCGAAATAAAAAAACGAAATATCCCAAAAACTTAAAAATGACCGAGATACCTTTGAAACCTAAAAATGACCAATATAATCCCTAAACGTAAAAAATGACAAAAATATCCCTGAAATCTAAAAAATGACCAAAATACACCCTAAACCTAAAGAATGACCAAAATCCCCCCTAAAACTATGAAATGACTAAATATCCCTGAAACCTAAAAAATGATCAAAATATCCCCAAAACCTAAAAAATGACTAAAAGATCTCAAAAACCTAGAAAAATTATCGAAATAGCCCAAAAATCTAAAACTTAACGAAACACCCCCTCAAACCTAAAAAATTAGTGACATTCCCTCGAAACCTACAAAATGATTGATTTATGCTTAGAACCTTTAATTTGACGAAAATACCCTCGAAACATCTAGAATACCCTAAACCTTTATTTTGGTAATTTTAGAGGCTTTGGGTGTATTTTATTTATCTTATAGGATTAGTGGTATTTTGGTCATTTTAGATATTTTGAGGGTTATTTTGGTCGTTTTGAGGTTTAGAGCTATTTTGGTTGTTTCAGAGGTTTCAGGGTATTTTTGGTAATTTTAGAGGTTTTGGGTTATTTTTGGTTATTTTAATAATCTGAAGAAGCAATTCTCAAAACAATTTGCAATGAAGGATTTGGGAGTTGCAAAGCAAATCCTTGGTATGAGAATCATTAGAGACAAGGCTAATGGTACATTGAAGCTTTCACAGTCAGAGTATGTGAAGAAAGTTCTCAGCATGGTCAATATGAATGAATCTAAACCAGTAAGCACACCCTTGGGTAGCGATTTCAAACTGAGCAAAGAACAGTCACCGAAAATAGAAGAAGAAAGGGACCATATGAGTAAGGTGCCCTATGCCTCAGCTATTGGCAACTTGATGTATGTTATGGTGTGTACAAGGCCAGACATTGCACATGCACTGGGAGTTGTGAGCAGATTCATGAGTAGGCCTGGACGGTAGCATTGAGAGGCAATCAAGTGGATTTTGAGATATCTGAAGGGTTCATCAAAAACATGTCTTTGCTTCACAGGTGCAAGTTTGAAACTGCAAGGTTATGTACATGCTGATTTTGCTGGTGATATTGATAGCAGAAAGAATACTACTGGGTTTGTATTTACTCTGGGTGGTACAGCTATATCTTGGGCTTCAAATCTACAAAAGATTGTTACTTTGTCTACTACAGAAACTGAGTATGTTGCAGCAACTGAAGTTGGAAAGGAGATGATTTGGCTACATGGTTTCTTAGATGAATTGGGTAAGAAGCAAGAGATGGGCATTCTACACAGTGACAGACAGTCAAAGTGCAATTTTTTTTACTAAAAATTTGACTTTTCATTCAAAGTCGAAACATATACAGACAAAATATCACTTTATCCGGTACCTTGTTGAAGATTAATTGATAATACTTGAGAAGATTTGTGGATCTAAGAACCCAGCAGACATGTTGACTAAGGGTGTCACTATTGAGAAGCTAAAGCTGTGTGCAACTTCAGTTGGTTTTCTAGCTTGAGGACAGGAGGATGAGTTGTAGGGATGAGGGATTACTTTTGCAGGATAGCAGTTGATGTTGGTGATTGAATTAGTCTCCAAGTGGGAGATTTGTTGGGTTTTGTGGAGCCTAGTTTATGTTTGATTCAGTTGACGACCTGATGTTGCGTGGTTTTTAATGGGAGATTTACTGAGGCTTAGTCCATGAAGCGGAGGCTTGGGCCGACAGGCCCAAGCCATAGCCCATTGTGTATCCTATGTGCATTGTGTATCCTATGCACAGGAGGTAGAAAAAACGCAACCTGATGATTAGGGTTTTTTTTTTTTTTTTTTGGTTGCTGTCTTGTATTTAGAGAATGAGAAACACTGTAGTTGCAATTTGTACTTTTCTCTGATAATAGTGAAATCTCTGCAACTCCGTAGACGTAGGTATATTGCCGAACCATGTAAATACTATCTTATGCGTATGATTATTTTCTTTAGCATGTGTGTTTCTCTATTTTTTTGTTTCTCACAGGTTGAGATTTCAGGTTGAATTCCCTTCACTTTATACCTCTTCAAATCACAAGCCCAATACAATTAAAGTTCATAAAATTACAAACACATGATGGAAGTTTGAAACCCAAAATACAATTAAATTTGTCATGGAATTATAAACCTAACAAATTTCTAGGAAAATATTTATATTTAAAAAAAAAAAAAAAAAACTTATACTTTTATAGTTGTGACAAATTAAATTACATAATTAAGTATTTTTAATTGTGCCAATTTAAACACCACATTTTTATTAGTGTGACGATTGATTTTTTTATCCTTGCTTTTCTTTTAATAGCATTATAAACGGCAAAGTGAAGTTGTTAAGATGATATTGTCATCTCAAAACATTTAATCAAGAAAGATGCTTGTGTATTAAGTGGCATAACTTGTGCCACAACTCACGAACGAGTTGAAAGTGATAGGGGGTGATAGTAAGTCTATGTGAAAACACCTCTCTATCACTCATAACTTGCCACATGGGTGAATTGTGGTCAAGTTGTGTCACTTTATATGGCACTATCATAGCTCTTTAATCAAAGGCTTCTAAGTTATAAAGGCAGCGTGCCTTAATGAGAAGCTAACTATTTTTTTTTGTCATAGGCATAATATATTTCACTTTCTTTTTTGTAACAATTTGTTAAGGTGATAAACTATGATTAGTGAAACATTTTTTTTTTTTTTTATTGAATAACTTGTGCAACTTCACTTCATGTAACCACAGCTAACATTACTTTTATTGTACACCAATCATAATTTGTCACCTCAACCATTATGGGAAAAAAAAAGTGATGAAATTATACTGTGTACAGACAACTGAAATTCTGAAAACACGATTTCAGCTCGTGTGCGTTCGACAGTGTATAACTTAGTGTGTGCAATAGAAATTAACATGAAAAACATTGTGAAATTTGTTTTGTTATTAGAGTTATTGTGTTTTGTAACCATCCTTACTTGAAAACATCTAGCAGTCAACAATGTGGAAAATAACTCATCATTGAGCATTAAAAACTAAAAGAAGTAAAGGAAACAAAGCAAATATATTTTCTTTTTCTATTACGTTAATTAAATTTTATTGACTTTTTAAATAAAAATATAATTTCATCTCAATAAATTTGGGGATTTGGTCATTTCATTTACTTTTGGGAGGAACGAACAAACATAGGGAAAATGCGAAATAGAATGGGGATTCCATTCATTCTCACAAAACTCTCAAACAATATATTCTTTATGAATCCATTTTATTCCATTCCTTCCTCCCAAACAAGTTGTAAACATTTCAGGCACGTATCAATCATGGCATTTCAATTTTTTTTTTTTTTACATAAAGGCTGATTTTTCATTTTAAACACAGGCTATGCCTCATTCTCCATACAATGATAAAGTCGCCAAGCAAAGCGATTGACATTAGCACAAAGAATGTGACTATCTTATGTGAATCAAAGAATGTGATTCTCATTCAGACTTGGATGTAGTGGGGTTGAGTGAAATAGGCATTGTTGTTAGTGATGGCCTTAGGACAAGGTACAACGCCGGACCTAAAAATGGTACCGCTGATAAGGGAAGAAGCCAAGAACCTTTGTCAAACCTGTGATAAGCATATGAATGTTATGCTACATAAACTCTTCCAAAAGAGGATTTCAAAGCTTAAAATGAGAAAGAAGCACTCAAGAGTTTCCAAAAGCTCACCATTTCCTGGCAGTCATATCGTTGTAGACCCAAAATGGAGCAAATGCAGATAGTAGAGTGAAATCAAGGGACGTGAGATGGATCTGCAGCATAAAGGTCCAGTGCTGCTGGTAAGTTTTTGTCGGTTTATGAGATTGCAAATATCACGATTCACGACTAAACAACCATACAAAATTACCAATGAAAAAAGTATATGATAAGTTTTTGTCTAAAATTGACCTAATATATCATACAAAAGGTACTTCCTCAAGGAAAGAAAAAAGAAGTACAGGAAGGTGCACATGACACCAGGACATGCATTTTGGACTTGAATCAATTTCATCAATGGGCAAAACTTTAATGATTAGAAATTTTGAGACTGCTACTGAAGGTTCAAAAGCTCCACTGAAAGTTGTTGTCATGGAAAACCAACTCACTATTCAACATGACTTGGTATCCAATTATCAAAATGGGCAAAACTTTAATGATTAGAAAATTTGAGACTGCTACTGAAGGTTCAAAAGCTCCACTGAAAGTTGTTGTCATGGAAAACCAACTCACTATTCAACATGACTTGGTATCCAATTATCAAAATGGGCATTATGTTTTCCAAACTATAGGAATATCTATGATATGCATGGATAAATGCTTCACACAACACTTACAAATTTGCTTTCCCTGAAGTACTGGGCGAATTCCTTCCAGTCATCCCAATTAGCCAAACCTGCATAAACAATTATACCTAGTCCTGCAGCAAGTGATATCTGATGTGTAATGGAGTTAACTTGCAATTCCAATATAAAATTAAGAAACTAATCTAATTGCCAACTTCTGTTCTCAATAAAATGGTAACACTTCATACACAGGATTGATCAAGGCATGTCCTACTTACAAGGAAGAGGTGCCACCACTAGACCAAAAGTCAGTATATAATAACCATTTTATTTTTTGAAGAAAAAAAAATGTGGGAAAACAAAAATGACTTTTATTTGAGTTCAACACAATGCTTCGCTCTCAACCAACCTAAAGGCTTAATCATTAAAAGCTGTCAATAAAATGGCTGCCTGATTCAATTAAAATCAAATTGAAATTAACAAGGAGAAAACTACTGATGTGGATAACAGAGAGTTTGAGGAAAAACAAAATTAAATACCAAAAGATTCAATATTTTTGGTTTAGTTTTGATGTGGGGCTTTATTGGAACATTTCATACATTATTTTAGTTACTGTTGAGTGTTAGTATAAGTTCTTAGGTTGGAAAGTTGCTGGTTTAATTATAATAAAGTTTTAATAAAATAGGAGTGGTTTGGTAATTTTTAAATTTTCTGGAATGGGCTGCCCTAGGGGTCATGAGTCTTATTTTATATTTTGAGTCCTCTCCCTATTTAGTTTAGAAGTTCTTAAGTACTTTTTGTTTGTTATTTATAATCCTAATCGTTCTAGGAATAGGTTATTTAGAGTTCTAGTCCTTCTCGGAAATGATTTAACAATAGCCTATATAACGGTTTATTGTAGTCAATAAAATTGCTAGTGAGAGATTCAAATAAAATTAAAGCAGCTTATTTTAAGCTACTGTTTTATCTAATATTATTCTTGTTCTATTCTTATTTTAACTCCAAACAGCCATCAACATATTCAAGATTTAGTATTTTATTTACATAACCCCTTAAAAATCAATCCTTATTTAAGAACCCTTCAAGATTTAGTTCTGAATTATTAAAGATCCTACATCAAAATTGGTATCAAAGCCTGTTAAGTGATTCCATCCTGCATCAAATAAACCCCTCCCACGCCCCCCCCCCCCCCCCCTCCCCCCCCACCCCTCAAAAAAAAAAAAAAAAAAAAAAAAAAAGGTAGAATTTCATATTCACTTGTTTTGCTTCCATGCCTTTATCAGGAGAAAGATTTAGAGGTCAATATCTACAAGTAATCTTCAATCAAATATTTCAGATATTGATAGGATACTGTGCAGATTTGAAGCAGCATCCACTATTTTTTTTGGCTCCCAAAGACTGTTTAATATTTTGGTATCACATTCATAACAGGACTATGGTTTTGATATGTGCATGGTTTAGTCTTATATCTTTATTCTTCTCGTTAGCTACTTGTAACAAATTTCAAAAGCTCACAAAACAAATATATAAATGTATTTTCAGATATGTTATCAAGAGAGTTAGTTTGAGTTTTTAAAAGTTAAACAGATTTCTCACCCCTGCAGTTAATTTTGATTCCAGAAAATTCAGAGGCCATCTTCTGATCTCGGTTTCTTCAACAGGAGGTGGTGGTGGTTTCCAAATTGCAAAATAGGGAAGAAGAGCATATGCCCCGCCAAAGCATGAAAGTATTAGGAATGGCCAGACTGGAATTTTGCTTTTTGAGCTGCGGATACAAAAAAGAAAAAATATTTCAGCTGCAAAACACTAATGGTCAAGAAATTTAAAAGATAGCTAGATGCTTGTGAGTTCCTTTCATCTCAACCACTGCTGTGCACGTAGCTGCTAGCATTCAGGCCACCTTAAATGTAGCTTACCAACTTGCATGAATCATCAGATATACTTGACATGTTAACACTTCTGTTATTCCATTTATTTGCATCATTTGGCAAACCAAAATCTATGACAAAGAATGCAACCAAGTAGAATTTTAATTACTTATGAGTCACTTTGTCATATTGGTCACAGAATTCTTTTTCTGCAGGAATAAAAATAATTTGAGGAATAAGCATTGGTGGACTCATTGGCTAGATATTGGCCTATTCTAAATTTCTAACCAACCTTACTGTTTCTAGTAACACATAAGAAAAAGTATGTGCAGCAAAAAAGGTACTTGAGATCATTGATTGACTAAGCTAAGGAATGGCAGGTACCTTCTACCTGTTGGGAGCAGCAGCATGCTATAAACCAAAGGCCACAGACCCATTATGTACCACAGAGACACAAGCACTTCATTCATCCTGAAGCCATCATCTCCCTTCAAATTCAGTAGTTTTTGCAAGAAATACATGTCCCTAGACTGAATACAGTTAAGAGACAATATGTTAAGAATAAAATGAAAATGGCTACTTTGCTTACAACAACAATATGGACAAATAGAAACAGGTTATTTTGATTAAGATTATGTTAAAAAAGATTGAAAGATACAAAATAGGGACTTCACTATGCTGAATTTGAATACATCACTTCATTTTTTAAATTCTATTTTTTTGTTTCAATCCAGTGGAAGATATGGTTGAAAAACACTTGTAAGAAATGGGCATTAGCATTTTA
This sequence comes from Quercus gilva, assembly GCA_023621385.1. Lineage (NCBI taxonomy): Eukaryota > Viridiplantae > Streptophyta > Magnoliopsida > Fagales > Fagaceae > Quercus > Quercus gilva. The sequence continues at coordinate 73,671,848 of CM042476.1, forward strand.
CACATAATTATCCAAAACATACAAAATCAACACTAGAAATGCAGTCATCAACACCAAGCATAAGAAGAGAAAGCCTTAGTCCCAAAACTTTGGAGTTGGCTATGCATCCTCAAGAGACTAATTGGAATGAACAACATGTACACAAGCAACGAAGATATTTTAACAAGGCAAACCAAATATTATGAATTTGATAAAATAAAAATAAAAAAATCATTTTTTTTTCCAATAATACCGGGGTCTGATTTGGTGTGAGATTGAAAACATAGTACATGAGTGCTCCCCACAACACCAAGAGTAAGATTGAGGTTGACCAGTTCCATCCCTCTCCTCCATTTCCACTCCCACCAACCCCACCTTCCAAGGAATCTCCTTTTTCAACAGCTGGGTCTTCTGAGTTCTGATTTGTTAAGTTACCATGACAAATTTGAACAAGACCCTTTCTCTGAAATTCCAAGATGGAACTTGTATGATTATGGGGTTTGAGAAAAGCTGAAAATTTTAAGGTTGGTTTGAGAAATGAGATTCTGGGTTTAAGGTTTTGGCTTTGCAGTGAAGTTCTGAGTTTTGGGTTATTGAGAGTAGAAGATGTGAAGGAAGAAAAGTTGCAGGAGATAATGTTGGCATTAGCTAACATGTTGAAGATATGAGGCTATTTGAAAGATATTCCAATCGAACCGCGGACTGTTTGTAGCTCTTAAAGGTTTTTTTTTTTTTTGGTTAAAGTAGCTTTTAAAGTTAGCAATAGAGTAGAACTCGCCTAGAAAAAAAATAAAAAATAATAATAATAATAATAATAATAATAATAATAATAGAGTAAACTTGCTCATGCCCTCGCTCGTGGAGCAGTTTTATTTGCAGATATTGACGTGTGATTAGAAGATCTACCACCAAATTTAGATGATGCTTTTTAACTTGATTTTCTGTAATAAAGTGTTTTTACCTTTTTCTCAAAAAAAAAAAAAAAACAAATATGAATATGATGACAAGATATATTGTGAGACCGGTAAGACCCATATATGTTGTGAAAGAGAAATCTTATAATATATATATATATATATATATTTTAAGTAAGGTGTACATTCAATCTATCAACCCAATAAAATTAAAATTGACTCCATCCAATTTAATCTATTGCCTTAAGTTGATTTTCGTGCAGTGGGATTGGGTTGTGTTTGAATTTTATTACTTTATTTAAATTTTTTAGTCTGATTTATTTTTGTAATTTATGAATTATATTGTTGATAAGTTTAGAATTTTGCATTATAATTATAATTTAAGCATATTAAGTAATTTATAATAATTACTTATAAAAAGTAATTGGATAATGCATGAAAGCTTAATATTATACATGCACTATACATGTAAATACAACTCACCAACTTAACCCAACCCAACCCAGCCCAATTTATGTTGGGTTGTATTGGCTTTAAAAAACCGCCTAACCCAACTATGTACATGTGAGGCCCAAGATACAATTTTACAAAATGCTTCTCCACACCAAGACAAAAAGGGAAAATAGTTTTCATACTTTGGATGTGAAGTGTTTTATATAATGTCCACACTTTTACATCAAATGTTCATATTTATACATGATATAAAAGAATGCAAACATGATGTAAAATAATATAAACACTATTGGACCTGAACCAATCACTACCATACAAAAATAGACAAGGCAACCTAGGACCCAAAGCCTGTATTATATTTTAGATTAAGATATATTTTCAATTTTGTCAATTAAACTATCATATTTGTGAAATGGTTTTATTTGAAACCTTTGTTCGGGAGTATTTATATTCTAACTAGTATTAGAGTAGAGAAAAGTTGGAAATTATTAATAAAATTGGGGTTGAAATTACTTGTGGACCGCCGCCGCCGGGGGGTGGGGGGGGCATTGGTTCATAACTTTTTTAACAATAAATGTAGTTAATTTGTTTATGGTAAATGTAGTTTAAATTTGGTGTTAAAATTTTCAAAAGTTATACTTCTTCATAATTCCCTCTTAACAATTAAGTCAACACAAAGAGATTTTTTTTTTTTTAGAATACTAAATATTTTAACATACACAAAGAGATCTTGAAAAATAGAAATAACTAACTAATTAATACCTATACGGCTATACCTCCTTCTAAAACAAAGCAATACAAAAAAATTTATTTAATAAATACTTCAACTTAAGTGGTGCTACTATCTTGAATGCATTAACCATTTTAAGAAGTGTTGACAATTCATGGGTGTACCACTAATCTCTTAGTGTTCTCAACACTACCCACGATATTGGTCTGAGCAAAGGTTCTCAAATCTGATCTCAATACATGTTCTTATTATATTTTTCATGTTTGTAAAACTTCAAGAAGATCAAAGATCAAAATTTAAATTTTAAGGTTTTGTGGTAAACAATTATGCTTAAAAAAAAATAAGTTTATCTCTGATTTGAATGAAATTTGATATGTAGGTTAAGAACATAAAGAATATGTAATCCTTAACATTTCACAATTCACATTCAATAAAAAGATATAGGACAAGTTTAGAGGGTTTTTCTCCAAACTAGTTTGGACGGAAACCTTTTGCTTTATTATTGTTTTAAGGAAAACATATTCATATTCTTTGTGTTCTTCCCTAGAACATGACTATTCGTGTTCATGTTTTTCATAATTAATCCATATTTTCTTTTCTTTTCTTTGTCTTACTTGTACTTTCTTTATAACCTAACACATCAAAAGTCAGATCAATAACAGTTAAACAAAATAACATTTTATTAAGCATTTTCTTGGCACCCAAACGTGTGTCAATCTCATGACCTAAACATTTTATCTCTCCTAATTGGTAATCCAGAAAATCCCCTTTCACAAACCCAAAAAATTTCCTTTCACAAACTTAAAATATCCATTCTTAACGCATAGAAAATTAATCTTAAATACAACAAATGAGGGGCTTTAATTAACGAATTTTTCAAAAACCCAAAACAAATATAGCATACCCACCCATCTCAAATTCATTCCAAAGATAGAGAGAGTGAGATGAGAAAGTAAGGAGGGAGAGGAAAACGTGGGCCTTCAGATCGGCTTCAGATCTACCTGGTTGAAACCCAATACCCCACCTACTTAGGTGAGAACGACCATAGCAAAAATATCGACCCACCACCTGCGAACCTAATTGCCGATCCCACACTACTCCAACGATAGCAATCAGCAACCTCCATCACTAGCCGTGGACTCATGTCACACCAACAACCTTAGAAGAAAGAAGGAAAGACATCCACTTCAGAAAAATCAAATATAATGACAAAGATAAACAACAAATAGGTGAATGTTGAGAGGGGGTTTTGTAGGATGAATGGTGGTGGTGGTGGCATTAAACGGTTGAGATGAATGGTGGAAATGTGGAGCTTTGGCCATAGGGTTCTATTGAGAGAGAGAGAGAGAGAGAGAGAGAGAGAGAGAGAGAGAGAGAGAGAGAGTTTGGGTTTGACTGAGAGAAATAAGAGTTTGGCTTACTTTCAGTACATTTTTAATTAGACATGTCATTTTGTTTTAAATATACAATGATAAATGGTAATTAGTTTTAATCTTCACATTTTATTTAATTAATTAATGGGTGATATGACAGTCTCTCATTAAAACAAAATGAGATTCTTTTTAAAAAAATACGGGAGGTAAGCAAAATTTGAGACATAAAAGAGATTGTGGAAAAAATATTTGTGATTTTGTTTGGTTGTTAAGAAAGCACAAGAAAAATCTAAGAATGTCCATATTTATTTATTTTTTTTCTATTTTTAAAAAGTTGTGATTCTAAATTCATTTTAAATGCTGACATTGAACTTTTTTAATGTTAATTAAAAAAATTTATTATTATTTTAATAACTAGGTAGACGCTTTGTGTGCCAACTGTGCACTTCATCTATCACGTATACTATTTCTCTTAGTGAGATGGCAGAGGCTGAAACGAGAATGGTTTTTTTTTTTTATATAAACTAGTCGCTAACCCGTGCGATGCACGGGATAGTTAAATAAAATGACAATTAACTAACATCACGTTAAGGTAAAAGAATTAGTGAGAGACTGATTTGCCCACCAAGAATTTAAAAGAAAAAAAGATTGATATAATAAAATCTAAGAAATTTAGAAATAGAAAATTGGGTTAATAATATGCATATTATAGAATCCCCAAATTTTACTTCAAAACCAAACAAAACCCTTCAAATTCTAAAAATTCATATATAATATACCAAATAAAAATTTACCACACCTTGGATTGGAAGACATAGGTTGCAGTTTTGATTTTTCTCCAAAAAATAGAGATGCTTCATCTGCTGTATACAATATAAAATAATTATTAGAAATTTCAACCCAAAAACCAAACCCACAAAAACACTATCAAAATATAGAGATTAACCCAAATACTTAGAAGAAAATAAATTCTAAACATAACAAAACAATAAGATAGAATGAAAATTTCAGGCACATATGAAAGCAAATAAAAAAGACAAAACCTACGTTTTTTTTTTAGTTGAGTCTTTCTCCTTCTTATTTTTTTAATTTTAAAGTGAAGTTAAGTTTAGGATTTTGAGATGGTAATTGTTAGGGTTTTAAGGAGAGAAGAGAGAGTCCTACCAGGAGTCTAAATAATATAAACAATTCAAAACATGGAACATTATCAAATTTATAACACCTAATTCCATTATCTTCTACGTTGAATCCAAACAAATAATTAATTGAAATTAATCCAAACAAATAATTAATCAACAAAAATCAAAGCTTTAATAAAAAAATAAAAAATCACATGAACCCAAATAAAAATTCTCAATAAAGTAAGAACACATAAAAATTTACCACACCTTGGGCTGGAAGACATAGGTTGCAGCTTTGATTTTTCTCCAAAAAATAGAGATGCTTCATCTGCCATATACAATATAAAATAATTATTAGAATTTCAACCCAAAAACCAAACCCATAAAAACACTATCAAAATATAGAGATTAACCCAAATACTTATAAGAAAATCAATTCTAAACATACTAAAACAATAAGATAGAATGAAAATTTCAGGCACATATGAAAGCAAATAAAAAAAGACAAAACCTACATTTTTTTTTTTTTTTTTTTTTTTACGTGAGTCTCTCTCCTTCTTATTTTTTTAATCTTAAAGTGAAGTTGAGTTTAGGGTTTTGAGATGGTAATTGCTAGGGTTTTAAGGAGAGAAGAGATTTTGGTATTTTTATGCAAAAAACGTTATTTTAGGTCTAGGTGATTTATTTTCCTTATTTTTAGGCTCTTTTAATGTTTTTTAGGTCAAATTTGGTTCCTTTTATGGTTAGGTATTAATTAGGGCTTATTTTAGAATATATTTTCTTGTCCATCAAGTTTTATGGAGTCCTTAAATAGGCCTCTAAGTTTGTATACGTTTTTCAATATTATTGTTATAAGATATAAAACCTAAAATAAAAAGAATCAAAAAAAAAAGAAAAAAAGAAAATAGTGATGATGTGAAAAATTGTGAGAGTTTCAAAAGTTTCGGTTATATATATATATATATAGATTATTTTGGGACCAAAAGTGGGAAAAAAGAGTGACCTAAATGGAAATCGGCAAAAAATATAAAAACTATTTACCACCATAAAATAAAATAATATAATAAAACTAACCAAACTCTGCGTTGTACAATCGCCACAACTACCATACAGACGGCAGATAAGGTAGTTCTCTGTGTCTCTCTGTCTCTCTGCACAGCTATGGCTGAAGCTACAAGACTCTTTCACACCACACTGATACCAAGTTTCAATCCACTCCACAAAACCAAGCCTTACTCATACTCTCAGTCTCCCCCAATAATCTTTCATAAGCGCCCAATTAACTGCTCAGTTTCCACGAGTGACACTACAAAAGCCACAGTGACCCAGAAAGTCCCTTGGGGTTGTGATATCGATTCTTTGGAAAATGCGTCAGCTTTGCAGAAATGGTTGTCTGAGTCAGGCCTCCCACCCCAGAAAATGGCCATACAAAGAGTGGAAGTTGGAGAAAGAGGACTTGTTGCTTTGAAGAATATAAGGAAGGGTGAGAATTTGCTCTTTGTGCCTCCTTCACTGTGCATCACTGCAGACTCGGTAAGATTTCCTTGACAGAAAGTTTGTAGGAAAGTTGCTTAATTGTGTGTTTCTGTTAAATTATCTGCGTTTTATAACTGTATATGCTTGAACTTTTATGCATGTTGTTGAAAACCAAGTGATACGAGTGCTTCCATAATGTTTTTGGACTTAGTTGGAATTGGAACATGTATTCATTATGTGGGTGTCTGCTACATTTGTTTGATTAGTCCAAATGTATGCTTTATACAAGGCTGAGATGAGAAAAAGTTTGACACAGATGAAAGTTAAAAAGCCACAAAAAACATAAATGTCTTTCTAAAAAGTAAAACCATAACCCTTGAACCCATTAGGGGTTCCTTAAATAGACAAAAGAGAATTCCTAAAATCCATTGGAAAAAGTAAAGGAGAAAACCTCTGAAAAACTTTTATTGGAATAATGATTAAATAATTAAATTCACTGCTTTCTAAAAGCTTTAGCTTTTGGGTCAACTTGTAATTTATCAATTTTAATAAGAAAAGTGAGAATACTCAGTATTTGACAACCACTAATTTATAGGAAAGAAATCCTAGGGCGGGTAAGAGACCCTTGGGAAACCCTAGAAAACCTTAATTCTTGTTAAGAACAAAATAAGGCTAAAAAAAAGAAAGGAAAAATTTTACATCATTACAAAATCAAATCCTATGGGCTTTAGGAAACGTCCCAAAACTGATGGGACCTTAGTCTAACTTTTAAATGGATAACTAAAATAAAAGGAAAAATTATCATATATAACAAACTAAACTAAACAAGAGCCTAAACAAGGGAATTTTCCTGAAGCAGTGTAGGTCGCCACCAATGAAGATGTGTTTTGATCTTCACTATGATTCCCTTCAAGCCACCAAATTTCATGCGATTCTGTTTTTGGCTTTGACGATTTATGCTGGTACTTTTCTATTCAAGAAAAGTCTGTGTTGTTCATTCTACATCAAAGTTCTTAAGTTTATCTAACTTTGAAGGTTGAGTGAGTGATAGAATTCATTGACCACAGAGAGGTATCCTGTGCTTAATCCAAAACATAAGCTAGCTCACAAACCACAAATGTTGACAATCAGACATATCACTGACGGAAACAGTAAAAAAAAAGATACCAAATTCTTTTTGTGCCATTGCAGATTGCAGCATTTAACTTGGCTAGCTTGTTGTCTGGTGCATAAATTTTTTGGAATGCCAAATTCTGTGTGTATATATATATATATCTCAGCCTTTTTCATGCTTCTTTGATCTGCACTTCCAAATTTGTTATCTTCTGGTCTTCTATGAGACCTGTAATTTTTCTTCACTAAATTGATTTAACTGTCATATTTACCTGCAATATTTATTCTTGTCTGTGTATATGTGTGTTTTGGATGCTAGGAGTGGAGCTGCACAGAAGCTGGTGAAGTGCTAAAACAGAATTCTGTACCAGATTGGCCACTGATTGCAACTTACCTGATCAGTGAAGCAAACTTCATGGAATCTTCGAGATGGAGCAATTATATTTCAGCCTTACCTCGACAGCCCTATTCACTTCTGTACTGGTAAATTCTACTCTTAATTACTTGTTCCAAGTGGAGTCTTTACGAGTCTTTCTTCTATTATGGAAAGGGTCTACTCTCAGTTTTTTCCCTACAGCTTCTCTGTATTATTTCAGGACACGTGAAGAGCTGGATCGATATTTGGAAGCATCACAGATTAGAGAGCGGGCAATTGAGAGGGTTACAAATGTCATTGGAACGTATGATGCTTCTGCTAAACTTGGTTTTTCTTTCATTTGCCTTTGTTGATATATATTCTTCGACAAGTAGTGCCTATGTTTTGCTGAGTAAACAATTTGGACTGTACTAAGTCGAATATCTATTCAATCTCTTGTGCAGATACAATGACTTAAGGCTCAGGATATTTTCCAAGTACCCTCATCTATTCCCTGAGGAGGTATTCATTTCATATTGCTGAATCTCTATGTGAAATTTGACATCTAATTTAATGGCCTGATGATTTCATTGTAAGCATGTGTGAAGGCTTATTCATCTTTTCATTTTATCTGGCCTTTTCCTTCTTATAACTCTAATGATTGACTAGTTTACTTGTACTTCAATATTTCCATCTACATAAAGAATCAGGATTTAAGTAAAACTGTCTTTGGTATTAAGTTTTTTTTTTTTTTGAGAAAGGTCTTTGGTATTAAGTTGGGCATAAAAGATAAGAACATTCCAAACTACTAGTTGTATCCGGATCTCCTTATATGCATATTTATTGTTACTGTATATTTACCATATAACTTATTTTGACTTTTCAGCATGTTGCCTGACCTATCAGCATGAATGATTTTACAGGTATTCAATATTGAAACCTTCAAATGGTCATTTGGCATTCTTTTCTCACGCTTGGTAAGTAAATTTAATTATGAGACCTTTGAAATTTTCTGCCTAATCCACTGAAAGAAGACTATGATAAGGTGTATGGACGTATTCAATTTTTTTGTTTATGTTGTCCAAACACCTTGCAACTATTGTCTTGTATTTTTACCATATCTTTGATAAATAAATGTCATTGAGATCGAAGCTTGATATTTTGATCTTCCTTATGAAGCTCAAAAGGCATGCAGTGGTTTATATGAATGAATCTCTTAGACTTCATTATTCTCTGAAGCACAGGTACGGTTACCCTCAATGGATGGAAGGGTTGCCTTGGTTCCGTGGGCAGATATGCTGAATCACAGTTGTGAGGTATGATTTTTTGATAATTGAGAAAATTTTTTATTAAGAAGAAAAGACATCAGCCACTATGCAAGGTGTGTACTAGAATAGCAAAATCATGAGAAATTACAAGAGTCTAAAAAACTCTAAAAGATGGGCACTAGGATGACCGGGTAAAATTGCCATCCAATCATACAAAGAACATAATAAAAGCTTGTTAAGCTCTGTTGTAAATCTTTTGAGGCCCTCAAATTCTTTGCTATTTATGCTCATGTCAAATGGTCCACACGAGATACAACGGGACAGCCTTCCAACTATTTCCAATCCAATACTTTGCAAACTGCCCTGTCCAACATGCCAATAAATCAACAACCCAGTGAGGCATGATCCAATAAACACACAATAAGAGACCATAACTCCCTAGTGTAATCACAGTGCAGCAGTATATGATCTACAATCTCTCCACCATTCTTACACAGAAAACACTAATCTACCACTTTGTGAAGTAATGTTAAAAGGTTGTACCCATTGCACAAAGCTCCCACTTTGTGAGACATTGTTATTTGATATATAACTTTCTTGATTTAAACTCTAATCAAGTGCATCTTTTATTGACTGTTCTAGGTGGAAACCTTTTTAGATTACGATAAGTCGTCAAAGGGAGTTGTCTTTACAACAGATCGGCCATATCAGCCAGGTGAGCAGGTAAACAAGCTTTATGTAATCCCACCAATGGCAAACCTTAGGTAGGAACTGCTTGGACCATAAACCAAAAATTCTGATGCATTTGTAATTAAGAATCCTCTCGTAATGTCCATATGAGGGGAAGGTTAGAAGAAAAATAAGTCCTGTTGTTTTTTGGTTTTGTTTAATGACTTGATAAGAAAGTTTGGGACTTTTTTTTTTTTTTTTTTGGATACTTGGATTCACTCTGGGACATCAAGGGGGGGAAAAAACAAACCAAATGGGTTACGTCAGTTTTTGTTCATTGAAAATAACCACAGTAACAATATGTTATCTGCCACAAAGTCAAATGAATTCTCTAATGGGGAAATGTGTTCACATAGCCCTAGCGCAGTGTTAGTTGTGAATTTCTGAATAATCTTTTAGGCCTGTAATAGTTGATGTATGCCATCTAAAGCAGGAATCATATGTTTATCCTTCTATCACTTTCTGCAGGTTTTCATTTCATATGGCAAGAAGTCTAATGGAGAGCTATTGCTATCATATGGATTTGTGCCGAAAGAGGGTACCAACCCAAGTGATTCAGTTGAATTGTCACTGTCACTTAAAAAATCGGACAAATGTTATAAGGAGAAGCTGGAAGCTCTGAGGAAGTATGAATTATCAGGGTAAGTGCCTTATAGGTCAATGGCAACGTTTCCAGTCCTTTTTTTTTTTTATTTATTTTTTATTTTATTTAAATTCTTTCTTTAGTTTAGTCGTTCTCAAACATTTCCTAACCTTGGTGGACGAAAACAATGAGGGATTAGCTCAAGTACTAAAAGAGATGCTAATGGCATTGGGACTCACCTAATGGGATTATGTTGCCGGAATACCTGATTTATCAGTTTAGATAACATAAAATTTTTTTTCAAATTTTGACATGACTATTGAGAACCTTTTTTTTATGTTTATTTGGTAATCTTCTGTTACAACTGAAATTAGACATTTGTAAGTGATTGTTCCCTCTTCTAATATAATGATAACATTTGAATTCTTGGGCATCATTACTCAACTTGTAGTTCCTACTTATGTTTATGATATTCTTCTTACTTCAATAAAGTGTATATGTTTTTAACAGATCTCAGTGTTTTCCTATACAAATAACTGGTTGGCCAATGGAGTTAATGGCATATGCCTTTTTAGCAGTCAGCCCTCCAAGTATGAGCAGACAGTTTGAAGAGGTTTGACTGTTTAACTTTCTTAATTATAAATCAAAATTTCAGTTTTGCATAACCTGTCTCAAACATATTTATTCCAGATGGCTGCTGCAGCATCAAATAAAAAGACCACCAAGAAGGATCTAAGATACCCTGAAATAGAGGAACAAGCACTGCAATTCATATTGGACTGTTGTGAATCTAGCATATCAAAGTACAACAGATTCTTGCAGGTGAGGATTATTTTGTTCAATAATGTTTAGTATGGTTACCAAAGTTTGTTATGATTCCTTATGAATCAGCCTATATATACATTATATATATATCCTGACAGGCAAGTGGATCAATGGATTTGGATGTGACATCTCCAAAGCAACTTAACCGACGACTGTTTCTGAAACAGTTAGCAGTGGACTTGTGTACTAGTGAGCGGAGAATACTATTTCGTGCACAATATGTAAGAGAAAACCCCTTTCACCTTCTGCCAAATGTTTTTCATTGTACACAAAAAGTATGAAGCACATTGTCAATTATTGGCTAAAGCTTTGTCTGATATTCATTCCACTTGAAGCTCCATCAACAGTTTGCTATTGGAGACATATAAAGAAGTTAGGCCATAGCTTCTCTCTTGTTAATGATTCTCTTGTTTTGCCTGAATTTTCAATAACAATGCCCATGTAATCGTATATAAGCCATGACACTTCAACAACAGTGAGGGAGTCTATGGGCAATCCTCTAGCTCAAGAAGTTAATTTGTTCATTCTGGTGTTGTGCTCTGATGAGGCTGGTAATCAGACATCAAAGTATGGGGATAAGTAGGATTAATGAAGCTAGGACATATAAGCCTCATGTTTTGATGATATGTGGTTTATGAGAATTTGCATGTTGTATGGTTTCTCTAATCCCTTTGAACCAATGGAAAAGAAGAGAAGAATCCTTGAGTAACACAATGCCCATTGAACAAATTTTTTACGAATTGATATGGTTTCATATGAGTACAATACCATTCATCTGCCCTAATAACTCAATTATGGTGCATCACTTATATGAGGTTCCTGTTTAACTTTGCTTTTTTATTTCTGGCTCCAGATACTGAGGAGGAGATTGAGGGATATAAGGAGTGGTGAATTGAGAGCTCTAAGACTCTTTGATGGGTTGAGGAAGCTATTCAAATGAGGGAATTTCCAAATGCAGTCTGTTCCGGCTGTTCTGATGAATGTTTTTGGGACATGTGGCAATGGGATTTGGCTCAATAAATGCCTGGCTGGTTTCTCATGTTACCTCAAGCAACAGTTTCAAAGATCGGCACACTTTTGGAAGGGGCTATTAACTATGTTTAAATGAGATTATGTTTTTTATATGTGCTGCCAAAATATAAGGTAAAAAAAAACCCTGGAGCCTAATGTTTCAGTTAATTTTCTCGTGTAAGTTCTATTTGATGTTGCACAGCCAACTTCCACTGTTCAAAGTTTGAGAAATTACTGAAATTAGAGCATCAAGCTTGGTATTTGACTTAGTATGCGATTGGACTATCACTTCCTTGTTATAAAGAAGTATAAGAACGAATATTTTTGTTTTTTTTTTTTTTTTTTGGGGGGGGGGGGGGGGGGGGGTAAGAATGACCTTGAATTATCAACAGACTACTCCCAATTTGAAACCACACTTTTTCTCCTACTTGTAACATTGCTTGGCATTGGAGCTCTTATTAAGGCTTTCTTTTTAATCTCCTCCTATATTTAGTATGCAATTTGAATTGCATCGACCATTGTATAAAGCCTACTTGCAGCGAAAGAAAAGAATAGCTTGTTCATTCCATGAATTCCAATTAACTCAATAGGTAAAATCTCTTGTTATCGAATAAGAGATTTGATTTTCGAACCCTACCTACATTGAAGACTACTTGATGTCTTAGTCTGATAATAAAAAGTAATGATCATGGAGAGGACACTAGAAGTTGAAATTCTATCGTATTTGTCCAAAAGACTTTAGTAGTTGCTGAAGTAGTGAAGCATGTTTTCCACATAGGACAACCTTTGTAAAATAAAAGGGTTTTTAAATGTTCAAATTCCATGTTTCAAAGGATAGGTACATTTTCTTCCGCAAAAAAAGAAAAAAAAAGAAAAAAGAAAAAAAAGTAGATGCATTCAGGGAGATAGATTCGTTTCCATATATAGTTTTTTTCCCTATATTCTTTGATACTTCCCTCCCCCTCCCCCCTTTCTCTTTTTTAATTTCTTTCTTTTTGAGGAAGTTCGTTATAATAGAGAGTTATACAAAGAAGCTGAGCTATACCACCCCATAAAAATCATAATACAACTTGTCCCTTTCAGAAGATTCATTTTCTTTGGCCAAACAATCAGCACATACATCTGCATGTGATAAATGAAAGTCACATGGATTCTAAATTTCATTTGAGTAGTCCAATCCACCAAAAATCACATTTTCATTACCTAACAGATGTGGCATACAGATTACATTTTAAAATTTTAAATTTTTATTTTTTATACATGATTGTAGTCTTATTGGGACAAGTAGTTGCCATGTCTAATATTATCACTTTCCTTTAATCATAAATATAAGAGCAAAATATTGACCACCTACCACAATCCAATAAAGAGAACCAACTATGAAATTCTTGCCTAGTATGGAAGATTATGTTGAAGCACAACCAAAAACTATTCTGTACATCAATTTTACCGCACTCACATATATATTTTACCCTCCCATATAACAGGCTCTCAGCCTGCCTTTTCTCTCATCAAAATCAGACTCTGAAGGCCTCTAACAATCTGAACTTCAATTAAAATAAAATAAAAATGGAGGGTTTGGTTTCTCTGAAAGCAACACTGCCATCTTTCACTCATAGACCCAACAAATTCTCAATCAGAAGGTCAGTTCCAGGACCCACAATGGACTTGCATACGAGGAAGTCAGTGTCTTTTGCTTCTTCCTCAATTAGAGCTCAACAGGTTTTAACAGTTCTTCTTATTTTTTCTTTTACAACAAGTTGATTATAGAGTTCACAGATGTTGACAATTGTCAAATCAAAAATTTGGACTGTTACAATTTTATACCATCTCTGGTATCATCACCGTAACAATTATAATAATTTTTTTTTTAAAGTTTTAATTTATAACATCCGCTAACTTCTTCAACTATAAAATAATGATTTATCAGTTAATTTAATTAATGTAAATAAAAATTGATCTCTAAATTTTTTATATGATTATAAAAAATTTTATTAATTAAATTAACTGAAATTTACGAGATCGTAAGAGCATTAGCATTGGTGAATGCTAATGCTATATCTAAGGCCAATTTGGCATTTTATGCCTTAAAATGCATTGCATCAGACAATGCTAAACACAACTATTGTAAATTTTTTGCAATAGTTGCTACAGTACAATTCTATCAATAGAATTGTACTGTAGCAGTATTCTAAAAAAAAAAAAAATTTTTTTACTCCCTTTAAGACCGGAATTTCTCTCACCTCTCTCTCATTATTTCAGCTCTATTCTCTCTCTTCCCTCTTGTTTCTCATTTGCTCTCTCCTCTCTTCATCAGACCCAAACACCATTCTCCATCACACATCACATTGGCTTAGTTTTTTTGGTGGGTTGCGATCCGGCGGTTCTTGGTTGCTTTTTTTTTTTTTTTTTCCGGCATGGGTGACGGCGTGGGTCACTGGTGGTTGTGGTTTTTGGCGTCTGGTGGGCTGCGATCTGGCGGTTCTGTGGTTGCTTCTTTTCTTCTTTTTTTTTTTCGGCGTGGGTCATTGGTGGTTGTGGGTTTTTTTTTTTGGCTGTGACCGGTGCCTAAATGGGTTATGGGTCGTGGTTGGGTCCGGTGTTGTGGCTGAAGTGGGTTGGGTTCGGTGTCTGTTGATCGGTGGGTGGATCGAGTGGGTTGATCATCGGTAGCTCTGATGGTGGCTTCGGTGATAATTTTTTTTGAATGGGTTTGCTCTGGTGGCTTTGGGGATGATTTTTCTTGAATGGGTGATGATTTTTTTTTAATGGGTTTGCTCCGGTGGCTTTGGGGATGATTTTTTTTGAATGGGTTTGCTCCGGTGGCTTTGGGGATGATTTTTCTTGAATGGGTTCCGGTGATGATTTTTTTGATCAGTGTGTGTGGCTATGTGTGTGTGTGTGTGTGTGTGTGTGGTGATGGGATGCTGTGTGTGTGTGGTGATGTGTGTGGGTTTGAATGGGTTTGCTCTGTGTGTGGCTGTGTGTGTGTGGATTTGAATGGGTTTGCTCTGTGTGTGGTTGTGTGTGTGTGACCGTTAAAAAGCCCAGGAAAAAAATCGGTTGGAAATAAATAATAAAAAAAAGGTAAAAAAATAATATTTTAATGAGTAAAAGAGAGAAATAGAAGTTGGAGATGTAGAAAGTATTGTAAAATTGAATGGTATAATGATAAAGTGTAGTTTTGGAATGGTGAAATAGAGTAGCATTAGCATTTTCCACTGCTAATGCTCTAATAATATAAATGTTGAACGCTGTGTTGTTTGCCTTTTTGATAAACGTGTTGTTTGCCTTGATAATTGGATAATGTCATCAAATTGTACAAGTCTTATCTAATCACACTGCAAAATAGTGACTTTTTGATAAAAACAAGCTTAAGTGGAACCCACAAGACGTGGTACAAATAAGCTAACTCAAATTTGAAATATATATATATATATATATATATATTTTAAGCACACGCTTAGAGCATTCACGGCAGTGACTGTAAAATTTTAGCTATTTAGCTACACAAAAAGTCACTTTATTTATTTTACCTACACACCTGCTGCAGCAGTGGATCTATTTTAGCTTTTAACACAATAAAATAATATAAACATCACAATAAAATAATATATCATTTATAATAAAATAATATATCCTACCGACTAAAAATACACCTGCAGCACCCACCACAACCAACTCTTCCATCAACCATAACCACAACCACAATTAGCACCACCACTGGCCACTGGCTACAACCACCACTCTACTTTGGCAACCACAACACAAAATAGAAAAAAAACAAACAAAGACAAAAACAAAACCACAGCCACCTAACCCATATGAAAATACATAAAATAAATAGAAAAAACTCAATCACAGCAAAGAGAGCTGGCTGGCGGAACAGATCGACGAGCTAGAGAGAGGGAGCTGGCCGGCGAGCTGTTGAGTGAGTGAGGTGGAAGAGGTGTTGAGTGAGTGAGAATGGAAGGCGGAACAGGCCGGTGGAACAGATCGGCAGAACAGGCCGGCGATGAGGGAGCTTGCCGTCGGAACAGATCGGCGAGCTAGAGAGAGGGAGCTAGCCGGCGAGCTGTTGAGTGAGTGAGGTGTTGAATGGAAGGCGGAACAGGCCGGCGGAACAGATCGGTGGAACAGGCCGGCGATGAAGGAGCTGGCCGGCAAGGGGAGGGATGAGGGAGATGAGGGATTGTCCGGTGAGCTAGAGAGAAAAAAAATTTGAGGAAGAAAGAAGAAGGAAGAGAAGCCGGAGAGAGAGAGAGAGGGAGAGAAAGAAAAGTTTATTTAATGGGATAAGTGGAATAAAAAAATATTTTTTTTTTTACCTGTGAGCTACAGTGCACATGTATTTTTACATGTGCACTGTAGCGGAGCAGCAAAAAATATTGCTTATAGCTCCACTGCTGTGAGCTTCTTTTGTGTGCAATGGTGCTAAAAAATAGCAATATAGCTATTTAGCACCACTGCTGTGAATGCTCTAAAGACTCAAATAATGCATAAAATAAGCTAAATGCCAATTTAAAAGCTATTTCTAAATGCACACTTTGTCATTTGAGCACTAGGTACGCAACAAATCAAATATTTTGTTAGAGTTTTTTCATTAAAATCTAACTGATTTAGTCATATGATATTATGATATGCATATATTATAATAATTAGATGATAATGTGAAAAAAAAAAATTAAATACACTTTAAAATCTCTTAGATTTAAAAAAAAAAAACTAATAAAAAAAGTTTAATTTGTCAAACCTAATGTTCTGGGTGTTACTTCCTCAATTAAAAAATAAATAAATCAAAAGATTCCCTTAAAAAAAATAAAAAATAAAAATTCAAACATCAATACGTCAGACACTTTTTGTTACATAAAAGTAAGTGATATACGTCAAAAACCACTGAAATGGTTACAGAAGTTTAAATATTTTTGTTATCTAGTGTGACCACACATATAGTCTCTACAAATCTCATAGGCGACGCAACAAATATCTTTCGTAACGCATAACTTATAACAACAATATGGACTCTTTGTTCGACGTAATAAGCCCATAGTCTCGACCTTAGAAACCCTATAAAAAAAAGAGCAAAAAATTTACACACGGCACTAGTATTTAGATCGACACCTTTTAATTCAATCAATCTGAAAATTCAACCAAAACACAAATGGAGGCTTTGGTTTCTCTGAGAGCAACGGTTCCTTCTCTAACTCACAGACCCAACAAATTATCTGTGAGAAAGTCCATTTCAATGGACTTGCCTACAAGAAATTCGGTTTCTGTTGCTTCTTCTTTTTCCTCCTCCATTAGAGCTCAGCAGGTTTTCAAATGTTTTTATTTTAATTTTTTAAAAACTGGTTTTGTGTAAATGCTTCAATTCTGAGTAATGGGGTTGGATTATATTTCAATTTCTCTGTGATTTTATGCCTTTTTGTTTGTTTGTTTTCATTATAATT
The DNA here is from genome assembly GCA_023621385.1 of Quercus gilva. Classification (NCBI taxonomy): domain Eukaryota; kingdom Viridiplantae; phylum Streptophyta; class Magnoliopsida; order Fagales; family Fagaceae; genus Quercus; species Quercus gilva. The sequence goes on from CM042476.1 coordinate 73,689,228, forward strand.
ACTTTTCCCTTCAATTCCTTTCTGGCTTTTGGATAATTCAATGTTTATAGTGAAATGCGTGTGGTATATAAGCTTGTTTTCATGTGGGTGTTTGAGTTTTCAATAATGGGTTTCTAAAGTTATCTTCTTTATTGTGAGTTAATTTAGTTCTGAGTTCATGAACGTGAATAGTTTTGTTTTGTTTTTTTTTTTTTTTGGAGAAAATTTGGGCAAGTTAGAATATACTTGGATTATGTCTAATATGTTAGCTTCTTTGGATATCATATACTGAGCAATAGAGAATTACTTGAGTCTGCAAATTTTTGGGATTGAAAAAGATCTTTGTGATTGTTGAAGTCCTTTTGTATTTGGATATTAAAATGTACAATTTTTTGGGATTGAATTATGTTCTTAATGTTGTTTGGATAGGAGTCCAAGGATTGGTTCTGCTACAGTTCCACCAGTAAATGTATCTGAGCAATAGAGAATTCCTTGAGCTGCAAATATTTTGGATTGAAAACGATCTATGTGATTGTTGAAGTCCTTTTGTATTTGGATATTAAAATGTACAATTCTTTTGGGATTGAATTATGTTCTTAATGTTGTTTAGATGGAGTCCAAGGATGGTTCTGCTACAGTTGCACCAGTACCTGCACCTGAAGAAGCTCTTAAAGTCAAGGAGTGGGAAGTGGGGATGTTCCACAATGAAGTAGCTGCTAGTCAGGGTATAAGGATTAGGAGGAGGCCACCAACTGGACCCCCTTTGCACTATGTAGGACCTTTCGAGTTTCGGTTGCAGAATGAGGGCAATACTCCTCGAAACATTTTGGAAGAAATCATTTGGCACAAGGACACGGAAGTTGCAAGAGTAATTTCGACTTGTTTGTAAAATGTTTTTTTTTCTTTTCTTTTCCTGTTTTTAATATTTTGATGAGTTCCCTCTAATGTCAATAGCTAACATTTTTCAGTTAAGAGAGAGAAGGCCTCTCTTAGCACTGAAGAAAGAACTTGATAATGCTCCTCCTCCTAGAGACTTTATTGGAGCTCTTAGGGAAGCAAATCTACGAACTGGACTGCCTGGATTGATTGCTGAAGTGAAAAAGGCTTCTCCAAGCAGAGGAATTCTAAGAGAGGACTTTAATCCAGTGAGCCTACATATTTTCTTTGTCTTTTCTTGAATTTTATCGATGTGCTTGGAGGTATCTGTTACAAGATCCTTTATTGATGTCATGTTTGTAAGAATACAACTCCTGATTTTTTTTTCGTGCCTTTTTTATCATCATCATCTGTTCCACCCAAGTTTTTTGAAATGGTACCGTTGAAGGCCACAGTTGTTTTGCTAGGATTTTACCATACATGAAATTTCTAATGAATATATTGCTTGCATTTTTATTGTTATTGAACTTCACACCTTTACTCACTGAATGCTATTTAAAATGGTTAAGAGTTTCTGCTAGCTTGGTTCAAGTGATAAAAAGTCCATCCCTTGATTACGTACTAAAAGTTTACTTGTCTAGGAATTTGAATAGATTATCTTAAATCAGTAAACAGTGCTGCTTTGGGACAGCAGTTCCTGCTTAGGTAAGTCCTATATCTGTAAATGTAAAATGGTATTAGTTCTAGGAGAGAATGAATTATTGGAAACTAAGGCACTAGAGAGATGGCCAGATTCTTGATTTATCTGAGTAAGATTAATTAGTCTTGTAGTTCTTCCATCTCTTAGCCTGATAAGTCCTTCAAGAACTGTACCAGTGCAGAATTCAAGGTTATATTTATTTCTATCTTTCTGTGATTGTCAAATTTTATGTCTTTTTCTGAAATTTTCTCATGATAGGTTGAAATTGCCCAATCTTATGAGCGAGGTGGAGCAGCATGTCTCAGTGTTCTGACAGATGAAAAGTTTTTTAAGGTAAATAAATCTATTTTAATCTTTCTGGGAATTCTTATGACTTGAAAGTTTCCAGAATAAATTTATTTTTTTGAAGTTTGTATTCTTGAAGGTAAAAGAATTATTTTAAAAAAAAAAAACCCTCATACTTTCGTTTGAATTTTCAATGTAGGGAAGCTTTGAAAATCTGGAGTTGATAAGGAATGCTGGAGTAAAGGTTTGCTCCCGGAATTGTTTTGCTTTGTCTAAAATAGGGTGCAAGCTGTTATTTAGTAATTGGTATGAGTTATGTGTCTAATACTAGCAAAATACGCAGTGCCCTCTATTGTGCAAAGAATTTGTTGTAGATGCATGGCAGATCTACAATGCTCGAGCAAAAGGCGCAGATGCCATCCTTTTAATTGCTGCTGTTTTGCCAGATCTTGATATCAAATACATGACTAAGATTTGCAAGATGCTTGGTTTGGCAACACTTGTTGAGGTACAGATGGAGCTTTCTTATTCTTTGTTATATTTTTGCAAATTTTCTTGTAGTTGAAGACGTTTGACGCAGTCTTCTCCTTTCATGTGGTAAAACTTATGATTACCATAATCTCTGACTTAATAATGAGCTTCTATATCACATAAAGGTTTATTTATATGAAAAGAGATGCGATTTAAGTTGTGACTAGGTTGCTCTTTTATTACCAATTTTTTTATTTGAAAGTAACACCCATTCCAGACTAGTTCTCATATGAATGTGATTTGGCAAACTTTTGCATATGCTTGACTGTTGGTTTAAATGTTTGTTCCCAATGGGTAGCACAATCGGCTTTGGACCTCATGAAGTGGAGGTCACTAGGTCAAATCTTTTCATCTCACTCCCCTTGGTGCTAAAGCTTACTCTAAAAAAAAATGTCACTGTAATATAGTTTTGGTTTCACAACAGATTTTTTATGCTGTTAGTTGTCTTTGTCGTTAGCTTGAATGCAAGAATTTATGGAATGGGACGGTTTTTGGTTTTCCTATTTTCTTTTCTTCCTAGTACTTTGAGTTTATTAGTTTTGTTGAAGTGATAAAGATAACATTTTTCCTCACAAATTAGATTATTGAACATGCTAGTTGCTCCTGTTGTAGGTGCACAATGAGAGAGAAATTGATCGCGTTCTTGAAATTGAAGGAATTGAGCTTATTGGCATCAACAACCGGAATCTCGGTAAATTTTTTCAGCTATTGTGACTTGGCATACTCTTTCTCTTATTCTTACTCTTTTTTCTTTCTTTTTTTTTTTTCCTCAGTTTTTAATATAATTGTTAGTTAAACATATTATGACTAACTTTTTTCTTCTGTAAGTTATATATGACATCTGATACTAGTCTCTTTTCTGGGTAAATTACACTCACCTTTTTGAGGTTTGGGGAAATGTTAGAAACCTCCTCCTATTCTTAGAAATGACACTTAGCCGCCTAAGGTTATTACTTTTATTTTAATTTTTATGATTTTCCTTATCATTTTACCAGGCTGGTTAGTAAACACATTTTTGAATGAGATTTCAATTTGAATAAACTCAATTTGTAATAACACGCAAATGGTCCTAATAAATTACCAATTCTCCAAAAAACTTAAACCATTAGAAAATAATAAATTTAATCATTTAACCAATATTCTAATACTCCCCTTAGGTGTGCATCTAGACTTCCTCTTAATAAATGGGAGCCAACACATGAAATTTTCTGAAGTAGGAGGTAGAGCAAAGACAAGGTTTGAATTTAGGACCACCTTAAGCTATTAGAAAATGATGAATTTAATCATTTTATCAATATTCAAACTAGTCTTAAGGGGTTATATATGTATATCTGACAGAGGTTAGTGTAATCTACCCCCATTTTCTTTTTTAGTGAAAGTCAATCTATGACTATTTTAAAGTTTAATTTGAATTTTAGCTTCTCAAAATATGGGGGAATAAAGTCATTTTGAACTTGTGCTTGAACTTTCAGTTGAGTCACTTTCTATGATAAGGTTCATTGCCTCTGCCCCCTTATTCCTTCCATTACATTTCGACAAAAGACCCACACCCAAGTTCCATAGCTTTGGGCCTCATTTTCAAGAAACACATTAATTGTTTTGCCGCTTTTCTAATGAACCACTTATGTCTGCATCAGTCACGTAAGAGTTAACATGTTTTCAATTATTCAGTAAAACACATTATTTATATTGCTAGCTATTGTCATGATAGCCTAAGGCTGTGTGTGCGCTTCCACTATATGTTGGTTTTCTGCATGGGGAATCAGCATCGTAAAACTGCAGTAACTGATAGGGTTAATACTTAATATGCTATAGGTTTAGTTATTTGATTGGCACTAGGACATCTTGGCCATATATGTAAGACTTGGGGTTATAGAATCAGACCTACATGCATAACTATTCAAACATTCTCACAATACCAATGATCAACAACTCTTATTTTTGCCTATCTGCAGAAACTTTTGAGGTTGATATAAGTAATACAAAGAGGCTTATTGAAGGAGAGCGTGGTCAAAGGATCCGTGACAAAGGCATAATGGTAAGTGCTCTATTTACCATTCATGGCAACTCACTAAAACATATATGTTAGCTTTGTATTATTTCATTGACACCCTTTCTTTTTTGGATTCTTCAGGTAGTTGGGGAATCTGGATTGTTTACTCCTGATGATATCGCCTTTGTACAAGAAGCTGGTGTTAGAGCAGTAAGTTTCAAAATTTTTGTTTTTGTTTTTTGCTTACAAGTGGAGAGTGGTGGGAATTTGAACCCAGGTTCTCTTCATGGGAAGACCAGATGGTGTCACTAAGCCACAAGGCTTCTGACCTACGTAACAGCTTGTTCATGCATTAATTTAGCCGAATATGCCTCATCCTACAACCTTCTTGGGTAAATTAGCTGAAAATTGGTATTGTTCCTTTGCAGGTTTTGGTTGGAGAGTCAATCGTGAAACAAAGTGATCCTGGGAAGGGAATAGCTGGACTTTTTGGCAAAGATATTTCTTTGAGTCCAAATTAGAATGTTTTATACACCCCTTTTTTGTAAGTGGCAGATTCATCTGCGACCATATTTTTGTGTCTCTGCCTGCCCCCACATGGCTGTATCCCCATGTAGTTTCCAAAAAGTGTAGTAGAATAACGTGATCTCTAAAGAATGCCAGTGACATTTGTGATACTAAAGTTGATTATGCATAAAGCAAGAATGTGTGGTCTAGGTGTCCTATAAATTTTGCTTGAAGTTGCGTTTGTGTAATGGAAAAGCTAAAATGTAATTAAAATCAGTGAACATGAAAACACCAAGTGTGTTTTGTTTGTTTAAGGAATGTCTTTATATTATTTTTTAGAGCATTTTGATGGTACAAAACATGCTCTTGAGTGCATTTTCAACATGTCACAGAGTCAGAGTCACATTATTGTAATCAACCAAGAACTTATCTCAAGCATAAATGCCAAATACTCATCATCAATATTCACTAGGAAGTCATACAGACCCATAATATGATGTTGTGTCTACCCTTCGGCTAGTCAGCCTTTGGTATACCCAATATTTTAAAATTACACATCAAGTCTGCCTTGTATTGTGGGTGATACTTAAGTTGTTATACCTTAGGTAGCCGATTGAAATTTAATCATGCTATTACATCTCCTTCATAGCAATCATGCTATTACATCTCCTTCGTGACAATTAAATTTTTAGGGAATGTTGATGAATGCCCTAAGAGTTTTTGTTAATGAACCATTTTAGGAAAAGTTTTATGGCAAAAAAAAAAAAAAAAAAAAAATGTTTTGACAGAATTTTTTATTTTTCGTATAGAAGTTATATTAAAATTTTCCTAAAATAGTTTGTTAACAATTGTCTTAAGAGTAACCATTAACATGTTTCAAAAAAAAAAAAAAAAAAAAAGTACCCATTAACATGACTCATAAATTTAATCATATGGTTTCTTGGTCTATACAGCTAGATGGTTGAATTTAATTTGAAAACGTCACTTAAAGATTTGTGTCTTAAGCTTTGTCCTTTGGTCAGAACTTTAAATCAAAAAAAATTATATATAGGTGCAAATCATTATAATGGCTTTTGCTAAAAAGAGAAGTTCCTTTTGTTTGGAGCTTTGAGTCTTGACCGTACATGGATGTGGAGAAACAAAGTTGTCCATGAGGGATTGGTGCTTAATATTACTACTAAGTTGAATGCCTCCCATTTCGTAGTCGAAAGTGATTCCAAGATATGCATAGATTCTATAAGAGCTCCTATTGATCAAGTTCCTTGGGGATTACTTGGTTTTGTATCGGCTATTAACTCTATATCTATCGATCTTGGTTATGTTTCCTTTAGCTGCGTTTACGTGAGTCGAATTTAGCGGCCCATGAACTAGCCAAATGGTCTCGTAATCACTGCCCTCCTAGTGTTGTAGATGTGATTGTAAAAGTGGCTAAAGATAGATAGGAGCAAATCGTCCTAAATGGCTAAGATGTGAATTTAACTCTTTTGCGTAGTTTTCTTTCCTTCAATAAAGTCTTTTATTCATCAAAAGAAAAAGGGGGAAAAAAAAGACCCTTCTTTAAACCATTAAAAAAGAGAGATAAGATAGATAGGAGCAAATCATTCTAAATGGCTTTTGTTAAGGGGGTGCTCTTTGTGCACTCGTTAAGGAAGTTTAAAAAGAGTTCTACTTGCATTAAAAAATAACAAAAGTTGATAAAAATATGGATTTTAAAGCTAAGTCTAGCTTGATTCTTTATAAAAGGTGACTTGATTACGTTATAATATTCTACCTTAATAAGTACACAAAGGCAACTATTATTAAGACCCTACATCATTATAGCATTTGCGTCTAAGCTTTGTGCTTTGCTCAAAAATTATTTAAACCAAAAGAACAAAAAGATAGAAAGAAGTAAATCATTGTTTTATTAAATGAATTTTTTAACCAGTGTCCTTTGTGCACTCATTTAGGAGGCTCTAAAGGTTCCCACCTACGTTGAGAAATAGTGAAAGCTAATAATAACATAGATTTTAAGTTGAAACTAGCTTGACTTCCTATAAAATTAGCTCATTTATGTTATAAAATTCTATCTTAATATGAAATAATGATACTCTTTAACAGAGCCCTTACTAAATATATAATATAGACAATATTTATTCAAGACCAAGAGAGTACAACCTTTTAGCTCCAACCATAGTTATGGCTCTTGTAACTCAATAATTATCTCATGCATTCATTATATGCATTATTTCTCTAACAATATGTAAACCTAAAGTGTGTTATGAGAGAGATGATGAATATGCCCATGTACAAGATACCTCCTTGTAACCAAATTTCTAAATCTTAGCTCCTATAGTTATGTTGAAATACTAAGCCCTACTCCAACCAAATTGATAAAAAGAATTTAATACGTATATATAGTATTTGGTTGCTTGTTATTTTCGTCAGGGTTATAAACTGACAAACACACTAATTAAGAAGGAATCCTGAATAATTTCATCTGTAGCAAATTGACATACAATATCCTGACCAAAATCATAGAAAAAGAAAAGTAATTGTAGTACCACTAATGCCTGTGAATATCACAGAAATTGATAGGTGCTTGTATGATCACTACAGTGATACTCTAGCATGATGTTTTGCAAAAATGATAGAACGTCGTTCAAAAGAGGGAGTCTCATGAAAGAAGGCAAAAATTGTAGTCAAATTCGGTAAATGTTAGGTATCAAATACTTGTACATATAGAGTAAACCTCAAGCCTTGGATTGGTAAATAGGCATCGAAAGTGTGGGAAAGGAATCAAACAATGAAGCCACCAAAAGGGAAGAGTAAGAGTTATATAGTCATCAAAATGGAAGTTAAAATCTGGGTATAAGCTTAACTTTCCAAACATTACACTAACTCAGTGAAGAAGATGGTTGAGCCCCTTGTAATTCCTTTTCCATGATCAAGGAAATCATTTTCAATTGCTTCTTTCAAATAATTTCAAACACAAAATAAAGATTCCTCATTTTTCCAAAATTTTTACATTGAAAGAAATTTATTAACGATGAAGGTGCATCTCTGAATTGAGTAATTAAAGTCTCTAAACTGATTACGACACGTGGTGCTGGAATCAAATAATGCCTTCAATACACTGCCATCGAAACAAATAACAATCCTTTGACAGGATATCAACTGTTGGGAAGTATTCTTATATATTGAATCATTGATCACGAGAAACCAAATGGTGTCATCCAGTATAATCTTCATTTGTACATTTTGTGTCTTAAAATGTTGTTCTAAAAGTTGGCTTATATTGTAAATGAGGTTTATAAACGAAATAAGTTGAAGTGGGTTATGGAGGCTTAATGAAGAGGTTTATAGGTGGGTAAAGTGACAAACTATAACACATAAGTAGAAACTATTAAAACCGGGAGTTGAATTTAATTTTCCTATGAAAATTTCTTGTGGCTGCCACCTGCTACCATAACATTTCTTATTTTCATTTCCTGGTCCAATTGTAATAATCTTTTGAATAGTTGATTTCCATTAGGCTTGGGCTTAATTCCATATTTTAAAAATTTATTTCCAATTTTTTATTAAATGATGGGAGTGAAAATAATAAATTCTGTAATTTATAAAAGAGAAGTATGTTGACAACAAATTTTAAGTGAATTTTCACAATAATTTCACAAAATATCCTAAGTGGCAAGCTATTATCGGTTGTTACTGGTGGACACAAAAAAAAAAAAAAAAAAAAAAAATCACTAATGGATTTAATTGTTCAAATTAAAACACTAATAACAACTTGTCATTTATGATTTACTGTGAACGTGCATTACTTTTTATAAAAATTAATATATTTAACAAATAAATTCTTCATCTAAACCTACTGACAAAGACATGCATTAAATGATCTTACTTTAAAGATTAGATTTGAGAGGGAGTAGGATATAAATTGGTGAATAGTAGAGTTATCGTAGGAGCACAATCTTTACCATATTTTTTCTCACAACTATTTTATGTAATTATCCTGTTTTTTCCACATTGATTTATCACACATTTTTTTTTCACCATTCAAAGTCAGTAAAGAATAGCATAATGTGGTCATTTTCTATTGATGAATAGATATATGCCAATATGCCATAAATGAGAGAGTACCATATTATGCCACGTGGAATAAGAAAAATCACAGAGTAAGAGTAGCAAGTCTCGTACTAATAGTGGGTTCAAGATAGTTTAATTAGTAAAATTTTTGATAGTTAAGAAAGAGCTATCATTAATAGCGAACGTCATAAGTTGAAATTATATCAAAAAAGCACTCATACCAATAAATGGAGTTTTTCTACTACTATAAATAAACTCACAACTTTTACACAAAAGTATAGTTGTTTGTCGATTCATTACTTTCTCTCTCCTAATCACATTTAGCCACTTGGAAAATTGTAGTAAAAATTGTGCATTTTTTTGGTAGTAAACTCAACTTTTACACAAAAGTATAGTTGTCTGTCATCCAATACTTTCTCTCTCCTAATCACATTTAGCCACTTGGAAAATTGTAGTAAAAATTGTGCATATTTTTTTAATAAACTCACAACTTTTACACAAAAGTATAGTTGTTTGTCGATCCATTACTTTCTCTCTTCTAATCACATTTAGGCTGCGTTTGTTTTGGATGAAAATGATTTCAGGAAATCATTTTCCGTAAAATATGCTGTTTGGTTGGTTTTGAAAACAGCATTTTCCGGAAATCAATTTCCTTTGACCGTGTAAAATATGGCTTTGACCCGGAAATGGTTTTACAGTTTTATTTTACCTTCAAACCATTTCCGGAAAACGCAAGGGAGAGAACGAGAGAAAGAAGAGAGAACTTTGAGCTCGCCATCGCATCGGTCTGACGATCGCACTGGTCTTGCACGGATCCTCGATCTCACCATCGCACTAGTCTCACGCCGATCACAGCACCTCGCCATCGCATCGCGCCATTGCCTCCGCTCGATCTCATGATGTAGCCTTCGATCTCGCGATCTCGCCTTCGATCTCGCACCGGCGAACCCAGAAGCCATCGCCGATCGAACCCCGAGCACCACGCCGATTGAACCCAGAGCCGTCGCTGATCAAAGTCGTCGCCGTCGCCTTCAATCGTCTTCGATGCGAACCCAAAACCCAGAAGCGTCTGACTGGATTTGATATTTTTTTTCTTTGGTTTTGTTTCTGCTTTTGATTGCCTTGCTGTGATTTTGAAAATTTTTGTGATAAAATTTGTTTGGATTGTGAGAAAATGACTGAGAAAATGTGAAATTTTTTTGAAAAATAGTATTTTTCGAATAGAACTAAACACATGAAAATATTTTCTATACACAATTTTCATAATGCAACCAAACACTTGAAGCTATTTTCCTTTCCTGAAAATAACATTTCCGAAAAATAGCCTATTTTCTGGAAATTATTTTATACGAACCAAACGGATCCTTAGCCACTTAGAAAATTGTAGTAAAAATTGTGCATTTTTTTTGTGGTGCTGTTATTTTTTTATTTTTATTTTGCAACAAACACCACGTCTGTCGTTCATTTGAATCATTTCATTCCTAAAAACCAACCAAAAGAAAGAGAAAAAAAAAAGGTACAGTTTTTTTTTTTTGTCAATTTGGTTGGTGTCAAAATTCGAAAAAAAGAAAAGAAAAGAAACGACACGAAAGAGTCAAAAAACGACATGTCGTCGTGGTTGGAGGAGGCGGAGATGGAGTACAGAGCGGACGTGGACGACGCGTGGTACAGCGTGAGGGTGGTAGCGGAGGAAAACGGCGACGTACTGAGGGTGAAGTTCTGTGGGTTCTCGGAGGAGTACGACAAGGTTCTGAGAGGAAGCGAGTTGAAGAGCAAGAGAGACATTCACCACTTGAGCCAGCGCTTCAGACCCATTTCCGTACAGGTCCAAGACTCTGATTGCTCTAAAGTCTCCGTAGGCGACATCGTTTGCGCCTCCTTTGCTTTCCGTGAAGACGATGTTCGCTTCTATGATGCTCTCGTTGATGGGGTCTTCTTCTTCTCTCTCTCTCTCTCTCTCTCTCTCTCTCTCTAGCTGGGATTGTTGTGTTTTGTGATTTTTTGAAATGGGGTTTGGGAATTACTTATGATTGTTTTTTTATTTATTTATGTTTTTGGGTTTTTTAAGGAAAGTAATGGGATGGAATGTTTGCTATCAGTTTTTAATAATGAATGCTTGGAAAGTTAACTGAGATTGCTGTAATGTATGATTTGTGAAATGGGGTTTGGAAATTACTTTTTTTTTTTTTTTTTTGGGTGCTTTTTTGGGAAAGTAATGGGTTGTGATATTTGATTTCACTTTTTAAATATGAATGATTGCATGGAAAGTTAGCTGGGGTAGTTGTATTATATGATTTTTTGAAATGGGGTTTGCGAATTACTTTTTTTTTTGGTGGGTTTTTTAAGGAAAGTAATTGTAATGAATGTTTGATTTCAGTTTTTAATGATGAATGTATGGAAACTTAACTGAGATTGTTGTAATATATGATTTTTCATTTGGGAAAATTATTGTGTACTCCCGGAGTACCATAAATGCGTGCTCCCTCCTCTCACATAAATGGTGGGTCCCACTAATTAAATGAATGGTGGGACCCACCATTCATGTGAGAGGAGGGAGCACGCATTTATGGTACTCCGGGAGTACCTAATAATTTTCCTTTGATTTGGGGTTTGGAAATTACTTTTTTCTTTTTTGGGGTGCTTTTTTGGGAAAGTAATGGGTTGTGATATTTGATTTCACTTTTTAAATATGAATGATTGCATGGAAAGTTAGCTGGGGTAGTTGTATTATATGATTTTCTGAAATGGGGTTTGCGAATTACTTATGTTTTTTTTTTTTTTTTGGGTTTTTTAAGGAAAGTAATGGGAATGAATGTATGTTTGATTTCAATTTTTAATGATGAATGTATGGAAACTTAACTGAGATTGCTTTAATGTATGATTTTTGAAATGGGGTTTGGAAATTACTTTATTATTTTTTTGGGTGCATTTTTGGAAAGTAATGGGTTGTAATATTTGATTTCACATTTTATAAATGAATGATTGCATGGAAACTTAGTTGGGGTGGTTGTATTATATGATTTTATGAAATGGGGTTTGAAAATTACTTTTGTTTGTTTGGTTTGGGTTTTTTTTTTATTTTATTTTTATTTTTTTAGGAAAGTAATGTGTAGGAATATTTGTTTCCACTTTTTAAAGATGAGTGCATGAAATGAGCTTGTAGATATGACTTTTGAAATGGGTTTGGAAATTATATATATATATATATATATTTTTTTTTGGGTGCTTTTTTAGGAAATTAATGGTTATTTCTTTGTCTTTTATGCATTCATTTTTGAGAAAGTTTATTGTGGTACAACTTTGTTAGCTCAACTAGTAAAGTAATGGGAAATTAATGGGTAGGAATATTTGAATTTTGTGTGGTCTTTTTCTTTTCTGCATTTGATTTTGAGAAATTTTATTTCTTTATTGTGATATAACTTTGGTAGGTCAACTAGTCAAGTAATGGGTAGAAAAATATTTGTTTACACTTTGAAGATGAATGCATGGAAACTGAACTGAGCTTTTATTTATGATTATGGAAATTGGGTTTTGGGAATTACACTTTTTTTAAGGAAAGTAATGGGAAGGAATATTTGAATTGGTGTAGTATTTGTCTTTCCTGACTTCAATTTTGAGAAAGTTAACTTCTTTTTTGTGATAGAACTTTGTTATATATATGATTTTTGAAATGGGGCTTGGAAATCACCTTTTTTTCCCAAGGGAGTTAATGGGTTGGAATATTTGAATTTACTTTTAAAGATGAGTCCATGGAAACTTAACTGAGCTTGTATATGTGATTTTTGGAAATGGGGAAATTACCTTTTTTTTTGTGTGTGTGTGTGTGTGTGTGTGTGTGTGTGTGTGGCTTTTTTAGGAAAGTAATGGGTAGAAATAATTGAGTTTTGTGTGGTCTCTGTCTTTTTTGCATTCCAATTTTGAGAAAGTTTACCATTTTACTGTGATACAACTTTGGTAGCTTAACTAGTAATTTATATTTTTTAGGAAGTTAATGGGTAGGAAGCTTTGTATTCTTTGTGGTCTTTGTCTTTGCGGCATTCAAGTTTGAGAATGTTTACCACTTTATTGTGATACAACTTTGGTTTGATGGGTTCCACTTAATTCAACTATTAAAGTTTCTTGTTGTTGAATAAGGAACTAGGTTCGAATCTTGTGTACAGAAAAAGAAACCAATTGGTGTCTTGGAATGAACCTTGAATAGGCGATCTAGATTTGAATCCCGTATGTCCAAAAAAGAAACCAATTGGTGTCTTAGAATGAAGGTAAGAGCAATCATCATAGAGTGGACACTATAAGTTTCAAGGTTCTATTGTATTTTGTAAAAAAATTAAAAAAATTGGTTTGAATTATAGGCAAAGAAAAGATTGGTCTTTCCTCTTAGCCTCAACAGTAAAGGGTAAATCCATTTGATTAGTTTGTGGCTGGTATGTAAATATTAATTTACTTGCAATGAACATGTGGTATGATGGTATAACAATCTCAGATTATCTCATGTGGTTCATATATCAGATGGGGTTGGATTAGCTTTTAATCTATTTTGTTATATTGACCATGTTTCATCACACTGTTGTTCTTTCACCTATAGAGTTGGGCTGGTGAATTTGCATAATTCGGGGGTTAACTTTACTTACTGTTTTTATTGGTTATATGTATTTCTTAATCAATTACTTTCCAAAAGAGCTTGCCTGGGAGTTTTCTCTTGATTAGTGCATATTAGTAGTTCATTTTTAGTTAAATGGTGCCCCTTGGGGTCTCTCTAGCTGGTTGGTTACTATTAGATATATTAGGGCGCTTGGGTCCAAATCTGTTGCAATCCCATCTGCAAGCCTGTACTTGCAGGTCAACCCATCTTTGTAAACCTTTACTTGTGGGACAAGTTGCCTAGTTTTATTAAAATCATAATAGGGTTAGGCTAGGTTCCCTACACATAGTTTCTGATGTACAGTATTGTACTACAAATATCAATTCAGTTTTGCTGTCTTTTATCATTTACAACATGTCATTGTTGAGAACTGAGTTTCCTGTATCAGTTAAGGTTATCCTATTCTCTGCATCTCAAATTATATATTTGGGTTGTCATTTTACAAGTGATCTGATGGGCATGTTTTAGTAGGTTGAAAATCATGCGCATGCTTGTAAAGAAGGAGGAGAAGAAGAGTGCTTATGTAACTTTTTCCTCATATGGACGCATGGTCCAAATGCTGCAAACTTGACTTCTACTACTATTGAAAACATTTGTCAAGTCCAGTCATGTAAACAAATAGATCCCAAGTTGGATTGTTTTCTTAAAAGAGCTGGGGAGAGATTAGTAATGACATCTGACCCTGATTCGATTTCTAAAGGTGACAGTAGCCCAAACGTCAAGCTCAAGCGAAGTTTTCCTCAATTTGCCAACCAGGTAGGTTACTTTATGTATGGAGTTCTTTCATTTTGTGTAGAAAGCACAAAGAAATCTTTGTTAACCTGATAAATGACTAATGAGACAACTTAGAATTGTACGGCATACTCAATTGCTTGGATGATCTTTTAGTATTGACATAATACATGCTTGTTTGTAGGACACAAGGTGTGCCAAGCGGTCTGTGAGTAAAATCTGCTCATCTGAAGGTTTGTCCTTTTGCACCGTGGAGATTCAACTAGACTGATCTTGAGAGTCCTAAATCCCAAATACTTTGGCTCCGTTGGTCTTGTCTTTTCCTGTTATTCAGCTTTAGCTAGGGCAATATCCTCCTTTAAACAGAGGACTTTTGTAACTTGTATCTTTGGCCTTCCAAATGTTTTAATAACACTGAAATGAGTTAAATTATGATTTTTTCCTAGCATACCCATTGTTTTTATATGACTATTCTGTCCAAGATGAATGTCCCTTAGTGTTAATTGCCTTTTGTCGATTGCATTGGTTTTCCGTTGTATGCAATAGTGTTTTAGAAACTGGTTCCCCATTTTGATTCTTTCTGTATTTTTCTTTTGTGTATATGTGTGTCTGAAGCAGAGAGGATTGGCAGTCATTCAGATAGTAGTATACTGGATATGGATTTTGGGGGTGGAGGAAATGAGTACGTGATACTACTTGAGAATCTGGATAAAGGATCGTCTCCCTCAATGATTGCAGAGTTCATACAAAGAGCAACTTCTGTATCACCTGAAGTTTACATTTTCCCAAATATTTCTTCAGAGAAATCAACACGGGGAGTGCTTTCATTGGAAAGTAAAAAGGAATTTCAAAAGTTAACTGATTTCCTGGATAGTCCCAAGCACATCATCATGTCGTCAGGGGGAAGGTATGTAATGTCATATGCATTATAGTTGCACCTTTGTAGCTTCAAGGTTGGTACCTCTTTTTGTTTCTTCATTGAATTCTTTTCCCATAGGCACTGTTTTGTATCTAATTGAAACATTTTTTTTTGGCTCATTAAATGATAAAAGTGTGCTCTACACCATGCTTTAAATAAATAAATGCCCTGTGCTAGTCAAATGGTTCATTGTTGATCCCTTTCCCTTTTCTGTTTCCCGTTATCGTGCTTTTTGGGTTAATTTTATTTAGTATAATCACTATAGAGTTAGCATTCGTTACTTAATCTGCAGGCCATGGGTGATAGTTGAGAAAATGACGAGGCATAATCCACTGAGAGCATCAACTGGGATCCAATCTCAGGCAAGCACTGCATTTCAGCATTTTGGCCTATATAGTAGAATATGTTATTGCTAAGTGATAGATCATATTCAGTTATATTGGTATTGAAAGATATGCTGCACTCTGAAGCACTAGAGGGTTGCAGCTGTTGGGGTTGTTACAGGTATAGTTGAAGTTGTCAAAAGTTCATTCAGCTAATAAATCCTATTATTTAGGACATGTAGGTAGAGTTTGACCATTTCCTTAGCCATTTACCACATGGGTTGTTTAACGTGGGTTGTTTGTTTCCGATTTTATCTCTTTGTAAGGCTTATATAAGCCAATAGCTTATTTTGAATTCAATAACATTTTTTTATTTCAGATATTTTTCTGAAGTGCTTTGTGCTTAGAATTTACAACAATCTGGTATCAGAGCTCCATCACGGGGCCTGATTGTGAGAGAAAAGAAACTGCAGTTTCTTAAGAACAGAAAGAGTGAGAAATAACCCCAACAATTCCTCCCCTAAACTGATTGCAGTAATGCTTTCAGTTTAGGGGAGGAATTGTTGGGGTTGTTAGAGGTATAGTTGAAGTTGTCAAAAGTTCATTCAGTTAATAAATCCTAAATAATAGGATTTATTAACTGAATGAACTTTTGACAACTTCAACTATACCTCTAACAACCCCAACAACAGCATGTGTGTGGCATACAGCCCCATTATTAATTAGTTGTACAATAGCATGTTTGACTAATCTCTGCATATAATCTCACCTTTTACCTGCAAGAACACTTGGTTCGAGTACATAATTACAAGCCTTTTGTTGGTTTGAGTACATATTTACGCTACATGACCTCTTAGTTCTTAACAATGATTCCTCACCCCAACAACAAAAGCAGGACTAAATTTAACAGTAACTACAAAATTTAATTCTCTACTTAACATTATATTATTTTGTGTGTGTGTGTGTGTGTGTGTGTGTGTGTGTGTGTGTGGGGTGGGGGGCTGTTCAGATTAGTAATTGATTTGGCATTTACAATTTGCAGAGAACATTACAAAATATGAGCTTTGGAAGTAGCAACGGAGTAAAGGTTGTCCATGTTGGAACTGAAGAACACAAGATGGCTAAGCTGCTAAAGGATTTATTTTTGGAATTTTTTAATCATCAAAAGCGACTGCGCGAGAAGCTAGATTTGGATGTTGAAAATATCTTGCGGCTACATCAAGCATTGTAACTGCTGAGCTAAAATTCAGTTTTTTGTTCATATGCTTAGGATTAGGCTGGCATCAATGTAAATGAGTCACTTAGTTTGTCATGCACCATCTCTTATGCACATGTAGTTGCCTTCGGACTCCAATGTACTTGTTCACAAATGGGGTTTTTGGCGAACAAATTTTTGAAACTAAATGTACTTAGCAATTTTCTATCCAAAGATGTGCATTGATATATTTGTTTTTAGTTGTCTATTGCTAATATCTGGATATTTTTGGCTGAACTTATAATGGAGTTCAAATATGTCTATGATCACTTGGTGTTCCCTTTTGCAAAATGAATGTTTGCAATTGACTAAACTGTATGTGATGGAAAGAGAAAAGGTTTTCCAGGTTTTACGTACTAATCTGAGCCGTGTTCCCCAACCCCAGGTGCATATTTTTGTAGAGAATAGGAAGGGAAAGAAATCTGGAGTTTCATGTGAAACAAATCTGTCATAGCAGTAGTTAGCACAGCTTGTATGCCTGAGATAAGAATCAAGGATGCTTTGTAAACAGTTTGTCTGTTTAGATCACTGCCCTTCTGTTGTGGCAACTGCCTGCATGGGAGTTTAAAAGCATTCTCCTCACAAACACCTAATTTTAAGGAATTGGTCTCATGT
Organism: Quercus gilva; assembly: GCA_023621385.1. Classification (NCBI taxonomy): domain Eukaryota; kingdom Viridiplantae; phylum Streptophyta; class Magnoliopsida; order Fagales; family Fagaceae; genus Quercus; species Quercus gilva. The sequence goes on from CM042476.1 coordinate 73,706,653, forward strand.
ATTTGATCTTTGTTTGCATTCCTGTGACAAACAATCAAACATAGCTGTCTTTATCTCAGGATTATTCTGTCGAATATATTGTGCTGGTCTCTATTCGCTTAGAAGTGCATTTGGTTCTGTTACCATTAACTTTGCTTTCTCTGGCTGGCATCTGCAGGGGAAAAAGCAATAATTAGACCTCTCTATAGGAGTGTTGTTTCTGAGTGTAAATGCTCTGCACTAGTTCATAATTGAGCATTGAAGTCACTATGCTTCAAACTACATAATTTTGTGTACATGCAGATATGGAAAAACTCCATCTTCAAATTGGGTTGGTGGAATACTCTCTAACTCATTACATGACTATTATAAGACCATCTATGTGTATTAAATCATAAAATTCATTTAATTATTTATGAGTAGTGCTACATGTACTACAGGATTTACTACATCATTAAACTGATAAATTATTTGATGTGTCATCCACCATATAGAGACAATTTAAATATTCAATTATAAGATTGTTAAGTTCCACTAATCATATCTATTGTCATATCAGTTTGTAAGTTTTATGTAGTAAAATTTATAGTAACTTTAGCATTTGCCATTATTTAAACAAGTGACATAACCAAAAATATAAGTGGATTTTTTTTTCAAATTGTCATGTATGGATTGGTGGAATTTTCCTCCAAATTGATTTAAAAGAAAATTTTATGCAGTTAGGGTTTATAAATCACTTTTAAATTTTTTTATCATTCATCATAAAGACCAAATATAATTTATATAAAGCAATACAACTCTACAACTTCACATTGTTGTTACAAACTTATTAATCATACGTAAATTAGAGCACACCTAGTTATATGAAAATTTTCAAGCAGCTTAAAGCTAAAATTTTATAATTTGTCATGTTTAAGAGATATTAAAAATATAGTCAAAGTTTTTTCTCCAAACCAAATTAGTGGAAACTTACTCTTGTACTATGTGACAACTCAAAAGATTATAAATGTATACTTTTAGTCATATGATGTACTTAATAGTCATGTAACTTTGGTTAAATGATTTAGTGAATTACAACATTAATAAACATGGATGATTTTATATACTATCACATCAAATTTTATATTATCCCTATCATTGCTCTAAAAACAAAACACAAAAAGATAAACGACACAATTATCCCCTCCATTGAGCACCCTCCATATCCAAATGGTCAAATATACTAGGTTGGTCATCAAAAAATAGATAAATTAAAGGCTATGTGAGCACAAGTTAATGTAAAATTTTATCATAGTGAGTCACTTTTTATATGGAGTCGAGTCAATTTTAGCTTAAAGCAATAAAGTTAATATTTTTGTGGGTGGACAAAGTTTGGCCCAAACAGAACTCGGGCCAAGGCCCATAAACCTTTAGCCCAATACACATGTACCCAGTCCGAATTGGACCATCACGTTAGTTACCAAGTGACTATGATAGGTGAAATAATGCCGGTGAGAAATAATGCCTTAGAGGAGTCTGGCATAAGAGCACGGACCTCAATGTTAGGTTCAAGTTACTTGAGAATCATTACAATAATGGAGTCAAGGGGAACCACCCCTTAATGTGAGATTAGACATGCTGGAACAATTGTCTTGAGTCAGACTCAAAGGGCCACCCATATCCTGCAAATGGCGGGACCCACACACAGGTGGAATATTCTCATCATTACCAATCTACTAACGAAATAGTATAAGAGGGGAGAAGCTCATTAGAGAAGGGGTTGGAACTTTTTCTGGGGAGAGAAACATGTGTGAATGAGAGGGTATCACATAATATTTGGGAAGAAGTAGTCCGGCTCGAGATACTTCAAAGGCATTTCACCTGAGAACCTCCTAATTAGGCACCCCAATTGACAATACACAACCATTCCTAACCACTAATTATCAACCCAATTCTTCTTGGGACCTCCAATTGTGAACTATACCTAAAGTATTACACATATTAATTGGGAGACTAAGCACAACGATTACCACACAGTCGTGGACTGCACTGCTACAATTTTTATTAACTTTTGCTATTTTTTAATATAGATGAGATTCTTTTCAAGCTTCCTTAACAAGTGTATACGTTCACTCCTTTAAAAAAAAAAAAAAATAAAAAAAAAAATCTATAAGACAACTAATTAGACGTAACGATCTCAACATGGGATATTTCCATTGGTCAAGGCTGTTTCCTCACCCAATCATAAAATATTAAAATGCCACGCCGGATTTGAACAAAGCCAAGGAAAACGACATCGTATGGTTTGACCACATAGTTTTCTCAGAACTCGTCATCGTCACTCACTCTCATACAAAAGAAACACATTCTAACATAAAATTCGTGTCTGTCTCTCTATCTGTAAGAAAATCAGTAACCAGAGCTTAGAAACTAAGTATTTAGTAGAAATGGAATGGTGGGCTCTGAGGTATGCAGTGGTGATGGTGCTGTGTTTATTCACAACAAAAGGAACAGAAGGCATAAGGTTTGTGATAGACAGAGAAGATTGCTTGTCACATAATGTACAGTATGATGGGGACACAGTTCATGTTTCTTTCGTTGTCATTAAGGTCAATTCATTTTGGCATTACGATCACAGCGGTGTTGATCTTGTGGTATGTATTTGTTTATACATGATCTTATTATGGTTAAATGATTAAATTCACAGTTTTCTAATAGCTTAAACTTTTGTGTACTAATGATAATTTACCATTATCCTTGTTTTTGAAGATTCTTGTGCTTTTAGATTGTTTTCTGCCATGTTTAGTGAGTTACTGGTGCTGGATTTTTTTTTTCAATGAATGCTGACATATACTTCTTTTTTATTTCTGTTTTTATGGTTATGTAGTACTAGTTGAGAATTGAAAATATGCACTTTGACATATTGAGTAAAATGATATTAGTTGTTAAGTTAAATGAACAAAAAGGATACAGTAGTGAATGGTGCACCCTTTGTTGTTTTGTTCGATGCAGATGTTATTTTAATTTATTTTTTGATTCGTCAAATATATGAAGTTGGAACAATTTTTTATTAGTATGAACAGTAGTTGTGAAGAAGCACAATTATTGGTCCAAGCAAAAAGAAATGAGCTGTGCCTTGTTATGGTCCCAGTTGATTGTAGGGCATTGTAAGGAGGGTAATATATGGTGGGGAAGTAATGAGCCTCTTGAGTTGGGGTTGAGTTTGGAGTTTAGTGTCTTGAACATAATATTTCATGCTTATCGTGAGAATGCCAGAATGCGCAAGAGAGATGTGAAATTGTGGGATGAGTGGAAAAGGATACAAACCTAGTACTGTTGATTTTATCCTGCTGAATAAGAAAGAAGTGTTAGAATAATGATTAAATTAATGACAAAATTCATTATTTCATATTAACTTAAGTTTTTGGGACAATCGGTAATTTATGATGGTATTAGAGCTTATTAAATTCACCATTCCTAATAGTGGAGACTTTGGTGCTCTCTAAATAAGCCTGCTTACTCTTTCTTGATTGATGCGCTTTTATGAACTAAGAGCGGAAGGCAAAAGTCACTGAAGGTTCTTTTATGCCTATTTCAAAATTGGTGGAATACGATAACAAAATCTTGTGAAGTCCACGTATGGACTTTTAGTGTGTAATTAGATTAAGAGAATATATATAGAATAGGAACAGGTTCGATGTACATGAAGGTTTAAAGGCTTCACATCTAGAGAACATATGTCCGATATTTAGATATATCAAATCCTCGAGTTTGATGGATAAAGTATTTATGCATGTGCTGTCTTGGTCCTACTCATTATATATTTGCAGACATTTGTAGAATCACTGAGGGGAATTGTTGATTACTAAATCTACCAGTAAATAGTCATGAGAACTTGGATTACATATGCATCTGAAGGCCAACAAAAGATTTATTTGTGAATCAAAAACTCAGTTCTTTGACTGGCACTTTTTGGTGGCACACTTTGGATGGACAAATATGTATACTGTTTAATCACGTAGAAAATTCAATATTAATGAACTTGAGATTGTTTTTTTTCACATAGTTGCCCTGAATTTCACTGGATTTTTTTTCTTGTAATCCTTCGCCAAAGAGTCATTATAATTTCTTTATTATGTTGAGATTATCAGATAAAAGGGCCTACTGGCAAGCTGATTCAAGATTTTCATGATAGGACAAGTGAGAAATTTGAGTGTAAAATTCAAAGGAAAGGGCTTTATCAATTCTGTTTCTCCAAGTCTCCTTACCATGGAACTATTGACTTTGAGGTACATGTTGATCACTTCACATATTTTGATCAGCAAGCAAAAGATGGTGAGAGGCTTCGCTTCTTTTTTACTCCTTAATAATCCCTCTTCCTTTTTACTTTTTACCAAGCTCTTTTGAAGAATGATCTCTGGATTTGTTGTTGATCTCTGCAGAGCATTTGGCCCCCTTGCTGGAACAGATAGCAAAGTTGGAGGAAGCCCTTTACAACATCCAATTTGAACAATATTGGTTAGAGGCTCAGACTGATCACAGGGCAATAGGTACTGTCTGAGGAACTAGTTTCTTTTCTGTGTTAAAATTTGAATGTATGATGTGTCTGCTCAATAATGAATCCAAGCTCATGGGTGAGCGCGAGCACACACACACATGCAAAGGTCATTCGGGATTAGACTTTTTAATTTGTACTTTGTATAATAGCTACAAACTTGCGGTTCTGTTTCTATATAATGTTCCAGTTAATGATGCAATGAGCCGGAGAGCAATACATAAGGCAGTGTTTGAATCAGCAGCACTCACTGGGACTAGCATCCTCCAAGTCTACCTTCTGCGCCGCTTATTTGAACGAAAACTTGGGACATCCAGGGTTTAGATTTGTTCATGCCTTCATGGCCAATATATTGGATGTGTAATTACAAGGTCGAGATATCATGTAACCATTGCTTCTTCATTTTATTTATAGTTTTGTAACTTATCTCGCTAGTTAAGTTGCCTACACCCTTCCAAAAAAAAAAAAAAAAAAGTTGCCTACATCCTCAATGATATGGCAACCATGGTTTGTTAAAAGAAATTTTCCCTTAATTTATTAGTTTTTTTTTTTTGAACAAAGGTTTCTGTTTTAGCATTGTGATTTCCAACTAAATTTTGTTAGCTTTAATTCCGTGCCAAATTTGGTTGTAATTCAGTCAATCATTTCCCTATATTTAGTGGGTTTAATTGTAAGGGATGAGTGTGAGAGATTGGTGAAGAATCAAGTGTGCGGTGAAGATCAGTGCAGTTTCCCGAATAGCTTGTGAGAAGCTCATGAGTTAAGGAACCCGCGAAAAGGCCATGTGTGAAACACATGACTAGAAACTAAAGAGTCATGCCAGCCTATTATTTTACGAGTACTTCGTGAGAAAGGCCATCTTGCGAGGTACCCGTAAAACTTTCTTTTTGGCAAAAATGAAAAGTGCTTTCTTATATTCTTTACACACACAATATATACTCTCATTACTCACAAAATTGAAATGAGTCATTTTCAAAGAGAAAACCCTTGCAAAACACTTGAGAGTTAGATATTATCATACCCACAATCATCTACACAAATTCTCTTGGTTTTCCTCTATTCCTACCTCTCCTTCTATATATCCTTGAAAGGTTTTTAGCCCAAACACTTACGTTACCTATTCTGAGTGTTGAGAGAAGTTTTGGTGCTTTTGGAAAGTATTGGAAGAAGGCATTGAGTGGTAGATGCAATTGGGCGGAATTGCGGGATTCAGAAAACTAGTGAAGACAAGACTCCAAGAAGTCCGTTATTAGCAGAAGCTTGGAGGGCTCAAGTACATTGGGTAGATTAGGCTTGAAGGGTCTTTTTGATATTCGTGTATTCCAGTTTATTCACTAGTGGATCGATTTCGACTTGGAGGATCGCGGAGAGGTTTTTCGCCAAGTACTTTGGTTTCCTCTTCGATAACATGTCTTGTTATTATCTTGTGTTTGCATCTCTCTTTCTTACTCTTTAAGCTTTATATTTATTGCTCATTGTGGTTGCTTATGGCTTAGAGTAGTGTTACCGGTTTATAACGCGTGCTTTAGTCTTGTTTTGCACTTAGATAAGTTAGAGTAAAAGCAAGTAAGACGTAATTTAAAATTGGGGGTCTAAACAACTATTAGTGTTTTCACACAAATTGAGCTTTCAATTGGTATTAAAGCGGGTACATTTGTTTTGGTTTAATTACCTAAGTGTGATTCTTGACCCTTTGTGTTTATTGCCATGGATAATGCTTTGTATGCTTCTTTGCATATTTTAGATGTTGTTGATTGTAACATGCCATGTGTTTGTGAAAATGCCTTTATGAGTGTTTGTCCTCATGCTTGTGATAACATGTTACATGAATCTTTGGGTGGTGTTGAAATTCCAAATGTCGAACTCTTGAAGAAAATCGCTAAGAAGTTTCATGAGAATTTGAGCAAGTTCATTTGTGAAAGTGATGATTTGATTGTTAAGCTTAATAAATCCAACAAATTGGTTGAAATATATAAAAAACTTGCTGGACATTCACTTGAAAAACTAAAGGAGTTTGAATGTGAAAATGAATCTCTTAAGATGCATGCCAAGTGTTTGATTGCTAAACTTATTGCTAAAAAGGAAGATATTATTTGTTACAATCATGTTGTGAGACTCAATTTTGTGCCTATTGTGAGTTCTACCTCCAAAGACAAATTAGTGTACATTTCTCCACACAAAAGAAATCAAAAGGTGGAGAGAAAGGCTCTTAAACCAAAGCGTTTGTTGAGGTCTCATCCTAGAGATTTGAATGGATCTAAGTTTGTTCCCACTTGCTACCATTGCGGTGTGATTGGTTACATAAGATCTCAATGTTCCATTTTGAAGAGAGAACAAAACCATGTTGCTAGATCCCTCCCTAAAAAGCCTAGTGAACCTAAACACATTGTTTGTCACCATTGTGGTACTTTTAGTCATTTAAGACCTCATTGCTCTAATTTCAAGCTCTTAAAAGAATCAAAAGAAAAGAGAAAGTTGAGCTTCTTGGAAGTTGTGCTATGAAAGCAAAACTGGATATGGGAGAAAATTGTATGTTGTTGAAACAAGTTGTTAATGCTTTTATTTCCTTGTCTATGTGCATCTTCGGTTCTCATTCTTCCAACTCTCATCTCACTTCTCATGAGACACTCATTTCAAACAATCGTTCCGTTTGGATGAGGTAGGATTCCTATGGTTGAGCTTGAAAGCTCAAATTAGTGTGAAAACACTAGAGCTTCTTCAGATCCTAAATTAAAAATTACGACTAGATTGCTTTTACTCTAACTTAACAAAGTGCGGAACAAAAGTAAATATACACAACAAACTGATAACACTACTCTAAGCCATATCCAACCATAATGAATAATAAAATGAAAGGTTAAAGAGTAAGGAAAAGAGATGCAAACACAAGATACACCAAGACGTGTTATCGAAGAAGAAACCGAATAACTCGGCGAAAAACCTCTCTATGACCTTCCAAGTTGAAATCAATCAACTAGAGAATAAAGTTGGAGTACACGAATAACAAAAGACCCTCCAAGCCTAATCTACCCCATATACTTGAGCCTTCCAAGCTCCTGTTACCAACAGACTTCTCGGAGCCTTGTTTTCTTTAGTTTTCTAGATCCCGCAATTTCGCCCGATTGCATCTGCCACTAAATGGCTCCTTCTAATACTTCCTAACAGCACCGAAACCTTACTTAACACTCAAATTGGGTGTGGTAAGTGTTTGGGCCTAGAACCTCTCAAGGTTGTAGAGATGGACAGGTAAGAGTAGAGAAAAACCAAGAGGAAATGTGTAGATGATTGTGGGTATAACAATATCTAATTCTCAAGTTATTTGCTAGGGTTTTCTCTCTAAAAAGAACTTCCAACAATTCGTGGGTAATGAGGGTATTTATAGTGTGGATAAAGAATTTGGTAAAGCAACTTATCTTTTTGCCAAAGAGAATGTTTTACAGGTACCTTGGGAGATAGCCTTTCTTGCGAAGTACTCACGAAATGACAGGCTAACATGACTCTTTAGCTTCTAGTCATGTGCTTCACACATGGCATTTTCATAGGTTGCTTTCTCATGAGCTTCTCATAAGCTACTCGCGAACTTGTACTGATTTATCTTTGACGCTTGATTCTTCACCAATCTCTCACACTTATCCCTTACAAATAAACCCCCATAAATACAAGGAAATGATTGAAGAAATTATAACCAAATTTGGCACAGAATGAAAGCCAACAAAGGCTAGTTGGAAACCACAACTTTACAAAGCTTTTGCTCTTTTGGTCCTGGATCTAATTCTTTCGTTCTTTGTAAGACTCTTCTTGCATTAGATGTTTCATTATCATGCATTTATGCATTATGCATCTCTTTATATGTATTGTTTTTGTTTTGTTTTGTTGATCTTACTTTACTGCTTTGTTTTTTGTGTGAGTAAAAATCCAAAAACGCATAAAAAGTGAAAAATCCAAAAAGTTTGATCATGTTTGTTTGAGCACATATCACATGTGAGTTTAGCTTAGTACCTCTATACTAATGGCGTAGTGCATTTATGAGCTTAACTTGTTATGTATGCACATTTTTAAGTGTAAACGAAATCTAGAAATCTATGTTTAACTGTTGTAAATAGATCTTCATTCTTGTTATGAATGTTTAGTTAATAGTTTTGTTTGATCTTGATATATGTGTAGACTTGATCCTATATATTTTCTCACATTTATTTTTATTTTATTTTTTGTCAAAAAGCTCTTCAAACGTCAATCTTTAAAAGGAGAAAGAGCTAAAAAAACCTTGCTTAAAAAACTAGTTTGACTAGGAAAAGGTGGAGTAAAATGTATTTAAATTGTATGATGCCAAAGCCAAAGGCTTATTCTTCAAAGAAATATATAAAATTTCATGGCATTGTTGCTTAAAAACTGAGTTGTATTGATAAAAAAGTATGAAAAATGGAAGCCAAATGAAAAACTTTCAATCAATGTAAACACTTTGGTGAGGGGTCATATATGTTCATTTCTACTAGTGAGATAGGTCACTTGACTTCGTGCTATTTGTGTATGACTTGATTGAATTGATTATAGAAGTTTCATACTAGACTATGAACTAGTTCATACTTGATTCACACACACAACATACAAGTCTAATGTTTAATAAATACTTATTTCATTTGTATGATTGTACGTGTTTAAATGTGATTTGTATATGCTCAATTGCTTGTTGATCAAACCCAAAAAGAATTTTGAGTATTTTATTTGTTTTTAGAAGTTTTTTTGTTTGTCACTTGTGGTTTGAAAGTTTTTCCAAAAAGCCAAATTTGTTTTGTTGAAAAACTTCTTTGTTAGCATTTTCCCAAGTGCTTCGCAAGTAAGGTTTCCCATACCCAAGTCGTGAAAATGTGGAAGTGAATTTCCAATTCTTTCACAATTTTACACAAAGAGTCTCATGACTCCCTCGTGAGTCCTTTATGAGATATGCCTACCCGCAAATCTTGCCTTGTGTAAATGAGGCTTTTTGCGAGTAACTCGTGAGTCCCTCGTGAGTCACTATCTTGCCAAATGAGCAGATTTTTAGCTTTTAAAAGGGCTCACAGTGACAGTTTTTCAAAAATTGTGTTTTGCCTCCCTCGTATCTCTCTCAACCCAAAACATCATTTTCTCTCAAAACTTAACCAAATCTTCTTGGATTTCATCTCTAAGACTTCTCTAAGGTATGTTTTAATAGTCTTTACCTTTTAAATCCTTAGCTTATGTGCTAGATTTCTAAAATTTCTAGGGTTGGGGTTATTTTGAATAGGGTTGGGAAAACTTATTTTATGTCAAATCCTTTCATTTTTTCTTGTTTGGGTTGTGTCCCATTTGTCTTGTTGATGATAATGTTGGCCTCTTGTGGCATTTTAACATGTATTAAGGCAAAATTTTTCACATGTTCATGAATTGTTCATCATACATGTGTAGTGTGTGCACTTTAAGTGTTTGATAAAATACCTTTATAGTATTTTTTCACTCTTTTGAACTCTAATGAGTATAAATTTTTGGAGATTGCCATAATTATTCACATTTATCATGTTTTGATCATCGGTTGTGTATTTTACACACTTTGCCCCATGAATTTTTGCTCATGCATTGATCATGCATCTCACATGCACACTTGATGCACACACTCTTTCACTTGACATGCTTTGCATTCATTCATGCTAGTTAAGTCTTTTTAGACCTTTTAACACATATAACATGTTCTTGTGAATATGTTATGCTCGTTTGTTTCTATTTTAGGGCATTTTCTTCTAGTTGTTCTTGTTTTTGGACTAACTGGTATCTAATTAAGTTTGTTACCATGTTTGAGTATGGTTTGTGTGTTTGCTTATTATTGTAGAAGTCTCCTCGTAAGACAGTTGCCAAGAAATCATCAAAGCGTCCTCACCATTCCTTTGATTCATTCAAAAATGAAGATGCTAGTACCGTCTACACCAAATACTACAAGAATGCTGTGATCATTGTGGAAAGGGGTGTGGACCTTGAATCCTTGGAGAACACATTCATTTTAGAGGTGTTTAAGGAGAGGACATGGACCAAATTGTTGAATCCATCCAAGGATGTGTATGACTGTATCATCAAGGAGTTCTATGCAAATGCCTTTATGGAAGATAACCATCTCAACTACTGGGTCCAGGGGAAAGACTTCACCGTATCTAAGGAGTCAATCCAAGAGCTTCTAGAGATATGTCCAATGACTCTGGATTCCTTTCTGCACTATGATGAGAAAAATGATAAAATTGAGCCTTTTATGCCAATCCTTGGAGGCCAGCTTAAGAAGAAGTCCTTACACATAATAGACTTTTCTCCCAGATGAGAGCATTGGCGTATATCATGATCTTTAACCTCTATCCAGTGAAGAATTTGACAACATTGTCATAGCCAAGGACCATTTTTCTTCATGATCTCTTCTCTCATAAGGAGATTGATATATGTGGTCACATCTACCACCTTCTTGTCAAGTGTGTTTGGAGGAGAAAGACAAGGATGACTCTACCATTCCCGCGCCTCATCATGTCATTAATCTCAAAGGCAAGGGTGAAACTTCCTAGTGGACTTCCTATGCTATCAAGGGAAGATCTAATTAGTGCTCACACTATGAATAGGAGTAAAGCTTACTTTCAGGGTCAAGAGAGAGAAGCTAGTGAAGTGCAAGCTCAAAGGGAAGAAGCTGAAGCTGAAGGTGGCAACACCGAAGATGAGATTGATCGGTTCACACATGGACCAGAGGACATTCCACAGTCATCTTTTCTGGCACCAGCTAGAGCTCCCGACCACCTTGATTATCTACTAGATAGGGTAGAACAAATGCAGTCTATTGAGTGAGCACATCGCCTACTCCAGGAGCCAATTTGCATACCTCCATGGGCAAATCACCTCCCTATCTTCTCAGATCCAAGATTTGGAAAAATCATATTCAGAATCCGATACATTCTAGGGTCTTTGGCTATTCCGGTCAAAAAGGGAGAGTAGATTAGCTTGAGGGGGAGTACAGTTTAAGGGGGAGTAGAAAACCATTGGTTCATTGGTTTATTTTTGGTGGTTCATGTTTTATTTATAGTACTTTATTTTAAAACTTTCAATACTTTAGTTTAAAACTTAGTTTTTCTTTAGTACTTTATGTACCTTGGTTTTTATAGCCATTTCTTGATGATTTTAGTTATCTATTGCTTTTTGCTTTAGATTTTTTAATGCATCATGTGCTTGTTTGACATGCAATTAATTTTTGCACTGCTCTTAATTGCTTGTGTGTCCGGATGATTATTTACTTGATAAATGTTCATTGTGGTCATTTCTTAATTACTATTCCTATATGATCAAGTTATGCTACATGTTCTCATATCTCTTGTTTATATCGCTTTTCACTTGTTCTTTATACATGCATTGTATTCTACTTGTCTCATGCTTAATGAAGTTATTTGTTATGTGCAAGTGTTTTAGGATACAAGTGTATATGGTTCAAGTGCTTCATAGGTTTTAGATTTAGGTGTGAGTGAGTTTTGTCTCTATTCCCAAACTCACGTTTAAATCTAGAGTTTGTTTCGGGATTTTGTCACAGAATAGCCAAAGGGGGAGATTGTAAAGTTGTGATTTCCAACTAGCCTTTGTTGGCTTTAATTCCATTCCAAATTTGGTTGTAATTTAGTAAATTATTTCTTTGTATTTATGTGGGTTTAATTATAAGGGATAAGTGTGAGAGATTGGTGAAGAATCAAGCATCCAATGAAGATCAATGCAGCTTCGTGACTAGCTCGCGAGAAGCTCGCTAGTAAAGGAACCTGCAAAAAGGCCACGTGTGAAGCACATGACTAGAAGCTAAAGAGTCATGCCAGTCTGTCATTTCGCGAGTACTTCGCAAGAAATGCCATCTCACAAGGTACACGCGAAACTCTCTGTTTGGCGAAAATGAAAAGTGCTTTTCTATATGCTTTACACACACTATATATACCCTCATTACCCATGAAATTGAAAGGAGTTCTTTTCAAAGAAAAAACCCTAGCAAAACACTTGAGAGTTAGAGATTGTCAGACCCACAATCATCTACACAAATTCTCTTAGTTTTCCTCTACTCTTACCTCTCCATTTATACATCATTAAGAAGTTCTTAGCCTAAACACTTACCTCACCCATTCTGAGTGTTGAGAGGAGTTTTGGTGCCTTTGGGAAGCATTGGAAGAAGCCATTGAGTGGCAGATGCAATTAAGCGAAATTGTGCGATTCGAAAAGCTAGTGAAGGCAAGGCTCCGAGAAGTCCGTTGGTAGCAGGAGTTTGGAGGGTTCAAGTATATTAGGTAGATTAGGCTTGGAGGGTCTCTTGATATTCGTGTACTCCAACTTATTTACTAGTGGATCGATTTCAACTTGAAAGGTCGCGGAGAGATTTTTCACTGAGTACTTCGGTTTCCTCTTTGATAACACGTTTTGGTGTTATCTTGTATTTGTATCTCTCCTCCCTACTCTTTAAGCTTTACATTTGTTGCTCATTGTGGTTGCTTATGGCTTAGAGTAGTGTTACTGGTTTATAACGTGTGCTTTACTTTTGTTCCGCACTTAGTTAAGTTAGAGTAAAAGCAAGTAGGACCTAATTTAAAATTGGGGGTCTAAACAACCATTAGTGTTTTCACACTAATTGAGCTTTCAAGCATTAATAGCACTATATATATTAGAAAGTCTCACTGCAATAATACTTTTTTAACAAACCTTACATAGAATTTTCCATGTTCCACACATCAACTGCACATTTCCATCATTTTGGGATCATTGTTCTTGGATTGACTAGGAAAAATGGAAAAAAAGTTAACCTTTTAGCCTACACACAAGAATTCATGCCAATTTGGACCAAAAACTAACTAATTTAGTCAAAGCTTCCTCACATTGATTGTCAATAACATGGGCATATTTAGTAGATTCAACATTTTTCCTACTTTATCCAATATGGCAATTACTTGCCCCTAAAGCCCTAACTATCAATAGCTGATAACCTCCTGAGTGAACTAGATGCTGATATACATTCAGCATTATGCTCAACAAAGTTCTACTTAAAATTTTTTCTTCTAAAGAAATATATGCTTATCATCAGTTTGTTGTAAAGCAATCTAGTTCTTTGCCCAGCTACTTAACTAGCAAACATAGAAGACCCAGCAGATCAAGTAAGGCATTGACGCAACTCACAATTATTCAGTGACAAACCATCATATCTTATTAGAGAAATAGGAAGAACTCATTACGTATAAGTATGCAATTACCAGAAGAAAATCAAATCCACCCAAAACAATGCTGAAACAAATTGTCACAAATAGTAGTTTCAAATTATAGAATTCCAACAAAGGAGAGAAGCATCACCATTTTTATTTATTTATTTATTTTTGAATACTGACAATTTCAATTTCTACGAGAGTTGTTGGGCAAACCAAATGAGGTAGATGAAGCCTTAATAATATGAGGGGTGACTGAATTATTCATTGATCAAACTAATGCAGCTACAAAATGTTCCCTACAGCTGGTTCTAACCTAGGAAGCACGGGTGCGTGTCGGGACTCGGGTGCAGGTGCGGGTGCGGACTCGGTAATTTTTGAAAAAGGTGGGTGCGGGTGCGGTGGGACTCGGTGATTAAAAAATTATTAAAAATATATATATTTTTTATTTTTAATATATTGCTAAGCATACTTTTCCACATTATATGAACATATACCAAATTTAAGAGTAATAGTAGATAATAACTAAAACATGATGTTCATAAATTAAATACAACCCACAAGATTGAAACTAAAACATTCCATGATATTCAGAAATTAGAATACAACTCACAAATTTGAAACTAAAACAAAATAAAAGATAATCAACAAGACAATCAAACACCAACATCATCATCCTCAATATCAATAGCTTCACTTCGAACTTCACTTTCACTAATAGTAGCACTAGTGTTAGCATTCCCAATAAGCATTGCCTCAAACTCTGGCTCATCAAGTGTAAGGGCTGCATTCTCAAGAATTCCAGCTCCTCCATCTATGTTGCTCTCATTCCAAGAGTCTCCTGCAATATCCCACATCTTTGTTGCCGTATGTATGTACTCCTCATTGCGCCTTGACAAAAGTCGAAGATTAGAATGCACATATACCAAATCCTTAGCGCCTGCAGGAGCCATTTTGTTTCTATTTAAGGAATGAATGAATTTGTATGTGCTCCAATTTCTCTTAGCGCATGAGGATGAACAAGGTTGTCCAAGAAGTTTAAGGGCAAGGGTTTGAAGAGTTGGAAATGCGGAGCCATGGTATTGCCACCAAATCAAAGGTTGTAAGGCCCACCTATCTGTCAAGGTATTTGGTGAAGGAAACCTCCCTCCTAAAAATGTAGCAAACTCAAACTTCACCACCGTTAATTCATTCACATCTCCAAGGTATCGTTCCAAACACTTGCTTCTTTCCATAGAAATTTCATGATCCCGATGTGGAGGGATGCATTTTGGATTCCCCGAAAGCCATTCAATGGAGTAATACCTAGTTAAAGATTAAAAAACAAATATAGATGAAACGTGTGTTTTACTAAAAGGGTGAACTAAGGAAAATAGAAAATAAATGTACTTACTTAGGATTTAAGGAATGAGCCAAGCAATGTATCGGTGTACAATTTTTAGTCCATCGATCAATGAGTATATCATACACCACACTCCAAAATGAGCTATATTGATCATCTTCCAAGTCTTCATGCTGATATATTACTGCCTTCACCTTCTCTATCATTGAATCCCACATCTCATACACAAGATGAAGACAAGGTTTATTTGTGTCGGCTATTCGTAGCATATCATAAATGGGTGCTGTGAATTCAAGAATATAATCAATATTATCCCATCAAAAATCACTTAGAATCATATCTTTCACCTTTTGAGCTTTTCCAACACCATCCTCCCTATAAGAAGTCCATTGGTCACTAATAGCCATGGCTTGAAGGCATCTTTTTATCAACTTTAACCTTTTCAGCATTACAACAACCGAAGCAAATCTAGTATCAGCAACTAGGAGCAGTTTTAATGGACAAAATTCATTAAACATTGCCAACCTCATTGAATGGTTCATGATAAAAACATGTATGAAGGATGCATCATTAGCAATACGTGTAATCCAACTACATTCCTCATATATAACTTCATTCTTTTCAGTGTTTTTTGCTGCACAAATATTCTTCAAGGCTAGATTGAGAGTGTGGACAACACAGGGTATCCCAAATATTTTAGGATACTCACCTTCAATAAGAGCTCTAGCAGACTTCATCACACTAGCATTATCAGTGATGACTTGGACAAATTTTTCATGTCCAATCTCTTTTATAGCATCCTTCAACAACCCAGCAATATAATGTTTGTCTTTGAATTCACCTGACCCATCAACTGCCTTTATAAACACTGGACCCCCATTTGATATAGCCATAATATTAATAAGAGGCCTCCTTTGTGGATCTGACCATTCATCAGAAACTATACTTACACCATTTTCAAGCCAAGAGTCCTTAATTGGTTTCGAAAGTCTTTCAACATGAGCTCTTTCTTTTTGCAAAAGTGTTGTTTTCAAGGCATTGTATCCAGGAGGAATATAACCCGAAATGTTATGGATAGCAGCATATGCATAGGAACTATGATAATGTGGGTTCCTTGCAAAGTTAAATGGAAGCCCACTGGTGTAAAACATCCAAGCAATTCTACTATCCAAATCATGTCTAGCATTATTCTGGAATGCTTTCTCCAAAGGAGAATTTGTAGTCACCTTCCTCCTCTTACCATTAACCGGATTTGTACTATCACTCCCTTCTTGTCTTCGAAATTGGGACATAGGTATAGCAGGCCCACGGCCTGGGGGAGGTGGGGGTAAGGGAATTTGACTTCTTTGTTCTCTCTCTAACTTATCATTCTCAACTTGATTATGCATTCGCTGCATTTTCGGCCTATGGCTCTTCGCCTTAAGGCATGCTTTAATACCTTTGCCAGAAATAAATGAGCCTTAACCCTAGAATAGGATCCCATACAAACTATACCACAATAATTGCACTTAAAGTATGTGTTTCCACTTGATTTAACAGAAGCACCAGGTGGTTTTTCTATTTTAGTCACATACTGCCAAAGAGGAGATTCATCATTTGGCACTTCTTGATTAGATGAAGGTGAAGTTTCTGTGCTAGTAACTTCGTCCATTGCAAATTCAATAGATTTAATTTAACCTACAAATAATAACTATTAACTAAATAAATTAATAATAAATCAAACCCAAGTTCACAGATTCACAAATCACAATTCACAATGTGTAATAAGTAATAACTATTCACAAATCACAATAGGTAATAACTATTCATAAATCACAGATTCCCACTAGAATTTGTAAATCACAGCAGCCGTATTAATAACAAAACCCTTTAACTCCCACAAGAATTTGTAAATCACAGCCATATTCTTATCCTAACTGATAAAATTTGTAAATCACAGCAACCATATTAAAAACAAAACCCTTTAACTCCCACAAGAACCAAAAAAACTAGCAAAAAAACATAGCAAGCAGTGCACACAAATTTGGATGGAATGAGAGAGAGTGTTTGGAGGAAATCGGAAAAAACAAGCACACAAACACAGCAAACACAGTAGACACAGAGAGAAAAAAAGAAAAAAAAAGAAAAAAGAAAGTAAAATGGAAGCACAAAGAAGAGAGAGCACACCTGAAGCCGAGCACACAGCAGAGAGGGAGAGCAGTTTAGAACTTCAGAGCATAGAGAAGAGAGATGAGGGACAGAGTGAGAATGAGTGATTGGACGAAGTGAGAGTGCGTGAGAGTCTTAGGGTTTTAGGTTAAGTTCAAACGGTGATTTTCGCAGCTTTTTTGTTTTTTTGTTTTTTTTTTTTTGTTTTGAATTTCGTCCTGACTAGGCCGTTTCTGCTTAAACCGGCCATTTCAGTGGTTTCAGCCGATACGGCCCGAGTCGGCTCGATTTGAGCCGCGTCGGCACGAGTTGGCCCATCCACATGGCAGGACACGGTTCGATGCGGCATGGATGCACGGTCAGCGGCGTCCTTCCCGCATCGCCACGTCCCACTAGTCTAGATAATTTTTCTACATATTTTTTTAAGAAGGCTTGGAATATATTGGGGTGTGAATGTTGTTAAGGCTGTCCAATCCTTTTTCCAATCAATAATATTGCTTGGAGAAGTGAACTCTATAATCTTTACCTTGGTACCAAAAACAACAAATCCATCAAGAGTTACTGACTTTAGGCCTTGTTGCAAAGTCATTTATAAGTGTACAACAAAAATCCTGGCTTCTAGAGTAAAAGAATATCTTAGTGATATGGTTAGCTCTAATCAAACTGCATTTGTGAAAGGTAGAAACATGTCTGAAAATATCCTCCTTGCTTATGAGCTAGTAAAGGGATATCATAGAAATAAGGGTTTTGGTAGATGTGCTATAAATGTAAATTTGAGGAAGGCTTATGATTCCATTAATTGGAATTTCATATTAATGCGTCTTTTGGCAGTGGGCTGTCCTCCTAAGTTTGTAAATTGGATTAGGATTTGTAACCTCTTTGAAAGCTCAAATTAGTGTGAAAACACTAAAGCTCATTCATACCTCAATTTTATAATTACAACTAGATTACTTTTACTTGAACTTATTTAAGTGTGGAACAAGAGTAAATGAAATGCAATCACCGGAACTACTCTCTAAGCCATGAGCAAGTAAGCAAGCAACAATAAATATAACGCTTAAAGAGTAAGGAAAGAGAGATGCAAACAGAGGATAACACCAAGACGTGTTATCGAAGAGGAAATTGAAAAACTCAGCGGAAACCTCTCCGTGACCCTCCAAGTCGAAATCGATCCACTAGTGAATAAGTCGGAATACATGAATAACAAAAGACCCTCCAAGCCTAGTCTACCCAATGTACTTGAGCCCTTTAAACTCCTACTACCAACAAACTTCTCAGAGTCTTGTCTTCACTAGCTTTCCGAATCCTGCAATACCGCCGGATTGCATTTGCCAAGCCTCACTGGCTTCTTTTGGCAAATCCCCTAAACTTCCCAAGCTCCAAAACACTCTTTACACTTTGAATAGGTGTGTGTTGTGTTTAGGTACACATCTCCTCTTAAGGTATAATAATGGGAGAGGGAAGGAGAAAAGAATACAATGATTTCTCACTAAAGGATGAATAGCCCTCTCTCTAAAATGGTGGGTGGGTTGTGTTGTAGAAACCTATTTGGGGTTTTCTCTTTGAATAACCTTTTTTTTTACTTTTGTGTATAATGAGTGTATATATATGGGTGTTAGGTAAGAAAGTCACACTTAAAATCTTTCAGGTAGAGAGTTTTGCTGGTACTTCGCGAGATGGCCTGTCTCGCAAAGTACTCGCGAAATGCAGCTTGTCACTTGACTCTTCAGCTTCCAGCATGTGTTTCTCATGTGGCCCTTTTGTGGGAACCTTTACTTGCGTCGTGAAATTGCACTAATCTTCATTGCATGCTTGATTTTTCACCAACTTAATACTAAACCCAATAAAATAAAATCCCACAAAATACAAGGAAATAATTTATTGCATGATAAGCCACAAACTGAATGACCCCTTGTGATTAATTAACAAATTAATTAGCCAAGTGAATTAATTAGGTTCAATTAACATGCAAATGCGTGGCAGCACAAACAAATTACCGAATAACTAAATATGCAGCGGAAATTAAATGACACGGTGATTTGTTCACGAATGGGGAAAACCCTAACGGTAAAAACCCCACCGGGTGATTTTCAGGTCACCACTCCCGAAACTCCACTATTATCAAATCAAGCGGTTACAAATAAGGAATCCCAAGTACCTTACCAACCTACAGTTGAACCCTTACCCCAATACCACAATCGGACTTGATTTGTAGTGACAAGTCCCCCTTTTTATGCACGGCTCCCAAGTACGTGACTAACCAGATGCGCGGATCCCAGTACGCGACTTCAAACACCAACTTTAGAGTGAGAGGTTGGCTGCAAAGTTCTTCAGTTCATCCTATGCGATGAAGATCTAGAAGATGCTTGGTCACAAAACCCTATGGTGCAAAATACACAGCAACTTCTTCAGAGAAGATGAACTAGGTCAAGAACTTCGTCTTTTATCACAATTTGCTTGAACAAGGATTGCTCAATGCTTTTGCAACTTGTGTCTTTGTTGACGGCTCTTAAAATAATCCTTTTATATGTTTAGGGTTAGAAGAAAAGAGGGCCCAAAAACATATTCACGGATCCCAAGAAAATCAGATTGAAATTCTGACTTTTTAAATCTTGACAGATAGCAGGTGTCGAGGTAGCTATCGAGCAGGTGTTGAGATTTAAAAACTGTGCACTTCAGCTTACTTTTTCTTGGACAGACTTGATGACTTCAACACATGATCTTGAAACCTTGTTTCTTGAAGTATTAAAAACACCTAGAACTACCCAATTACAAGTAGAGTGCGTTTTGTCAAAGGATTAGCCAATTTACATAAACATTATGACATATGTTCTTAACATGTGAACACATATGTCCTAACAATCTCCCCCTTTGGCAATCCGTGACAAAACCACAACAAACAAATGAACATATGAGAGGAGTCATAAATTACTAAACTCATATTCACTTGTTGAATACAATAAAATCTATCCTAACACAAACTCTTGAAAAACTTTGCAAGAAGAGAGTTTATGGCAAGTAGACTTTGACAACCTGTATTTTTGAAACACTTTTAAACAAAACTCATCAAGGCATCTTGTGTGAAACAGAAATTAATTAGATTGCATACAAGTATAAAGAACATGTGTCTAAAGATAGAAAAGAAACAACACATGAAAAGATAGGTGAAAGAGAAACATACATCCACATATAGAGAGAATAAGTACAATGTATGTAAACTGGTCACAAGACCTCATATACAAAATCAATGTATCTAACAAGAATAGAAAAGAAAAGATACATCAAGACCTCACTACATCCCTCAAAAATATGAACACTCCCCCTAACAAAAATGTCCTATACTAGCTCTCCCCCTAAGATGACTACTCTCATAGTCCAAAACTACTCCCCATTTTTGTCACGAGTGACAAAGGGTAAAGTGTCATGTAGACATCTCATCAGTGGAACTAGCATCTCCATCATCATCATCCGAAGCATCATCGTCATCAATATCATCATCATCATCCTCAGAATCAGAATCGGAAGAAACTGGAGGAGGTGGTGGAGGAGAAGCCTCAGAAGCAAAACCACCCATGGTCGCCTCCCGTCGTGCAATACGACCAACACGAACGTTCACCTGATACAACTCAGTGGTGAGTGTATCGAGGCGAGCATCCATGCGCTGCAGCTGCGCCATAATATCTCCAAGAGATACATCGCCTGAAGAAGAAGGAGGAGCCGATGTAGATGGAGTTGATTTGGATGGAGCCGAACGCGAGGGAGGAGTGGAATCCAGCTGTTGCGACCTAAACTGTGCCTCACTACGTTTTACGGTAGTGGCATCTATGGCAGATATGTGTGTGAAGTGGTCGAACGCAGGGAAAGGGATGGAAAAGTGGCGTAGAATCCTCGTG
The DNA here is from genome assembly GCA_023621385.1 of Quercus gilva. NCBI lineage: Eukaryota > Viridiplantae > Streptophyta > Magnoliopsida > Fagales > Fagaceae > Quercus > Quercus gilva. Next base: position 73,727,746 of record CM042476.1, read on the forward strand.
ATAGCGGAAGGAAAGATGAGCTTATCACAGGACGCCGCATCTAAATGAACATCAATGATAGAGAAAATGAAGTGTGAAGGAAAATCTATCGTAAGATGCTCAAGTAGAGATAACAAAAATCGAGCACGAGGCTCAGTGATAGAGTTATAGTGAGAGAGAGGATGTAGTACAAAAGTCATCACTATGTTTAGGAATCTAGGACCTTTAGCAAAAGGTCTACATGATGTATACTGATGCTCACCCCAGTCAGAAGGGCGCTCACAAAAAGCAGAAATGAGCTCATCCTTGGACACAGTCCTCAGTCGCTCACATGAAGGATAGTCAGGAAACTCTATCCTAGGGACCCTAAGCACATCCGCCACTAGCTGCGGTGTGACAGGGATGTGCGTACCTCGAACGCGAGTGAAAAAGAGAGGTACTGAACGATCAATCTCGTGCATGTTGGAGTAAAACTCCTGAATCAGCATGAGAGGACAGGTGACCGGGACGTCACACAGTGACTCCCATTCCCTACTGTGAATGACAGAGGGAAGGTCAGTGTCGGCGAAGTCCGCCAAAATGACTTGGCATTCTGAATGAACACCTCGTCTAGAAAAGTTCTTAGTAAATGCCTTGTGGGCATCTCCATCACGAAACCGAAGGTTAAGAGGAGCAGAATCAGAAGAAGAGGAAGCTCCAGAACGAAGAGGGTTCCGAGCTGGAGTGGATTTACATTTGGGTGCCATAGACACTACTAACGTAAAAGAATGAGAACGAGATAGAGAGGGAGACAATCAGAAAAGTCCCAAACAGTTCAAATATGATAATATGTTGAACAAAAAGTACGTATGCATGGGAATGCATGGACATGTGACATGCAAACTTAAAAAGCATCATGGGCTCAGCCCAATCCAAACCTAGCAGCACACATACAAGAAACACACATCTAAATGCATGAAAATATCATTCTAATGCACATGGAATGCAATGTATGACATTTTAAAAACATTTGAGTGAAAAACCAACCCAAAATTTCAAGAAAAACTCATCAATTTTGAAAAACCCCAAAAATTTTCAAAAATCCCAAAAACCTAAGTTTCAAAACATGAAATGCATGAAAAAGGAAGGGAAAAATGATCTTACCAAGTGATTGAAGCACAGGAAGATCGAAAATGATGAGGATTTGAAGATTTGAGTGAGAGGGAAGTGTTTGGGAGATGAACAGCCTCGGACAGATCGAAGAGAGATCGAGAAAGTGAGAGAGAAATCGCGATCGCAGCTTAAATAGACACCTCAGTAAATCTCGACAGCTGAGGTGTCGAGAGGTATCGAGGAAGCTGTCGAGGAAGGTATCGAGGAGAATAGCCTTCGACAGCTGAAGGTGTCGAGAAGGTGTCGAGGTACAAGACCAATTTCAGAGATCAGAAGCTCGATCGATCGACTAAGTGTCGAGGAGGTATCGAGGAGACAGGAGAAATCTCGATCGATCCATCAGGTGTCGAGACAGGTGTCGAGATTGCGATTAGAAAAAGTTTGAGAAGCTCGACAGATGATCAGGTATCGAGGAGGTGTTGAGGAGGTGTCGAGCCAGCTTTTCAAAGCAGTTTTTCGAGAAGTGAAAAACACAAACATGAATGCAATCAAAATATGCACCTCAACCATGATCCAACCAACATAATAAGTTCTCAAAAATCATCTCTCAATGAAAATTTAAGCACATGGGTCTCCCAAAAACTCACACACACACTAACAAGTCTAACAAATTTTATATTTCAAAAATAAGTCATGACAGTTTAGTGAGCATACAAAAGTACATGTAAAACCTTTATGATGGCCAAATCACATTGTACCTGCACATGTATCAAAAGTAGCAAAGAATATTGCGTGTTGTGTGTGCAAAACATCGCAAGATTGCATATGTGTATACATGTTATGACGATTTGAGATATGAGAAAATAACTTTAACTCACACATAATCATAACTGTTTCATGGGGACTATCACCTTTGAGGTATATCCTATAACTCCCACATTTCCTAGAATACACGCTTGCAACCATGTTTAAAGCATTTTTAATCTTTTTGCTTTTTATTTCTTTGCATATTTTCTTTTTAAACATATCATACATGGGCTTATGAGAAAGAAAAGAAATACCCATTAATATTTGACATTTCAATTTTGCTATGCCTAAGCACACAAATGTCATTGACATCACACTTTTGCTATGCCGAAACATACAGATGTCATTAATGATTGGCGGGCAACAGTGGTGAGATGGTTATTTATGCCTTTCTCTTAGGATTTTCTAATCCTACCCGTCAAAAAGAGTGATATGAGTGTTAAGTTTAAGAAATAACCTAATCTTACTCATCACAAACAAGAGCCACAAAGCTCACTTGCTTAGTTGTGCATAAAGATACTCATCTAAGCTACAAGTGATACAAAGTTTAGAAAACTTTGTTTCATTGGCCATCCAAGGTACATAAGTACCAAAGTACACAAAACACACACTGTTTTTGTATTTTTCAATTTTTATTTTTATTTTTATATGAAAAACAAAATAAACAAAACTGAAAGTAAACACACAAAGACATGTTAAGTAAAACAAAAACAATGCATAAAACTAGATGCAAATGCATGAGGAAAGGAAAGAAGATAAGGAAATCAATCCATGGAGATAACACCAATGTTTTGATGAAGGAATTCAAAGCGTTTGCTGTCAAGAGGTTTGGTAAACAAATCAGCCTTCTGATCATCGGTGTGAATAAACTCAAGAGTGAGAATACCATCTTCGACAAGCTCCCTAATGAAGTGATGTCGAATCTCTATGTGTTTGGTTAGAGAATGTTGAACCGGATTCTTAGAGATATTTATGGCACTGGTATTGTCACAATAGATAGTGAGATGATCTTGACAAATACCATAATCATGAAGGAGTTTTTGCATCCAGAGGAGTTGTGTGCAATAGCTACCAGCAGCAATGTACTCAGCTTCAGCAGTTGATAAGGAGATGGAGTTCTGCTTTTTGCTCATCCAAGAGACGAGATTGTTGCCTACATAAAAACAACCCCCTGAAGTACTCTTCCTATCATCAGCATTCCCAGCCCAATCCGCATCGGAATATCTAGTTAAGACATTATTAGTGTCCTTGCTGTACCACACACCGAACTCAGCGGTAGTTTTGACATACTTTATAATTCTTTTTAAAGCAGTCATATGTGATTCTTTGGGATTAGCTTGATATCTAGCGCACACACCAACACTGTAGCTAATGTCAGGTTTACTAGCAGTAAGGTAAAGAAGACTACCTATCATGCTTCTATAAAGAGAAGGATCAACACTCTTACCTAACACATCTACAGTGAGTTTAACATTAGGGCTCATAGGGGTACGAACAGAACTAGCAGATTCCAAGCCAAATTTTTTCACAAGATTCTTAGCATACTTAGATTGAGATAGAAAAATACTTGAATCTTGTTGACGAATCTGCAATCCGAGGAAGTGAGTCAGCTCTCCAATACATAAAACACAGTTGTAAATCATAACTTTACACTCTCCAAGATACTTTATTAACTTCAATGGAAGCTTGGTTAGGTATTTCAAAGGTGGTAAGGGGATTAGACCCATATCTCTTTGTCTTGGCAATGGAAGGATTTAATTACATAGTTAAGGAGAAAATAAGTGCTAAAAGAAAGTTTAAATTTCATCCAAGATGTGAAAGTCTCCAAATCACTCACTTATGATTTGCAGCAGACCTATTGCTCTTTGTTTTTTATTTATTATTTATTATTTTTATTTTTTAATTTTAATTTTATTTTATACATAAATGCATGAAAATTGTAGGTCCATCATAATTCATAAGCATAAAGATAAGAAAGCTCGATATTTCTAAATAGCTAGAGCTTGTTTAGACCCAATTTTAATTGTGGTTTGATTAATTTTAAGCTTAACAAACTTGACGCAAAATATACATGATTAGCAAATTAATTAATCAAAGCATTCAACAATTGCATGGATAAACAAATAAGTGCAATGCTAAAATAGAAAGGGTAGTGGGTAAAAGAATAGCGAACCTGAGATAACACGGCGATGTATTATCAAAGAGGAAACTGAAGAATTTGGCGAAAAACCTCTCCGCGACCTCCAAGTCGAAAGGATCCACTAGTAAATAAGTTGGAGTACAAGGATACCAAAAAGACCCTCAAAACCTAATCTACCCAAAGTACTTGAGCCTTCTAAGCTCCAGCTACCAATAGACTTCTCGGAGTTTTGTTTTCACTATCTTCTCGGATCCCGCAATACTGCCCGATTGCACCACTAAGCCTCACCGACTTCTTTTGGCAAATACCTAATGCTTCCCAAACTCCAAAACACTATTTACACTCTAAATATATGTGGGTTGTGTTTGAGTACAAATTTCCTCTCAAGGTATAACAATGGAAGAGGGGAAGGAGAAGAGACTATAAAGGAATTCTCACTTAAGGATGTGTAGCTCTCTCTAACAAGATGGGTGTGTCGTAGAAACCTTTTTTTTTTTTTTTTTTTTTTTCTTAATAGACTCCTTACAATTTTGTGGATACTGAGGGTATATATAGTATGAGTGAAGGGTATAAGAGTCACACTTAAAATCATCCAGGCAAAGAATGTCGAGGGTTATTTGCGGGTTAGCCAAGTTGCGAGTTACTCAAGAAATCCATCTTGGCACTTGACTCTCCAGCTTTCTGCATGTGCTACTCACGTGACCTTTCGTGGGTTGTCCACTTGCGAGCCAGTCGTGAGCAAGTCGCGAACTTCACTATCTTAAGCAATCTTCACCAACTTAATACTAAACCCATACAAATAAATCCCACAAAATACAAGAAAATAAATTAATGTAATTACAACAATTTTTGTAATGGAATAAAGCTAACATAAATGTTATGTGAAAAACCATAACTTAACAAAGATGATATTAAGTTCACATATTGACAAAAAATTGAGATATTCATAGACTTTGATAGCATTTGTCCATTTCAAAAATCTAAACAATTTATAGGATTCTAGCCATAAATATTCAGCATATAATTTATGATGCAAAAATAAGTTTGGTATCTTGTATGGTAGAAACTAAAGAGGAAAAAATAAAATTTTAGTTAGATGCAAGCCAATTTTTTTTTTTTAAGCCTTCCTGTGGTGTTTACAAGGTTTGGCTTTTTTTTTTTTTTTTTTTTTTTTTTTTTTTTTTTTTTTTTTGTGAAAACACACACACACACACACACACACACACACACACATATAGGGGAAGGGGGATGAGATAAGGGAATACATTCACATGCCAACACCAAAACTGCATGCGGTAGTTAGTGTCACGGAGCAAGTGATAAACTCCTTCTCAATATTACACCTTACTGATGTGGGACGACTCAACAACATTGAGTATCTTTTTTTTTTTTTTTTTGAGAAAACACACACACACACACACACACACATATATATATATATATAGGGGAAGGGGGATGAGATAAGGGAATACACTCACACGCCAACACCAAAACTGCATGCGGTAGTTAGTGTCGCGGAGCAAGTGATAAGTTTGGCTTAAAACATAATTTCATTGGCAAAATTAGTGATATGTTCATTTAATCAAATCAACGAGAAATAAGGGTATGCCATTTGTGATCTTTTTACTGTAATTGTTATTTCATTCAATTATTTTTATTATATATGTACTACTTTTTGTCATTGTTAGTTGCTGATTTATATTGCGGCTAATAATATGTGTTTATTTTACTTATTAAAGCAAATCTATGCTTATTTTGATATTCATTTCTATGAGTCATCATCAAGCTTTTCTTGCTTACTCAATTTTTATTGATGTAAATAGTGAAGATCAAAATCCTATAGAAGCCAAGTTTATTATTCTAGCTTGAGACCAACATAAGTTAATTATACTTTTAGGCAAAGCTTGAGACCAACATTTTTTTTTTTTTTTTTTGATAGATAATAAGAGTTTTATTGATGAAAAAGAACAATGTGTTTACGATTGTAAACTCACTGCCCTTGAAACAAATACAATTAAATCATGAGGAAAGACTAATAGAGATAAGGAAATCAGACAAGGAACTACAATGCGTAAGCCTCCAAATACGAGACCACTCAAACAAAGTCCTAGCAAGCAAGGCCTTCAACATATCTATAGGACTCTCAACGTCCTTAAAAGTTCGGGCATTGCATTCCTTCCATACTAACCACATAAGGTATGTTGGTACCAAATTCCAAACCTGTGAAGAGTAAGTTCTCAACCAATTCCTCCATGCAAAAAGAAGAGAAACAATAGTGTCCGACATCACCCACTGAACCCCAAACATAATAAGGACCTCAGTTCATAAGGTAGATGCAAACCTACAATGGATTAAAAGGTGATCCACAGTCTCCTCATTACACTTACATAAACAACACCAGTTAATAAGGGACAAGTTCTTCTTAACAAGGTTATCTATTGTGAGAATCCCACCCTTAGCAGCACTCCATAAAAAGAAAGATACCTTTTTAGGTACCTTTACACACCAAATGCTTTGCCAAGGGAAAGAAACAAAAGGGGCTTTCAATAAAGCAACATAAAAGGATTGCACATCAAAGACACCATTGCGATTCAACTGCCAAATCAAGATATCCTCGCCTTCCCCACTAGGAATCCTGGCAGAGACATGCTCATAGAAAGAATAAAATCTCCTTAACTCCCATTCATTAAAATTGCGTTGGAAATGGAAGTTCCAACTCCTACCTCCCTCGTCTGGTGCAAAAATAATCATGTCAGACATCAGAGCTTCCTGAACCACAGCACATGCAAACAATTCTGGGTATAATTCCTTCAAAGGAGTAGGACCACTCCAAGGGTCGTGCCAAAACCGAATACGATTGCCCTCTCCCGTTGCATACACCACATGACTGAAAAAATTGTCTGCACCTTTCCTAATATTCTTCCATAACCCACAACCATGAGTCCCTCTTACAACTCTAGTGCATGAACCTCCACTATCCTCTCCATATTTGGTGGCTATTACCTGACACCATAAATGGGTAGCTTTCTTCCCAAATTGCCAAAGCCATTTCCCAAGTAGAGTTTGGTTAAAAATCCCAATCTTCCGAATCCCTAAACCCCCTATCTCCACCGGCCAAACAACCTTATCCCAAGCAACAAGCGGATATCTGAAAACATCATTAGAACTCCCCCACAGGAAATTCCTCTGAATCCTCTCTAGTCTATCTGCTATGTGTTGCGGAATTGTAAACAGCGATAGATAATAAGTTGGGAGACTCAACAAAGTACTCTTCAATAAAGTAAGCCTACCTCCTTTTGACAAATACAACCACTTCCAACCCGCTAGCTTTTTCTCCACCCTCTCTAAATAGGATTCCAGATCGAAGCATCCTTAAAATGAGCCCTAAGAGGCATTCCCAAATAAGACATAGGCAACGCCCAACCTTACAACAAAGAATGTGAGCCAAAGCACCCAAATTCCCAACCTCACCAACTGGCACAATTTCACTCTTGCCAACATTTACTTTTAAGCCTGTAATAGCTTAAAAAAACATCAACACCATCCTTATATATAATAATTGTTCCCTAGATGCATCATAGAAAAGAATAGTATCATCAGCAAACAGAAGATGAGAAATATGCAAACCTCCTCTTGCATTGGGGCTTGCCTGGAACCCCCTAAGAAAGTCACCCTTTTCTGTCCTCCTCAATAACCTGCTCAACACCTCCATCACCAACAAGAACAAAAGAGGAGATAAAGGATCTCCTTGACGAAGACCACGTGAGCTACCAAAAAAGCCAGCCGGGGACCTATTAATAAGCACTGAGAAACGAACTGCAGTGATACAGGCCTTCATCCACCTGCCCCACTTCTCCCCAAAACCCATCCTCTCCATTAGGTAAAACAAAGCATTACAATTTACATGATCATAAGCCTTCTCTATATCCAACTTAATAATCACACCCGGAACACCACTCTTCAATCTACTATCTAAACATTCATTTGCTATAAAAACAGAGTCAAGAATTTGTCTTCCCCCTACAAAGGCATTCTGAGAGTTGGATATAAGTTTGTCCAAAACACTTCGAAGCCTATAAGCCAACATTTTTGACAGAAGCTTGTACAAACTTCCCATAAGGCTAATGGGCCGAAAATCTTTAATATTGACAGCTTTAATCTTCTTAGGTATCAAACATAGAAAAGTAGCATTCAGAGATTTCTCAAAGATGCAATGGCTATGAAATTCTGCAAAAAAAGCCATAACATCCTCTTCTATCACACCCTAACACTTTTGGAAGAAAGCTATGGTAAAGCCATCAGGACTAGGAGCCTTATCACCCTCAGCTCCCGAATAGCCGCAATGATCTCCTCCCTATCAAACTCCCTTTCAAGAGAAAGCCTATCAGACTCATCCAAACTAGCAAAATCTAACCCATCAACAGTGGGCCTCCAATCCTCAGGTTCCTGATAAAGACTCTTATAAAACCCCACCACCTGATCTTGAATATTTGATTAAGCTTCATACATAATACCCTCAACCTCCACACCCCTCATGGTATTAACTCGTTTATGTGAATTAGCAAGCCTGTGGAAAAACCTAGTGTTATTGTCCCCCTCCTTTAAGAATAAAGCCCTTGATTTCTGCCTCCAAGAGATCTCCTCCAAAGAAGCTAAAGATTCAATCTCTGCCTTAATCTCAATTTTTATTGCTTTATCTGCCATAGTTAGCACCTGCATACCTTCTCTCATATCTAGATTCAACAGCTCAGACAACAAACATTTTTTTTTCTAAAATGCACATCCTCAAAAAATGTTTATTCCAATGCTTCAAGTCCTTTTTAAGAGCCTTGAATTTACATGTGAGAACATAACTGGGGGATCCCATAAAATGATAATTGTTCCATCAGCCCCTAACTCGATCCACAAAACCCTCCACTTTCAGCCACATGTTCTCAAATTTAAAGGGACTTTTCCCCCTTTCCATGCCTCCTACCTCCACTAGAATAGGACAATGATTAGAAACCACCCAAGGGAGAGGCCTTTGAATTACATCCAAAAAGTGTTCCTCCCAATCAGCTGAAAACAAAACTCTATCTATGCGAGACGTAGCAGGGTTCATTGAATCTCTAAACCACGTATACTCACCCCCGAACAAAGGAAGATCAACCAAAAAATTCCTCTCGATAAAGTTCGAAAAATTGAACATGGCTGGACTAAACGAATTACAACCAAGACGCTCTGCCAGGTATCTAATAATGTTGAAATCACCCAAAACACATCAAGCTGATCTCCATCTCACTCTCACACTATCAAGCTTTGCCCATAAAGCATCCCTCAAACTGGCATCATTTGGGCCATAAACTCCCGTGCATATCCAAACAAAACCATCTGCCACCCCCTTCAACAAGACCGAAATAGAAAAGCTACCCACCACACAATCAGTTTTCTCATACACCCTTGTGTCCCAAATCACAAGAATACCTCCCGCTGTGTGAATGGCATCTAAAGCCACCCAATCCACATAAGAGCTGCCCCAAAGACTTTTCACAACAGCAGAATTGGTACGGTCCAGTTTGCTTTCCTGAAAACACACAACCTCACACTTCCATTCCTTAAGTAAGTTCTTCACAGTATCCCTCTTATGAGGATTATTAAATCCTTTCACATTCCAAGATAGAAGTCTCAAATTCATGGACAACCATCAGAGCCCTACCCACTGAATTTCACAATCTCCCTGGTTAGTTTACCAGCTTGACCATCACAATTAACTGTAGAAATTAAATTCTGTAATTCCCTTATACCTTTTGTAGAGGAAGAAGCAGTGCGACGAAGGCTGCCTGCCTCAGCTTTTTTCTCCCACACTTTCTCAAGTCATTGAAAAAATTCAACACATTGCCTCTCACAGGAATCTATGGGGAAGCCCACCCACTTACCGAAGCCTTTTACCTTCTTACTTACCCAAGCCGAAGGTTCCAAATCATCCTCCACAGAGATGTCAACTAGGTTAACTTCCTCAGTCATTAACACCAAACCCCCATTAGGATCCCATTGAGCCAAAGGTACATATTCCATCAACTGCCGCTCCTCCTTATCCTTATTTGACTTTGTAGGATTGACCCAATTCAACAACAGCGTGTCTTCTTCGAAAGAATTCGAAACCAACTCAAAAATAGGAGAAAACCTGTTTTCTTCCAGTAAAGGCTGATGGCAAGACACCTCGGCCTTCATTACTGGTGTCGTCGAACACTTCGCCACAACGTCAGTGAATCTGGGATGATCTCCAGAGCTCAATACATGCGGAACCTCCATGGCCCCACTTATCGGACATCCTGTCGCTGGATCGTTGGCAACTACGACAGTGGAAGGAGCCCCCACCTAGGCCCCGCTACCTGTACAACCCATTGTAGCAAAATCCTCCTGCACCACCCTATCGGGTTCTTCGCCGAAAGTTAAAAAAGCCCCTCCCATCTCGCCGGTACCACCCATCTGAACAAAACCCATTTGCACCGCCGTGTCTGAACCTCCATCGGAAGTTGGAAGCTCCCCACCCATCTCGCCGGTACCTAGCTTTGACTTCTCGACACTGAGTTGTAAGCCCGATCCCTCATCACGCTCACCAGATCGTGACAAGCCTTGTAATTTCAGGTGGGTTATGTCACCATTATGATCCACTTAGGCCTGTTTAATAGGCCCACCATTTGCTTGCTTAACATGCCCGAGTTTAGTAGGTGTTATATCATCTTTAACAGACTTGGGTTGAACAAAATTGGCCCATTTCACCACACGTTGGCTCCTTCCCTCAAGTTCAACTGATATGTTTAAAGAAAAATGGGATTTAGTCCGCTTCAAAGTAGACACACGCATTGGCCTTCTAGATACAAGGTGAGTTGAGATATTTTTTTTTGGAATAAAGTCAAATCCCCCAAATCCCTGCTTTTGGTTTAACGTGCCAGCTAGTTTAGGAAACTGCTTCTCCAAATCTAAATCACTTCCTACTTTCACGCGACCATTAATGTCTTTCCAAACTTGGTTCTCTGGATTACCGGTGGGTTTTGCAAACCTACCACCGCCGGCATCCACCTCTTTCCCTGGCCTAGAAACATGTTTTCCAAAGAAAAAATCACATAGCTTCCTTTCAAGAAAAGCCCAGCCACCCTTTTGAAAACCTTCTAGAACACGCAAACAACCACGTTGAGCCCCATTATGGTACGCAGATATTTCCACAAAACAACCACCCTTATTCAACCTACTAAAGCACTCCAAAATTTTATAATTCTCATGAAACCGTTTGAAAAAATGTTGCTTGCTAAAATCCCAACTGCGTAACTTAACCAAGCATGCAATGATCTAGTCCAAGCCCAATCTACCAACCTGGATAGAACCATGGTACCTTCCCCATCTTTCTATAATGGAATAAGAATCCATACGTTCTCCGTCAAAAGCCAAGAAAAAGGCCTTTGTGTCAATGCGAAAAAAAGCAAATTTCCCCTGTTCCCCATGTGAAGGCGAAGGCTTGGATTGTGAAGAAGGTGGCGGCTTAGGAGGATTAGGGTTTAAAAGGGGTAAGGATGGTTGGGTCGGCGTGTAGTGGGGTATTTATTGACCAAACTGACTAGGCCAATAACAAGGATGTTGGAAAGTGATTTGAGGAGGAGGGAAGAAAAAGGGAAGGTTGGGGAAGTTAACAAAAGGTGGATTGGCTTGTGCATGTATTAGGGGTGGATGTGGGGGTGAAGGAAGTTGTGGTGGTCTAGAGGAGAGGTGGGGCGGAGGGGGAAGGGTGGGAGCACTCATTTGTAAATTTCAGTAAAAATTCCCTTATTCATGCCATTTTTTGCGTACAAAATATGAAAATTTTAGGCAAAGCTTTTCCGTGCATCGCGGAGGTTTCCAACTAGTTATGTTTAAAAGTGTTTTCTTATAGATTAAGTAGTTTCTTTAGTTAGATTGTTAATAGGATTGCTAGTTGGTATTTTTGTTATTCTCAAGTTTCTATAGGTTCTAAAATCTACTAGAGGAGTTGGCTATTTTTAGCAGAGTGTGTAGAATTATTGTCTTTTTGTTATATGAAATTAATGAATTATAAAAAATAAATAAAATTAGTTTTCAAATTAAATGAAGTTGGAACAATTTTTTGTTACTACAAACAAAGTTGTGTAAAAGCACTACCATGTCTAAAGAAAAACCATAGCTCCTTGGCCTTAGTGTAGTTTTGTCATTGTGGCTACCTAAAGCACATAAAATGTCCCAAAAAAAAAAAAAAAAAACACTCCCTCCGTCTCAGTTTGTTTGTCCTCTATTTCATTTTGGGTTGTCCGAAAATATTATCATATTTCTAAAATTAGAAGTCATTAATTTACTAATGTTCTTATTATGCCCTTACTTTATTTCTAAAACCATTTGGAAAGAAAACCAGCAAATATTTAAAAAATCAATATTGATTAAAAAGATAAACTAGAATTTGTATTTGAAGTAATCCAAAATTGCTTGGAGCCAATACCCAATAGTTTTTGTATTGTGGTAGTTGTTGATTTTTCAAATTTGATTAAGAGGATAAGTTACCATTTGTGCTATATAATTTCAAAAATGCTAATATTGATACAGAGCAGTTTTTCGTGCTTGTAATTTCATATTTAATATTACTATTTTTTTGATAAATTTATTTAAGGGTAGTTTTGGAAACTTGTACATTTTTTTAAGGCAGACAAGATAATAAATGATGTTCCCTTAAAAAGTTTGATTTTTGAAACATGATAAACAAATTGGGATAGAGGGAGTAATAATAACACTTTAAAATAAAAACAAGTTTCATTCAATTCCAATTGTTATTTTTGCTAAGTTGGAGCCCTAAAATTCCTCATTTGAGGTGTTTATATTACTCATTCATTTCATATATTATTGCATACATCACTGATACATTTTATATCTTTTTGCCAATTTCAATAGGGCTATTTGGGGGAAGGCCAATTTCAATAGGGGCGCCTGTGGTAAGGCCAATGTCATGAGGGATATGAGGGTGAGGGATATGTAAACAAGTTTGACAGCAACAAGGATCACGAAAGCAACAAATTTCACCTTGTGTGCTTCCAATAAAAGCTAAGAATACCATTAATACGATCATATAAACCTTCACCACAAATTGCTTGTAGCCTTCCATTAGCACTTGCTCTTGAAGTTCTTCAAATGACAAGTGTTAGTCGTCTTGAGTTGTAGAATGACTGAGATTGTGTTCATAAATAGGTAGAAAAAAAATTTGACATGGAAACTCTTGGGAAATCACTAAAGAGCTCATTTATTAAATTGTCGTTTCTTCCCTCCCCCCCTCCTTATTGAATGTTTCTCTCTCTCTCTTTCTCTCTCTCCACTTAATTGTCGTTTCCAAATCCCTTAATGCTAGCCATTATCTTATTTAACAATTATATATTTATTTTATTTTTGGCAAAACTACATTGTTGGTCCCTGAAATTTATCTTATAAGTGCAATTGATCCCTGAAGTTTTAAGTGTGCGTTACTGGTCCCTTAAGTTTTAAAAATGAATAGTATTAGTCCTTCTGTTAGATGCCGTTAGTAATATTGCTTAGGTGGCTAACGGATAAGTGATTAGTCATGTTTTTAATGATGTGGCATTTTCTTAATGAAAAAATTAACAAAAATGATCTTACATGTAAGAAACAAACTAACCTTGATTCCAAAATTAATATAGGTTCCAAATCAAAACCCCATTTAGCCATTCCCCCATCTGATTCTGAGATGCACAAGAGAGAGAGAAGGTGGCCTAGCCCTAGATATCACTGCGATGCTGCCTCCCTCCGCTAAAAATGGTGACCTGCTGCCTCACGCTTCCTCCAAGCAACAGCCACGGCCACGGTGGCCTCCTCCTTCACACTGCTTGCACAGCCTTGCTGGTCCATCCTCCTCATATCTCTGGCTAACCCATCTTAGTTATTACACTTTTTCCTCTTTGCAACCCAGTTAAGCGTAATATGTATGGCCATGTATGAATTTTTTGATTCCTAAATAAAAATGTTTGAATTTTTGGTGTTTGTGTTCGTGTCAGGTTGGACACTTTTGTGGCTAAGTGCATACAAGTTAATGCAAGTTGGTCATTGCTTTAGCTTATGTGAGTATTAATTAGCTTAAAGTGAGCAGTAGTGTTAAAACAATGATGGTTTAAGATTAAATAGAATAATGTGAATGTTAGCAGATGGACAGAACATCTATTCTCGGAGACACCATTGATTACACGAAAGAGCTCCTGGAAATAATCAATAAATTGCTAGAACAAGAAATGGAAGAGGCTAAAAATTAACTTAGCCTAATGGGCATCTACAAGGAGCTAAATCCAAATAAAGTTGGGTGAGAAATTCCCCCAAGGTAATATGTCTTGTGACTCTTGTCTTACTTTGTTAACCTTTAAGACCAATATATTACACAGTTCTTGAATTGAATTTTACTTATGCTTCCATGACTTTACAGCATGATGTGGAGAGGAAGGACATGGATACCCGAATTGGTATATGTTGTGCAGCTAAGCCAGGATTGTTGCTATCAGCCTATGGAGGAAGACGTCTGTAGAAGAAGAAGAAAAAAAAATTATTCTGGAGTAGTTTACAAGGCTTGAAGATATGGATTTTTAAAGTTGTTCTTCTTAGGAATTTTACAAGTGAGAAGGTTTAATGATAATGTCTTATAAATGAAGTGTTGCTCATTTATCTGGTTCATCTCAAATCAATTATGTATTGTCTACTGGATTATTATTTTTTTCAATAAATAAATCAACAACAAAGTGATTTTGTTATATAATGTAAAAGTATTCTTATTGTCAATTGAAGGATGGAAAAGTGTGAGGCGACAAACTGAAATACTTACATCATGCAATGTTATTGACATGGAGTTGGCAGATGGAGTAGCTTCACTGGTAGTCTGGTACCATTGTCTCCACCTGCATTTAATCTGTCAAAGCTAATGGAAAATTTTTCACATCCATGTTATTGTACCTAGCTTAATGTTAATTAGGGTGACGTCAACTTATGCAAAAGCATAGCACAATGGCTACACATAAGATTTAGTACTAAAGTCTCCAAAAGGTCCACTACTTTGCCTTTTTTAGAGTGTTATGTTGATTTTGCCTTCAACAACATAACAATATAATTTTAAAAAATAGACTAGCCAATTGCATCATTTGACAAGGTTTCAACAAACATCTTTAAATCCACCATTCAAAATGTTCCAAATAGTAGTAATCCTCAAACAGTGTCAGACAATAACAAAAATTTGTTCCAAACAGTGGTAACCCTCGAATTGTTTCAAAAATAACAAAAAATATCTAAGTATTCTATCCACTTCAAAATACACATTTGTCTCCATAAGAGTCTTCACTTTTGCACATTAATTCACAAGCAATCTTATTCATTTATGCTCTTGTGCATTCATATAAAACTTTGTAATTCTTTTAGATGTCTCACAACAGCCATTATTATTTCTGCTAACACTCCAAAGCTGTAACTTCTTGTAACTCTTTGTGTCTCTAACCTGAGAAAGTGCGTGAAAATATTAATCTAGTAAAAACAATGGAGGCAATTTTGTTGTTACTTATTAAAAAAATAATAACCTGAGGTGATCGTTGACTTCGATGTACTCCTCCAGTCTGTGCTACTTGACATTGGGGTGATGGCTTACTTTGTGCTGTGACATCTCCTTTCCTAAACTGAAGTGCATTATACTTTCATTTTAGTACATTAACAACTATAAATATGTCGTTTTCATATGAGACCAACAAATATAAATATGTACTTGTTTTCATATGAGACAATCACTCAGAGTTTGTTTTTTACTGCTTTGACTAACATGTTTTTTCTGAAAATATAAATATAGAGTGCCTCTGCCCCTAGTGCAGGGCAGAAAGGGGAAAAGGAATACTAGAATTCATGATGATATTTAAGCATTCAATGCTTACTGCTTAATATAACGTATGGTTTTGGGAATGTATATTGTGTAATTAAAGGGTTTCATATGATACTCTTTTACTAATGTAAGCATTTGCCACCATCTTAAAATTAGTATACAACTGAAGCAGCTACCACCATTGTACATGTGCTGTTTTTGTGTGGGCAGCAAGGGCTGGTGGAAAGACAGATTATGTTCATATTTTGTATTGTTGGAAGTACTTTGAAGAAGCAGTAACCAGAAATTGTTTTCTCTGAACTGTTCATCTTAAAGTAATTGGTTTTATTTATTTATTTATTTTTTTTAATTATATATAGCAATACAAGTGGCTTATGTGCAAAGTATAAAAATTCTGTTATTTTCAATTTCCTCAACTTTCCCACCAAGCAAAACAACCCAAAAAAAATGCCAAACCTTCTTTTATGAGTTTATCTCAAAACGGATTTAAACATAAACAAAATGACGTTCATCTCCTCCTGTGGTATGAATTCATATAGGGTTCACCATTACCGAAATGCGGTTCTAATGTGTATAGATTTATCCTAAAATAAAATTTTCTAAGCTACACAACACACTGTATAAAATAATATGACAAATTCATAATTTCAAAAAAAAAAAAAAAAAAAAAAAAGGAGGAAAAATATTTACTTGTATGCACTTAGTCACAAAAGTGTCCAACCTGACACGAACACAAACAAAAAAATTCAATTTTCTTTTTAGGAATCAAAAAATTCATACATGGCCATACATTTTGCGCTTAACTGGGTTGCAAAGAGGAAAAAGCGTAATACCTGAGATGGGTTGGCCAGAGATGGAAGGAGGAAGGACCGGCAAGGTTGTGCAAGCAGCCTGAAGGAGGAGGTTACGGTGGCAGGGGCTGTCGCTTGGAGGAAGCGTGAGGCAGGAGGTCACCATTTTTAGTGGAGGGAGGCGGCACGCTTTGACAGAGTCAGTTTGTTTCTTTCTTTCGTGTAAGATAATTTTTGTTAATTTTTTCATTAAGAAAATGCCATGTCATTAAAAACATGACTAATCACTTTTCCGTTAGCCACTTTAGCAATATTATTAATGACATTTAACAGAAGGACTAATACTATTTATTTTTAAAACTTAAGAAACCACAGCACAAGTTCATAGTACAGAACAACAAATACCAGAACTACAAACAACACAATAAATAGTAACAAGGTCCAAAAACATTATTAATGGTTCCCCATTGCTGCACATAATCTCTGATATTCTTCTAAGTATCCAATTGCCCCTTCCAATATAGCTTTAGGATGTTGTTGGACCTTCTCAAAATAGAATTTATTTCTAGCATTCCATAATGCCCACGATATTGTTGCTGTGAAATTGGAAGGGGTAATTGGGTTCTTGGAAGAGCATTAAAGATTATGTACAGTAATGGGAGTTTTTTTTGAACCTTGTTATTTATTTGTTGGAGGCTGTTCTGGTATTTGATGTACTTCTCTGGCAGCTCTGAAATTATGCACATGTGCTGTGAATTTGAAAGGGGCAATTGACTTGGAAGAGTATTAATGATTATATGCAGTAATGGGGTTGTTTTTGTATGCTGATCTGATATTTAGTAATGCTGAAACTCTGCACCTGTGCTGTGATATTGAAAGGGGCAATTGACTTGGAAGAGTATTAAAGATTATGTGCAGTAATGGGGTTGTTTGTATGCTGGTTTGGTCTTTAGCAATGCGTCTTTAGCAAGGATGAAACTATGCACCTGTGCGATGATATTGGAAGGGGCAATGGAGAACCATTAATCCTGTTTTGACTATTGTTATAATTTGTTGTGTGCTGGTGTGGTATTTGTTATTTTGATGTATTTCTTTCTAGTAGGCTTGGAAGTTTATGCTCCTGTGCTGTGGTGGCTTTGGTGTTGTACCTTTATACTTGTGCTGTACCTTTATACCTTTATGTAAATAAAAGTTTCTATCTTTATCTCAAAAAAAAAAAAAAAAAAAAAAAAAAAAAAAACTTAAGAAACCAATAGTGTACATTTGAAATGGACTAATTGCATTCATAATATAAATTTCAGGGACCAACAATGTAGTTTCACCTCTATTTTTCTGGGTAGCATATGCCTCGTTTAAATGTGATAGTGGGTCCCTCCATGTAGTGTTATTTACGGAAATGCCATTGAATTATGAGTTATGGAAACTAAAAATAGCCAAAATGTGTTTTCAGTTTCCATAACTCATGACTCAAAAATCAGAGAATTGAGTGATGAAAACAGAGTTATGAAAATAGAGCCACGCTGCATCCAAACGGACCTTTTGCTATGGGTCCCACTATTTTTGAGTTATGAGTTATAAAAACAAGGAATTGAGTCACAGAAACTAGGCATCCAAACAGCCTCTTATCTTCTTATGCAACTTACGTGTCTTGATTATTAGTAAAAATACAAAACAGAACTTATGTGCTTTGACAATAAAGGTATTAAAATTTTGTTCGCAAGAATTGAGGGAAATGGTTGATTACTAAATCTACAAGTAAATGTTAATCTCATGAGAACTTTGATTACATAACTTATGTAGATGAGGCCCAACAGAAGACTTATTTATGCTCAAAAGATTCAATTTGGTTGACTGGGACTTTTTCGTGACACACTTTGGATGGACAAAAAATTATTTTGCTTATTTATGTGCGAAATTCAATAATTAATGAACTTTAGATTTTTTGCACATCTTTGCCCTGTTATTTTTTGGATTTATTTCCCGTGTAATCCTTCACTTAACCCAACCAACCAAATGAATTATGTGCAATGAACATTATAAAGAAAAATTTCATCTTTTTATTAGCGGTTGGAGTTGAAGTCTCCAAACATACAATGTGTACTCTTTTTATTTGAAAAAAAGCTGATGGGGTCATTCTGGTTAAGACCTTTTATTTTGTACTTAGTGATGTAATAGCTACAAAATCGTGGTTCTTCTTCTATATAATGTTGTGGTTAATGATGCAATGAGCCGGATAGCAATACATAAGGCAGTGTTTGAATCAGCAGCATTCACTGGGGCTAGCATCCTCCAAGTCTACCTTCTGCGCTTGTTTGAACGGAAGCTTGGGACATCCAGGGTTTTTAGATTTATTTGTGGCTTATTTATTGGATGTGTAATTACAATCATGTAACCATTGTGTGTTCACTTTTTTCTTTTTTAGTTTTGGATAATGTAGCAACCACGGTTTGTTAAAAAATTTTTCCCTTAATATATGAGTTGTTTTTTACTTTTTTAAACAACGGTGTGTGTTTCAACATTAACAGCACGATATTAAAAAGTCTCAATTCTTGGACTGCCAGAAAGCTTTCATTTGCAGGTCGACTACTCCTTATTCAATCTGTACTCTATAGTATTCAAAGATCTTGGTCTAGCATTTTTATCCTTCCTAAGAAAGCAATTAAAGCTATAGACATAAATTTAACCACTTTCTGTGGAGGGGTTTGGAAGAGGGGAGGGGAAATTACAAGGTATCTTGGGCTCAGGTATGTACCCCAGAAAAAGAGGATGGCTTAGGACTCAAAAAGGATTGACGATGGGAACATTTCTGCTGTCATGAAGCATATTTGGGCTTTGTTCACACAGGCAGGTTCATTATGGGTTGCTTAGGTTCATGAGAATCTACCAAGGGGCATGAGTTTTTGGTCTGTGAAACTCCCACAGAATAGTACATGGGGTTGGAGAACTCTTCTGAAGCAAAGAGTTAAAGCAAGAGAATTTCTAAAACATGAGATTGGGGATGGCAGCCAGGTCTTCTTATGCAGATAATTGGCATCCTGATGGTATTCTAATTTAGACTTATGGGAAGAGACCAATATATGATGCAGCAAGCTCCACTGAGGCTAAGGTGAATAGTGTCTTGAAACAAGGAGAATGGTGTTGGCCTCCTGCTAGATCAGAAGATTTGGTGAGCATTCAAAGTATGCTCAACCTCATTTCTATTGGTAACCAAGACAAACCTATTTGGACTGCTTCTCCCAATGGCAAGTTCACTTGTGCTGCTACTTGGAACCAGATAAAGAATTAAGAGATGAAAGTGGTATGATGGAAATTAGTATGGTTTCCTCTAGCGATACAAAAACATGCTTTTATGGGGTGACTTACTTTGAAAAATAGGTTGACTACAAAAAATAGACTGATGCAGTGGGGTTTTTCTAGGGATGGTCATTGTGCATTATGTATAAATAATATAGAGAGTAGGGAACATTTGTATTTTGTGTTCTCCTTTACCAAGAGGATATTGGAAGCATCTGATGGGGCTTTTCCTAGTAATTGATGTTCCTATCATTTGGAATGAAATTGTCCAATGGGGAGTGACTAATCTAAAGGGAAAAGGTTTTAGACCTACATTCTGCAAAATGGTCTTGTGGGCCACAATCTATCACATATAGTTGCAAAGGAACAGTAGATGTCATGTAGGAGTTGTTTTGACTGAGGAACAAATTATATAGGGAATTAAATGGGACATTAGAGCTTAAATGGGGCATGCTGCCTGCACCTTGTTACCTGAGCATATTTCTTTTATGCTAGTAGCTCTTATGGCCAACTAGTTGAAAATTTGTGCAATGCACTAGAAAATTTTGCCAAAAAGTTTGTTAGTCTCAAGTTTTGCATAAAAGTATAATTAAATTATGTTGGTCTTAAACTGAAATAATAAACTTGGTTTCTATAGGATTCTGATCTTCACTATTTACATAAATAGGAATTGAGTAAGCAAGAAAAGCTTGAAGAGGATTCATAGAAATGAACATCTAAGTAAACATTGATTTGCTATAATAAGCAAAATAAGTACATACTGTTAGCCACAATATTTTTTTAAATTTTTTTTAAAACCAATATAAATCAGGAACTAACAATAAAAAAAAAAAAGTAGTACATATATAATTAAATAATTAAAGGAAGTAACATTACAATAAAAAGATCATATATGGCATAACCTTGTTGTTCATGGATTTGATTGAATGAACATATTATTGATTTTGCCAATGAAATTATGCTTTATGCCAAACCATGTAATTACTACGGGAAGCTTCTCACCAAAAAAAAAAAAAAAAAAAAAAAAAAAAAAAAAAAAAAAAAAAAAAAAAAAAAGTAAATACTACGGGAAGACATTTAAAAAAAAAATGGTATACATCTAACTAAAAGTTTATGTAGTCCTCTCTAGTTTCTACCATATGGTATACCACAATTTTCTTTGCATCATAGATTATATGCCATTTATTTTTGGCTAGAATCCTATAAATTGGTTAGATTTTTAGAAGGGAAAAATGCTATCAGAATTTATGACCACAGTATCTCAATTGTTTGTCAATATTTGAACTTATGATCATCTATATGCTTATGATAGACTTACCACTTTCATGCATTTGCTTTTAAAAGAAACACTTGCAATTTGAAGGCATCACAAACAATTTGGTCCAACTTGTTGTGAAATTCTTAATCGGCTGTCGGAGCATATTAAAAGTCATATCAACAAATTGGTCTTCATACCTAGTACCATACCATCATTGACAACTCAAAATTTAATATGAATATAGTTGAATGCAACATGACTATTAGTGACCATGTCATATCACATACCATTTGGCATTTTCTGTAACATAGCAAGAGAAGTACTTGTAATCTTAGAAGACAATCCTTTTAATGTGTAGCCTATTGGTAAGAATATTGAATATTATCTTCAATTTAGGGAATCCTAACATACCACTCAAAATGAGAGAGAGAGAGAGAGAGAGAGAGAGAGAGAGAGAGAGAAGTTTTGGAAGAGGAAGAGAAAATAGAGTGGTGGGACTATTGAGGTTAGATTGTACATTTCCTCCTTTTTATTTATTTATTTATTTATTTATAGAGTTATTGTATATTTTCCTTGAATGTACATCTCCATTAGTTTACACAGGAGGGCTGAATTAAGATTTGAAAAATGAGTAAGAATGTTGATTTTGTCAAATGGGATCCCTGAATCCTGTCTACAAATCGTTGTTTTCAAAGAAGCTGAAGAGTGTGTAGTTTGAAAGGAAGCTTGTACGGAGGAAGAAAGATTATAAGTGAGTCAGGATCTTGGCTTTCAAGTTTCATCTACACTTGAGGGAGGAGAAAGAGAGTTTGTAAGTCGGTTAGAGCCATAGCTGTCATCTACATGTGGAAAAGGATAATGCCTGGGTCATAATATGTAAGGTAATAAGTGTGTTTGGGCTTTTCATAAGGTTTGTCTAAATTGGTCTAATATTCAACAGCAGCTCATCTTTTAGATAACAGTAAAAAAAATGTTGACGTGATATTTTGGGTAACCGTTAAAAAGAGTTAATGAGAAGAGGTTAAAAAGTTTAAATGCAAGATTAGAGTGTCACGTTTTTTTTGTTATATGAAAGTACTGAATTCTATAAAAAAAAATTGAAATTAGTTTTCAAATTAAATGAATTTGGAGCCATCTTTTGTTAGTCCGAACAAAGTTGTGTAAAATCACAATCATTGGTCTAAACAAAAGCCATAACTCCCTGGCATTATTGGCCTTAGTTTAGTTTCGTCACTGTGTCTGATCCTTAAGCTACTTCCAATTAACCTAAAGCCCATAAAATGACCAAAAAAATTAATAATAATAATAATAACGCTTTCAAATAAAGACAAGTTTCATTCAATTCCAATTGTTATTTTTGCTAACTTGGAGCACTAAGATTCCTTATTTGAGATGTTTGCCATGTCGACAATTGCTGAGCTTTTACTTTTTATTTTTTTAAAGTTGAATATATATATATATATATATACACTTTACTCATTCATTTCATATGTTATTGCATACTTCACAAATACATTTTATATGTTTTTGCCAATTTCAATAGGGCTATTTGGGGGAAGGCCAGTTTCAATAGGGGTGTTTGTGGGAAGGCCAATGCCATGAGGGATATGATGGTAATGGAAACGACCTCCGCCAGAACAAAATTGACAGCAACAAGGGTCACGAAAACAACAAATCATCCCTTGTGTGCGTCCAATAAAAGCTAAGTATACCATCAATACAATCATAAAAACCTTCACCACAAATTGCTTGTAGCCTTCCATTAACACTTGCTCCTGAAGTTCTTCAAATGACAAGTGTTAGTCGTCTTGAGTTGTAGAATGGCAGAGATTGTGTTCATAAATAGGTGGAAAAAAAAAAATTTGACATGAAAACTATTGGGAAAACACTAAAGAGCTCATTTATTAAATTGCCGTTTCCTTCCCCTATCCCCCCTCCCCTATCGAATGTTTCCTCTCTCTCCACTTAATTGCCGTTTCCAAATCCCTTTACGCTAGCCATTATCTTATTTAATGTATATTTATTTATATTTTTCTAGGGTAGCAGATGCTCGGTTTAAATGTGATTAGGAAACCCAAATATTAACCACCGCTCATCCTTAGTGCAATGGTCACTTTACAAGTATAAGTGCTTGTAGGGTGTGGGGGGTAAGGGCCGGGATTCAAGTCTCCAGGAGAGATTTTCACACACATATACACTTAGATTAGGCTAGAGTAGAATTTCTATCTCGTAAAAAAAAAAAAAAAAACCGAAATATTAATTTTCTCCTTAGGTAACTTATTTGCTTTGATTATCGGGGAAAAAAAAATACAAAACAAAACGTATGTGCTTTGACAATAAAGGTATTAAATTTTTTTTTGCAAGAAATGAGGGGAATGGTTGATTACTAAGTGTTTGTTTGGCTAGATTATTTTTTGCCAATTTATTTTACTATTCAGCTTATTTTTGCTACTATTCATGAGTCTCACTGCACTTTTTGATACTATTCATGGGTCTCACTGTACTATTTCAATTAACATTTACCTTTATCTACAGTACTTTTAGCAAAAAGTTTTCAATTTCAGCAAAATAAGTAGATCTCAAACAGACCCTAAATCTACAAGTAAATAGTAATCTCATGAGAACACTGATTACATAACTTATGTAAATGAGGCCCAATAGATGACTTATTTATGCTCAAAAGTTTCAATTGATTGACTGGGACTTTTTTGTGACACAATTTGGATGGACAGAAAGATATATTGCTTATTCATGCGGGAAATTTAATATTAATGAACTTTAGATTTTTTGCACATCTTTGCCTTGCTATTTTCTGGATTTATTTTCCTTGTAATTCTTCCGTTAATTCAACCAACCAAATGAGTCATGTGCAATGAATATTATAAAGACAAATTTCATTTTTTTTATTGGTGGTTCGAGTCGAGGCTCCAAACATACAATGCTTACTCTTTTTATTTGAAAAAAAAGCTGATGGGTTCATTCTGGTTAAGACTTTTTAATTTGTACTTAGAACTTAGTGATGTAATAGCTACAAACTTGTGGTTCTTCTTCAATATAATGTTGCGGTTAATGATGCAATGAGCTAGATAGCAATACATAAGGCAGTGTTTGAATCAACAGCTTTCACTGGGGCTAGCATCCTCCAAGTCTACCTTTTGCGCTTGTTTGAAAGCAAGCTTGGGACAACCATGGTTTAGATTTGCTCGTGTCTTATTTATTGGATGTGTAATTACAATCATGTAACCATTGTGTGTTCACTTTTTTCTTTTTTAGTTTTGGATAATGTAGCAACCACGCTTTGTTAAAAGAATTTTTCCCTTAATATATGAGTTGTTTTTTTCTTTTTTAAACAACGGTGTCTGTTTCAGCATTAACAGCACGATATTAAAAAGTCTCACTGCAATAACACCTTTTTAAACAACTTACATGGAATCTTCCATGTTCCATCACACATCAATTGCACATTGCCAACATTTTGGGATCATTGTTCATGGATTCACTAGGACAAATGGAAAAGAAGTTAACCTTTTAGTCTATACACAAGAATCCATGCCAATTTGGGCCAAGAACTACCTCAATTGACCCAGTTAAATTAAACAATTACCTAAGTTGATTAATTAGATCAAATCACATGCAAAACCAATTAAGGCACAATCAAATCGTCAAACTAAATTAAGTGAAAAGGAAAATAAGTTTGAAATTGTGATTTGATCACGATAGAGAAAATTCTCACAAGCAAAATCCCAATTGGTGAATTTCAAGCTACACTCCCAAAGAATCCTCTAACAAGAGTAGATGTTATGAGTGTAAGGAATCTTATCCTATCCCGAAGTACCATCTTATAGTAGAACCTATTGATTTAGAAGGAAGTTCAACTTCAATCCCCCAATTGGACTACTTCTTGGCTTCTTTCAAATGACTTTTTCTTTGCACGAATCTCCTATTTGTGACTAACACACCATAGAAACCCTTTTGATTGTTGTAGTTGATTTTTGCAGCAGCTTCGCACAAAACACGAATAACATTTTCAATTGTTGGTGCCAATATGTCATTTTGTTTCATGAACTCATTGGTTTAATAGGTGGAGGTTAGGGTTTCAATATGAAAAATCTTTGGTGTTCTGTCCCCACCACTTATTTAAATAGGGGTTTAGTGGGAGTTAAAATAGGTTCTCCAACTAAGTTTATAAAAACCCATAAAATATATCCCACTTAAAATAGAACGTTGCTTGTTAAATAAAAAATCTTGAATCTCGATAGATTGAGAGGTATTGAGGTACTACCAAGGTTACTAATGCTCTATCAGTCGAGTGCAGTTGAGCCAGGTATCGAGACAATAATTTCAATAGTTTCTTGAGCAATCTTATGTCTTCAATTTATAGAACTTGTAGACAAAATATGACACACTTAAGCTTTGATTTTTTTTTGAACTCATAAAATATTATTGCCAACATACAATAATATGACCCATACAATTGACATGAACATGTTTAGTAGAATCAACACTGATGATGTGCCAAAATCGTTAGTGAGTTGTAGGCTCCAAACCACTCCAATGGGTATCTGTGGAATAAGAATAGTAGGACCAAACAGAAGGCACTGGTGTGGTACTAACCAACAACTTTCCGAAGGTCAAGTCAGTCAATGAGAAACCTCTAAAGACTCTATAGTGAGAGAGCTATGGATTTTTTGTGTACTTGAGAAAAGAGAGGGTCTGGTGCTTATATAGTGGCGAGTGATGAACCATGATCCCTTGAAAGTGGGGATTTTTCCTTATGGAGAAGATCTAGTACTAGGGTGTTTCCTTATATGAATATTCGTAAGGACCAAGCAAGGCCATGCTGGACCCGTCGGCTTTTTCACCCACTCCATCAGCCTTTCATTCACCCATCAGCCTTTCATCTTGTCGGGTTTTAGTGTGGCTTCGTCGCTTTTCATGTCATCGTTCTAGATCCTTGCTCCGCTTTTGTGGGATTGACGGACCTGTAGGTGCCGTCAGTTTCCTTGCATGGCGTGTCTAGGATTATTGACTAACCTTAGTCAAAAGTACCCCTATCGAACACATTTCTTACTTTATCCCATATGGCAAGTGAACCAGATGATGACATACAATCATCATTATGCTCAATATTGTTAACAAAGTTCTGTTTAAAATTTTTGCTTCTCAAAGAAATATCTGCTGTTCATCAGCTAGTTGTAAAGCCAATCTAGCTCTTTGCCCAGATACTTAACTAGCAAACTTAGCAGACCCAGCGGATCTAGTAAGGCACTCACATCGACTCAGTGACAAACCATCATTTCTTATCAGAGAAATAGGACTCATTAGGTACAAATATACAATTACTAGAAGAAAACTAAATCCACTCAAAACAATGTAGAAACAAATTGTCACATATAGAAGGCTCAAAGCATAAATTTGAACAAGACTCTAAACAAATCAGAGTGGAAGCCAATATAAGAAATATGCAAGACAGAGTGAGGCTTTCCAAGAGCTGCTCTGTGGTTATATTTTGAGTCATCCTTTGGTGGTGAGTCAGGCTTTCCACCCGTCTTTTTCTCGTTCCGAGCCTTGTTGACGATTACTGTGAACCCCTCAGCTGAGGCCGGGTCATTGACATCCCATTCACCAAACTTTGGCAACGGTCTATCCTTTTCCTGTAGACATTAAAAATTTATGCATGATTAATGAAATCTTCTTCCATGATCATATATAAAGGAAAATATGATACAACAAATGAATGAGATGTAGAAGGATGAGTGCTTCACATGCACCTAATGAAGCAACCAAAATAATTGTACTATTTTGATCCATAAGGTGATATTAGATTCTTCTAAGAAAATATGTACATGTGGAACAGGATACAAAACAGAAACATTGATGAAAAAAATCAAGAGGTCTTACCACTAAAAGAAGTAGCTTCTTGGCCGACGATAAGCTGGTATGATGGCAGGCAAGGAAAGTGAGAGCAAGACCCAATACTGTAGTGACAATGGAGGCCTACTATATTTGGGGAAAGAAACAGGGAGGGGGAGATTGATCATAAAACTGCATCCTTTTTTTCTTTTTCTTTTTTCAATTGTTAAGAAAAAGATTCATAGGTTGACAGTGACAGCCAATACTTAACCAATTTCCATATGCAGGATCTATATATCACATCATATGGTAAGAAACACATATCAATATGATTGGTTTGTTTAAGTGAAAACAGTACCTCAACGGCTGGAGTTTCATGTTTTATTAACAGTGTCACCAAGTAGGAAGAAAACCATGAAATCAAATTAATAATGTCAAGAAAAAATGAAAATTTTATAAAAAAATTCATTGGAGAGTAAACAATCTGTACTGACAGCAGGCTGGGGACAAAATGTGGCATAAAGAGAAAAGGTAATTGAAGAGGGAAAAATCTCCATAAATATGGGCCTGACGGGCCATCCTCCTAACGGGCCGTCCTCCTGACGGGCCATCCCCTGTGGGTCAAGGCTGGATGGGCCCAATATCCACAGAGCACATAAATGGAATTCTAGCACAAGTAAAGTTCTAGAAGATATGCTCGTTAATGAGTCCTCTCCATAAGGAAACATCTTGTCCATCAAGTTTAGGATTATATAAGAAGAGTCCTATAAGGAAAAGACTTCCGCGCCAAGGAGGAGATGTCAATCCTTTACTACTATAAAAGCTCCAATACCCTCATAAACTAAGGTACGCATAACTAACCATTTCTAGCACTCTAGAGTTGAAGAAGTTCTAACTTGACCTTCGGAGGGTACTTGGCCGACACCACACCGGTGCTCTTCGCGAGGTTTTCTTTTCTTTGTTGTGCAAGTTTACATTCGAGCGCGCATGTATTGTGTGGCTTACTGGTGAATTTCTTGACATCATCAGTTGGCGCCGTCTGTGGGAAACTTAGTTGAGATTCATAAGCCATACCATTGTTTCTCGGACTAAAGGGTTGCATGGTACTCACTCGCTCGATGGCAACCACTAACGACATTCAAGGAGAGGAACCACCCACGACTGCCCTCGAGAGACAAGTTCGAACTCTTGCTGCCGCCGTGGAACGCCTCACTAAACAAAACCTCGACTTGGAAGAACAGCTGCGCCAGAATAATGTAGCACCAAATGACCAACAAGAAGACTAAGAAGGGACCAGCGCTGCAAGAAAAAACCAGGGGAAACCTGAAGGCAGCCACGCCCCAAGCAGACCGAAGAGGCAGAACTTGAGCATGCCATCCCTCACGGATGCGACTCCACCACATATTGTCATGGAGATGCAAGCGATGAGAGAACAAATGGAGGTTATGATGAACGCACTCAAGGGGCGAGTTTCCAGTGATCTTGACGATCTAGTCAACCGCACCGATTCGCCTTTCACTGCAGCCGTGAACTCCTTCCTTTTGCCCCATAAATTTTGCATGCCGCATATAGATAGCTATGTCGGAGTGAAGGACCTTTTGGACCATCTAGAAACTTTCAAGACCCTAATGCATCTTCAGGGGATAGCAGATGAGATGATGTGCAGGGCCTTCCTCACAACACTCAAAGGCCTCGCAAGGGTATGGTTCAGTCGACTGACGCTAAACTCCATCAGCACCTTCAAGGAGTTGAGCGCTCAGTTCACTACGCACTTCATTGGAGGGCACAGGTATAAGAAGTCCACAGCCTGCCTGATGAGTATTAAGCAACGGGAGGACGAGACACTAAGGACCTACATAACGCGTTTTAATAAGGAAGCGCTCTCAATAGACGAAGCCGACGACAAAATACTGGTAGCGGCTTTCACAAACGGGTTGCGAAAGGGAAAATTTCTATTCTCTTTATAGAATAACGACCCTAAAACCATGTTAGAAGTACTCTACAGAGCAACCAAATACATGAACGCTGAAGACGCATTGCAAGCCCGAGAGGAAAATCCCAGGAAAAGGGAATGACAGGAAGAAGCACGACAGGACCAAGGATCGAAGCGATCGAGAACGGGGGACCGCAGGGATGAGCGGCGCTCTAAGCCACCAGGGGGGAGGTTCACGAGCTTCACCCCATTGACCGCCCCAATAGAACAAGTCCTAATGCAAATCAAGGATGAGGGGGCTTTAACCTTCCCCGAGAAATTAAAAGGAGACCTCAGCAAAAGATCAAGAGACAAATACTGCCGTTTCCACCGCGACCACGATCACGACACAGCAGATTGCTATGATTTAAAACAACATATAGAAGTCCTTATCAGACAAGGAAAATTACAAAAGTTCGTCAGGAAAGAGAGGATGGATCTGCCACCTCGAGAGCAGCAGCCCCGAAGAGATAATGATCATCCTAGACCCCCAATCGGAGACATAAGGATGATTGTAGGAGGAACATCAATAACCGGGTCGTCTAAGAAGGCCCGAAAGACTTATCTTCGAATGGTTTAGAACGTCCAGCTGACGGGTTCAGTACCGAAGATAGCACGAAGAGATAGCCCAATCGTTAGATTTTCAGAGGAAGATGCACGACGTCTTCACCATCCACATGACGATGTGTTGGTTGTTACCCTACGAGTGGGAGAGTATAACATGCATCGAGTGTTGGTCGACAATGGCAGCTCGGCAGACATCCTATATTACCCTGTGTTCCAGCAAATGATGATTGATAGGGAACGACTGATACCAATGCATGCCCCGCTGGTAGGATTTGGAGGAACGAGAGTATTCCCGTTGGGTGCGGTCACACTTTCATTAACGATAGGCGATTATCCTCAGTAGATCACTCGGGATATGACATTCCTCGTAGTCGACTGTTCATCAGCGTACAACGCTATCCTTGGATGACCTACCCTTAATGCCTGGAAAGCAGCAACTTCCACGTACCACCTAATGATTAAATTCCCCACAGAGTATAGGGTCGGGGAGTTACGAGGAAATCAGGTAGCAGCCCGCGAGTGCTACATAGCCATGCTGGAAATGGACAACCACCAGCAAGCCATATGCATAGAAGAGCAGCGGGTCGTAGCGGAACCAGTCGAGGAACTAGAAGAAGTAACTCTAGACAAGTCAAGACCCGGACGGACGACTAGAATGGGGACATTGGCCAGCCAATCCACACGGCAGGCCCTCACAGCATTCCTAAGGATGAATCAGGATGTTTTCGCTTGGAGCCACGAGGACATGCTAAGAATTAATCGCTCAGTCATAGTTCACAAGTTGAATGTGAACCCCACATTTTCGCCCGTGAGACAGAAAAAATGAGTATTTGCCCAAGAGCAGGACAAAACAATAGCCGAGGAGGTCAAGAAGCTACTTGAGGCAGACTTCATTCGGGAGGTATATTACCCCGACTGGTTAGCAAACGTGGTGATGGTCAAAAAAGCTAACGGGAAGTGGTGAATGTGCGTCGACTTCATGGACCTCAACAAGGCATGCCCAAAGGATAGTTACCCGTTACCTCGGATCGATACACTGGTAGACTCAACGACAAGACACCAACTCTTAAGCTTCATGGATGCTTTCTTCGGCTACAACCAAATCAAGATGGATGAGGCTGATCAGGAAAAAACCTCCTTTGTCACAAGCCAGGGGCTTTTTTGCTATAAAGTGATGCCGTTGGGCTCAAGAATACGGGAGCAACGTATCAGAGATTAATGAACAAAATGTTCGCACACCAAATTGAGAGGAACGTACAAGTGTATGTCAATGACATGCTTGTAAAGAGCCTTCTCGAACATGACCACTTGAAAGACCTACAGGAAACCTTCAACACTCTCTGGTCGTACAATATGAAGCTAAATCTGAACAAGTGCGTATTCGGGGTAACAGTAAGGAAGTTTTTGGGATTCATAGTTTTCCATAGAGGCATAGAAGCTAATCCGGAGAAAGTTCGGGCCATCATGGAGTTAGAACCGCCAAAAACGATCAAAGATGTGCAAAAATTGAAAGGTAAAATTGCGGACCTGAACAGGTTCGTCTCGAAGGCGATGGACAAATGTCTTCCATTTTTTCGTACATTGAGAAAATCGTTCGTGTGGACGGACGAATGCCAGAAGGCATTTGAGGATTTGAAGAAGTATCTATCATCTCCACCATTGCTCAGCCCATCAAAGCCTGGGGAAGTACTCTACCTCTATTTGGCAATATCGCAAGCAGTAGTCAGCGCGGCCCTAATTAGGGAAGAGGACAGATCACAAAAACCGGTCTACTTTATAAGTAGGGCGTTCTGAGGAGCGGAAGAGAGGTATCCTCAAATAGAGAAGTTGGTGTTCGCATTAGTAACTGCAGCACGAAAGCTCAAGCCCTACTTCTAAGCACACACAATTGTAGTACTGATAGACCAGCCCCTTAGGAGAGCCATGAGTAGCTCGGAGACGGCTGGACGTATGGCGTTATGGACAGTGGAACTGAGTGAATTCGATATACAGTACCACCCGCGAAACACGATAAAAGGGCAAGCCGTTGCTGACTTTATTGCAGAATTTGCAAGATCGGAAGGCGAGGGGGTAGAGATAAGCACACAGTGGAGAATCCACACGGACGGATCCTCCAACAGGTACGTAGGAGGTGCCAGGGTAGTAATCCAGACCCTTGAAGGAGATAAAATTGAGTGCATGATCCGGCTGGACTTCACTACAACCAACAACGAGACCAAGTATGAAGCACTCGTGGCAGGTCTAGACCTCGCTAAGGCAACAGGCGCTGAGAACATGATCATACATTGCGACTTCCAGGTGGTGACAGGTCATATCAACGGCGGCTACGAATGCAAAAATGAGAGAATGAAGCGGTATCTAGAGGAGGTGAAACGCCGTATTAGTAGCCTCGAAGTTAAATTCGACCAAATCCCAAGGGAGAAGAACGAATGTGCTGACCGCCTAGCAAAAGCAGCATCAGCAGAGTCAATGCTTGTCCCCGAACAGGTATTGTCGTTTGTTCAAATCTCCTCACTTATTGATGACGAGACAAACATGCAGGAAGTGAATACAGAAGGCAATTGGACTACTCCTTTAATATCCTATCTAAGGACAGGAACATTACCCGACAGAAAGGATGCCGCTAGGAAGTTAAAGATCCAAGTAGCACGATTTGTAATGATAAAGGATGTGTTATATAAGAGAGGATTCTCACGCCCATACCTGAGGTGTTTATGCCAAGTGGAAGGAGACTACATGATGAGGGAAGTCCACGAAGGTATCTGCGGAAACCATTCGGGGGCGCGTTCACTGGCACACAAGTTGATTCGAGTAGGCTATTTTTGGCCCACAATGCTGAAGGACGCCCAAGCCTATGTCAAAGCCTGCGACAAGTGCCAAAGGTTCAGTAGCTTCATTAGGCAACCGTTCGAAGAGTTAACACCCATGATGGCCCCTTGGCCTTTCGCTCAATGGGGGCTTGACATCATGGGCCCCTTCCCTACCGGAGTCCGATAGTTAAAGTTCCTTGTTGTCGGCATCGACTATTTCACCAAGTAGGTAGAAGCAGAAGCGCTGGCCACTATCACGGAGAGAAACATTCGGAGCTTCGTTTAGAGGAATATCATCTACAGGTACGGGATTCCCAAAGTACTTGTCTCCGATAATGAAAAGCAATTTGACAACAGCGCCTTTCAGAACTTTTGTTCAAAGTTAGGCATCAAGAACCACTACTTCTCTCCAGCTCATCCACAGGCCAATGGGCAAGTTGAGGTCACAAATCGGTCCTTGCTTAAAATCATCAAGACCCGGCTTGAGGGGGCAAAGAGTATCTGGCCAGACAAACTACCAAGCGTTTTATGGGCATACAGAACCACCGCAAGGACTCCCATAGGAGAAACGCCGTTCCAACTTACCTACGAAAGTGATGCTGTCATCCCAGCAGAAATGGGACTCATAAGCTACAGAGTGGACAACTACGACGGAGACAAAAACGAAGATGCCATGCGTCTTCAGCTCGACCTAATAGACGAAGTTCGGACATCGGCAGAGTAAAGACTAGCACGGTACCAAAATCTCATGGCTAAACGCTACAACTCCAACGTCCGGCATAGAGAGCTTCAGGTAGGAGATCTTGTGCTTTGGAAGGTGATGGGTACTACCAGAGACTCGTCGCAAGGAAAGCTCAGCCCAACTAGGAAGGACCTTACAGGATCACATCATGGCAACAGAGGGGAACCTACCACCTCGAGACTCTAGACGGGCAAAAGCTACAACACCTATGGAACTTAGAGCACCTACGGAAGTACAACCAGTAGCAGACCTAAAGCACAACGACGTTTTATTTTTGACTTTTCTACAAGTTTTCCAGTTTATTTGATTTTTCTACAAGTTACTAGTTTTATTTAAGAACAATTTTTGTTTACTACATATCATGTTTTAAGCCCAAGGGGGCAAAGTACTTTTCTACAAATATATGGTTTTTTAATTAATTAAGATGACTATTTAGGCAACTTTGATGTTCTACATTTTTTACAAGTCCATAAAGTGGACGGAGCACCCCAAGAGGGTTAGAAATTAAGTCCATAAAGTGGACGGAGTCCATAAAGTGGACAGATCACCCCAAGAGGGTTAGAAATTAAGTCCGTAAAGTGGATGGAGTCCATAAAGTGGACGGATCACCCCAAGAGGGTTAGAAATTAAGTCCGTAAAGTGGACGGAGTCCATAAAGTGGACAGATCACCCTAAGAGGGTTAGAAATTGTACGTCCTTAATGAGGACGGAGTCCATAAAATGGACGGATCCCCAAGAGGGTTAGAAATTAAACGTCTTTAATAAGGACGGAGTCCATAAAGTGGATGGACCACCCCAAGAGGGTTAGAAATTATACAAATCCATAAGGTGAACGGAGTCTATAAATTGGACGGATCTCCAAAAGACGGTTGGAAATTTCAAGTCCGAAAGAGGACGGATAAAGTCCTCAACTTGGACGGACCATCCCAATAGGATGAAATTCCGTAGAATCTGCAACTTGGATGGAAATCTAGTCCATAGGATAGACAGATAATAGTCTACATGGACTGACCCTTAGTCTAAAAATTGACGAATTCCTAAAACCTGAACGGATACGACATTTGGCCCACTTAATGAATTGATTATGCTAAAGTGCAAAGGTCCTTAGTACATGAATTGAGCATGCAAAACGCCTCAGATTAAATAGGACGGTGTTTACCTTAGTCCGATGGGCCCAAAGGCGGATGGTATAATTCATTAACCAAATTAAATAAAGTAAACAGATGAATTATAAGCAACAGAATAAATAAACCAAGCGAATAAAGGCGACGGATTAAGTTCCCATAAAAAGGAAATGTTTACAATAAGAACATGACAGAGTCATGAATTGTTCTCTAAATACCCTTACATTTTAAATATAAAAATAATAATAAGATAAAACGAAATTTAATCTAAATTAGGGGGCCTCCTTCTCTTCACTAAGACGGGCTTGGTCATCCTTAGGTTCATTTTCAATAGCTTGCTGATCTACAGAAGCACTCTGACCATCCTTAGGGTCACTTTCAATAATTTGCTGGTCTCTAGGAGCATTGACGGGTAGGTTCTCGCCAAAAAGCTCGTCGGTGTCCTTGGAATGGGCAGGACGAGCGGCCGAAAGTTCAGGAGTGTTAATATTGACGGATGACAAATCAAGGTCAGGATATAACGTCTTCACTTGATGGACAGCCTCATTAAAACCGTCACCGTAAGAATCTCCAAGCTCGGACAAAAGGGCATCGGAGTCGCGGTACTCTTGTATGGCAGCATCCTTGGCCAAATGGAGCTCTTTTTCTTTATCTTCAAGTACCTTCCTCAGCTCCTCCGTCAGCTTGTAATACTTGTCCCTCGCCGTCTTTGCCATTTTGAGTTTCTTCTCCTGGACGACCTTCCAGGCCTTTAGCTCGACGAGTTCTTCGTCCGTCAGCTTAGCTTTGTCCTGTAAACGGCCTAAGGTTGTCTCGTGATTGAGGCACCGTCCCATCAAGCTCTTCACCATGACCATGGATTGAAAGTTAGGAAATAATTTAAAAATCAAAGGCAGTAGTAAGATGGATGAAGGATAAATGGATGTGAGTCGGATGGAGTTTACCTGAGCTATGCTGAACAAACTCGTCTCACCCATAGCCTCCGTCGAGTGATTACTCAAGTCTTCATAATCCTCGGAGGTGATGATGAAGGAAAGCAGTTCCAAAGCGTATTTAGGGTCGTCTGGAAGAAGTGGAGGTGGCTTCTTAAGGTTTGAAGACGGACCCTTCATAAGGCCTTTACTAGCCCTATGTTTTGGTGGGGTGGTCGTCTTGGCACCCTCAGCCATGAGCCCCACGATGGGTTCCAAAGAGACCTTCGACTTCTTTGGGAGACGGTCTCCTTTAGATGGCTGCTTTCTCTTTGTAGAGATCGTTGTCTCCTTTGGATCAGTAGCATTTGCCTCCCTATTTTTTGCAGCATTGGACTTTATTAGTGACCTTCTCTTGGCAGCGTCCATTTCTGTAAGAATGAACGGATGAAGTTAGTTTCCCAAGACAAAGAGTCAATTATTCAAGCAAGATGGGAACGACGGACTTACGCTGACGGATGCTTGCTTCGTATTTAATTGCTGCTGGTGTTGGTATAGGTCCGTCACAGTACCAACAAATGGTGTCAAGGTTGACCAAGTTAGCCCAAGTTCTTTCCTCTGGTGTAGTCTTTTTGAAAATATATTCAAGAAAACTGAACTCCTCAATGCTAACCTGTGGATGCCATCGGACTGCACAAGAAAAGGAAGGACGTTTAGAAAAGCGTTTGAAGTAAACTGAACGGTTGAGAAAAATCCTCACACATTAGGACAGACACATACCATTCTCAAACAATATGCCCCATGTCGTGTCAACAGGCATATGGTCTGTATCCCCTAGACGACACATCCACCCGTCACCCTCTAAGAAAAAATAATGACTCTTCCAGTCTCTGTTGGAGTCTAGGGTTTCATATATTACCTTTAACAGTGAACTCCTAGCTACAAAACTGTATATACCCCTAGACATGTCAATCTCATCCGAACAGTAGCAATGAAGAAACTCTCACACCGTCAACCTCCTGGTTTCGTCCGATCAAGCACCGTATAGAACCTCCATTGCTATGAAGACCCTCCAGGCGTTGGGGGATATTTGGTTGACAGACAAACCCAGATACTTAAGCAGTTCACGAAGAAGGGAGCACAGTGGAAACCTGAGTCCTGCCTTCAACATTTGCTCGTACACTCCAACACCATCTACCCCTTCATAATAACATTTCTCTGATTTGTAAGGCAGACGGATGGGAATGTTATCCGAAATCTGATAGTTAGCCCTAAGAGTTTTAAAGTGGGTCTCCTTGATGGTTGATGTAAAATCATTTACCGTCTACTCTGGAAGAATGATGAACTCCCTTGGTCCATCGGCCCCTACAACGGGTCCTATTTGTTGTTCTTCATCGTCATTAGACCCTAAATCTGGTTTGACCAATTCCATATCCTCATTTGTTGAGGACGGAGAAGAGCCGAATGGATTCCTATCGTCGGTTGGACTTTCCTGGTCTTTGTGACCTGATGGGTATACCTCCTCATAGTCCGTCCCGTCACGGATAACTGATTGATTACTGGACGCACTAGACATTGCCTACAATGATGGCGAAACCTAAGACTATGATGGGTCTATAGAGAGGGTAGAGGATGTATGAAGTTGAGGTATAAAAGTTAATCTGACGGCAGAAAGAAAGGACAAAAAAGCACTTACCAATCAATATGTATGTGAATGGAGAAAATATGATGGTGATGGATGCTAGTAATTAGGCAATGTAGTTTGACAAGGATGACAGATTGCGCTCTGACCAATGTATTTCTGTGCAAAATGGAAAATGAGAGATGAAGGTTTGGTATTTATAAGGAAATTACACAGGAGATGAGGCGACGCCTCGATCCAAGACAACATCCAGTAGTAGAGCGACACGTGTCATAATGTCCGTTGGAAATTACGCCTGGGCGTGGAACTGTCAAAACCACAAGCCTCTGACCCGTCATACCTTGACCATGGATCGTCACCCCATGTGCCCTGTAAGGACTGACGAACTCATAGGGTGAGGGGGCAACTGAAAAGGGAAAAATCTCCATAAATATAGGCCTGACGGGCCATCCTCCTGACGGGCCATCCCTTGTGGGCCTAGGCTGGATGGGCCCAATATCCACAGAACACATAAATGGAATTCTAGCACAAGTAAAGTTCTAGAAGATACGCTCATTAATGAGTCCTCTTCACAAGGAAACACCTTGTCCATCAAGTTTAGGATTATATAAGAAGAGTTCTATAAGGAAAAGACTTCTGCGCCAAGGAGGAGATGTCAACCCTTTACTATTGTAAAAGCTCCAATACCCTCATAAACTAAGGTACGCATAACTAACCCTCTCTAGCACTCTAGAGTTGAAGAAGTTCTAACTTGATCTTCGAAGGGTAATTGGCCGACACCACACCGGTGCTCTTCACGAGGTTTTTCATTTCTTTGTTGTGCAAGTTTATATTCGAGCGCGCATGTATCGTGTGGCTCACTGGTGAATTTCTTGACATCATCAATAACAATTCCTTGTCAAGAAAAAGGGACCAATCCAGTTTTATTTCGGAAAGGCCATGTTATTGGCCGGCTATCCCTACTACTGAAATTCTATGTACAAAGAATAATTAGGCACTCTGCCAAAAAAAAAGCTCACACTAACTTTTCTATTCAAAATTTTAAACTATCCTTAGAAATAGAGGAAACACTATAATCAAACTATTCTTATAAGTTATGATATGACCGAACAAACAAAGTTCATGAACTGTGGTTACAATCAAGAAAAAGTATAAAAAATTCATACTTTATGACACTGGGCATCTTCATTAAATCCATAAAGGTTGCACTTTCATGATTTAAGTTTACACAACTCACCCTAGAAACACATGCACACAAAGAGTCAGGTCACCAAGGACTTAACGTGCGATAACTCAAGAAAAGAAACCTCAGCAGCCCTTTTTTTG
Source organism: Quercus gilva (assembly GCA_023621385.1). Taxonomy (NCBI): domain Eukaryota; kingdom Viridiplantae; phylum Streptophyta; class Magnoliopsida; order Fagales; family Fagaceae; genus Quercus; species Quercus gilva. The sequence goes on from CM042476.1 coordinate 73,765,941, forward strand.
GGGCGTCCACAAAAGGTATTAAAGTTTTGTTTGCAAGAATTTAGGGGAATTGATGATTACTAAATCCACTAGTAAATAGTAATCTCACAAGAGCTTTGATTACATATACATACTTACTAGTTCCTACTTATGTGAAGCCTAACAGATGATTTATTTATGCTCAAAAGATTCAATTGATTGACTGGGACTTTTTTTGTAGCACACTTTGGATGGACAAGGATGTATATTTTTTAATCATGTTAGAAACTCGATATTACTGGACTTTAAATTTTTTGCACATTTTTGCTCTATTATTTTATTGATTTATTTTCCTTGTAATCCTTCACTAATGAATCTTTATTAATCTCACTAGTATGTTGAGATTTGTGATTTGTCAAATAAAGGGACATACTAGCGAGTTGATTCAAGATTCCATGATAGGAAAAGTAAGCAATTTAAGTTTAAAGCTCAAAGGAAAGGGCTTTGTCAATTCGGTTTCACTAACAAGTCTCCCTACCATGGAGCTATTGACCTTGATGTACCTGTTGATCACTTCACATACTTTGATCAGCATGAGGATGGTGAGAGGCTTCATTTCTTTTTACCCCTTAATAATCCCTCTTCCTTTTTAAATTTTTAACAACATTGAAGAATGATCTCTGAAATTGTTGATGATCTATGCAGAGTATTTCTCCCCCTTGCTAGAACAGATAGCAAATTTGGAGGAAGACAGAACATCTAGTTTGAAAATCAATAGGTAAAGTTTGAGGAACCAGGTTTCCTTTCTATGTTGAAATTGAATGTACGATGCGTCTCCTCAATCAATGTATCCGAGCTCATGGGCGTGCACGTACGCACACGCACAAACAAAAAGTTAATCATGTTTGGACTTGTTAAGTTGTCTTTGGTGATTTAAGATCTTCAAATTAGTGGGTTTTTTTTTTAAAAATTTTTTTAAATTTTTTAATGTTGTAGTTAATGTTGCAATGAGCCAGAGAGCAATACATAAGGCAGTGTTTGAATCGGCAGCACTCACTGGGGCTAGCATTCTCCAAGTCTGCCTTCTTCGACACTTGTTTGAACCGAAGCTAGGGACATCTAGGATTTAAATTCATTCGTTGCTTGGCTGTGTAATTACAAGATAGAAATATCATGTAACCATTGCTTTTTCACTTTATTTATAGTTTTGTAGCATATCTCGCCAGTTGAGTTGCCTACACCTTTGATGACGTTGTAGAGATGTGGCAATTATGGTTTGTTAAAATTATTTTTCCCTTAACAGATGAGTTTGTTTTTTGAACAACTGTGTTTGTTTCAGCCCTCAATTGCCAATATTTTTCCAACATCATTCTTCTTAACGGCTGGTAAGAAGTCAGGTTCACAAATAGATACCACCTTTTAAAAAAATTTGCCCAGGGAACTTCATATTTTTGATGGCATTAAATCAAGAGAAATTATATCATCCTCAAGATGGAGTACGTCACTTATCCACAATTCCACTAAAAAACTCTCACATATTTAAAATTGTTGAGTCAGCTTATGATAAAAAAAAGTTTGTTAGATAGATTCAGGTGAGAATTTTTTAGTGGAATGATGGCCAAGTGACATGGTCCATCATGAAAATTATATAATTTCTCATCAATCGAGAGTCTCATTGCTAAAAGCCTGAAACAACCTTTTAAACACGTATCAACTGCACATTGCCATCATTTTCTGATCATTGCTCACGGATTCACTAGGAAAAGCAGAGAAAAAGTTAGACCTTTTCGTCAGCACAACAGTTCATGCCAATTTGGACCAAAAACTTACTAATTTGGTCAAATCTTCCTCACCCTGAATGTCATTAACATGAACATGTTTAGTAGAATGAACATCTTTCTTACTTTATCACGAACGGTAATTACTTGCCCCTAAGGCCCTAACAGTCAACAGCTAATAGAAAGCACCTGCACAAATATGGGCACAGGTACGGATAGAGATATAGTATGACGATACTGTTATTTTTGAAAAAGTAGAACACGGATACGACAAAAATATATATATTAATTCATTATTAAATATATTTTTATATATTTTTAAGCATTTTTTTTCATATAATATTAAACATATATCAAATTAAGAGAAATAATGAATATTTTATTTCTATATATTATTAATCATTTATTTAAAAAAAAAAATTAAGAGTAATCTATATAGATGTAAATTTTTATGAAAATTAAGAGGGAAGAGGAATGGTTGTGAAAAGAATAAGGTTAGGATGAGATATATTGGGGGAAGAAGAAGAGTTTACCATGAGAGAAAAGGTTAAAAAATAATGTAATTCAAGAATTTAAGAAGTCAAGAAGGTAAAAATTGAAGAAGGCATTAAAAGATAGAATGTGAGAAGCCATATTTTGCCCCCAAAAAAGTATTGCTGTTGATGTGGACGATTATGTGCCGCATTAGAAGTATAGCAATATTAAATGTTGCACTTCCATTTTCATATGTTATTAATATAGAGATATAGATATAGATTAATTACGCTACCCACATTATGAATCTTGCCCCCCAAGACCCCCAAGTACTTTGTGCTATGAGAGGGATCAACTAGCCTAAGAAGTGCGGTGGTATGATTATGTACTAGTTGACGAATGAAAAAATTTTCTCTACAATATTGAGTAATGAAATTAACATTCAAATTAAATGAAGAAAATGAATATTTGTTATAATGTTGTACCATTTGTTATTTATGTTTGATAGAGCTGTTATTTTCTACTTTTATTTTTTTTGATTTATCAAATAAATATGAAGTTGGAACATTTTTTGTTAGTATAAAAAAGTTGTGAAGAAGCACAATCATTGGACTAAACAAAAACCATAGACCCCTAGCCTTAGTGTAGTTTTGTCACTGGGTTTGATCCATAAGCAACTTCCAATCAACCTAACGCCCATAAAATGACCAAAAGAAAAAATTAGTACTTTAAAAGAAAACCCAATTCCATTCAATTCCAGTTGTTATTTTCGCTAAGTTGAAGCTCTAAAATTCCTAATTTGAGACGTTTGTTATGTCGACAACTGTTGCTATTGTGGTTTTTTACCATGCTATCCTATAAGTATCTTTGGGCTTTTAATTTTTTTTAAATGGTGAATATATATATATATATATATGTATAGAGAGAGAGAGAGAGAGAGAGAGAGAGAGAGAGAGAGAGGCAACATACAAAAAATGAAGCAAATCAACCAAATGTTAAAATACTTTTCTTATACATTTCATATGTTATTGCATACTTCACTCATACATTTTATATGTTTTTTTCCAATTTGAATGGGGGAGGGGGCAGGGGAAAGGGACAAGTATAGCAGCAACAAGGGTCACGAAAGCAACAAGTTGGTTGCCCTTGTATACTTCCAATAAAAGCTAAGAATGCCATCAATATGATCATAAAAACTTTCACCACAAATTGCTTGTAACCTTCCATTAACACTTACTCCTGAAATTCTTCAAATAGCAAGGGTTAGCTGTCTTGAGTGGTAGAATGAAAGAGATCTAATTTTTGCTAGAAAAAAAAAAAAATGAATTGGCACAAATAATTGAAAATACTTGCGTTCATAAATAGGTGAAAAATTAATTTTGATATGGAAACTCTTGGGAACACATTAAAGATCTCATTTATTAAATTGTTGTTTTTCCTCCCTTATTGAAGAGCTTAATGAATGTTTCCTCTCTGTCTCCACATAAATAGTCGTTTCTTAATCCCATAACACTAGCCATTTCTTATATGATAAACAAAAATAAAAGATAAAAAAAAAAAAAAATGGAAGTTTTGTTTTTTTAGGGTTTATTTATTTATTTGGCGATGAAACTTCATATTTCAGTGTTGATAGCACTAAATCAGGAGAATTATACAGTCCTTAAGGTGGAGCATGATATTTGTCTACCATTCCATTAAAAAACTCTCACATGTTTAAAATTGTTGAGTCAGCTTATGATAAAAAGAAAAAAAAAGTTGTTAAATTAACTCAGGTTGGAGTTCGGTCCACTGTGAAGACTAAATAATGTCTCATCAATCAGAGAGTCTCACTGCTAAAAGCCTAAAACGCATTTTTAAACACATCTCAACTGCACATTGCCATCATTTTCTGATCTTTGTTCATGGATTCACTTGGAAAAGCGGAGAAAAAGTTAGAGTTTTTCATCAACACACAACAGTTCAAGCCAATTTGGACCTAAAACTTACTAATTTGGTCAAATCTTCCTCACCCTGACTGTCATTAACATGAACATGTTTAGTAGAATAAATATCTTTCTTACTTTATCACGTATGGGAATTACTTGTCCCTAAGGCCCTGATAGTCAACTATTAATAGAAAGCATCGGCACGAATACTAGCACATGTACAGGTACAGATACACTACGACGACACTGCAATTTTTGAAAAAATAAGACACGAACAAGTACAAAAGGAATACATATATTAATTAATTATTAAATATATTTTTATTTATAATTTTATATATTTTTAGGCATTTATTTTTCATATAATATTAAGCACATATCAATTTAAGAGAAATAATGAATATTTTATTTCTATATATTATTAATCATTTTTTTTTACAAATTAAAGGTAATATATATATATATATATATATTCAAAGCTCAAAAAAATCAAATTAGAATCCAATTTAATTTCAATTGGAGTCCAATTGTGCACCATGTGTCCATCTAATTTTTAATTTTTGTACCAAAAAGTCAAAACTCAGAGAAAATCAAATTAAAATCTAAATTGAATTTCAATTGGAGTCCAACTGTGCGCCATGTGTCCTATCTAATTTTTAATTTTTGTGTTAAATGAATTATTGAGTGTAAAAATTGAAGAGTCCAAATTCAATTAGATTCTAATTTGGATTTCAATTGAAGTCCAATTTTGTGCCACATATTCATGTAATTTTTTTCATTTTTGTGGTAAGTAAATTATTAGGTGTAGAAACCGAAGAGTCTAGATCTAATTAAATTTTATATATATATATATATATTGAGAAACCATTACATATTTTAGAAATCTATGGTTTAAAAAATGTGTAACATAATATAATGTATAATTTTAGCCTCTTCTAAAATATATAATATATATATATATATTTTAATAGGTAAAACTAAGAGAAAATCCAATTAGATTTCAAATTGGAATTCAATTAGAGTCTAATTTTGCACCGCGTATCCCATCTAATCTAAACTTTTTGATTTTTGTGCCAAGTAAATTAATTTGATGTAAAAATTGAATTTGAATTAGAGTTTAATTTTGCACCACGTGTCCCATTTAGTCTAAGTTTTTAAATTTTGTACCAAGTAAGTTAATTCAGTGTAAAAATTAGATTTCAATTAAAGTTTTATTTTGTTCCATGTGTCCCATCTAATCTAAGTTTTTTTAATTTTTGTGCCAAGTGAGTTAATTCAGTGTAGAAAAAGATGAGTCCAATATAAATAAACCATTAAAAAAAAAATTGAATCATATATTTAACTCTATATATAAAATTAAAGGAAAAGAGAGTTTGGATGATTTTATATTTATGGGCCATTTTTTTGTATAACTAAAAATAATTCAAATTTATAAGTTATTTATGTAATATACCATGATTATGTACTGTGCATTACTAACTGGGTAATGTGCATGTGTGTGTGTGTGTGTGTCTATATATATATATATATATTAAACTAAAGATTAGAGAAAATTCAATTAGAATCAAAATTGAATTTTGCTTTTGTTAACTTTCCATAAAAATTAAATTGTTTAGATTTTTGCTATTATTTTTTCTCTAAACTAATGAGCATATTTTTTATATTGTTTTTTATTCAGATATTTTATATGCAAAGATCTTAAACCTAAAAAATTGTAATTGAGCTGAATGATCTCATGCACCTATCCCCATTCAATTTAGGAGATACTATTGGACTAAATTGTTCTTTTTTATTTTGTATTGTATTTAGTAGAATTTCACGTACAATGATTGTGAATTGATATTGTATATGTAGTATCCAATAATGTTTTTCAAGATTATATACATAATAGTAATGTAATGAGAAACTTGGCATAACTAATATCCTGAAAATTGCCAGGAAAAACCATTTTAATACCTCTAAATGTCCTAGTCAAACTAATATCCTATATGTTTAATAACTCAAGCTAACATCAATAACCACTTCAATTTATCATTCCCATGTGTAAGTACGGGATACATACTAGTCTATATATATAATAATAGGTGAAACTAAGTGAAATTCAAATTAGAATTTCAAATTAGAGTTTTAATTTTGTGCCATATGTCATAAATTATTTATTATTAAAGACTTTTATTTCTTAATTTTAGAATAAAATGTGGGACCACATCATAAATATTCATCCAAGTGAGTTATTAAGTACAAAAACCAAAGAGTCTAGAATAAATGAATCGTAAAAAATTTAAAAAAAAGAAAAAAGAAAAAGAAAAAAAAGTACTTCACAATAATTTAAATTACAAATTTTTTTAAAGAGTTAACAAAATATAAAAGTGACTACCAATAGCATTTAAATTATATATATAAATTATATTATGCATCTTATTATATATTTTTAAGTGTATCTATGCATATGCACGGGGTTACAAGTTAGTATATATTAATAGGCAAAGCTAAGAGAAAATCCAATCAGATTTCAAATTGAAATCCAATTAAAATCTAATTTTGTGCCACGTGTCCCATCTAATCTAAGTTTTTAAATTTTTTGTGCCAAGCGAGTTAATTCAGTGTAAAAATTGAATTTCAATTAGAGTTTAATTTTGCGCCGCATGTCCCATCTAATCTAAGTTTTTTTAATTTTTATGCCAAATGAGTTAATTTAGTGTAAAAATTGAGGAGTCCAATTTAAATAAACCATAAAAAAGATAATCATATATCTAACTTTATATATAAAAGTAGAGGAAGAGAGAGTTTGAACGATTTTATATTTATGAGCCTTTTCTTTTTTGAATAACTAAAAAAATTCAAATTTATAAGTCATTTATGTAATATACCATGAGTCCATAATTATGTATAGTCCATTATTAACTAAGTAATATATATATATATATATATTTATAGCTTTTCTAAAACAAAGTTTAGAGAAAATTCAATTAAAATCAAAACTGGATTTTGCTTTTATTAGCTTTCCATACAAAATAAATTATTTAAATTTTTACTATTATTTTTTGTCTGAACTAATAAGCATTTTTTTTTTTTTTGGTACTGTTTCTATTCAGATATTTTATAAGTGAAGATATTGAACATAACAAACTATAATTGAGCTGAACAATCTCATGCACCTATCCCCACTCAATTTAGTGATTTTCAAAATTATATACATAATACTAATGTAATGTGAAACTTGGCGTAACTAATATCATGAAAATTGTAAGGAAAAACTATTTTAGTACCTCTAATTGTCCTGGTCGAATTATGTCCTATATGTTTACTAACCAAAACTAATAACAATAACACCACTACAATTCATCATTCCCGTGTGTAAGCACGGGTTATATACTATATTTATATATAAAAGCAGAGACCTCATGAGGTATTGTCATGTGGCGCTTTAATCTTGCATTTAGCCTTTTTAACCTCTTTTTATTAACTCTTTTTTACCATGAGTCAAAAGATCATGTTAACTTTCTTTTACTGTTATCTAAAAGATGGGTTGTTGTTGAATATTAGACCAAATCAGACCAAATCTTATGAAAAGCAAAAGCCCACTTATTCCCTTACATATTATGACCTGGGCATTATCATTTCTCACGTGTAGATGAAAGCCAAGACTCTTACCCACTTACAAACTCTCTTTCTCCTCCCCCACATGTAGATGAAACTTGAAAGCCAAGATCTTGACTCACATAAAAGCTCTCTTCCTCCATACAAGCTTTCCTTCAGACTACACACACTCTTTAGCTTCTTTTAAAACAATGGTTTGTAGTTAGGATTTAGTGATCCATTCCGACAAAACTAATGTTCCAACCCATTTTTCAAGTCTTATCTCAGAAGACAATCCTACACGTTGGAAGGATTGTCTTCTAAGATAATAAGTACTTCTCTTGCTGTGTTACAAAAAATGTCAAATGGTATGTGATATGACATAGTCACTAATAGTCATATTGCATTCAACTATATTCATATCAAATTTTGAGTTGTCAGTGATGCTATGGTACTAGTTATGAAGACCAATTTGTTTATATGACTTTTGATATGCTCCTATAGCTGATTAAGAAATTCACAGCAAGTTGGACCAAACTGTTTGTGATGCCTTCAAATTGAAAGTGTTTTTTTCTTAAGCGAATGCATGAAAGTGGTAGGTCCATCATAAGCATATAGATGATCATAAGTTCAGATATTGACACAAAATTGAGATATTTTAGTCATAGATTTTGAGAGCATTTGTCCTTTCTAAAAATCTAAACAATTTATAGGATTCTAGCCAAAAATATTTGGCATATAATCAATGATGCAAAAAATAATTTTGGTATACTATATGATAGAAACTAGAAAGGACTACAAACACCTTTATTTAGATGCATATCATCTAAGAAAAAATAAAAATAAAAATCTTCTTGTAGTATTTACATGGTTTGGCATAAAGTAGAATTTCATTGGCAAAATTAGTGATATGTTCATTCAATCAAATCCATGAGTAACAAGGGTATGCCATATGTGATCTTTTTACTGTAAATGTTGCTTCGTTCAATCATTTAATTATATATGTACCACTTTTTTTTATTGTCAGTTTCTGATTTATATTGTTTTTAAATTTAAAAAAAAAAAAAATTGTGGCTAACAATCTATACTTATTTTACTTATTATAGAAAATCTATGATAAGAAAATCTATATTTATTTAGATGTTCATTTGTATGAATCCTCTTTAAGCTTTTATTCTTTACTTAGTTCCTATTGATGTAATAGTGAAGATCAGAATCCTAGAAACTAAGTTTATTGTTTCAATTTGAGACCAACATAATTTAATTATACTTTTTCTACAAAACTTGAGACCAACATACTCGGGTTTTCAACTAGTTCATTACCATTAAAGGATGTTCAGAAATTAGAATACAAATCTAGGATAAAGATATTTATTAATTTCCAAATGCAATATTATTATTCAAAGTATGAATGTTATCTTTGTTTTGTGAAAATGAATTCTCAAATGAAGTGTCTGTGCTTCCTAGAACAGCCTTAAATTGGTAAACACATTATAACCTTTCAAGATAACACGAGGCTGACATACAATCAACATTATGCTCAATATTGCTAACAAAGTTCTACTTAAAAATTGCCTTTCAAAGAAAATCTACTTATCATTAGTTCGTTGTAAAGCCAATCTGGTTCTTTGCCCAACTACTTCACTAGCAAACATAGCAGACCCAGTGGATCTAATAAGTAAACTCACTTTGATTCAATGACAAACCATCATATCTTACTAGAGAAATAGGTAGGCCTCATCACGTACAAGTATGCAATTACAAGAAGAAAATCAAATCCACTGAAAACAATAACAAAACAAGTTGTCACAAATAGTAGTGTCAAATCATAGAATTCTATCACAAAACAGAGGAAAGCTCTAGAGAATTGAAACTCTATTTCATTGAAAATGAATTGAATGACTGAACTGATACAATCAGATATGTATATATATGTACCTAAAGCTGTAACTAACTAGCAAGCTAACAGAATTAATAAACTGATACACGTGCCTGTCACATACTAAGTTAAATACATATATAGAACTAAACTACATGCCGTTTGTATCTGCTATGTAATATGGCTATTGTCGTTTATTGTACAAATTGATTCTTTGGAGCTTTTCTTCTTATTTGTGCTCTTGATTCTACTCTTTGCTCTAACCTTGTCTCCATTACTTCCTTTAGCATCTTGACACCCCCCCACCCCCTTAAGTGGAAGAAGGGCATGAATATTGACCATATTCAACTTGGATACAAGAAAGGAGAATTGTTGGGCATTCAAGGCTTTGGTTATATGAGAATTGGCCCTAACTTGTAACATTCTGATATACCCTTCCAAGTCTTTTTCTCTGAAAAGGTGACAATCAATCTTTATGTGCTTTATTCTTTCATAAAAGACAAGGTTTGCAGCAATATAAAGGGCTGCCTGAGTATCACAAAACAAGAGGGCTGCCTGAGGATGTTTTATTTGAAAATCATGAAGAACATATAAGAGCCAAATGATCTCACAGACTGCTACTGCCATTGATTTATACTCAGACTCTGTTGAAGACTGCGAGACTGTTTGTTGTTTCTTTGACTTCCATGAAATCAAAGATTCACTAAGAAAGGCACAAAATCTAGTGACAGATCTCCTAGTGTCAGGGCATGAAGCCTAGTCTGCATTAGCAAAGGCCTTCAAGTGCAGTTCTGATTTGCTTGAGAAAAACAACCCTTGGCCTGGTGAACTCTTTAGATATTGCAAGACCTTATGAGCTGCTTGGAAATGAGGCTCTCTAGGATGTGCCATGAATTGACTTAGTCTATTCGCAGCAAAGGTTATGTTAGGCCTAGTTATTGTCAAGAATAGCAACCTCCCTATTAGCCTTCTATAGGAGCTTGGATCTTGCAACTCCTTCCCCTCATGCTTACTAACCTTGAGATTCTGATCTATAGGCACTTTAGCTGGTTTACACCCTAGCATACCAGCATCACCCAACACCTCAAGTGTGTACTTTCTTTGACATAAATTAATTCCATCTGTAGTCCTTGCAACTTCAAGACCTAAGAAAAACTTCAAATCACCCAAATCTTTTAGCTTGAATTGTTGATCTAACAAAATCTTCAACTCATCAATTGCTTGCTTGTTATCACTAACGATCAATATATCATCAACATAAACCAATAGAGCAATAAAAGAGGTAGAGTTCTTCTTAATGAAAAGTGAGTAGTCAGCCTTGGACTGTGTGAATTTGAGAAGAATTAATGCAATGGAAAACTTGGCAAACCACTGCCTTGAAGCTTGTTTTAGTCCATACAAGGACTTAGTAAGCTTGCATACCAACCCCCCCTTGCTGTGGAAGCCTAGTGGGAGATCCATATAGACTTCTTCCTTCAATTCACCATGAAGGAAGGCATTATTTACATTAAGCTGATAGAAATACCAGCCTTGCACAACAGCCACTTCAAGAAGACATTTAACAGTAACAAGCTTTGCAATAGGTGAGAAAGTTTCAATATAATCAAGGCCTTCTTTCAGAGTGAAGCCTTTAGCAACCAACCTGGCCTTATATCTTTCCATAGTACCATCAAATTTGTACTTTACCCTATACACCCACTTATAACCAGTTGTCTTTTTATGAGGTGGAAGAGCAATGAGGGTCCAAGTGTGATTAGCTTCAAGGGCAGAAATCTCAGCTGCCATAGACTTTCTCCACTTGGGATCTTTAACTGCTTGGTGATAGAATTTGGGCTCCTCAATTGAGGAAATGGCATTACAGAAATGCAAGTGTCTAAGAGACAATTTATAGGAACACAGATAAGCGGATAAAGGGTAAGTAGTACTAGATGGAACTTGAGATACCTGATTACACTTATAAGCTTGCAAATAAGTAGGCCTTTGAGAAATCTTAGTGGATTTTCAAAGAGGTGGATTGGAAGAAGAAGGAGCAGGAGGTGCAGTATGTACAAAAGGGGAAGAATGACTAAGGGAAACATTGGATTGACCAGGGGGAACATTGGATTGATTAGAAACATTAGAATGACCCAAAGGAATAGGTAAGGAACCAATAAGAATGGAAGAAGGGGAAGAAGTGTCTGAACAAGTGTGGGAATTAGGAACATGCTCAACAACGGGAGTGGAGTCTGCAAGTGGAACAGGAACAGAAATTGGACAAGAGGGAGAGTCAAGAACAAGAGCAAATGAATCAGATAAAGGAAAAAGCAAAGAATGTGAACCAGATAAGGAATGAGAAGAATTTGAAAAAGGGAAGATAGACTCATGAAAGACAACATCTCTAGACACAATAATCTTCCTAGTATGAAGGTTAAGGACCTTGTAACCTTTCTTATTAAAAGGGTAGCCTAAAAAGACACATGGGGAAGCTCTAGAATCAAACTTCAACCTATGAACAGAAGGAGTGGAAACAAAACACAGGAAACCAAGCACTCTAAGATGAGTAAAAGAAGGTTGTTTATGAAATAAAAGCTCAAATGGGAATTTATGACCCAACAAAGGCATAGGCAACCTATTAAGCAGTTAAGTAGCTGTCAAAATACAATCACCCTAATATGTTGAGGGTAGATTGGATTGAATCTTAAGAGATCTAGCAACATTCAAAAGATTTTGGTGCTTTCTCTCAACCATAGAGTTTTACTGAGGTGTATAAGCACAACTCTTTTAATGCACAATGCCATGATCATTATAAAAGTTTGATAGAGAGAATTCAGGGGCATTATCTGGCCTTATTGCCTTAATACTAGTGTTAGATTTAGTCAAAATTATGTTATAAAAGGAAAATAAAAGCTATTTAACATCAGACTTAGCTTTCATGAGATATACCCATGTAGACCTAGTGGTATCAACAACAATGATAAGAAAGAACCTAAAACCATCATAAGTACAAACAGAATAGGACCCCAAACATCCACATGAATCAAAACAAATGGCTCAGTACTTATATTATTGTTTGAAGGAAATGGCAGCCTCTTCTGCTTAGCCAAAGGGCAGATGGTACAAATGTCATTACATTTGGAAGAAAAAGAAGGCAAAACATCTTGCAAAGATGACAATTTATTAAAAGAAGGATGTCCTAATCTAAAATGCCACAAAATGGACACATCTTTATTAGAAACAGATGCTGAAAAAGATGACTTGGGAAGCTTGTTGGTAGAGATGCAATCTGACAGAGAAGGTGGAGTCCTAGAAGTGGTGATCTATAGCAAATACAAACCATGTTGGACTTCACCCACTCCAATAGTCCTCTAACAAGAAAGGTCCTAAATGAAGCAAAATTGAGATTAAAAAAAAAAAAAAAAACAAGACAAAAAGGCAAGCTTTAAGTGAGTTGACTAACAGACACAAGATTAAAGGAAAAAGAAGGAACACAAAGAACATGTTCAAGGGTAAGTGAATTGGACAGTTTGATAGTACCAATGTGAGTGACATGAGCAGATTCACCATTAGGTAATTCAACAACACAATGGGAAACAACAATATAAGATTGAAAAAGTGAAAGAGAACAAGCAATATGATCACTTGCACTTGTGTCAATAACCCAAGTACTACCACCAAAAGCAGATCTATTCACAAGCTTAGCAAAGAAAATGGAATGCTTGAGATTACCTGCCAAAGGAGTTGATTGAGAAGTAGAAGCTTGGTTGGAAGAAATACTGTTAGCCATAGCAATTGGACTATTCTGAGAATCAGAACCTCCAATCATGGCAAGCAGTTTCTGACATTGCTCCAATGCGAAAGGAAAATGTTGTGGAGGTGTTGTTGCAACAGACTCTTGAATAGAATCAAGAGAGGAGACCTGATTTGCCCTTGCTTTGGTTTTATATCTAGGAGGATATCCATGGATTTTGTAACATTTTTCCACGGTATGACCAAGCAATCCACAATGGCTACAAGTAGGCCTCTCCTTTCCTTTCTTGAAAGTCTTGGAACTAGAACCAAGATTCATTGTTTTGGTTGCAAGGGCTGTGCATTCAACAAAAGGGCTTTTGTTGCTATGTCCAACTAACCTCTGCCTTTCATCATGAACTAACAATGAATAAACCTTATGAACAGAAGGAATAGGATCCATCAATAGAATTTGGCCTCGAATGTGAGAGAATGAGTCATTAAGACCCATTAGAAGCTGCATAATTGCTTCTCTGTGATGAAGATTGGAAATCTTTTCATTCACATGACACACACACTTCCTACAAGAGCAAAGAGGAAGTGGTTCATAGTTTTGTATCTCATTCCACAAGATTGAAAGATTAGTAAAATAATCACTCACAGTGAGTTCCCCTTGAGAAATGCTAGCAAGATCTGTCTGCAATTGGTAAACCCTAGGTCCATTGCCTTGAGAGAACACGTTTTGAAGCTTCTTCCAAACTTCCTTGGTAGTTCTTCGATACACCATACTAGTTGCAATCTTAGGGGAAACACAATTGATGATCCAAGAAACCACAATTTCATTGCATCGTGACCAGCTTTGAACAAGAAGAGAAACTTTCTCCATGGAAAAAGTTGGAGAAGCAGAGCCATCAATTAACCAAAATTTATTCTTGATCCTAAGAGCTCTCTCCATAGATCATGCCCATGTAGGGTAGTTTTCTCCTTCAATTAGTGGCTGAGATACAAGAATCGCACCAGAACTCTTGACGTGGTGAAGAAAAAAGGGATGTGATTCATCAATGGTAATGCTTGTAGATGCTTGATTAGAGGATGCCATTGATGAAGCTTCGAAAGGAAAAACCTAGCTTTTGAAGAAGAAACTAAACGAAGAGATTAAGCAAAAGCAAGAAATGATTGCTTTGATACCATATCAGAAAACAGAGGAAAGCTCTAGAGAATTGAAACTCTATTTCACTAAAAATGAATTGAATGAATGAACTGATACAATCAGATATGTATATATATACACCTAAAGCTGTAACTAACTAGCAAGCTAACAGAATTAATAAACTGATACACGTGCCTGTCACATGCTAAGTTAAATACATATATAGAACTAAACTACATGCCGTTTGTATCTGCTATGTAATATGGCTATTGTCGTTTACTGTACAAATTGATTCTTTGGAGCTTTTCTTCCTATCTGTGCTCTTGATTATGCTCTTAGCTTGACCTTGTCTCCATTACTTCCTTTAGCATCTTGACAAATTATGTTCCTAAAAAAAGATATCATAGAATTTCAATAAACGAGAGAAGCAGCACCCCAATCATTACGCCATAATACCGAACATAATATGACATTGTTCTTTAAATCTTTTCTAAGTGCACATCTTCAAAACTTTATTATCATTATTTCAGGATAACAGATGTCCAGTCTAAATGTGATTCAAAAATCCTAGTATTGTTTCTTAATATAACTTATGTGCCTTAATTATTATAAAAAAAAAAAAAAAAAAAAAAACTAATGTGCCTTGACAATAAAGGTATAAAAATTATGTTCGCAAGAATTGAGGGAAATTGCGTTCAGAGTTGGTGAAGAATCGCTAAATCAATGTAACTTAAGACTAACTCATGAGTGGTTCATGAGTACAGCACCCACGAGTTTGAGGAAGTACAAAAATCAGTTAGAATTGGAGTACTCGCGAGTACCTCTAGACAACACATATTCTAGAACAAGTTGTGTTTTTTTTCCTCCTCTATAAATACCCACATTTCCCCTGAAATTGATAGTGAAGATTAAGGGTTATATAGATCAGAAACACCCGCCATGAGAGAGTGCTATGCATTCCATTAAGAGAGAACTCCTTGTAGATATTTTTCCTTTCCTCGCCCAATTTACATATCCATGAGAGGAAATTCTATCCTTCATCTTCTTCACCACATAGAGTGTTGATTGTAGTTTGGACATTTGGGAAGCATAGGAGCTTGATCATATTTTCAGCCGATAAGGCTTGGTGGTGTAGCCAGGTGGTGTTGCAGGATCTAGAAAGCTATTTGAAGACAAGTCTCTAAGAATTCCATTGGTAGCTAGTGCTTGGAGGGCTTAAGTAAATTGGGGAGTGTTAAGTTGTGATTTTTCCATGTTAGTTTTTTTTTTTGGCTTTATTCCATGCCAATTTCATTGTAATTCTTTCAATCATTTACTTGTATTTTTGTAGGGATAATTTTACATGGGTTTAGTCTACAATTGGTAAAAAATTTCTCAAGACAGTGTAATTCGCGACTGGCTTAAGATTGCCTCAGGACTGCAGCACACACGAAAGGTTACGTGAGGAGATCATGCATGAAGTTCAAAAGTCTATTTTGTCAGTGTGTTTCGAATAGCTTATGACTTAACCAACTCGCGAATGACCCGCAAAATGTTCTGACAACTGGAATTTTTTTGTGACTCTCCATCTCCTTCACCCGCGCTATATATACCCTTATTACCCATAAAACATTAAAGGAGGCTATCAAATAGAAAACCATAGAGAAATCCCTTGAGAGTGTGAAAGTTGCTGTTAGGTTCTAAGTAATTAGGAACTAATGTATCAGAACTTTATTTTGTAATGTTAGCAAACCATGATCAAAATAGATGTTAGTCTTATTTAGACTTGCTCAAAGTATTGGTCTTTTATGTAAAGTTGGAATTGTTAACTACAGAATTGAGTGTGCAATTCTGACTGGCTCGATCAATCGAGAATTAGACTCGATCGATCGAAAGTCAAGCAGAATGTTTTTTTCTGTAGAATTTCCAACTCAGCCCTAAGCTCATATGACTTGTATGGTTTTATGTTTTGCCCTAGGTATAAAAAGGAAACCCTAGCCACGTTTTTAGGTTTACTCTATTTGGTGAATCTCTTGTGAGATCTAAAAGGTGGTTACCTTTACACATGCTTAGGATTATCAAGAAGGAGATTTCATTGAGAGCTTGATGATCATTCAGTTGTTGCACTAAAGAGCTTAAAGATACATAAGCGAGTGTGCTTGTACTTGCTGGAGAATCCAAGAAAGAAGGAGTCTGTGGTCTCGGAGCTTACACGTGATCGTGTTAGTAAGTTTTCTACATGAGGTAGCAATAGGATGTTAGTGGTCTAAGTCTCTATTATAAAATTTCGATTCTTTCATAGTGGATTCAGGTTTACCTTGAGGATAGCTAAGTTAAATCCTCCCCAGGTTTTTTACTGGTTTGGTTTTCCTGGGTCATCATATTTGTGTTCTTTACTTTCCGCACTTTACATTGATATGATTATATGATTGTGTTAACCTAGATCTGGAATTTGGACTAAGTAATAACTTGGCTAATTAACTAGGTTAATCTGATTGTGTTTTAAGGGATCTAAAAACAAATAGTTGTGTCTTTCAGTATGAGATCCAAACACTTTAGTTTCTCCACCTATCCAAACACAACCTACACATATTCTAAGTGTAGTGAGTGTCTTGGTCCATTGGGAAGCATTGGAGCTTAATCACATATTTAGTCGATAAGATGTGGTGGAGCAATCAAGCAATATTGCAGTATTTGGAAAGCTAGTGAAGCCAAGACTTCAAGTAGTCCATTGGTAATAGTAGCTTGGAGAGCTTAAGTACAAAAGGTAGATTAGGATTGGATGGTCTCTTTGATTACCCTTGTACTTTAACTTTTTTTCTAGTGGATCATTTTCGACTTAGAAGGCCGCGGAGATGTTTCTATGCCAAGTTCTTGGGTTTTCATCTTCGATAACACATCACGTGTTATCTTGAGTTTGATATTCTCCTTCCTACTACTCTTATTTAAATTGCTCATCAATTTTGTATGTCCATGCTTTAGTTGATAGTTTTAGTTGATTAATTTGCTAATCAAATAAATTCCACTTAATTGTGTTTAGCCTAAAATTGATCAAGCTGCAATTAAAATTTGGGGGTCTTAATTAGCATCTAGTAATTAGACTAGAGCACTTTTAGGTAGCTTAGGTTTGGAGGGTCTTTATGTATTCGAGTACTCCAACTTATTCACTATGGCTTGGAGGGTCAAGGAATGGTTTTTGTGCCAAGTTCTTCTATTTTCCTCTTTGATAACACATTTGGTGTTATCTTTGGTTTGCTTTCTTTTTCCTAATGCCCTTTGTATTATTGCATTGTTCAATTATGTTTATCCATGAAAATTGGTAGTAGCAAGCTTGCTTGATTTGTTAATCACATAAAATTCCACATAAATTAGGACTAGCTTTAAATAGATTAAGTCATAATTAAAATTTGGGGGTCTAAATCCACTCCTAGTAATTAGGCGAGCGAAATTTCATGTTTCACTAACAAGTCTCCCTACCATGAAACTATTGACTTTGATGTACATGTTGACAACTTCACATAATTTGATTAGCATGCAAAAGATGGTGATCAAAAACCATTCACCCACTAACTATACTTGATCAACTCTCATGACTCCAATCCATATAAACAGAAATGTGTACTAGCTAGGAGAAAAGAGAATTTTATCAAGTAGACTCCATTATGATGACAAATATTTTTAGTCACCACCTAAATCTCTTGTGTAAATTTTACCAAAAACCCAAATATGAAATAATAATATTAGTAGTAAATAAACATAAAACAATCTAAACCCTTAAATTATAAAAGAGTGGTTAAGATTTAAAGAAATCTATTAGTAGAGTATCCTAGAAAATCTAGAGGATTTGAATCCATATATATATATATATATAAAGCAGAGACCTCTCTGTCAAATGGCACATTATATGAAATTCTTTTCATTTAGGCTTCTACCTCATCTATTTAGTATTTATGTCAAACTATTAAATAATTGTAGATACATTTATTTCAATGTATTAATAAAATTCAAAGAATTCATATACATTTATGACTTTAAATGCTTTGGACTGATACAGATGGATATAAAAAGTCATGGGAAATGTAGGAAGTAAGAAAACTTCTCAATTTTTGGCATAAGACTAACTTCAATACATAATTACAAGAGTGGATTCAATGAATTAGATAATATGATATGATTATTTGTCACCACATTTGTCGAATATAAATCCCCATTTGTCCAATGTAATTCCTCTTGCAATATCGTTGGTTCCCTTTGTAAGGTTGAATTTAATCAACCATTTTGTTGGCTTTATTCCGTGCCAAATTTGTTTGTATTTTAGCAATTAGTAACCTTGTATTTAGGTGGGATTCTTGTAATGGTAGTGTGTGAGAAGATGTGAAGAAATGCTAAAGATTGTGCAAGGATGTAGAGTTTCGCGGCTAGGACTCGCGGGTGACTCGCGACTGGGAGCTGCCAACTGCAAGCATGTGAGAAGCACACGGAGGAGGTGAAGGGTCACGCCAACTGTCGCACTACAAGACAAAAGTCCCAAGCTGGCCAGGCTGTTAACTCGCGACTCAAACCAATCGCGAGGCCAAGCCGCCAAACCACCCTATTTGGGAAAAACTGACTCTTCGCATTCCTTTCTCACCCCACTATATATAGACCCTTATACCCACCAAATGTAGAGAGCTTTCAAAGAGAATTTTGTGAGAGAAACTCTAGAGAAAAAAAACATTGATTCATCCACAATCTTTACCTTAAGAACTCTTCAAATTCCTCTACTCTCTTCCTCTCCATTGTTAAATCCTTGAGAGGTCTTTAGCCAAATCCTTTTCTCACCATACACATATCCGTGAGAAGGTTTATTTGGAGCTTTGGGAAGTAGTTAGGAAGGAACCAATATCCATTGGTTGATGCTATGGTTGATAGCAGAATCTGGTAAGCTAAAATAGGTTCGGCGCAACCTCGTTGGAGCAAGAAGCTTGGAGGGCTTAGGTACATCGGGTAGATTAGGCTTAGAGGGTCTTCTGTTGTTCATGTATCCCAACTACATTCTTTAGTGGATTATTTACCGCATGGAGGGCGGCGGAGAGGTTTTAAGCCGAGGGCTTCGATTTCCTCTTCGATAACACATCGTGTGTTGTTCGTGTGTTTGCATCTTCCTTCCTTTTATCTTTACCTTATATTTACTACTGTGGATGTGTTTATATTTGGTTTAGATTGTTTATCAATTCTATGTTTGGCTTATGTTCATGTTCCGCACATTAATTGTTTGATAATAAGCTTAAATTGATATTTTGTAATTTGGGGTCTAAACATTCAAGGGTGTTTCATGTTCAATATGGGTATGAAACACCCTTGAAGGTTTAGACCCCAAATTACAAAATATCAATTCAAGCTTATTATCAAACAATTAATGTGCGGAACATGAACATAAGCCAAACATAAAATTGATATACAATCTAAGCCAAATATAAACAAATCCACAGTAGTAAATATAAGGCAAAGATAAAAGGAAGAAGGAAGGAAGATGCAAACACACGGACAACACACGATGTGTTATCGAAGAGGAAACCGAAGCCTTCGGCGTAAAACCTCTCCGCCGCCCTCCAAGCGGTAAATAATCCACTAAAGAATGTAGTTGGGATACATGAATAGCAGAAGAGCCTCTAAGCCTAATCTACCCAATGTACCTAAGCCCTCCAAGCTTCTTGCTCCAACGAGGATGTGCCGAACCTATTTCTTCTTTAGCTTACCGAATTCCCCTATCAACCAATGGATATTGGTTCCTTCCTAACTGCTTCCCAAAACTCCAAATAAACCTTCTCACGGATATGTGTATAGTGAGAAAAGGATTTGGCTAAAGATCTCTCAAATATTTAACAATGGAGATGAAGAGAGTAGAGGAATTTAAAGAGTTTCTAAGATAAAGATTGTGGATGAATCAATCTTGTTTTTCTCTAGGGTTTCTCTCACAAAATTCTCTCTGGAAGCTCTCTACATTTTGTGGGTATAAGGGTCTATATATAGCGGGGTGAGAAAGGAATGTGAAGAGTCAGTTTTTCCCAAATAGGGTGGTTTGGCAGCTTGGCCTCGCGACTGGTCTGAGTCGCGAGTTCTAACCGTGAGTTAATGGCCTGGCCAGCCTGAGACTTTTGTCCTGTAGTACGACAGTTGGCGTGACCCTTCACCTCCCCCATGTGCTTCTCACGTGCCTGCAGTTGGTGGCTCCCAGCCGCGAGTCACCCGCGAGTCCTAGCCGCGAAACTCTGCATCCTTGCACAATCTTGAGCATTTCTTCACATCTTCTCACACACTAACCTTACAAGAATCTCACCTAAATACAGGGTTACTAATTGCTAAAATATAAGCAAATTTGGCACGGAATAAAGCCAATAAGATGGTTGATTAAATTCAACCTTACAATCTCCCCCTTTGGCTATTCCGTGACAAAACCCTAAATCAGACTCTAGACTTAACACGTGAGTTGGGAACAGTTGAACAAAACTCACTCATACCTAATTCTAGATTCTGATAAGCTCTTGAAACATATGAACAAGTATCTCCTGAAACACAACAACACAACAATATCATTGTATGCAGAAAAACTTGAAATGCATATGGAGCAAACATAAGATGATCAAGCAAAGACTGGACTTAAGCAATAAAGCAATAAATCATGGCTTGACCAAAACATGTAATCACTATACAAAAGTGATCACAATGCTCATTCACACAAGGAATGAACATCCGGACATGCAAGCTAATAAGCTTATATGCAAAGTATCATTTGCATGTCCAACACTCAACGAATGCATACAAACATATATGCATCTAGGAACAATTCTACAAGGGTACAAGAGTGATGTACTTAAGAAAATGCATAACATTAACAAGTACTTAAGCCACAAAGCATAAAGGTTGCATAAACATGGTACAAACCATAAAAGCCTACAAATGCATGAAAACAAACCCTTAAAAGCTTACAGAAGCAACATGGGTACAGATGTACCATACAAAAAATACTTCCCTTATCATATCACTCCCCCTATCATGAATCATAGAAGTTGTGATGAACTTAGAACATATATACCTGTAACCTGAAACACTTGCACAAAACACATTAGACCCTCAAGGTAAAGTAAGTAATAAACGGACAAGTATAATGTAACAAGTAAATTGCGATCAAGTAAATATGATGTGAAACATGTGAGCAACTTGATCAAACACAAAAAGGTCATAAAGAAATGACAGTCAAGACAAAGTTTTCTTATTAACACAATGTCTTCTCCCCCTTGGTAGTTGCATCTCCCCTATGAAATATCTCCCCCCCTACAAGTGTGCATGAGAAATAGAATTTCTCCCCTTAAGGATGTGCACAAGAGTCATATAGAAATGACAAAACACTCCAGTATACTCTCTAGAGTATACCCTTTCTAAGAGGTATGTTAATTTCCAAAATATTATGCTCATCTTAAATATTTTGTTTAGATTTTATGTATACATTAAAAATTGATGTACCATTGTAATGAATTTAGGCTGGTTTTTTCATATTGTGTCAATTTAGATTTTTGGTTTTTCTTATGATGCATATACTTGGTAGGGATTTGTAGTATTTTGGTGTTTTGACTGCTTTTAGGGAGGTTGAATTGTGATATCATTGTGTAACTATGGTATTATTGTTTTTGTTGTTGTATCATGGAATTATAGCAATTTTTATAGCTACTAGTTTAAGATATCATTATTTCAATTTTCACCCTATTATAATTATGATCTTAAAAATCAAACTTTTCTTCAATTAAAATGTTAATGTGCCTTAATTTTATCTATCATGTCAATTTTGAAACTAAAGAAAAGCTACTTTCAAAGACATAAAAACTGTAGGTGTTGATATAGTGGAGAGAGAGACTTTAGTAGCATAAGAAATGTAGAAATTAACACCATAGAATCTATATATAAAGCATAAATCATACAAGAAAGACACATAGGAACCAAGAAGTTTGTAGGCGACAATGTTAACTGTGAGTCTGTGACTAACAATAATAGTATTCATTACAAAATTTATCAAAATGCACTACGCATCGCACAAAATATCAGCTACTTTGAAAATAATAGTTGGGTAACATTATATTTTTAACAATTAATATAGCAACTTTCGGCCATTAACGTAACAATGTTAACATAAGTGTGATGCCACAATCAAATCAAAAAAAAAAAAAAAAAAAAAATCATTAGTGAACCAAAAAAAAGGGTGATAAAAGAAATACGAAATCCATCATAAGTGAAAAAATAAATAAATAAATAAATAAATATATATATATATATATATTTTGGGTCTTGTAGATAGTAAATGTAATGAATAGGGGAGAGAGATACAATAGAACAATAAGAAATTTTTAAGAAAATTAAATGGAAGAGGAATGGTTGTGAAAAGAATAAGGTTACGGTGATATACATTGGGGGAAGAAGAATAGTCTACAATGAGGAGAGAAAATGTTAAAAAAAAAAAAATGTAATTCTAGAATTTAAGAAGTCAAGAAGGTAAAAATTGTAGAAGGCATTAAAAGATAGAATGTGAGAAGCCATATATTGCCCCCCAAAAAAATTGTTGTGATATGGACCATTATGTGGCGCATTAGAAGTATAACAATATTAAATGCTAAGCTTCCATTTTTATATGTTACTAGCATGTAACACGTGCATACGCACGGAAATGTTGAACAATATTGATAAAGAAGAAAAAAAATGGAACAATTTTAGGAGTATCCATTTTCAATTTTTAAAAATTTAAATTATTATTATTCAAGGGAAAATAAAAAATGTAGATTATTGTTCTGAATGTTGTATAAGGAGTTTGATAGCATGAAACACTATGGTTGATAACAATCTCTTAAAAAAAAATTGAAGTAATGAAATTGTTTGTTTATCACTTGGGATTTGAAACAAAAACAAAATTGAAATCCACATTTAAAAGTATCTCATTCCTGGTAATGCTAAAGTTTTGTGTTATGTTTATGTATGCAGTGATGATAAAGTGGTCTTAAACTCTTACATATGAATTACTTATAGTCATATATTAATGTTAATGTTTCTACAATTTGTTGGATCTATTAATTGTAAAAGAAAAAAGTTATTGTGCCGCATCTATTAATCGGAAAAGGAAAATGTTATGGTAGAATTATATTGAATCACACGAGAACTTGTTGCATCTATCAATTGTAATAGCAAAAATGTTATGGTGGAATTATATTAGATAACGTGATGTTAAATCACAAATTTGCAAGTTATCTTACCACTCATTCTTAATTTCTTGTACACAATTGCAATGTTTGAATTTCCCCCTTTACTGAAGAAAATAATATGAATTAAGAGGTTTATATCTAATTCTATCTGACATGTGATCTTTATTCGCTTGTTTAGAATGTTATGGATATTTTATCAAGCCTTTTTAATTAGTTCCCTCAATTTTAGTGTGTAGTAAATACTTATGCACCAAAATTAAGATTTTTTTTTTTTATGAAACTTGGTAAAAAATTAGACCACAATTGAAATTCAATGGATTTTCTCTAGAAAAGAATAGATTTGATGTTCTTATAAAAAATTAGAGTTTACAGCATGTATCTAGAAATAAAAACCACTTGCTTTTGCAAAATCTAAACATTCATAAACTTAAATAAGCTAATATATACAACAAATAGCATTACAAAACAAAATCATTAACAAACTAAACTTAGCTAATATAACTATAATATGGCTCGATTGAGGTGAATAATCACTGTCTTTCACAAATATTACATATATGGGTTGCTTTTTATCTACTCCAACTTCTATTACATCCACGCACCAAAGTGTCAGACCACAAAAACTTTCTTAAATGCAGTAGATAAAGCTGATACGGATAAAGTTTTAAGCCAAAATAAGATTACCCATCAAGAATTCTCTTAATTTTTTCAACTTCTCATTTATCAACATCCCAACCAAAGGGTATAATGAATATATATATATATATATATATGGACACACACACAATCAAACTGAAATGAAAGAGACCAAACAGATAATTATAGAATAATTTTCTAACTCACCTAATATAGTTAGAAATGAAAGATTTGTGGACAATCATAAAAACAATACACGGATACAGAAAATTAATGTAACCAAAATACCCAAAACAAAACTAAAAAAAGTAACAACCCAAAAACCTTAATCAAAACCAAATCCGTTGAAGTGATACACCATTACTTTCAAATCTCCTCCAAAACTAAATGAATGCCACAATAGCAAAAACAATCAAAATCTGAAAATTTTTTTATATTTATTATAGTTGATGGATTTGCTGTAGTCGGAGAAGAATTAGAGGATGCAATTGGCCTCTTTCAATTCAAAGATGTTCCACCTATAGACGCCAACCTGTAAGCCCAAATCAATGAGACATTAATCAAACAATCAAACTCAAAAAAAAATTATGTTCATGACTTTGATTGGATGACTGGTCCAATGCAAAAAAAATATTGCATAATAAAATATCTTGATTGAAGAACAACTACCAATTGTGTGAAGAAGTCGACCGTGGTAAATTCTGATGGCTAGCTAATCCCCAAAGTGCATTCATCTCTAGAGACATTTGAGTTTTCTTCAATAGAGGAGTAAATTTGGGTTGAATCTACCACTGCATTTGCTTGTTTATAAAAGCAAAGCCAAGAATTAATGGGGGGTTTTAGGAGTTGAGAAGACGACCAAGTGCAGACTGCCTAAACGTCAAGGTCATTGAGTCATAAACATTGTATTGATATTCAAAATATTGTATTGAGATTGTAGGAGAGTAAATGTTAACTTATTTTGTTCACCATCCTTATCTGCTCTTCCAAATCCATAAGTGATTTATTCATAATAGACACTTGGAAGGATAATTATGGTGTGATCTCCACATAAATCTAAACACACGGCGCAAAATTAGAACTCTAATTTGGAATTTTAATTTGAGTTTCTCTCAGTTTCACCTATTATTATATAGATAGTATACTATTGAGATATAGATACTACCCACACCATGAATCCCCCCCCCCCCCCCCCCCCCCCCCCCCCCCCCAAGACCTCCAAGCACTTTGTGTTAAGGAAGGTATCAACTAGCCTTAGAAGTTTGGTGGTATGATTATGTACTAGTTGACGATTGAAAACATGTGTTTTGCAATATTGAGTAATGAAACTAGTATTCAAACTAAATGACCAAAACAAATATTTTGTTATGAATGGTGTACCCTTTGTTGTTTTTGTTTGATAGAGCTGTTATTTTCAACTTTTTGTTTTTTTTTTTATTATCTAATATATGAAGTTGGAACCATTTTTTGTTAGTATAAAAAAAGTTGTGAAGAAGCACAATCATTGGACTAAGCAAAAACCATGGACCCCCCTTGGTGTAGTTCTGTTCTTGGGTTTGATCCATAAGCAACTTCCAATCAACCAAAAGCCCATAAAATGAACAAAAGAAAAAAATTAACGCTTCAAAAGAAAACCCAATTCCATTCAATTTCAGTTGTTATCATGTAAGTATCTTTGAGCTTTTAATATATATATTTTTAAATGGTGAATATAATATATATATATATATATATAGAGAGAGAGAGAGAGAGAGAGAGAGAGAGACAACATACAAAAAATGAAGTAAATCAACCAAATGTTAAAATACTTTACTCAAACATTTCATATGTTATTGCATACTTCACTCATACATTTTATATGTTTTTTTCCAATTTCGATGGGGGAGGGAACAAGGGAATGGGACAACCATTGCAGCAACAAGGGTCACGAAAGCAACAAATTGGTTGCCCTTGTATGCTTCCAATAAAAGCTAAGAATGCCATCAATACGATGATAAAAACTTTCGCCACAAATTGCTTATAACCTTCCATTAACACTTACTCGTGGAATTCTTCAAATAGCAAGTGTTACTTGTCTTGAATAATATGAATTGGCACAACTAATTGAAAATACTTGTGTTCATAAATAGGTGAAAAAATAATTTTGATATGAAAACTCTTGGGAACACATTAAAGATCTCATTTATTGAATTGTTGTTTTTCCTCCCTTATTGAAGAGCTTAATGAATGTTTCCTCTCTCTCCACATAAATAGTCGTTTCTTAATCCCATAACACTAGCCATTTCTTATATGATCAATAAAATAAAACTTGGAGGTTTTGTCTTTTTTAGGGTTTATTTATTTATTTTTATTTTCTTAGGGTAACAAATGGCCGGATTAAATGTGATTCAGAAACCCAATAATTTTTTTTCTTTATATAACTTATGTAACCCAGATTATTAAAAAAAAAAAAAATTATATATATATTGTATAAAATTTTGTTTGCAAGAATTGATGGGAATTGTTGATTTCTAAATATACTAGTAAATAGTAATCTCATGAGAGCTTTGATTCAATATACATCTGATACTTATTAGTTCCTATGTAGGCGATGCCCAACAAATGATTTATTTATGCTCAAAAGATTCAATTGATTGACTTCGACTTCTTTGTGGCACACTTTGGATGGAGAAAGATGTATATTGTTTAATCATGTGGGGAATTCGATATTAATGGACAAGATTTTTTGCACATCTTTGTTGTGTTATTTTTTGGATTTGTTTTTTTTGATAAGTAATAAGTTTGTTGATTGATATCAAAAAGGGAAAAGCACCCTAGTACACAGGGAGTGTACAAGGGGACAAACAATCAAGAACAAAAATTACAAGAATCTAGGAAATCAAGAAAAGATAAAAATGAATGGTTCTACAATGCAGCCAACCAATCCATCAAAGTTCTAAAGAAAAACAGCTTCAAATCTGGTCTTGATCACTCCTTATCTTCAAAGCATCTACTATTTCTTTCTCTCCAAAGACACCACAATAAGCAGTGGGGAACAATCAGCCATATATACCCATTTTGATGACAACTAAATCTGCCTTTCCAACATGCTAAAAGCCCCACTACAGATTGCGGCATAACCCAGCTCACTCCAAACAAACCAAACACCATAGTCCACATATCCATTACAATCGGACAATGAAGAAAAAGATGATCAACCGATTCACCATTACACTTGCACATGTAACACCAATCCAATATCCAAACCTTCCTTCTTCTTAAATTGTCAATCGTTAAGCATTTCCCCAAAGCAGCAATCCAAACAAAGAAAGCTACTTTAGACAGAATCTTCTGTTTCCAAATACTTTTCCAAGGAAAGTAATGATCATTAGAGCCCACTAAGAGACTAACTAGGAAGCCTTTCTCTTTATCAAGATTCCAACACATCTTTTCCTCACCAAACCCTTTCACCGAAGCACCATAAATGGTATCCATGAAACCAGCCAAAGCCTCTAAATCCCGAGCATGCACACCCCTAAAGAAACTTACATCCCAAAAAAGGACTCCATTATCAAGCTTCATATGCTCTGCCACACTAGCCTCCTTGTCTCGGCAAACTCTAAACAATTCAGGATAGCTGACTACAAGAGAAGCTTCACCACACCAATGGTCTTGCCAAAATTTCACCCTAAACCCATCCCCAATATCATATAGAATGTGGCGAGAAAAAGAAGGTCATCCCCGACTAATATATTTCCACAAGCTAACACCATATGGACCATTAACAGGCCTAGTACACCAGCCACCCCATTCACTACCATATTTCACCTTTATCACTTGCCTCCAAAGTGTAGCCCTCTCCATCCCATATCTCCATAGCCACTTCCCCAACAAAGCTTCATTAAAAAGTCGTACCTTCCTTATCCCTAAGCCACCCGAAGCAATGGGACTAAAAACAGTATCCCATTTAACCAAATGGAATTTTGGTTCATCTCCAATGCCACCCCATAAGAAATTTCTCTAAAGTTTCTCAATTCGGTTAGTCACAGCAGGAATAGGAAATAGAGATAGAAAATAAGTGGGCAAATTAGATAGAATGCTTTTAATTAACGTGACTCTACCTCCCTTGGATAAGTACAAACGTTTCCACCCTGCTAATCTTCATTCTATCTTCTCTAAAATTGGGTTCCATATTGCCTTATCCTTGAATTTAGCTCCCAAAGGAAGACCTAAATACTTCATTGGAAGGGTACCTTGTTTACAGCCAAGGACAATCAACAATAAGTCCAAATTATCCACCATACCAACAAGAACCAACTCTGACTTACCCAAATTTATCTTTAGACCCGAGACTACCTCAAACCAAATGAGGATCATACGGAGAAACAGAACCTGATCCAGATCTACACCACAAAAAAATCAAAGTTTCATCCGCAAAGAGGAGATGAGACACCGCCAATGATCTTTCCTCTTCACGACCCACACCAAAACTTGACATGTGACCATCGTGGACAACTTTATCCAACATTCTCCTAAGAGCTTCCATAACTAGTACAAACAGCAAAGGGGACAGTGGGTCACCTTGTCTCAACCCCTAGAACTCTAAAAAAACCCACAAGGTGTGCCATTTATCAGAATAGAGAAGCGAATTGTAGATATACAAAAGAATATCTATTGCCGCCATTTAGCAGAGAATCCACCCTTTTCTAATAATTGCATAAGAAATCCCCAGTTGACATGATCAAAGGCCTTCTCAACATCCAATTTACAAAGCAGCCCTGGCAACCCAGTTTTCAATCTACTATCAAGACATTCATTAGCAACGCGTACCAAGTCAAGAATCTGCCGATTCTTCACAAAAGCATTCTGTGAACCTGAAATTATATCTTCCATGACTGTGTGAAGTCTGTTGGTTAAGACCTTAGCAATGATTTTATAAACTCCCCCAACAAGACTAATGGGTCGAAAATCCTTAACATCAATTGCTTCATTTTTTTTGGGTATAAGAGTGATAAAAGTTGCATTTAAACTCTTCTCAAACTGACCTTTAGCAAAAAAATGATGAAAAATAGCCATAAGATCAGTTTTGAGAATTCCCCAGCAAGCTTGAAAGAAAGCCATTGGAAACCCATCTGATCCAAGCGATTTGTCACCATTAAAATTCTGTATGACCTCTAAAATTTCTGCCTCATCAAAGGGTCTATCTAGCCAATTTGCATTATCACTAGATATCCTAGGAAAAACCAAGGCTTCTGGAAACGGTCTAACAACTTGCTCCTCAGAGTATAATTTCATAAAGAATTGAGTAATACAATCAGCAATTATACCTTGGTCTGAAGACAAGATTCCATCGACCATAACTCTCAATACCATTATCTCTTCTATGGGAATTTGCCATTCTATGGAAAAATTTTGTATTTGCGTCTCCCTCCCTCAAATGCAGCACCCTAGACTTCTGCCTCCAACTAACCTCTTCTAAAAGAGTGAGCTTTTCAATATCGGTACGAAGAGTAATTTGTTCTAACTTTTCCTCAGCTGTTAAAGGCTAAGACTCCTCTCTAGCATCCAAATCATTCAACTTGTTCCAGAGTTGTTGTTTTTTAATAGTGACATTACCAAACTCCACTTCATTCCACTTTTTTAGATCCAACTTCAAAGCTGCCAACTTTTTAGCTAGTATAAAACTCGGGTTGCCTTAGAACAAATAAGATGCCCACCAATCTTTCACTTTATCAACAAAATTCTCCACCTTCAACCACATATTTTCAAAACGAAATGGAGTCCTACCTCTCCGATGACTTCCCCCCTCCAACAGAATTGGAAAGTGGTCTGAAAATACCCTATATAATAGTTTTTGGGTAAACATAGTGAAGTGATCTGCCAAAAGTGGAGAGAAAATAAATCGATCTATTCTAGAAGCGGAGGAAGAATTAGACCAAGTATAAAGGCCTGCTTCCATAGGTATATCCATCAGCCCATGGAGAGTGATAAAATTAGAAAATCCATACATAGCCCGAGAACAACTTGCAGCCCCTAATCTTTCCAATGGGAAGCAGATTATATTAAAGTCCCCTCCTATACACCATGGCAAATCCCACCAACTAATCTGCCCTGTCAGCTCCTCCTACATTTTCCTACGCCTCTTATTCAAATTTAGCCCATATACTCCTGTAAACACCCACTCAAATTGATCCCCAACATTTTTAAATTTGCATGAAACAGAAAAATACCCCACTGCTTCCTCCACTTTTTCCACCACTCTTTGATCCCACATTAGAATAATACCTCCAGAAGCACCTTTAGAACCTAAGTATAGCCAATCTACATAAGGGCAGCCCCATATACTTCGAACAATCCCTCTAGTTATCCATTCAAGTTCAGTTTCCTGCAAACATACAATATCATGCTTCCAGGTATGCAGCAAGTTACGAATCTGAAGCCTTTTCTCAACCACATTCAGACCTCTGACATTCCAGGAAAGTATCTTTAAATTCATTTCGAAACAGATAGTGCCCGCTCCCTATTAGTACCATAACACCTAGATGAAGTAGAACCATAATTAATCAAACTAAATAGACCCTTCAACTCTCTTATACCTTTCACTCTTGAACTTTTCAAGTCACATGCTTTTTTCTCCAAAACAGCCCTACGGTGTAATTTAGCCTCAACTGCTAACAGGAATTCCGTCGCTTGATTTTCCAAACCTTGTAAGGACATGCCTAGAAAGTTATCAAACCCCTTGAATCTACTTTAGAACCACTCAGAGTAAGAGGCTTTCCTCATTGGATTCTCCACACCCACAACTTCCTGTCCTTTTATGGCCAAGGGTAGTGAAAAAGCTAGTGGTTCCACCGCTAGAGGTGACAAACCCCCTTCGTTAGGTAGTTTAGCAACCTCCGAATAGGTGTTTGAAACTCAGTCCTCCACAAGTACTTCATCCCCCTAAAACCGGGCTGATGACACCTCCAAGAGATCTGAAGACCTCAATGGAACCAAGGTTAGCTGATTTTGCTCTCCCAATACCTCTGTGACTTCACCCGGTGGTAGAGAAATTTGTATTGGAATAGCCACTCTCCTTCCATCTCATAATTCAAGCACCCACTACTTTGAATTCCCCCATTTCTTAACAACATTGCCGGAATGTTCCTGAAGTAACAGTTCGATATCTCGCTGCAAGTTAACTTTACCTTCAGAGATGGATACTGTCCCATTGGTCTCATCGGACTCAATAGATTCTGCATCGTCCCCGTCGGCACCGAGAAACTCCATCTCGGCATTATCAGAGATCTTCAGTGGCTGGGCTAGCGTCGAAGAGCTGCAAGGAGCAGCTTGAGAGTGATTCGGCTCGACAAACACCACCTCGCAGCTTTTAGACTCTTGCTCAGAGCTTGCCGAGACCGATGGCAAAGAAATCCCAGTTGTTTGGGTCTCGTCAGATGGAAAAGAAAAAGGGTGGGTTTGTTTTGTCTTGGGCCATCATATTGAAATGGGCTTAGGATTATCTATTTGGCGATTGGGCTTTGGTTTGAAGGGAGCTGAAGGGTTAACAAAGCTTTTAAAGCTTTGTTCATTGGGCTTCACATTCTGGCCCACTTCCTGGACTTTGGACCACTGAACTTTCCACACACCATCCAGCCCACGTTCCACTCTCATGCTCACATCCAGTGATAGATGAGATTCAGTGCTACTGCCAAAGCCATCTTTAATCTCCAGCGTGATTTTAGCCTTAGACTCTCTTTCTCAGTGATCAAATCACGAGAATCATGGCTATGATTGCGCAAGGTCGTTTTGTTTGTACTTTCAAAATTTGGTGGCTTTCCTCTCTTGCTACCACCACCATCTTTCCGATCAAACTCCACCGTCGCCAACAGCAAAGATTTGGACTTTTCCACTGTCGGTTTCAGTACATATTGAGGTTGTCTGCTAATTAGCGTCTTAGGAGCAATGGCTTTCCGCAGATGCAATCCAAACCCTCTCCACCCGCTACCCGATTTATCTTCTGGCACCACGATAAAGCCTTTCCGAGGGCCATGAATAAGTTCCGAGATCATAAAAAAACTGCCATGCGCATTGGAACCTAGTTGCAAAATAAAAACTTTATCTCCATCTCTGAAGGTTCGGGCAAAATTACCTGTAGTTACATTCGACATGAGATCCTCCACAATAGCTAGCAAACGCTTTGCACTCTCTTTGCCCATGAAAACTGATCGGAGCGAATCTCGATTTCTCTCACAAATACGTAACATATAATAAGTGCCTCCCTCTTCAACAGAGAATTCAAAAGTCTTGGACTCAACGAAAAAGAAAATGGAACCTCCCATAACAACAGAGTAAAACCTCAAATTTTGTGACTAATCGGAGATAGCTAGGCCTCAAATTTGTGACTAATCGGAGGTAGCCAAGCCTCCTAGTAACAATTACAGTGGTGATATTTTACAACATTCCATAATATGGTATTTTGCCCACAATAAGGATATTTTTTGGATTTATTTTTCCTGTAATCATTCACTAATTAATCTTTATTAATCTCACTGTTATGTTGAAATTATTAGATAAAGGGACCTACTTTCTGGTGAGTTGATTCAAGACTTTCATCACATGACAAGTGAGAAATTAGAGTTTATAGATCAGAGGAAAGGGCTTTATCTAACAAGCACCCGTACCATAGAACTATTGACTTTGATGTACATGTTGATCACTTCACATACCATGGAAACGGCTTTAGAGTTTTTGTTTCTCCGTGTGGTCAAGGAGAATAAATGGATGGTAAGAAGTAAGGTTCACAAATGGATACCACCTATGAACAACTGCATTATTTGCCAATGGAACTTCATATTTCAGCATTGATAGCACTATATCAGAAAGTCTCACTGCTAAAACAATTTTTTAAACAACTTAGAATCTTCAACACTTCCATAACACATCAACCGCACATTGCCATCACTTTAGGATCATTGTACATGGATGATGAATTAGCCAGGAAAAGCGGAAAAGAAGTTCTTTTTCGTCAACACAAGAATTCATGCCCATCATTAACACGAACATGTTTAGCAAAATCAACTTATATCCAAAAAAAAAAAAAAAAAAAAAAAAAAAAAAAAAAAAAAAGACACTATCAAAATATGTTTACCAGAATCAGCATCTTCCTTACATTCAATTATCAATATATATATATATATATATATATTTCTTACTTTTATCCCATATAGCAATTAGTTGCCCCTAAAGCCCTAACAGTAAACAGCTTAAAACCTGTAAGCAGCTTATAACCTCCCAAATGAATAGCATTATGCTCAATATTGCTAACAAAGTTCAGCTTGAAATTTTTTCTTTCGAAGAAATATCGGCTTATCATTAGTTCGTTATAAAGCCAATCTAGTTCTTTGCCCAGCAACTTAACTAGCAAACATAGCAGACTCAGCAGATATAGTAAAGGCATCACACATGATTCAATGACAAACCATCATATCTTATTAGAGAAATAAGGAGGCCACATTAGGTTTAAGTTTGTAGTTACCAGAAGAAAATCAAATCCACTCAAAACAATATAGAAACAAATTGCCACATATAGAAGGGTCAAATCATTGAATTCCGAAAAAGGAGAGAAGCACCCCAATAACTACCCCAGAATATTGAACATAATATAACATTATTCTTTAAAATTTTCTAAGTGCACATCATTATTTCATCACCATGTTTAGGACACAACAAACAGATTCCAGTAGGAACCATCATTGCTTATGTATATAGCTCCAGTCTTCTGGAATACATTTTGGGGCAGCCTCATGATTCTGCATAAGAAGATTGTATGCAACAACACCATTTCTTCTGCTGTAAACATCAAAGTGAAAGCAATATATTAACCATTAAACGTCATTGTAAAGCAACATGGTAGTCCCATCAATACACTTTGAGACATTTTTTCTCATGCATATCTTCATTGACAATCAAAACCATTAACCAGCCTCAAATGATGGTAATATGAGCTAAACCTAAATGAAAAGTGAATATACATGTAAGAATAACATGAATGTAGTTGTGTAAACTAAGATGTGACATCAAAGAAGAAAAAATTAGTGCAGCAATACTAAGGATGGACTGATTAGAAATGGTAAGTGCAGAAAAGCTATAGGAAGAATAAAACAAATATAGTCTGAGGATTGATTGGATGATACATGGCTTACAGTGAAGTCTAATGGTGGAACAGATTTACCCCCAGTCGTAGCAGTAATGGCTTTGTAGATGAACTAAGGCCACCCACATTTCTTTACACTAAGTGAAGAGAATTCCACATATTGTCAAACTATAAGATTTAACAGCATAGAGGAAAATAGTAACGATGAACTGATTTGAAATAGTAATTGCAGAAAAGCAATAGGAAGACCAAAACTAATATTGCATGACGATTGATTGGATGATACATGGCTTAAAATGAAGTCTAATGGTGGGACAGATTTACCCCCAGGTGTAGCAATAATGGCTTTGTAGATGAACTAAGGCCACCAACATTTCTTTACACTGAGTAAAGAGAATTCCACATTGTAAATTATAAGATTTAACAGCACAGAGAAAAATTTAGGACTCCAGAACTATTGAGTATAATGTAAATGTGGGAGGTATATTGAAAGTAATTCTAACAAAATTTTGAGAGCAAGATAAGTAATTGTTTGAGATGTAAGAAATATGTTTGATCAAACAGTATTCACTAATTCAACATATATTTTGAGAAACATCACAGTATCTTGGCCGCAACTAAAGAAATAGTGAATTATATAGTGTAAATTTGATTTTGATACAGATATATAATCAAAAACAGTTGTAAGTACTTGAGTATTCTTCTGATAATGAAGGTTCAGATGAATATTTTATTTTGTCAACCTAACACAATCCTCCTGCTTTTATTAGGAATCAAGGCCCTCAAACATTGGCTTAAGGCAATTTCTCTACTGATTCTTACCCAGAAAAACTAGTTCAAACTAAAAGATGAATAATCTTATATGATCTCAATTGAAGTAACATGGAATGGCTGTGTGAAACAAAAAGGCTCAAAGCATAAATTTGAACAAGGCTCTAAACAAATCAGAGTGGAAGCCAATATATGAAATATGCAAGATTGCCACTTACAGAGTGAGGCTTTCCAAGAACTTCTCTGTGCTTATATTTTGAGTCATCCTTTGGTGGTGAGCCAGGCTGTCCACCTGTCTTTCTCTCGTCCCGAGCCTTGTTGAAGATTACTGTGAACCCCTCAGCTGAGGCTGGGTCATTGACATCCCATTCACCAAACTTTGGCAATGGTCTATCCTTTTCCTGTAGACATTAAAAATTCGTATGATTTTTATGACTAATGAAATCTTCTTCCATGATCACATATAAAGGAAAATATAATACAACAATACGAATGAGATGTAGAAGGATGGGTGCTTCACATGCACTTAATGAAGCAACCAAAATAATTGTACCATTTTGATCCATAAGGTGATATTAGATTCTTCTAAGAAAATATGTACTAATGGAACAGGATACAAAACAGAAACATTGAAAAAATAAATCAAGAGGTCTTCTTTTTTCAATTGTTAAGAAAAAGATTCAAAGGTTGACAGTGACAGCCAATACTTAACCAATTTCCCTATGCAGGATCTAGATATCACACCATATGGTAAGAAACACGTATCAATATGATTGGTTTGTTTAAGTGAAAACAGTACCTCAACGGCTGGAGTTTCATGTGTTATTAACAGTATCACAAAGGAAGAAGAAAACCCATGAAATCAAACTAAAAATGTCAAGAAAAAAGCAAATTTTATAAGGAATAGTCGTTGAATCACAATAAAACAAGCAAGAACTAAGATGATAAAAAAAAAAACTCATTGGAGAGAACAATCTGTACTGACAGAAGGCAGGATACAAAATGTGGGCATAAAGAGAAATGATAACAATTCCTTGTCAAGGAAAAGGGACCAATCCACTTCTATTTCCGAAAGGCCATGTTATGGACCGTATAACCATACAACTGAAATTCTATGCACAAAAACTATTCTTATGAGCTATAACCATACTACTCTTCCAAAAAAGAAAAAAAAAAAAACTCATACTAACTTTTCTATACAAAATTTCAAACTATCCTTAGAAATAGAGGATAGTTTGAAACACTATAACCAAACTATTCTTATGAGCTATGACCAAACAAACAAAGCTCATGAACTGAGGTAACAATCAAGTCAAAGTATGAAAAATTCAAACTTTATAAAACTGGGCATCTTCATTAAATCCATTAAGGTTGCACTTCCAAGATTTAACTTTACACAACAAAGAACAAAACCAACATGTGTTACTGCTGAATAAATACATACACACATACAAACATACATCATAAAAAATCAAAGGTAACACAGTTAACATCGTTAATGAACAAAAAACCAGAACCAAAATCAAATCACATACAAACAAAAGGACAAAATAGACCAAAACCCAGAAGCAAAAAAACGAATTGGAAACTAAACAAATCGAATTCCTCTCAAACAAACATACACACATATCTATATATACGCATACATGTAGTAAAGTAAGAATTCATTTTCTGAGTATTTGGGGTGTGAGTTAGGACGTACCGCCATGACAAACAAAGAGTTAAAGTTTAAGAGAGATAAAGAGAACTCAGAGAAACTCAACAAAGTCTCTTCTTTGCCGATGATGATTCGTTTCCTTTTTCTCTATCTTGGAAAACCAAAACAGAGAGAGAGAAAGAGAGCCAGAGAGAGCCAATAGTTTAGAGAGAGAGAGAGAGAGTGTGTGGGCCAATGGGCCAGAAAAGAGAGACAAGGACATGTTTATGGAAATTAGAGAGTGGGATTTATTGAGGGCCCACCTTCCACCGGCTTTTCCATTTTCCATTTTGGAAAAAAGAAATTAAGAAAAACTATTCATTCAATTTCTTAAGTTAAATTATTCAATCATTTCTATAGTAGTAGCTACTTTATTATTATTTATTTAGGAGGTTAAAAGATTCGCAATCTAGAAAGTTTCAAAAGTTTCGTTCTTTATAATATTTTTTTATTATTAAATTAAAATTTTAACTAGTTTTTATAGACGAGAATTGAAATATTTCAAACCTCTTATTTAATTATTAAAAATTTTACTAATTGAACTAATTATAAGTTTAAGTCAATGACCAAAAATTATAACTTTAAATGGCTTTTTTTTAATGTATATTTAAAAATTAATTATATAATACCTATATAACTTTCAATAATGAACTTTGGATTTTAGAAAGGTCCCCAAATGGAAGAAAAACAAAATTCCTATTTAAGTGGCTATCAGATAACAAAACGTTAAATTTCAGTAATAAACCTATTTAAAGTACTATTAATTTTGATAGAGAGAGAAAAGGAATATTCTGTTCACTTTTCATGTTTCCTGTGTTTGTGAGAGCCAATGAATTTTTTATACCAGATATTTATACTATTTAGGATTCGAAATCACACAATCGATTAAGGGAACTCACTTTAAGCTTTTTACAATCTTCATTTCTTATTTGTTAGTTTGATTAGTCAATACGTGTGGGAAAGCTCAGATGATTTTGTCATGAACGTGTTTGGAAGAAGATTTGGACATGCCATTGGTTGAAATCAACTAACAATCTCTCTGTTTGTTTCAAATGAAATTATAATAATGAAAAATAAATCCAGCGATAAAATATATATATATATATATATATGCTCCATTATTGAAACAAATCTACTTTAATTTGTGCACTAATCTTTTCTTCTTTTTTCTTTTCCTTTCCTTTTTATTTTCTAATATATATATAGAGAGAGGGATAAAACTTAGAGAGAGTTCAATTAAAATTTTAAATTAGAATCTAATTTTACACTATGTGTCTAAATTTATATGAGGATCCACCATAGTTATCCTTATAGGTGTTCAATTAGAATCTAAAATCTAGTTATCATTGCACACCCCTGGAGTTCAAATCTTTAAGATAGAACTTCACACATATATATGCGTAGATTATACTAGTTTAGAATTCTATCTTGTATAAAAAAAAAAAAAAAAAAAAAAATCTAAAATCTAAGTCAGAGAAAATTTAAAAACTAAAATTGTAATATAATTTTACATCATATATCTAAATTTATGTGTACCATACAATAATTAACCTTTCTACCCTCTCAAAAAAAAAAAAAAAAAAAAAAAAAAAAAAAAAAAAAAAAAACCTTTCTAAATTAGATGCCTGATTTTATGCCACCTATCCCATTTAACTTTTATTAACTTGTGCTGGTGACTTTTAATGCGTGCAAGAAACGAAAAGACTTTTCCCATAGCCTTGACCCGTTGACCTCTCATGGTTTTATGTTTTTTTCATCTCCTTACTTAATCCGTAGAGGTTATCCATCTCTCCACCAAACACAAAATAGTAAATTTATTTGTTTTTTTAATATACTGTTGCATTAAATTTAATTCACTGTTTTCTACCCTATCATGAACTCTAAGTCTCTCTTTCAAGTTTCGACTATTCCTCTTCCATCAAAATTCAAATGTCAGCCCTTTGGATTTAAAACCTACTTTTATACCTCTATATATTAAGAGAATTAAAAAAAAAGTTAGTTATAACTTCATAAAATGTCAAAAATACTCATAATTTAATTAGATAATCCTTATTCTTAAAAGTAAAAATATGGTTAAAATTATAATTCAACAAAATTCAAAAACAAAAAACTACCAAAGAAAAATTTTTCCTAAAATTAGCACACGTTCTCTATTTAAAGATATCTACTCATGTTTGATATAATTTTTTTTCCTAAAAACTACCATACAATAAACTCAGCAGTTTACTTATTTTCAAAATCTTAAATTTTAATTTCTTAAAAATCTCTTCATATGTAACCTCCCTAACAACAGAAAAATTCAAATTGAAAAATTACATTAATAATTAATCCTCAAAACTTTTTTAATAATTAATCTATTACAATAAGCTAAATGTTAACCTATGACCGCCTTTCTTTAGATGTTCAAATCTATGTTCAACCTCTTAACAATGGTATTATGGCGAGTTTAGATAGGTTGAATTTCTATCCTTGCATATTTTAAATTGTGTTTTTTGTTAACAACATGTTAAAGAGGTATTAGTTAAGGTGTATTTAATAATTGAGTTTTTATATATTATTTGAAAAAAAAAATCAAATTACCCACAAATATTAAGAAAAACAACCATAGTCACAATGAATTATAGGCGCAATCCAATAAATTATTGACAAAAAAACTTGATAACGTTTATGTGTCAAAAAAATATTTGTATCGCTAAAATAATACTATATCAAATTTATTAATTTGTAGCAAACACAATAACGACCAACTACATATGTGACCAGTAACATTGCATGTCCATTCCATGTGATAAATGAGAAAAAGAATATGGCTACAGAGGGAATATGTATAATAATGAGAACCTTGACAAAAACAATATCATGAAAATTGTTTAATAACTCAAGCTTAACATCAATAGTATCACTATAATTGACCAGATTACATACTAGTATCTGATAAAAGCAAAAAGTTGGGAGCTAAGTTGCGGTTGGTTTATATTGTACCTAAAAAATTATTATGTTTACTTCAGCATTCTTGTTCCATATATTATGATTCAAAATAGCAGGACTATTAATTGTAAACTCATGTACTTGTAGAATATAAAACTTAACCTTGGATTAGTCTAGGATTAGTAAAATATTCTTTAGTACATAAACCCTACATTGGGTTCATTTTAGCACTAGAGCTTAATAGATATATGTATCCATCAAGGGCTTTCACCATGGATGTAAGCCGTCAGGTCGAAAGATGCATTCTCATAGTTTACGGTGGTTAAGTGTAAAAATGGTATAATTAGGAGGGTAAATTTTGGTTCCCCTCCCCCCTCACCTTTTTTTTATTTATTATTTTATAATTTAATAGTTACAAAGGAGGTAGAGGGATTTGAACCTTAGATGTCTCTGTTGAAAATACCAAATTGAGCTACAAGACTCTTGACTATTTAGCAATTAGCTTTGTTTAATTGCTCTCCTCCGAAACATAGTTTTCTAGTAATTCACTTTTATTATTATCATAACTAGCTTGTAACCTCATGCATATATATAGATACACTTAAAGTTATGCAATAAGATGCATAGTATAATTTATATATATATAATTTAAATACTATTTATAGTCATTTTTATATATATTTTGTTAACTCTTTAAAAAAATTTGTAAAAATATTATTAGGTATAAAATGTAAATTGTCCATGTTTATTTATTTATTTATAATTGTGAAGAAATTTTTTTTTTAAATTTTTACGATTCATTTATTCTAGAGTCTTTGATTTTGTACTTAATAACTCATTTGGATTATGATGTGGTTCCACATTTGATTCTAAAATTAAGAAATAAAACTCTTTAAGAATAAATAATTTATGACACATGATGCAAAATTAGAACTCTAATTTAAAATTATAATTTGAGTTTCTCTTAGGTTCACCTATTATTATATACTAGTGTTTAACCCGCGCAATGCGCGAGGTCATTTTACATATTAATGAACTTTGCAACTAACATAAACTTAGTTATTATACTTCCACTGCATACATTCAAACTTGAATAATGTAGTATATTTAAGCATATAGTGTCTAAAAAAAGAATTTGACTTTAAGCAATTAAAGCTTGACTTATTTTGAGCATCTTGTTAAGCTTCTACCGTATAAAAACCACATATAAGGTTGAAACACACCAATTTAAAAACTTACATGACGATTTCAAATAAGAAATCTGCTATTCCTAGGAACCATAATGAATCACATCGAACTAAAACTTGCATGACAATTTCAAATACTATATCTACCATTCCTAGGAACCAAAATGGATCAAACCATAAGATTAGAGAAAATTTTACGACCAAAAAGTTCAAAAGAAAAAAATGGTTACAGGTTTATGGAATAGAAAGTCAGAAAAATATTAGTTAGAGCCCTTGAGTTATGCATCGTAATTTGCATGACGGTTTGAAGGAACATATAAAAATTTGAAAGAAAAGAGATATCTCTTAATGTTTATGTAAATTAAAATCAATTTATCATTACGGGTTTAATATTTTTTAAGTCTTAATTCCATATTTGCATTTGATCCTCTGCTATGTACTTAAAATGTATTTGTCCATTTGCTTATCATTATGTACACATATAATAGTTTGATGAATCATTCATTCACACCCTTGTCAAGGATATATATATATATATATATCATGATTAGCAGAGATTGGTTCTCATTATTTTTTGGAGGTAATGTTAGTTAAAGATATATGTGCTAACTATTATTTGTTGATATAAGTTATGGGTATCTTGAATGGTTTTTTTGCTGCAGCTTATGAGGCTCTAGAATATCTTAATAAGTATAATTGCTTGTGGGATGTGAGGGGCAAGAGCTGGGGTTCAAGTCTTTAGGAGGGAGCTTCACACATATATACACTTAAATTAGGTTAGAGTAGAAATTTTATTTTGTATAAAAAAAATAAATAAATACCTTAATAACACCAAAACCAACACATGGGAATCTCTTAAGAAATTAATTTATGCCACAACCTAAAAAGTTATTAATTTTGTACAAAGAACATTATATTTTTAAATTTCACAATCAAAACATGCAAAATCTATGAAATATAAACTTTGTAAAAAGAACATTATATACTTTCAAATTTCAAAGTCCCACAATTTCAACCCCTCTTTAAAAGTAAAAGAACAGGTAAGAGGGAAAATAAAAACCAAAAATTAAATAGAACTTTGTAGAGTAAGGTATTGACAGATTTAAATCCTAAATACACAGTAAAAAAAAAAAAAATTCAAAAAAAATTCAATAGAAATCATTTAACAAATGCAATACACAAGAACATTTTACATATTTAAAATACTATCTACTTAACATAAGAATATAATAAAATACTTTAAATTTCATCTGGGTAATGTAGTATATCTATTGGTTTTTTTTTTTTTCTCTTCAAATTTTCTTCTTCTTCAATGCATTTTGTTTAGTAGTCGTGCTTCGTTTGTGAAGCATTTGAATTGGTATGCTATCATCATCTAACTTTCCTCTTCAATAAATATGGCAGTTGTGAATAGAGAACCGCTTTCCTCCCTTGTTTTTCTTACAAATTTGTCTTTTGTGTCCTGCAATAATTTTCACTTAAATTAAAAGGTGCTTCAAGAATTCACAAACATTTAATAAATCCTTAAACAATAAGTTACAATTCTCTCATAAGCAAAATTTAGATTGCTTTCATTGTACTACATTGGCTTCAAAGGCATCATAAGAAGTTCTAATATATTATTTTTAATTTGATGAGAACTTCTTATGTACCAAGCACGTGTGCATAGTAAATAATGTGCAAATTAGGAATTCCAAACAAAATGCTGCAAAAAAAAGTGAGTGTGGCACAAATAATTTTAACTGAAAACACTCTAATTTTGTGAATCTCTAGAACATGTTTGGAAGTAATATTAGTTGCCAACTATATTTTGAATCTCCCTTGGTAGGACATTTACATCCAATTTCAATTTTTGTATACACAGTCACAAATTTAGCTAAGTATACATACATACATCATGACTGTACCATTAGTTTTTTTTTTTTTTTTTTTTTAATTTTTTTAATTTTTTTAATAAGTTTATTGCATTCATAGTACTATACTAACCTTGCAAGCTAGAAATTGTCAAATATCTTGAGTATTCTAATGAAAATTTATCTAATTATAAGAAATGTTCAAAAGTGAAATTTCTCTTCAACAATAAATAGTAATGTTCCAAATCAATCAAACCATGTGAGCCTTAATTTTAAGATACAATATATAAACCATTTTGGATATATTATTGTCTTTAATAAAAAAATAAGAATTTCTTTAACTCAGAATTTCAAGTAAATTTCTACATTCTCATTCACATTCATGTCTTCATTCTAATTAATAATTTACTTTAAGTTCTAACCATTCACTTTTGTAATTGTATTCTATTGTTAATCAAGCAATCATATCAAGATTATAATGGGCAGTCCTTTTTATCAAGTGTTTGTGACGTTGAAATCTTATAGGATGCAATTACTATGTTAGGAAAGACTATGTTGGAGAAATTTCACAATACAGCATCCCAAGGTAACAACATTCATGAAAATCGTGAGAAAAACTAAAAAAAGCTAAAGACCACAAACCAAATATACAATTTTGTTTCGAAATTGTAATTAGTAATTATAGAATTCTTACATGATGAAGCTCAAGACAATAAGAGGAAAATATTAATAAAGATAAAGTATTAAGAGGAAAAGCTACGGAAAACATGCAGCATACCTTTGTAATTTTTTTTAAAAATGGTATATAATGATATGTATGTGTACAATATTGGTAAATGTTTATAAAAGTTCAGCTCTCAAACAATAAAGAAATATAATTGACATTTCTATTTGAAATTGCCTTTGCTTGCATCTCTGCAAGTTCTTTTGCAGTCTTAGATACAATTTTCTCAGCTCATTTGTCAAACAAAATGAATGTTGTAACAGCTCATCAACAAGAGGAGGTACTTTCTTAAGTAAAGGCAACTTAACCTTACCCTCCATACAACACAGAGAGAATTTTAGGTTCTTAGGACTCTTAGATTTTACTGTTCTCTCTTCATACCATGAAATTGAACCACAATACACGCATAAATAAGAAGGTGGACCGAAATTCCAAGGTTCATTAGATTTTCCTATATGAATTTTAAAATATGGGAACAACATTAAAGATGTGAACAAAATGAAAGTCAAGTTTTTTTTTTTTTCCCCCTGTAAATTTAAGTCATTTACTTGGAAATTCTTCACAACCACTCTCATTTTCTAATTCATGGATTCCTTGAAGAACATCAAAACAATTGGACCTACCTTTTACCAAAGTATCATCTGTACTTATGTTCATTCTAGTTTCTCCAAAGGAATGGCCCGTGTCAATGTCAATTCTAATAATCAAATGTGAATAGAAAGTTTTATTTTCAAATTTAGAGAAAGGAATGTATAAAGAACTAATAAGTACAAAGTGGCAGAAAGAGAAGTGAACCTCTTAACACATAAACATTAGTACTTGTACCAGGTGAATGCAACAAAGAGTAGTCATGAATTAACACCATTCCTTTTAGCAATGACCATTCCCCTGTATTTCCTAGCCTGGGTATATTTATTTTGTAAACAGTTTTTTCTTTCATGCCATTTTCTATTGGTTCGTTTC
Source organism: Quercus gilva (assembly GCA_023621385.1). NCBI lineage: Eukaryota > Viridiplantae > Streptophyta > Magnoliopsida > Fagales > Fagaceae > Quercus > Quercus gilva. The sequence goes on from CM042476.1 coordinate 73,810,464, forward strand.
TCAAAAATTTGCAACCATCTTTTTAGGCGTGCTTCTCTTTCATTTTCCTCTCTCTCTCTCTCTCTCTCTCTCTCTCTCTCTCTCTCTCTCTTTTTTTTTTTTTTTTTTTTTTTTTTTTTTCTACTATCATATCATGGTATAGGAAAGAAATAAGTTTTAGCATTTATTTTAGAATCAAAGAGTCCATATTTGATCATCTTTAAAACTATTTTAGTTCTATTTTTTTTAATCAAGCATCAACAAAGGACAAAGAGTTACAAATTAAATAATAGCTACAAAGGGAAAATTAGGCTTTCCTAACCTTTCAATTTAAATTAGTAGCTCTTATCGAATAGTAGCCAAAAGTCTTATAAGTCAGGGACAAGTGATCTACATTAACATGTGGGGGAAAATATGTCATTATAAATACAAAATTCCTAATAAGAGCCAATATAAATGAGGCGCTAGAAACCGAGATCCTATAAGATGTGATTGTGTGCCATGTAATTAATTATAATTATCTAAAATTCAGAAAACATTGCAGGTTTATATAAATGAACCATTACAAATTTTGAATCAATACCAAACTCAAATTTAACAACAAAAAGTAATCCATATATAAAAACACTATTTGAAATTGAAACTCTCATTTACAGAGTCATCACCAATCACAACTGAAATCCTTCAAAATCAAGAAAACTTAATCTTTAGGGTAGACTGAAATCTGAAAACCATCTTAGGTCATATGCAAGGTTTGTTTCAAGAGGAACATAGATTAGTTCATGAATAAAGTGAAAGAGCTTTTGGTTGGTCAATTTCTATACTAACTAAAGCAATTCAATACCATAGTTTTTTGGCTTTAAGAAATTTCCAAGTTTTACCAAGTGGCGCATAGAGTTTGAAAGGCTTTCTACAATCTTCTAGGGAAGACTCTTTCCCATACATTTGATCATTTTGCAATTAACTAATCTGGGCTTAAGTATGGGGTATGTCTCAATTAGTTTTTAGTTATAGCCCTACAGCTATCTTTGCCATATAAAACACTTGGCTGTTTTGTAAGAAGAGTTGGTAAATCAAACTGACAGGTTAGGATGACTTGACTTACCTTGTATTTATCTGATATTTTAGTTTAGATTTGGTTAATGACATATTTGGGTTTGTATTGGTTTTGTTTTGCATATTTTTGTCATTTTTTTAGAAGTATGTGGATTCTATTAGTTTTTGTTTTGGACTAAATAGAACAGAATTGTTAGGACATATGTGTTTACATGTTAGGAACATATGTCACATTTTATGTAAATTGGCTAATCCTTTGACAAAACGCACTCTACTTGTAATTGGGTAGTTCTAGGTGTATTTAATACTTCAAGAAACTATGTTTCAAGATCAAGTGTTGAAGTCATCAAGTCTGTCCAAGAAAAAGCAAGTTGAAGTGAAGAATTTTTAAAACTCGACACTTGCTCGACACCTACCTCGACACCTGCTAGCTGTCGAGATTTACAAAAGTCAGAATTCTAATATGATTTTCTTGGGATCCGTGAATGTGTTTTTGGGCCTTCTTTTCTTCTAACCCTAAACATATAAAATGATTATTTTAAGAGCCGTCAACATAGACACAAGTTGCATAAGCATTGAGCAATCCTTGTTCAAGCAAATTGTGATCTAAGACGAAGTTCTTGACCTAGTTCATCTTCTTCAAGAAGTTGCTGTGTACTTTGCACCGTAGGGTTTTGTGACCAAGCATCTTCTTGATCTTCATTGCATAGGATGATCTGAAGAACTTTGCAGCCAACCTCTCTTCCTAAAGTTGGTGTTTGAAGTCGCGTACTGGGATCCGCGCATCTGGTTAGTCACGTACTTGGGAGCCGTGCATCAAAAGGGGGAACTGTCACTACAGATCAAGTCCGATTGGGTATTGGGGTAAGAGTTCAACTGTAGGTTGATAAGGTACTTGGGATTCCTTATTTGTAACTGCTTGATTTGATAATAGTGGAGTTTCAGGAGTGGTGACCTGAAAATCACCCGGTGGGGTTTTTGCCGTTAGGGTTTTTCCCCATTCGTGAACAAATCACCGTGTCTTTTATTTTCCGCTGCATATTTTGTTATTCGGTGATTTGTTTGTGCTGCCACGTATTTGCATGTTAAATTGATTAATTAATAACTTGGCTAAATTAATTAATTAGTTTAAATCACAAGGGGTCATTCAGTTTGTGGCCTATCAAGTGGTATCAGAGCGGGCACACTCTGATTAGTTATTAATCTTTGCTGTGATTGATCCATTGACCCCTGTTTGTCATGGATAGAGGACAATCTCTCATTATACCTCCTTTATTTGATGGGACTAACTATGCCTACTGGAAAGTACGCATGAGAGCTTTTTTGCAGTCCTTAGATGAGAAGGTGTGGCAAGCTGTGGAGATTGGCTGGACAAAGCCAAAAGAAGCGCCGGCTGATTGGGATGAAGCCAAGATCAAGGCGGCGAACTTCAACAGCAGAGCGCTGAATGCTCTATTTAGCGCTGTCACCAATGAGGAGTTCAAGAAGATATCCTTAACAGAAACTGCCAAGGAGGCGTGGACCATCCTCCAGACAACCTATGAAGGAACAAAGGCTGTCAAAGATTCAAAGTTACAAAGGCTCACTACTAGCTTTGAAGAAATTAAGATGCAGGAGGATGAGTCGTTCGATGAGTTCTATGCCAAGCTGAAAGACATAGTGAACTCAGCCTTCAATCTTGGGGAAACCATCCCTGAACCCAAGGTTGTAAGGAAGGTGCTCAGATCTCTACCTGAGAGATTTCATGCCAAGATTACGGCAATTGAAGAATCAAAGGACATTGATAAAATTCCTTTGACTGAGCTGGTTGGGAACTTGCAGACCTACGAGCTAGGGTTATCAAGGATAGGCAAGTCAAGCAAGGGCAAGAGCATGGCCCTGAAGGCGAAGAGCAGTGATACAGATGAGTCTTCCGATGATGAAGATTCAAAGATGAAGTCCTACATTACGAGGCAGTTCAAGAAATTTATGAAGAATGCCAATGAGAGGAGCTTCGACAAAGACCGCAGGCAATCCAGTTCTTCACAGTTCAAGAGCCAAGACAAGGGAAGGAAGGATGCCAAGGATGGCGGTCAGTACACTGTTCTTGCAGGACCAAAGTGCTTTGGGTGTCACGGGTTTGGACACATGAAAAATGAGTGTCCTACATATCTGAAAAGCATTGGGAAGAGCAAGGCTCTAGCTGCAACCCTTAGTGACACTGAGCCTGAAGATGATTCCGATAATGAGGATGACGGAATCCTAAATGCTTTCACTGCTTCAGTCAATTCTACTGATGGGATTGTTGAAGAAGAAGAAGAAGAAGAATTGGTGGACACTGAATGTGAAAAGATGGATGACAAAGATGATATCTATTCAGCCTATGAGAAGCTTTACAAGCTCTCTGAAAAGCATGAGAAGTTATCTAGGCTGGCCACCAAGAAGCTCAGTGATGTGGAACTCGATAGAGAAGAATTGTCCACAAAGTTTGATGAGGCGAATCAAACTATTGGTGCACTGAGATTTGAAAACAACTTCCTGGCTGAGAAGACCAAGAAGCGTGAAGCAGAGCTGTGTCAAGTCAGAGCTCAACTGGAGAGGACTTCAAGTGCAAAACTTGATGAGATGCTCAGCAACCAGAAATCTGCTTCAGATCGAACAGGTTTAGGGTATGGTCTTTCTTTCTCTAACTCTGCTTCTACTAGTTCTACTGTTTTTGTTCCTCCTGCTGATACTGTTAAAATTGAGAACATTGATGTTAAAACTGAATTAGCTAGTGAGAACGTAGACAAGGGTAAATCCATCTTAGGAGCACCCCCTAAGTTAGAAAAGAAAGGTGCTAAACTCCCTAAGGATAAGAAGGCTAACTCTCAAAAGCCCAAACAGAAGAAGCAGCATCTCTGTTATCATTGTGGAGCAGCAGGTCATACTCGACCAAATTGCTACAAGTGGCTAGCCACCCAAAAGAGCAACAGTATGACAGCATCTAGAAGCCAAAATCAGCTTCAATCCTCTCTTGCTCCTCTTGGAGATCTTCTGAAAGCCCTCATGTTCCTTTCGAACTTGAACGGGTGTAATCCTTCCCCCTCACCGCCGTTTCAAAGTCTTAATCAAAGGAAAGGTTCTTCCAAGGTGTGGAAGAAAAAGGACTCTAAGTGATATTATCACTTTCTTCTCCCTTTTTGTTTTTCTCTTTTGTTGCATTGCTTGTGTGTTTTGCATTTTTGCTGAGTCAGTCTAGTTTTATGCATTGTTTTGTTTTTTTTAACATGTCTTTGTGTGTTTACTTTCAGTTTTGTTTATTTTGTTTTTCATATAAAAATAAAAAAAAAAAATTGAAAAATTGAAAAATACAAAAACAGTGTGTGTTTTGTGTACTTTGGTACTTGTGTACCTTAGATGGCCAATGAAACAAAGTTTTCTAAACTTTGTATCTCTTGTAGCTTAGATGAGCATTCCTATGCACAACTAAGCAAGTGAGCTTTGTGGCTCTTGTTTGTGATGAGTAAGATTAGGTTATTTCTTAGACTTAACACTCATATCACTCTTTTTGACGGGTAGGACTAGAAAATCCTAAGAGAAAGGCATAAATAACCATCTCACCACTGTTGCCCGCCAATCATTAATGACATCTGTATGCTTCGGCATAGCAAAAGTGTGATGTCAATGACATTTGTGTGCTTAGGCATAGCAAAATTGAAATGTCAAAATATCAATGGGTATTTCTTTTCTTTCTCATAAGCCCATGTATGATATGTTTAAAAAGAAAATATGCAAAGAAAATAAAAAGCAAAAAGATTAAAAATGCTTTAAAAATGGTTGCAAGCGTGTATTCTAGGAGATGTGGGAGTTACAGGATGTACCTCGAAGGTGATAGTCCCCATCAAACAGTTATGATTGTGTGTGAGTTAAAGTTATTTGCTTATATCTCAGATCATCATAACATGTATACACATATGCAATCTTGCGATGTTTTTCACACACAACACGCAATATTCTTTGCTACTTTTGATACATGTGCAGGTACAATGTGATTTGGCCATCACAAAGGTTTACATGTGCTTTTGTATGCTCACTAAACTGTCATGACTTATTTTTGAAATATAAAATTTGTTAGACTTGTTTAGTGTGTGTGTGTGTTCTTGGGAGATCCGTGTGCTTAAATTTTCATTGAGAGATGATTTTTGAGAGATTTATATGTTGGTTGAATCATGGTTGAGGTGCATGTCTTGATTGCATTCATGTTTGTGTTTTTCACTTCTCGAAAAACTGCATTTCATAGCTGGCTCGACACCTTCTCGATACCTCCTCGATACCTGGTCAGCTGTCGAGCCTCTAAGCCTTTTCTTTATCGCAATCTCGATACCTCCTCGACACCTGGTGGATCGATCGAGAAAATCTCTGTCTCCTCGATACCTCCTCGATACCTCCTCGACACCACGTCGATCGATCGAGCTTCTTATGTTGGATGAGCTGTTTGGTACCTCGATACCTCCTCGATACCTTAGCTGTCGAAGGCATATTCTCTTGACACCTTTCTCGACAACATCTCGATACCTCTCGACACCTCTGCTGTCGAGATTTACTGGAGATCCTATATAAGCTTCAGTTCGCGATTTTTCTCTCATTTCTCTCGATCTCTCTTCGATCTGTCCGAGGCGGTTGGTCTTCCTGTGCACTTTTCTTCAATCCAATCTTCATCCCAAGTGATTTTCAGCTTTTCTTGCTTCAAATCAAGTGGTATGATCTTCTTTTCCATTTCTTTTCATGCATTTCATGATTTGAAACTTAGGTTTTGGGATTTTTTTTTTGAAAACTTTGGGTTTTTCAAAATCTTTGAGTTATTGGTGAAATTTTGGGTTGGTTTTTCAATGAAAAGTGTTTAGAATGACATGCATTGCATTCCATGTGCATTAGAATGATATGTTCATGCATTTAGTTGTGTGATTCTTGTCTGTGTGCTGATAGGATTGGATTGGGCTGAGCCCATGATGCTTTTTATGTTAGCATGTCACATGATCATGCATTCCCATGCATACGTCCATTTTTGTTCAAGATATTGTTATATTTGAACTGTTTGGGACTTTTCTGATTGTCTCCCTCTCTATCTTTTTTCTTTTTCTTTTACGTTAGTTGCATCTATGGCACCTAAACGTAAATCCACTCCGGCCCGGAACCCTCTGCGTTCTGGAGCCTCTTCATCTTCTGATACTGCTCCTCATAATCTTCGGTTCCGTGATGAAGATGCCTACAAGGCATTTACTGAGAACTTTTCTAAAGGAGGTGTTCATTCGGAACGCCACGTTGTTCTGGCAGACTTTGCCGACACTGACCTTCCCTCTGTCATTCACAGTAGGGGATGGGGGTCACTGTGTGACATCCCGGTCACCTGTCCTCTCGTGCTGATTCAGGAGTTTTACTCCAACATGCATGGGATTGATCGTTCAGTACCTCTCTTTTTCACTCGCGTTCGAGGTACGCGCATCCCTGTCACACCGCAGCTAGTGGCGGATGTGCTTAGGGTTCCTAGGATAGAGTTTCCTGACCATCCTACTTGTGAGTGACTGAGGACTGTGTCCAGGGATGAGCTCATTTCTGCTTTCTGTGAGCGCCCTTCTGAGTGGGGTGAGCATATGTACACATCATGTAGACCTTTTGCTAAAGGTCCTAGATTCCTTAACATGGTGATGACTTTTGTACTTCATTCTCTTTCCCATTATAACTCTATCACCGAGCCTCGTGCTCGTTTCTTGCTTTCTCTACTTGAGCATCTCACGATAGATTTTCCTTCCCACTTCATTTTCTCTATCATAGATGTTCATTTAGATGCGGCGTCCCGTGATAAGCTCATCTTTCCTTCTGCTATCACGAGGATACTACGCCATTTTTCCATCCCTTTTCCCTCGTCCGACCACTTCACACACATCTCTGCCATAGATGCCGCTACCGTAAAACGTAGTGAGGCACAGTTCAGGGCGAGACAGCCGGATTTCACTCCTCCCTCCCGTTCGGCTCCATCCAGATCTGCTCCATCTACATCAGCTCCTCCTTCTTCTTCGGGCGATGTATCTCTTGGAGACATTATGGCGCAGCTGCAGCGCATGGATGCTCGCCTCGATACACTCACCACTGAGTTGTATCAGGTGAATGTTCGTGTTGGTCGTATTGCACGACGGCAGGCGACCATGGGTGGTTTTGCTTCTGAGGCTTCTCCTCCACCACCTCCTCCAGTGGCTTCAGATTCTGACTCTGAGGATGATGATGATGATGGTGATGACGATGATGCTTCAGATGATGATGATGGAGATGCTAGCTCTACTGATGAGATGTCTACATGACACTCTACCCTTTGTCATTCGTGACAAAAAGGGGGAGTAGTTTTGGATTATGAGAGTAGTCATCTTAGGGGGAGAGTTAGGATAGGACATTTTTGATAGGGGGAGTGTTCATACTTTTTGAGGGATGTAGTGAGGCTTTTGATGTATCTTTTTCTTTTCTAGTCTTATTAGATACATTGGTCTTGTATATCAGTTTACATACATTGTACTTATCTTCTATATATGTGGATGTATGTTTCTTTTTCACCTACCTCTTCATGTGTTGTTTCTTTTCTCTCTTTATACACATGTTCTTTATATTTGTATGCAATCTAATTATTTCTGTTTCACACAAGATGCCTTGATGAGTTTTGTTTATAAGTGTTTCAGAAATACAGGTTGTCAAAGTCTACTTGCCATAAACTCTCTTCTTGCAAAGTTTTTCAAGAGTTTGTGTTAGGATAGATTTTATTGTATGTAACAAGTGAATATGAGTTGAGTGATTTATGACTTCTCTCATATGTTCATTTGTTTGTTGTGGTTTTGTCACGGATTGCCAAAGGGGGAGATTGTTAGGACATATGTGTTTACATGTTAGGAACATATGTCACATTTTATGTAAATTGGCTAATCCTTTGACAAAACGCACTCTACTTGTAATTGGGTAGTTCTAGGTGTATTTAATACTTCAAGAAACTATGTTTCAAGATCAAGTGTTGAAGTCATCAAGTCTGTCCAAGAAAAAGCAAGTTGAAGTGAAGAATTTTTAAAGCTCGACACCTGCTCGACACCTACCTCGACACCTGCTAGCTGTCGAGATTTACAAAAGTCAGAATTCTAATCTGATTATCTTGGGATCCGTGAATGTGTTTTTGGGCCTTCTTTTCTTCTAACCCTAAACATATAAAAGGATTATTTTAAGAGCCGTCAACATAGAAACAAGTTGCATAAGCATTGAGCAATCCTTGTTCAAGCAAATTGTGATCTAAGACGAAGTTCTTGACCTAGTTCATCTTCTTCAAGAAGTTGCTGTGTACTTTGCACCGTAGGGTTTTGTGACCAAGCATCTTCCTGATCTTCATTGCATAGGATGATCTGAAGAACTTTGCAGCCAACCTCTCTTCCTAAAGTTGGTGTTTGAAGTCGCGTACTGGGATCCGTGCATCTGGTTAGTCACGTACTTGGGAGCCGTGCATCAAAAGGGGGAACTGTCACTACAGATCAAGTCCGATTGGGTATTGGGGTAAAAGTTCAACTGTAGGTTGATAAGGTACTTGGGATTCCTTATTTGTAACTGCTTGATTTGATAATAGTGGAGTTTCGGGAGTGGTGACCTGAAAATCACCCGGTGGGGTTTTTGCCGTTAGGGTTTTTCCCCATTCGTGAACAAATCACCGTGTCTTTTATTTTCCGCTGCATATTTTGTTATTCGGTGATTTGTTTGTGCTGCCACGTATTTGCATGTTAAATTGATTAATTAATAACTTGGCTAAATTAATTAATTAGTTTAAATCACAATGGGTCATTCAGTTTGTGGCCTATCAAGAATAATAAAATTCTATTAGGTTTTTCCATCAGTTTACAGTAACAAAATATATTGTTAGGATTCTCTCTTTTTTTTACCATCTAACCAGTTTGCCTAATCTGTTGCAATTAACTAATTTGGCATAAAGTATAGGGTATGTCTTGGCTGTTACTTCTAGGGATGGCCACGGGTAGGGTATGGATCGGGTATACTCATACTCTACCCGAAAAGTTTACCCATGGATGCTCAAATATCAATGCCCATTAGTATCCACACCCAAATCTTACCCGGATATATTATCCATGGATATCTGTACCCTACCCGAAACCCATTTAATTTTTTTTTTTTTTTAAATCCAAAACATTTTAACTTAAAAACTAACCAATAGTTTTATCGCCCCTCCACGTGTATTTTTTCCCACTCTTTGGTCTGTTACTGTATATATATATTATCTCCTCAACCAAACAGAAACTTAGCTCCACCTCAGTCGTTAAAAGAAAATCCAAAAGTAAAATCAGAACACAAAATTTTCTGAACAAGCAAACAAAGACTATAAGAGAGAGAGAAAGACCATGGAGAAGGTCGTAAACGCGATCGGAGATTTGGAGGAAGTTAAGGATGGAAACGACAGCGTCGGGAGTGATACCATTACAACGTGGAGACATAGTGGAGATGAGAGAGAGATCAGCTGGTCTAACCAAGGTGGAGTAGTGTCATTTCGTTCTTCTTGATGATCCGCCTCCAACACCGTTGCCGAAGCCGGTGAATCTTTCTGATAACAGAAGAATCCTCTTCATCGAAAAAATGGTGATTTCATTCCTCTGCAATCACATTTGACAGAATCACCATCTTCAACGCCTTCGACGAAGAAGACGACGACTTCTTTTCCATGAACTTCTTCACCATTGTGGCTAAGTTGGGATTTGAAGGCTTGGATTTGGTGTAGGGAAGACAAATCAGATGGCTTGGAGGACTTGACATTTTTTTTTTTTTTTGGACCAAAGGTGATAAGGAGGACTTGACATTTGACAATGAGTGCTTTTGTCTTTTGACGACATAGTGGTTTTTTTTTTTTTTACTGGTTGGGTTTGGATAATATTCATACCCTACCTGAACAATTTGGATAATATCCATACCCTACTTGGTTAAGCTTTGCCCATGAAGAACCAGGTATTACCCGGAACATTTGGATCGGGTAGGGTTGGATATCCATTACCCAATGGGTACGGCCATCCCTAGTTACTTCATAGGCTTAACAAAACCATCTCTCTTGTTATTTATTTATTTATTTTTCCATAAGGATTTTGTAAGTAAAAATAGATGACTATATCTGCTAGGTATTCAACAAAAGGCCTCCAATAAGTTTTTTTTTTTTTTTTTGATAATTCAATAATAATAATTTATATTTAATTTGCTTGAAGCTACATTAATGATCGGTTTGCCAAAAAATATGTAACTTAAATGCCATGGACACCACAATTGAGAAACAACAACAACAATAGAGATACTCTATAATGTGCCCCATCAAGATTGATAGGAAAATCATACATTCTTATCCACTTCAATCAGTTTCTCTAACAGCATAAATTATTCAATAGACTATGGATGTTATATATAAGTAACAACAACATCAAAATAGGAACTTAGTGCTTCTTGCCACTTCATAAAACGTAAATTATAAACGATAAAAATAAATTTTAGAATAAAAAACAACAACAGAATTTTATCAAAAATTTGTGAGCATATTACTAAAATGTAGTTACCGTTACCATTACCATTACCATTAGTGGAATCTTTCTAACGTGGAGACCATCAATTACATACAGTTGGGTCAATGATTGGGTAGGAAATGGCAGAGTTTTTTGGACTACCAAAACATACTTATTTATCTTCAAAAGGCTAAAATTGAGTGATTTGTATGACTCAAGATGTAATGAGCTTTCTCTTCTAATAATAAAGAATAACAGATACACCAGCTTTGTTGTCTTCCAAAACAGCAAGCATCCTTATTTGATTTTAAAAAAATCTAATGTTCGATAACCCAATATTGTCCATCAGAGAGATTATATAAGTCATTCATATACTGAATGTGATAGGCAGAGAATGTTCATTAGATTAGATAACTATAATTAAAATGGGCATAAGAAAAATGTTATCTTTTACCTTCAATGACTAATACATTCAAAGAATTTGAATTTGATAAGAACAACAATATTAATAATATTCTCTTCTTACTTATTCAAAAAAAAAAAAAAAAAACCCAAAAAAATAAATCATATCAATAATAAACACGTCTATAAGACATTTATCAAACAGGTATGATGTACATAGTACAAATCCTTTTTTTTTTTTGTTGTTGTTGTTGTTGTGATGATTGCAAACTGTCCAACATAAGCACTAACTTACTAGATATCTAAAACCATATTATATTAAAATTGGTATTATAGTATTTATACTATAGAAGGCATCGTTAATGGAAGCCTAACACAAATAACAAAATCAAAACCAATCCAACCAAGAAATTCAAACCTAAATCATATTCAATCCCCAGATTTATAAATCAAAGCTAAAAAAAAAAACAAAAACTTTACCCATTACGGGTATACGGCCTGTCTCTCTGTGCCTACGATTCCGATAAACCTTAACCGAACAATAAACCTAAATAAATAAGATTGAAAAAGAAAAAAACAAATATTAGCACAACACTCAATCCTACACTTATCTGATCCCAAGGATTTCATTAAGATAAGTTACAGGAAACTGTTTTTAATTTCGTTTCTTTACGGTGAAAAACCAAAACTAAAATCAAAAAAATTTTTTTTTTTTGTAATTTCAGTAAGTTATAAAAAAAAAAAAAAAAAAAAAAAAAAAACCCTATCCTATCAAAGAATTTAAAATGAAAAATCAAATATCATACATAAATCTTATCAAAAAAAAAAAAAAAAAAATCATACCTAAATCTAAAAAGGGGGGGAGAATGTACCAGCAGCAGTTCCGATAATCTGATGGTGGTGCGTATTTTTTAATTTTGTTTACGGTGAAAAACCAAAACTAAAATCAAATTTTTTTTTGTAATTTCAGTAAGTTATATATATATATATATGTGTGTGTGTGTGTATATATAAACCTATCCTATCAAAGAATTTAACACAAAAAATCAAAAAGGGGGAAAGAATGTACTGGCGACAGTTCCGATAATCTGATGGTGGTGCGTATATGGCCTTACAGTGTTGATGGTCCATAGATTTTTCTTCTATGGCAAGGCTACTGATGGTGGTAGGAAGCCGAACTGATGCTGGTGGCAACGACATTCACGAACACTATCTCTGTATCCCTTTCAATCATTATATGTTTTACAAAACCCAAAACAAAAACAAATCAAATCTAAACCTACCCAATAGGAAAACTCAATTAAAAGTAAAAAAATACCCAAATCTAAAAAAATTTACCAGTGTTGATGGGCCATTGATTTTTCTTTCAATGTTCTTGTGGTTTCGGTGGTCTGATTCTTCCTCTTTCTCTGTTTCTTTCTCCGTGTTGCAGCGAAGAATCGCAAGTTAGAGTGAGTCTGCCTTTTGATCGGGAAATACAGTTTGGGTTTTTGGGTTTGTGTTCTTTTTTTTTTTTTTTTTTTTTTTTTTTTTTTTTTTTTTTGGGATAAGCGGCTTGGTGTTTTTATAATGAGTCTCTCCAAACGATGTCTGAAAGTGAGTCTCTCCAACGCATCAAGCGAGATTTGAAACAATTTACTCTACACATGTCAGTTTTTTAAGGTGCCTTTTTTCCTAACATGGCAACACCTCCTTAAAGGCTTTTGCTTTTATATATAGTATTAGATATAGATTATTCCCAAACATAATACAAACTTGAAGTTTACAGAATTTTGAGACGTTTCAACTCAGAATTCTTGGCGTCTCCCACGGAGACATATAGTTTAAACCCTCAAATCTCCATTATTGTAACAAGTTATCAACAACAACAACAACAAAGAGCATGACCCTACCAATCAAACTTACCCACTTAATACTCTTTACTTCTGTGTAACGCTCATAAACGTTAACTTACATGAGTTACAAAGGGGTTGATACATCACACTTTGGGTGGTTAATGAAAGTAAATATGCATCCTTCTCAATTCTCTCTTCATAGCTTTTTAGGCTATGGAATTCGTGTACCTCTTTTTCTTTTTCTTTTTCTTTCTTTGAGAAAATGGAATTTACGTACCTTGGCTCTATTGCAAATACCATAATTAATGAACATATTCATGAAGCAAAATCATGACAAAAGTAATTGCATAATAGCATTCACATTTGGGTATCTAAAAAAATACCTATTTTACGCTCCAAAAAGCCATTTTATCTATTCTACCAACTCATTTAACAATACACTCAACATCTCATTTTTCATTTTTATGTACAAATGTACAATCCAATAAAATAATATAAACTATACAATAAAATAATATAAATTACTATTCTCTCTCTTCCCCTTCTTCCTCTCTGTCTCTCTCCCACTGGCAACATACCGACCAACCACCACCACCATTGAACCATCAAACCAGCCACCCAAATCGCAAATCAATTCAAACCCAAGTCTCAGTCACCGATTCAAACCCAATGCAACCATCAAAATAGCACCACCGAAACTCTGAAACCAACCCAAGATCCACAACCCTTTCAAACCCCCCGAAAACAACACCACCAACCATTGAAAACAACCCAAGAACCACAACCCATTCAAACCCAAGCCTTAAACCCAGATTCAAACCCACAACTTACGGCAGAAAAACTCAAAAACAAGCCATCGCTGCCATCGCCTTCAAGCCTTTGCCATCATTGTTGCCATCGCCTTCGATGGGGCAGTGTTTACAAAGGTTAACAGAGCTGGGATTTGTGTTATTATTCAAGATTGTCAAGGTTTGGTTTTGGCTTCAGTGTCTCAAAATATACCTCTTCCATTAACTGTTGTGGAACTCAAAACTTTGGCAGCTGCTAAGGCTTTAGAATTTGCCATAGACTTGGGTTTTTCTTTAGTTATTCTAGAGGGAGATTTAGAGGTACTTACAAAATCTTTGATGGATGATTCGCTTTTTCTTGGCTTCTTTTGGTCTTTTGTTCCCAGATGTCAAAACTTATGCAGAACTTTTTTCAGTGTATTAGTTTTTCACATGTTTGTAGGGAGGGTAATGATGTAGCTCACAACCTAGTTAGACATGCATGTCATGTCATTGGTTTTTTTTTTTATGTGGATGGAAGATGTCTCATTGCACACATTTGTTGTTTATCAGGCAGATTTGCCTATTACTTAATAAAATTTGCAGTTCTTTTCTCCAAAAAAGAAAAAAAGAAAAAAAGTAAATAGATCAAAATATAAATTTTGGAAATTGAGATCCTCTACAATTCTTCCAATAACTCCACCAAAGTTTGAAAAATCCTTACCATTCGTGGCTATAAGATTGGTTCAATTTTTTTTTCTATTCATCAATTTTCAAACTAACATTGTCTTAGCACTGTTGTGGACAGTAAAATTTGAAAAAATTCATTAACAAATTAAGAATTTTTTGGATTATAAGGATTCTATGGTGCAATAGGAACACTAGAGAGTATACTAAACCAAATAATATGCATCCTTTCTAAAATTCAATGCAAATTGAAGTAGACAGAATACATTACATTAAGTTTAAGTTGTAATATATCATTCATTAAAATAAATATTATTACATATTTTAAAAATCTAACTGTTGAATTTCATGTTCTTTATGCTCTTAATACACATTTAAAATTTTGTATTAATCGGATATTATTTACTATATGATCTATAAGCTTATATTTATGCATAATTTTAAATTATAAAAACTAGCAATTTAAACAATTTATTGATGACATAGCTATTGATCTTTAATTTTTTAGAAAATTTTTAAACATGGAGGATATAAGAAGAAGATGTAATCCAATAGTGGATTTGTCAAAGTTCACCTCCAATAAAAAGATATTAAGTGATAAGGATAATTCTAGATGGATGTTAAACTTGTTCATGCAAGATGAAGCCGACGTTCCCAATGAACTCATCAGCCTTACTTGTGCTTTCATAGACATAGACAACTCCACCTCAAGGCAGCCAATGACTCCATCTTAAGATCAACGACATCTATATAAGATGACCAAAATGCCTAGACGAGATAAGAAGCTGACGGAAGGAAACTAACGGGGATAAAGAAACCTTTGACGGGTCTAACAAGACCTTGCTTGGCCTTCACACGAGTATATAAGGAAACATCTTGCGCCCCACTGTTAACCTTAATCAAGAGGATTCCTACAAGGAAAGGATCCTGCAAGATACACGTATTAATGAGGATCTTCCCTACAAGGAAAGGCCCTCACTGCTAAGGAACGAATGTTAACTCTACGATACTATAAAAACTCCAAAGCCCTCACAAATCAAGGCACGCATAATTTACTCCATCTCTGGCACTCTAGAGTTGTGAAAGTTTACTGACTAGTGGCAGCATTTACCAATGGGTTACAGAAGGGGAAGTTTTTATTTTCCTTATACAAGAACAACCCAAAAATCATGTCAGATGTATTTTACAGGGCTACTAAGTACATGAATGCGGAAGATGCATTGTTGGCCCAAGAAGAGAAGCCCAAGAAGAAGGAAAGACAAGAGGACGCACTATAAGATAGGTGGTGGAAGATGGCTAGGATAGGAGACTGATGGGAGGACAGGCGCTCCAGACCCTTCACTGGGAGGTTCACAAGCTTCACCCTATTAACTGCCAGGTCGACCAAGTCCTGATGCAGATCAAGGACAAAGGAACCTTAACATTTCCTGGCAAGCTGAAAGGAGATTCCAGTAAGAGGAACAAAGACAAGTACTGCTGTTTTCATCGTGACCACGATCATGATACGTTCGATTGCAACGATTTAAAATAGTAGATAAAAGCTCTTATCAGGCAAGGAATGCTACAAAGGTTCATCAATAAGGAGAGGACAGACCCACCACAAAAGCAGGCTACTCGGAGGGAAAACGAACATCCTAGGCCCCCCTTAGGAGAAATAAGGAGGGGGAAGCACAACTTCCAGTTCGTCTAGGAAGGCTCACAAAACCTACCTATGGATGGTGTAGAACATCCAACTGAAAGTCTTTGTCCCAAAGATGGCACAAATCAACAACCTTGTAATCGGGTTCATAGAGGAAGATGCTTTACATTTCCACCACCTACACGGCAATGCGCTTAATGTTAGCATACGTGTAGGGGATTTCAACACTCATCGTGTCTTAGTGGACAACGGGAGCTCTACTGACATCCTTTATTACTCGTCATTCCAGCAGATGAGAATTGAGAGAGAACGGCTGGTTCTGACCAACGCACCACTCATGGGATTCGGAGGAACAAGAGTATACCCCTTCAGCATGGTCACATTGCCCGTAATAGTTAGTGATTACCCTCAGCAGATCACTAAGGATGTTACATTCCTTGTTGTCGACTACTCATCTGCTTAAAATGCCATCCTAGGTCGACCTACCCTCAACTCATGGAAGGCCATAACTTCGACCTACCATTTGATGATTAAATTCCCCACCAAGTACGGAGTAAGAGAGGTATGCAGGGACCAAGTGGCAGCACGCGAGTGCTATATAACGGTGCTAGAAATGGATGACCATTTGTAGACAATAAGCATAGAAGAACAGCGGATGATGGCAGAGCCCGTCGAGGGGTTGGAAGAGATACTCCTCGATAATTCAAGACCTGAGCGAACGACAAGAATCAGCACTCTCGCTAGTCCTCCAATCCGTCAAGCGCTTACCACTTTTCTAAAAGAAAACAATGACGTCTTTGCTTGGCGCCATGAAGACATGCCCATG
Organism: Quercus gilva; assembly: GCA_023621385.1. Lineage (NCBI taxonomy): Eukaryota > Viridiplantae > Streptophyta > Magnoliopsida > Fagales > Fagaceae > Quercus > Quercus gilva. The sequence continues at coordinate 73,827,185 of CM042476.1, forward strand.
ATCGACCTTGAAGACATGCCCAGAATCAAGCCTTTAGTCATGGTGCACAGGTTGAAAGTGTCACCCACTTTTCCCCTTATTCGTCAAAAGAAGTGAGCGTTCACCGAAGAACAAGACCGAGCCATAGCGGAAGAAGTTTGCAAGTTGCAAGATGCAGACTTCATTAGAGAAGTTTACTACTCCGAATGGCTGGCCAACGTGGTGATGGTCAAGAAAGCCAACGGGAAGTAGAGAATGTGCGTGGACTTTACGAACCTGAATAAGGCATGCCTCAAGGATAGCTACCCTCTCCCGTAGGTTGACATCCTAGTAGACTCTACAGCCTGACACCAGTTGCTGAGCTTCATGGATGCTTTTTCTGGCTATAACTAGATAAAATTAGACAAAGTTGATCAAGAGAAGACATCGTTCGTCACCAGCCAAGGCCTCTTCTACTATAAAGTAATGTCGTTCGGCCTCAAAAATGCGGGCACAACATATTAGAGGCTCATGAACAAGATGTTTGCATACTAGATTAAAAGAAATGTCCAAGTCTACGTTGACAACATGTTAGTGAAAAGCCGAAGGGAAGATGACCATTTGGACGATCTCAAGGAGACCTTCGACACCCTCCGCTATTACAAAATGAAACTTAATCCAAGCAAGTATGTATTCGGGGTAACAATTGGAAAGTTCTTGGGGTTCATGGTGTCTCAGAGAGGTATCAAAGTCAACCCTGACAAGATCCGGGCCATAATAGAGATGGCACCACCAAGGAACGAGAAAGAAGTACAAAGCCTCCAAGGCAAGGTAGTTGCACTGAATAGGTTCGTGTCAAGGGCAACGGATAAGTGCCTACCTTTCTTTCACATGATGAAGAAATCTTTTGAGTGAACGGCCGAGTGTTAACAAGCATTCGAGGATTTGAAGGCCTATCTTTCTTCCCCACTGTTGCTAAGTCCCTCCAAACTAGGGGAAGGACTATTCCACTACTTGGTCATATCCCCAGTTGCTGTTAGTGCGGCCTTGGTTAGAGAAGAAGACAAGGTACAGAAGCCCGTGTACTACACCAGTTGAGCACTCTGTGGTGCAGAGGAGAGATACCCATTGATGGAGAAGCTCGCCTTCACTTTGGTTATAGTAGCTCGTAAGCTCAAGCCATACTTCTAGGCCCACATGGTGGTCATCCTGACTAACACGCCCTTAGGCGAGCAATGAGCAATCCTGAAGCAGCTAGACGAATGGCACTATGAGCAATAGAGTTGAGCGAATTCGACGTACAGTACTGCCCGCGTACTGCCATAAAGGGATAGGTGTTTGTTAACTTCATTGCGGAGTTCACTAACATGGAAGGCCAGGGGGCAGAAGAGTATCTTTCGTGGAGTATCCACACGGACGGATCATCCAACACTCTTAGGCTCCCCTCCCCTTCAATCAACCTAGCTAACTCAACCCATCTAGCAACCACCAAAATAAAAAACTTAACAAAAAAAATATATATATAAAAAAAAAAAAAAAATCCTAGCCAGCCTAGTATAAGAGCATTTATATTAGCTAATGCAAAAAATTCAGTCTGTTTTAACATAAGAACCTATTTTTTCTATTTTACATACTCATTTTTCAAAACATTTCATATTGGATTATTAATTTTACACTACATTACATTAAAATGTCAATTTTTCTTGATATTTTTAACTGTTTCTATTGGGGGACCACAATTAGACTCCCTGTAACCACTCTAAAAACAGGTCCGCGGGGCGTGATGTCGAATGCTAATAAAGATTTGAGTGTGTTTTCCTCATCACCAATTGGTTTTGAGGTGGAATAGCACAGCTCACGGTTTGATAGTTTCTCTTTTTTTTTCCAATCGTTCTAGTCATTTTGAAGGTATAATTCATAGAATTTTTTAGGGATTTTCACAAGTTTCAATTCCAAACTCAAGGTTTCATCAAACCCCTCCTTGAATTTGAAGGGGATCATTGGAAAGTTTGATTTGGTTTCCACAAAGTCAAGACAAAATCATGTAATTGATTGCCTGGAGTAATTCAAGGGATTGGAGAAATCAATTATATTGAAGCGAAATTCTAAGTCAAAATATGTGTAATAAATTGATAATTGACATATATTCAAATTAAGAAAATCACATTATAAATATGAGTTATTTTTAATGTGTTATCAATAAAGTGAATAAAGATGCATTCATCTAGGATTTTTTCCATAGATGTAGGCCATTATGCCAAACCACATGAATCCCTCATGTCTTTCTCTCTTCTCTTTTATGCTTTTGCTCACTATAATCACTATATCAATAATTTCGATATCTCTTTTACATTTAATAGCTGAGGCATTCACAATCACAACCAATTCGATGGTTTTCCACCCAATTATTTTGTGCATAAAGAGATAGAGAGGTAAAAAAGGGATTTCTTATTAGTATTGCTAATAAAACCCATCAGATCCCCATTCAAATCATGAAGATTTTGAAACATTTAAGGTCTATTTGGTTGGAGGGGTGAAAAACTAGGAGAATAGAAGAGATTTTAGTTTTCCCTCATGATGTTTGGTTGGAGGATGGAAAAGTGTAAGGATGAAAAACTTTTTTGTTTCGTTAAAAAGAAAAATGAAAGGATGGAAAACGTAGTTCGTATAAATTTACTCTCATGCTCTTATTAGATTAAAAAAAAAACACACACACACACACACACACACACAATTGTGTATGGATAAGCACTTCATTTACCAAAAAAAAAAAAAAAAAAAGATGAAACAAAACAATCTAGAGAACATAAAGAATGAGGAGACATAACAAAAGGATGAACAAAAAAAAAAAAAAAAAAGAGAGGAAGAAGAAGACAAATGAGGACCAATAGAAGAAAAAGAAAAAGAAAAAAAATGAGAGAAGATGAAAAAACCGAAAAGAAAGAAAAGAACTTTGAAAGGAGGGTATTTTTGTCCAAAATGCAGAAAAGATCATTTTCTCTCATCTTTTCTCCCTGGGCTGGGAGAGATTAATTTTTGGTGGGCCTAAGAAGAAAAAACATAGGCCTCACCAAAATCTTTCCAATTTTCCATACTTTACCAAACAACTAAAAAACTCTTTTCTCTCTCCTATTTTCTATCCTCCCTATTTTCACTTTAACCACCTTAAAGATTCTAATGCAAAAGAAATTAACCTATGATTAATAGGTTCCCAAATAGTACTTAAACCTAATCCTTCACACAATTGTTCCTTTTAATTTTCTATGTGAAACCCAAATTAACCCATTATAATCTAGTCAAATTTTGGTTTTTTCTCTCTAGGTTGCTTTTTATGTGTCTTTTTCTAAGCCTGATTGGATTTCTCCTCTTTAACGAGGTTTGACATGTAGTGAATGGTGGAGTGTTGTGGCATGAGTAGTCAAACGGTGGTGGGAAGAATCGTGTTCCATTTAAATAATAGTAATAATAAAAACCAGTGCTTTTTCGACAAAATAGCATTTACCTACTCTTCTATGCAGTTCGGGCTTGCACTTCATTTTGGAGTTTTTAAATGAATGATGATGTACGACAGATAGCACAAGCCTTCCCAGAATAGCAAGGGCACTAGAAATCACGTCACAAGATCAAAAGGGTTTTTAGTAGAAGTCATCAAGGTTATAGTGTAGGAATTGCATAAAATTTGGAGGGTTGAAAGGAAATGACCTTCTGATTAGGACTTGAGACAGTGATTTTAATATTTTAGTAATAATTATTTTCCTTACTAACTTTTATTTTAAAAATCAAAATAAAATCCTGTCTATTTTGGGATGTCTCTCAGAGACAGTAATTTCAATTTCCACAATTATCTCAATTTTGCTATTTTTGGTAAAAATTGTTATTTTGTCACCTAATTACATAATTATGTGAATTATGGTTTTCTATGCCTTTTTCTAGCCAACTTAGGTTTTCCTTTTTACTACATAAATGTATTATAGCTCCTAGGGCAATTCACTTTTCATATTAATAAAAATTAAGACTTTGTCTATTGTTTCTTTCTGGTGGATTCTATAACCTTATCACCTTGTAGATTCGAGAATTTCATTAAGAAGCTAACGTGTTTATTTATTTATTTTTTTCATTAAAAAATTAACGTATTTGTTTTCTTGCAACTTCCATGACATCAAATGGAGTGAAATGAAATATATTTAAGTAATGGAAATGAATGAAAAATAAATAAATTAATGGAAATATGTAATCTTGTTTGGATAATTTAAAATAAATGAATGAAAAGTAAATAAAATTGTTTGAAAGCATCATAGAGAGAAATGAATGAAATCATTTTATGAAAATACTTTTATTAAACCTCTCATTTAAAATAAATGGCTAAAAATATAATGGAATTTTGAGAATTTCACTGAAAAATTTAGTAAACTTAATTCTATATCTTTCGATTCCTCCCAATTTTTGGGGGGAATGAACATTTGAGATTTTGAGGGAATAGAGAAGAATGAGTTTTCCTTCTTACTTATTTCATTTCCTTCGACTTGAACTTTCAAAAAATTGAATGATTTTTCATTCTTTCCATTAAAACTGTCAAACAACGGAATGTAATGAATATTCCAAATAATTCCTTTCATTCCATTCCTTTGCCTCCTCCCAAACAGAACCATTGCTCCAAGTCATTCTAAGCTCCCTAAAATTGATATATAATGATGCTCTATTATATTTTATTGATTTTTTCTCCTCTTCCCAAATCATAAAACTTCCTGTAAAGCAAGCAATATATTTAGTCTTTTCAACAAAATATGGGGTGATTAAAGGGTCCCATGTAAAAAAAAAATTTTTCAAAAAATTATTTGCTTGTTTTCACTCTTCTAACCGCAAAGTTAAGGATTGAATAGCGGATCCCACTCTTTCTCAGAAAAATAATAATAATCAATAAATAAATAACTAATCCCACTAAATAATTAAAATACAAAAAAACAAATTTACCATGTTGGTCTTACAAATAAATATGACGCCAATCATAAAAAAAATATTTTCAATACTATCTTATTACAATGTTAAAATGACACCAATAGGATTCATTGCTATATCCATTTGTAAATTTTTATAATAAAATTTATAATAATTTTAGCAATTTTCAAAAAAAAAAAAAAATCTTTGTGTGTATATATATATATATATATATATATAACACTACTTTGAATTTTGATAAAAAAAAAAAATTTTTAGAAAATTATTAGATAACTTGGCAAATTCATGGCAAACTCAATAGGAAGAGCATCCCCATATTTGTGTGTGTTTGCGTAGCGGTAGGTGTGCGCGTTTTGCATTTAATTTTTTCCTGAGTCCTGTGCACTGTTCACGGACCAGCAAGTATGGAACAACATAGCAATAACTTTAAAACTGGGTCCCACAGGCACTATTCATAGTTTAAAAATTATTTTGCTACAATGTTTTTAGCAATAAATTTTCAATTTTCAATAATATGCAGTATTCAAACAAGCCTTTGTTAGCAAATGAAGTCATTTCATTTTTCTTTTATAATACTTATCAAACAACAAGATCTCTCTCTCTCTCTCTCTCTCTCTCTCTCTATATATATATATATATAAACAACGGGGTTTGCTAATAGATTTGATCGGAATTCGGAAGTACCACAATGACACATTCTGACATGTGTGGAACAAAATTGAAAAAAAGAAAAAGAAAAAAGTTCTTTAACCACTAACTTATTTAGACACTCTGGGTGCGATGGGGCCATACCTGCCTACATTTTATGTATATATTCACGGACATTCTAGCATTTTACCCTTAATTTTTAAAAAATTTGGCAATATAGCCATTTTTTTCAAACTATATAGGGGCGTACCCTTGTTTCGATACTCGATTACTTTAAAATTGAGTTTCAATTAAATACTCGATTTGTAGAAAATCAAGTTATGCCCGATCAAACTTGAAAAAAAAAAAAATTGCCAGGTTCAGGGAGCCCTATAGTGACGTTTTTAAGCATTATAGTGACGTTTTAAAGCCCTATAGTGGCATTTTTATACAAAAATTATTTAAGTGTGATCACCCCACTAGATTCAGGGAGTCCTATAATAGCATTTTAAGTCCTATAGTGACGTTTTAAAGCCCCATAGCGGCGTTTTCCTGCAATTTTTTTTCCTAAGTGTGATTGTCCCATAGCAAGTTTAGGGAGCCCAATAGTAGCGTTTTAAAGCCTTATAGTGGCATTTTGGAACTCGATCTCCACAAAATCGAGTTCTATGCATTTTTTTTTTTTTTTTTAAGTTTGATCGGGTATAACTCGATTTTAAACCAATCGAGTTTTTCGTTGAAACTCGATTTTAACATAATTGAGTTTCGTATTTCAAAACAGGGCACGCACCTAAATAGTTTGGAAACAAAGGCATATTGCCAAATTTTTTAAAAATTAAGGGTAAAATGCCAGAATCCCTATATATTCACATCATCTTACCAGTGAAATTTCCTTTCATTCTTTTGGCTGTCAATAAATAAGATCGCATATTGTATTGATTGAATTACTCCTCTAGTCTTCTGTCCTTAACCTGCCCACTAAATTTGATAGTGGTTATTATTTTTTTCTATTTCACATTGAACCCTTGTTACCACTCTACGCTAGCTGCATGAATTCAATCAAGTAGTAGCCTAGAGAAAATTTCAGTGGTACAAATCATGAATAACAACATCGTTCACATTCTTACATTAGTTTTAGTACTCTTCTTTCCATGCTTGCCGACTCTTCTTGCTCTTCCATGGATATATGTACCATCTGCGGAGATGTCTACTGCTGGTGACAGTCTCAATCGTGGTGACACGCTCAATTCCTCAACTTACATGGTTTCTGCTAAAGGGACATTCGCTTTGGAGTTCTTCCAGCGGATTGAGAGTGCTGCTCAAAATTCCTACTTGGCACTATCAGAGATAGCTGATAGTCAATCCTATTGTTAACAACTCGGGCATGCTTACCTTGGACAACAAGAGAACATTGAAAGTTGTTCATCAAGGTGGCGATCCCATACTTCTATTATCTCCTCCTCAACTTACTGAAATCACAGTCGCTACCCTTTTGGATTCTGGCAACTTTATCTTGAAAGAAGTGCACTTGAATGGATCTATGAAAGAGGTGTTATGGCAAAGTTTTGATTATCTTGCTGACACGCTTTTGCCTGGAATGAAATTAGGGGTGAACTACAAAACTGGTCAAACGTGTTCACTCACATCATGGTTAACTGAGCACATCCCGGTTCTAAGGGACTTGAATTGATCATTAAGCAAAGAGGGGTGGTTCATTGGAAAAGTGGGGTCTTGAGAGACAACCAATTTGAGAATATTTCACCAGATATAAGATCTATGTATGAGTTCAACGTTGTTTCAAATCAGTATGAACTATCCCTTCTCTTTCATGTATAAAAATCAAAGTCAGAAATTGCAGTACTGGTTGCTTTTGTCAATCGGCCAATTGCAGGATGATGTCCAAGTAGCCATAGCACGAGCAGATAAATGTGATGGCTATAACATTGATGGAGGATGTCAGAGGTGGAACCAGCCTGTGTGGGCATTATGGAGACACTTGTTCTTAATCGTGGTCATTTTGTGTCTGAATATGATTCGAGCTGTTATATTTCAGATGCAAATCTTGGCTTCGGTGATTGTGGAGCCACTTGCTGGGGCAACTGTAGCTGTGTTGCTTCTAATAATCTGTTTGAAAATAGCACTGGAAGCAAATTTTGGACAAATATTTCCAACTTTTTTTTTTCTTTTGAGAAACAAACACACACACAGAGAGGGGAGAGGGAAAGAAATATTTCCAACTTCGTTGTGAACGACTGGCCATATTCAGAACTTGTCTATATTCTATCACCAATAAAGCCTTCTCACAGTGGTAAGTTTACTAGTTTTTTTATGCTACGAACATTACACAAGTTTCCAATTTGGACAGCATATATATCATGGCCGTGTCATAACATGCATTCTACGTAAAGAAGAGCAAACCAAAAGCCTTAAGAAGATTTATGGCAACAATTTTAGAGAAGAACCATTACTAAAATGATTAAATTGAGCTAACACATTATTTAACGTAGGTCACCGAGTTTTAAAATAGGTGGTGTTATTTCAGTAACGAATGGAGCTCCTTATGGTTGTATATTAATTAGTTGCTGTCTCCATCTATTAGCTTAAGCTTTTGGATTGAGAAGCTGACTTTAATGATACCTAAGCCTGACTTTTGTATGTTCTGAACTCCATGTGCTACAGGGATTTAAACTGTAAAGCTAATTAGACATCTCCAAGTTGCATCAAACAAAATAATTATAAGAACTCTTACTCAAACTTAACAATTCAATTTAAAACATGGAAATCTCAAATTCTACCATTTGAACAGTGTCGAAAGAGAGGATTTCTCAAATGATTTCTAACCACAACTATTATGACAACATGCAGGAAAAGAGAAGTGGATATGGATTGGCACTGGAATCACCTTTGCATTTGTAATTTTAGCCTTTATAGTTTGTTATCTACTAAGAAAGAGAAAAGCTGTACTTCAAGGTAGAGAGTTCACATATGGATTGAGCCCGTTAGATTAATTTTTTAACTTTCATTATTATTTGCTATCCTTAAATGGAAGTGTAGGAGGAAAAAAATTATCAAGCCAATTACAAAATGCCACATCAAAAATTTAATGACAAATTCTAGATTAATATGTCATTAAATTAATTAAATCAAATGATGACATGTGTCATCCAAATGGATATTACATTGGCATATTGAAATTTGCCACATGTCACTTGGCTCACAAGATAAAGATAAATCCACTATTCAAAGTTTGTGGATAATTATTTTTATTAAAATAAATAAGATAAAATAAAGATAAATCTTTTATTCAGAATTGATAGATAATTATCTTTATTAAAATAAATAAATTAAATAGAGACAATTATTTATCTTTGTTGATTATTATCTATATCAACATGTGATATTTATCAAAATAGATAAATAGAAATAATTATTTCTAAGCAAAATTTGGGCCAATCAGAAGCTTACTACATATTTCCAAGCATATCAATTCAAAGGGGAGCTTATCCTTTGAAATCACTATAAATAGAGGGCATACCTCCTCTCATTCAAGACAATTTTTCTAAGACATCAAAGCTCTGGAGAAATTCTGCCTCAAGAACACACGAAGAACATTCAAATAAGTTCTTTGAAGTTCTATTGGAAATAAGCTGAAAAAGCCTCCATAAACTTCAACAAACCTTAAATCCTTGAAGCTCAACGGATCAAGTCTCTAAAGCTCCGAAGAACTTCAATATAAAAGCCTTCATATTCAACGACTTGAAGAACAATAAATCTCTAATAAGCTAGAAGCTAGAGATTTGTTGTGGAGACCATTCAATCCATCTTTCAACTAAAGTCAAGAAGATTTCTTGTTCGAGTCAAGTTCAATGAAGATAGAATCAGAGGGTATTCTTTTGTAAAAGAATTGAAATAGAGATTGTACTCATTATTCATCAATACAAATTATTATTTGCAAACCATATTTCTTTTTCAATTGTTTGATTTTCTGCAATTCTTAAGAAGAGATGGTCAAATTAACTTCTTTCTAATAGTGACTAAACAATATTTAATTATTACAACAGCGAACACTGTTAAGCTAAGAGTAGTTTTACTTTCCAAGTATAGCATAATTTTGGTAGTAACCATCCCAAATAATGGTGTTCGCAATGTGGTGCGGTGCGGTTTTGGACCATTTTTAGCATCGCACTTTACGGTGCGGTTTAGCTAAAACCATAACTGCACCGCACCTTATTTTTACGGTCACATGTGTGGTGCGGTGAGGTGCAGTTTAGAGTTTAGCCAAAACCATAACCGCACCGCTCCTCATTTTTGCGGTCACATGTACGATAATATGTATAAGATGTAGTTTGAAGTCGGTTTCCTACTCAACCTAAAACTAATTTTTCCCTTTTTTTGGGCCAAATTTTAAATTATTGAGCTAGTTTTTCTTTATTTTGGGTTGGCTTTAGAGTCAACGTTTGCTAGGGTTATTAAACTTTTTTTTTTTTTGGTGGGAAAACTAGGGTTATTAAACTATTAATAATATATTTAATATTAAAAATAAATAAATTAATTAATATATAGAGAAGGTGCGGTGCGGTTTGTGTGGTTTTCTTATTATAAAACCGCAAACTGCACTGCACCATGCGGTGCGGTGTGGTGCGGTGCATTATTACTTGCGGTGCAGTGCGGTTATGCCATTTTACGGGTGATTTTCATGTGGTTTTTTCAATTTGTGAGGTTTATGCGATTTGGTGAACATCCCTAATCCCAAACACCTTTTACCATCTAATCCACGTCAATTGAATCCAAACCAAAAATCCCCAAAACTATAAATCCCCTCGCATCCAAACACCCCCCTAATCTCCCACCGCTCCCAACCAAAAACCACATTGATTGATCACTGTCCCTCTTTTCCTTCAATCAAAATCTTCACCAACCCACACTGTCAACACACAGATCTCGATCAAATTTTCCATATTATATTTGTTTTTCTCTGATTTGGATCTGAATTCAGAAACCAACAAAGATCCATGGGCGTGCCGGCGTTTTATCCATGGCTAGCGGACTGGTATCCAAGGTCTATAGCTAACGTGGTGGAGGCGAAGGAGGAGAATGTGGATGTGTCGAGTCCAAACCCTAATGGAATAGAGTTCGATAACTTGTACTTGGACATGAATGGAATTATTCATCCTTGCTTTCATCCTGAGGGCAAGGTATGCGTTTACTTTCCCCCTAATTTTTTTTTTCTCTTTCGATTGCTATGTTTTTCATTTCATTTTGTTTCATATTTAGAAAGAAAAGAAAGAATATAGCTCAGGAAGAAGTTTCTTGAACTAATTTTAAAATTGATTGCTTTAGAGAGAGAGGAAAATTTGGTTGAGAGAGAGAGAGAGTTTTTAGCTCAGGAAGAAGTTTCTGGAACAAAATTTGAATTCATTGATACTTTAGAGAGAGAGAGAGAGAGAGAGAGAGAGAGAGAGATAGATTTTAGTTTGAAGATGACAGTTTGGGATTTTTTGTTGTTGTTGATAAACGAGGGTATCCACGCCTCTTTGAGTATCTGATTATTTTCTCGGGTGTAAGTAGTCTCCCATACACATCAGTTTATTATAGGGAGGAATCCTGGGGGACAGAGGGAGGAGTGCCCCAAGATGCTGATAAGAGGTTTCGAACTTAGGATCCTTGGGGTTAGTTTGGCAGTTTCTTAGCTAAATTTACTATCAATTTTATTAGAAGAACCTTACAAATTGATGTGACAATGAATGTGATTGGTGCCATATCAACAACATAATAAATGAAAGTTCTAATTACTTATATATTTTTTTATAGTATTGTGCTTAAAAGTTAGACTTTTAATTCGAAAAGCTTAGCATCACTCTTTTTTTCAAGTAACCGAAGAAAAATTAAGACAAAGCAACATTGTTTTAGTAATTTGGGCTGTATGTATGTTTTTATGTATTCATGTATTGCGTGTAGATAGATTGATAGATAGGCCAATGAGCTCTTGCAAGTTGCACTTGCACCTCCTCTTCTTGTAAAAGTAAGGTGGACAACCAAGAAATTTAGGGTAAGGAATAATTGAGTTCAAGAATGAGTTGATACTCATTTCTAAACTACAACACACGAATCTTGTTAAGCTTCTAGGTTGCTGCATTTTAAAAGAAGAAAAGATGTTAATCTATGAATACATGTGTAACAAAAGCTTGGACTACTTCCTATTTGGTTTGGAAAACTTTCAATTATTTATGCTAACGATTCAGTTATTCTCATTTTCAAATTTACATATTTACTTATATTACTTGAAACAAAGTAAATTATTGATCATATATAACTTTTCTTATTCGCTAGATTCAAGTAGAAGCAAGCTATTAGATTGGAAGAAACGTTTTAACATAATTGAAGGATTTGCTCAAGGATTGATCTATCTCCATAAATATTCAAGGTTGAAAGTAATTCATAGAGATTTAAAAGCCAGTAACATACTCCTCGATGAAAGTATGGCAAGAATTTTCAATCAAAATAAATTGGAAGCAAATACTGCCAAAATTGTTGGGACACAGTAAGTTAAATACACATCACTTATCTACAAAACATTACCAATTCAAAACATTATTGCTCATATAAGTCATCAACTCATTTTTCAAATGAAATCGTTTGTTTCATGCGTTTGTGTTGTATCCCCCAAAGTATGCTATGGAGGGCTTGTTCTCTATAAAATATGATGTTTATAGCTTTGGAGTCTTAATGGTTGAAATCGTGAGTGGTAGAAGAAACAACAACTTCCATCATGCTAACCATGTTCTAAATCTAGTGGGATATGTATGTAATTCATTTATGTACATACATACATACATACATACATAATATATATATATATATATAAAATACTATGCATCATATATATTTTGGTACTTTTGTGTTTCCAACATTTAAATAACTATTTTGTTTTTTTAGGCATGGGATTTATGGAAAGAAGGTGAAGGACTAGAGTTAATTGATCCAATAGTAAGATATTCATGTAACAAATATCAAGTACTGAAATGCATTCATGTCAGTCTATTAAGCGTGGAAGATGATGCAATTGATTGGCCTACCATTTCAAATATGCTATCTATGTTGACAAATGATAGTAGTCAATTGCCTTTGCCTAAAAAACCCGCATTTTCTATTGGCAGGAAAACAATTGTGGCAAATATTTCTAAGAAAGAACCAGAATTTTATACCGTGAATGGCTTGTCCATTTCTGATATGGATGGCCGATAGAAGGCATAATTTTCATTCATCATCTTATATGTATGTTAGGTAGCTTAAATCATAGAAGGAATAAAAGAGTAATAAAGGATTTACAAAAGAGGGGAACACAGGCACCTATCTCGTGAGACCCAAGGCAAAAATCTGTGATGAAAGAGATCAGATTCCTTTCCTTATTATTAGTCTTTTACAAAAAAAAGGGTTTATTTAGTTCTATTATGGGCAATAAAATTAACTTCTCTAAGTGTGCGCTTGGGATGAGCTAAATTTTTCAACTTTTCTCCACTTTTAGCTTTTTTTTGCTACTATTCATGAGTCCCACTGCATTTTTTAATACTATTCATGAGTCTCACTGTACTATTCAGCTTATTTTTTAACATTTTTTCTACATTTTCATTAAAAAGTTTTCAGTTTCAGCTAAAAAACTATTCCAAACGGACACTAAGGGTCTGTTTGGATATCTTTTATTGCTAAAAACTGAAAACTGAAAACACTGTAGCAAAATAATTTCTAAATATGTAAATAGTGCTGTGGAACCCAATTTTAACGTTATATTTGTTGAATTCCGTACTTGCAAATCCTGTAAACAGTGCACGGGATCCACATAAAAAAATGCCAAACACATTGAAGTTTGTTTTCAATGTTATTCAAACTTACACTAAATGTATGATTTAGGAAAACCAAACAATGAAGGAATGTATCAAAATCAATGTTGGGATGTCAAGAATCTTTGAAGTAAGATCAGATTCATTGTGCCTCCTTCGCAAATTACGAGCTTAAAACCCATTTCAACTACTTTAGCTTCTGCTAGATGAGCTCATTTGGCTTTAGCTATGAGAGTGTCTTGGTCTTTCGTTAACTCTATCCAAACAAAGATTACTTATCCTTTATGATTTTATCCGCTTTTACTATGCATTCTTATTCCTCAATGATGGCCACATTAAAGGTAACTTTAAAAAAAGGAGTGATACGGGAGCTTAAGGGTCCATTTGGTTTGAGAGAAATAGGGAGAATAGAGAATGGAGGAGACAAAACTGATTTCAAGGGTGTTTGGTTGGATAAAAAAGAGGATGGAAAATTGGGGAAGGTCTAGGTGCTTTCTCCTGTAGCCCTCTAAAATTCTATTTCTCCAATTTGGAGAGAAAATAGAGAGGGGGGTTAGGGGGAATAGTTGCAGCCAATGACTGAACTACCTCTCCCTCCTCTTACATGCTAGACTTGCTATTTTTTTTTTTTTTGGTAAAATATTATTTTGGTTCTTAAACTTTACCAAAAGTTTGGTTTTTATCTCTAAACTTTAAGAAGTTCATTTTCCATCCTTAAATTATTAAAAAGTTCATTTTTCATCCCTAAACTATTGGAAAAAGTTCTTTTTTAATTCCTATTTTTGTCTCCAAACTATTGAAAAGATTTTTTACAAAATTTAGATGAGAAAAGAACTTTTTAAAGTTGAGGAACAAAAAATAAACTTTTGGTCAAGTTTAGGAACCAAAATAGTATTTTGCCATTTTTTTGTAATATTTTCTTGAGCATCATGGGCATGAACATGTTCTTTTGGTTCGCTCATTTTCTTTTCTTTTAGGGTTTAATTGGATGTGAATTTTATTTTTTATACTTTTTTTTTCTGTGCATTATTTTTCTTTTTTAATAAATTTGGTGATTGCTTTTCTTTTTTTTTTGGTTGGTTGTTTGCCACTTTTTTGTTTTAATTGGACATTATTTTTTAATAAGGGCTTATGAATGAATTTATACAAGCTCACTTTTTTTTTTTCATCCCTCCACTTTTCCATCCCCAACCAAACACAAATGAGATAACTAAAATATTTTTTATCTTTCCACTTTTCCATTCTTTCCCTATTTTCTATCTTCCCACTATTCCATCTCCCCAACCAAACAAAGCCTAAGAGTTGCATCTAGTAAATGATTCTAGGTACATTCTCTTCTCCACAGCTATACTATATGTAATATTGTGATTGGATGCCTTCAATTTTCACATGAACTCACTAATGAGAATTAGTCACAAGATCAACAAAACTAGAAGTCCACTAAAGTATATATGGAAAGATCTCAAGCACAAACATAGGATGATATATTGTCCTATTTTGATTGTAATTAGTATTAAATCTGTAATTGGTTTGATTTGACTATATTTGTATTTATTTTCTGTATCCCATGATTTCAACAATCTATAGTGACAATGTATGTATAAATAAAATCCTTACCTTTGTTCTTTCTCACGTTGAGAAGAACACACAAATCCTTTGCTAGTTTTTCTACATGGTATTGGAGTCATTCCACAATTCAAATGTGGTTTGCCTCTTAACTCTTATTGCTTTCTCCCTTAACTTCCCATAGACATAACTCAATCGTGGTATTTTTTAATCCCTTCCTTGCCTCTCATAGCCACATATCAACCGTGGTGATTGTTTTTTATTTTCTTCTATTCTCATGGTGAAATACTCTTATCATACACAACTAAACATTGGTAATTTTGTGTTGATCAAATTGACACAAAATAATTATCTGTTGTGGATTACATAGATGCATGGGCTCATAGAAAGCCAAGACTTAGTTGGTTTTATAATGGGTGATTACCCTCAACTAGAAAATACAATTTGTCAGATGATGGAAAAACTAAGAGCTTGAACCCAAAATTTTTTTAATGGTGAAAATTTGATAGATTGCTACGTGGATGGATCATAGGAACCCTTTTTGAGGAAACTCTAGGATTGGTTGTTGAATTGGAGACTTCTGTAGTAGTAAGGAGCGCATTAGAGAATTCCTTTGTACAATCCTCTCAAGCAAGAGAGTTTCCACTTGAAGAACTTTCTTTGCTTTAAAAAGGCAACATGTCACCCAATGATCATTCGTCCAAGTTTAAGAGGCTTTGCGATGACCTTGTTGCCATTGGTAAACCAACTGGAGATGAGAAGAAAGTTTTTTATATGTTGAAGGGACTTGGGAAAAGATATGAAAGTTTAACCACAAGTATGCTTAAGCCACCAATTCCCTTCTATGCAAATCTTATACCTTTGTTGTAAAATCATGAAGCTATTAAAATGGCTTAAAACTCTTCTTCATACACTCCACCACATCAAACTGAGGCTTTTGTTGGACAAAGAATTCCTATAGGGCATGGACATGGTCGAGGAAGGTCTAATACTTCCCAATTCTCTTCACATGGTCGTGGTTTGTACAAACAGGGCAAAACTCTTCTAGACCAATAGCTGGTTATGGACACAATGCTAGTGAAAAATCTAACAAAAAACATCACTTTCAAGCTAAATCTCAAGAAGGCAATCACTCTGAGAAATTCAAACATCCATAAGCTGAACTATGCATTGAGTGTCAAATATGTGGAAAATTTGGTCATGGTTCCCTTAAATGTTGGAACATTCAATCATGCTTTCCAAGTCAATGATATCCCTCAAGCACTTTCAGACATGACTTTTGAAAATGGACAAAGTTTAGATTGGATAACGGACACTAATGCAACTACACATATATATTACGGGAGATCCAGGCAAACTTGATAATGTTGTTCCTTATACTAGTATTGATAAAGTTATGATTGGTGACGGTAATACATTTTCCAATCATACTGAAAAATGTCTTGCTAGTTCCAGATATATAGAAGAATCTGATTTCAATTAGTCAACTCACGGTTGATTTATCTTGTCTTGTTGAATTTTCATCTAAGGGATTCGTAATCAAGGATTTGAAGACAAGCAAAATTCTGGCACTCAGAACTAAGAAAGGAGACCTTGTATGTTTTGAATAATTGGCATAAAGCACTTTTTTCAACAAGAATTAGAACCACTTCTGATGCAATTTGGCACAAGCGTCTTAGTCATCCACAATTACTAGTGGTTCACTTCTTAAGTACTAAAGGATTGGTCACCATTGATGGTCAAAATCAATCTCGTTTTGTTTGTGATTCATGTCAAATGAGTAAAAGCAGTAAACTTCCTTTTGTTCATTTTAGTAATTTTTCTTTGGACCTATTGTCTAAGATTCACACTGATTTATGGGGACTAGCACCAATTACTGTTTTTCAACCATTCAAGTATTATGTATCATATATAGATGATTGCAAATGTTTTACATGGATATATCCTTTGAAAAGAAAATCAAATTTCTATGCATGTTTCTTGCAATTTCAGAGAATGGTTGAAAATCAATTTGACAAAAAAATCAAGATTTTTCAATCAGATGGTGGAGGTAAATTTTCAAATGGTAAATTTGCAAAACATCTACATGAGTGTGGAATCTTACACCAAATGTCTTATCTTGGAACTCTAGAAAAAAATGGAGTTGCTAAACGTAAACATAGACATATCGTTGAACTAGGGTTGACTATGATGATTGCTTTCAATTTTCCAAAGAGATTTTGGGTTGAAGCCTTCACTACAGTCATTTTCTTGATCAATAGGTTGCCAAGTAATAATTTTGGAATGAAAACACCTTTCTCACTTTTATATGGTCAAGAACTAGAATACTCCTCACTTTGAGTCTTTGGTTGTAGGTGTTTTCCATATCTTTGAAGCTATTCTAGTGACAAGCTCAGGCCTTGTTCATTACCCTTTGTGGTTTTGGGATATAGTGATCAATATAGGGGCTACAAATGTCTCCATCCACCTACACATAAAATATATATCTCTCAGCATGTTGTATTTGATGAAAATACTTTATCATATATTGATCTAATTCACTGTATAGTAGTGGTGCTTTTTAGGGGGAGGTTACTTCTATTAGTGATTAGGAAGCTTCAAGTCCACCTCCATCACCCTAATTCAAGGAAGACCAGGTGCCACTTAGCTTCCCAAATTCCTTCAATCTTAGTGATTTTCCAACACATGATTACTCTAGGATATTACATGATGAGAGCTCAAAGACATTGGTTAATGATCACTCTATCGGCATTGAAGTAAATCCATCAACTCCTTCCAATAGTGGACCCTTTGAGACTTTACCTAGTGATCACTTGTCTCTTGGAACCCCACCTCCTTCGACATAGCATACGAATTCCACCTCATCCTCAGTTGCACAACCTAATAGCACATCTACTAAATCACATTGTTCATTGGTTGATGAACCAACCACCATGTCACCACCATCCTTGGTTGCTCCACCAACAATTCCATCTTACATGGAATTAAATACTCATCCTATGTTGACTTGTGGCAAATCAATTGCAGGTTTCACTACTTTTAATTGCCTCCACCAATGTCATTCCCTCTAAACCCAAGAATGTTAAGGTTTCCCTTCA
Organism: Quercus gilva; assembly: GCA_023621385.1. Classification (NCBI taxonomy): domain Eukaryota; kingdom Viridiplantae; phylum Streptophyta; class Magnoliopsida; order Fagales; family Fagaceae; genus Quercus; species Quercus gilva. The sequence continues at coordinate 73,845,228 of CM042476.1, forward strand.
AGATCTGGGTTGGTTACAAGCCATGCATAATGAGTTGGATGCTCGTCATCACAATAAAACATAGGACCTTGTTCCTCGTATATCCAATGCCAACATTGTAGGGTGTCGATGGGTATTCAAAACCAAACTTAAATTAGACGACTCTGTTGATTTTCTTAAGGCCAAGTTAGTTGCAAAAAGTTTCAACCAAGTTGAAGGTCTTGATTTTGCTGAAACTTTTAGTCTCGTTATCAAACCTGCTACTATTCGCCTTGTTCTTTCTCTTGCCTTGATGCGTGGCTAGCCTATCAAACAACTCAATGTTAAGAATGCCTATTTACACGGTGACCTTCAAGAACATGTTTACATGGAACAACCTCTAGGTTTCATTGATCCTCTCTTACCTAAGCATGTGTGTAAACTTAAGAAGGCTTTATATAGCCTCAAACAAGCTTTGAGAGCTTAGTTTGATCAGTTTAGTGATTACCTACTGAGTCTAGGCTTCATTTGTAGCACAACTGATTCCTCTCTATTTATTCTATGACGCTTTCATGGCATTATACTTGTTTTCTTATATGTTAAGGATATGATTGTGACAAGTCCTACTTCTATTTTCCTACAAAAGTTCATTAATGCTTTAAGTAGTGAGCTTTCCATGAAGGATTTAGGATCACTTCATTATTTCCTGGGTATAGAGGTGCACAAGCTTCCTAATGGTCTACTTCTCTCATAATCAAACTATGCTTGTGATCTTCTTCTTAAGGCTCAAATGTTAAACATCAAAGGCATGGAAACTCCTATGACAGTCAAGTCTTTGAACACCCCTTTCGATACTCCATTTCATGATCCAACTTTGTATCGAAGCATTGTAGGTGGCTTACTCTATCTCACTATGACTAGACCTAATCTTTCATACTCTGTCAATGTCGTGTGTCAACATATACAAGCCCCAACTAATGGCAATTTTGGCGCTGTCAAATGCATTCTTCACTACTTGAATGAAACTAAAGACCTTAGGTTTCGTTTGTTATCCACTAGCTCCTTACAATTGTATGCTTTTCTTTATTCTGATTGGGCTGGATGCCCAATTACATGAAGGTCCACCATTGGGTTTTACACTTTTCTCGGTTCCAATCTTATCTCTTAGAGTGCTAAGAAGCAATCAACCGTTGCTAGATCAAGTGTTGAAGCTGAATATTGCTCCATGGCATCAACAACAGCTAAACTTACATGGCTTTCTTTTCTTCTTCGTGACATTGGTGTTCCTTTTTTGACTCCTCCAACACTCCTCTATGATAACATGAATGCTCTATATGTGTCCATTAATCATGTCTTCCACGCTCGCACCAAACATGTTGAATTGGATTATCATTTTGTTCGTGAAAAAGTTGCTCCTGGTTCTTTGCTCACTCGCTATGTCTCCACTAAGGATCAAATTGAAAATATCCTTACAAAGCCGCTGCCCAAATTTGAATTCTCTCACAATTGCATCAAACTTGGCCTTCAACCACGCCCAAGTTTGCGGGGGAGTATAAGAATCAGTCACAAGATTAGCCCCAAAACCAAAAGTCAACTAAAGTAAATATGGAAAGATTTTAAGCACAAACATAGGAGGATATGTTGTCCTGATTTGATTGTAATTAGCATTGAATCTGCAATTGATTTGATATGACTATATTTGCATTTATTTTCTATATCCAATGAGTTCAGCAATCTGTAGCGACAATGTATATATAAATACAATCCTTACCTTTGTTCTTTATCACTTTGAGAAGAACACACAAATCCTTTGCTAGTTTTTCTACACCCACCACTTTTTTTTTTTTTTTTTTTTCACAACTATCCTAATCTTAAGCCTTGATCTCAATCTAAATTAACACCTAATCACAAAAGTTTATAGAATCATAACCTATGATCTAATACCAACTCTGTCACAACCTAAATCCATAACTTTATGAATTTAAGCATATGACTTCAAACTAGCAAATCAAACTTATATAAATTATCCCATGTACAAAACAAAAAAAGTTTACGACTGAACCGCATATATAAAAGTCCAATTATGTAGCACCTCCCTCAAAAGCCTTGATTTTACACGTTTAACTTAAAAATGATCCCTAACTCAAAATAAAGTTATAAAATCGCTAGTGACAATTGTGATCTCCAAGCACAATAAAAGTTTTAAATATTTTATAGACAACTAATAATAAAATTTAGCATCTCCATAACAATCTGAAAACGTCAGCTCTTCCCTCAAGGCTCTAACTCTTCATCTAAAAAATATTAGAAAGGCATAAGCTTGACAACTCAATAAGCACATATCTATATTTATAATATACACTAGAATAGGATCAAGCTAACATTTCATGATTTTTATTTTGGTAAAACAAAATATCTATATTATAATCATTACAGAGCAGTATGTTAATTTATCATATATATATATATATAATGATAAGTGAAGCTGAGAAAAACTCAAATTAGAATTTCAAATTAGAATTCCAATTTTGTGCCATGTGTCCTAAATTATATATTCTTAAAGAGTTTTATTTCTTAATTTTAGAATTAAATATGGGACCATATCATAAATATTCATTCAAGTGAGTTATTAAATACAAAAACCAAAGAGTCTAGAATAAATTAATTGAAAAAAAAAAGTGCTTCACAATAATTAAGTAATAAAAAAAAATATGGACAATTTACATTTTATACCTAATAATATCCTTACAAAAGTTTTTAAAGAGTTAACAAAATATAAAAATGACTATCAATAGTATTCAAATTGTAATATAGAAATTATATTAGGTATCTTATTATATATCTTTGATTAAGTGTATCCATACATATACATGGGATTACAAGCTAATGAAGGGTAACATACTTAGCTATCAGTTTATCAAAATGCATATCTAACAAGAAAACATATTCAAAATACATGATTGTTAAAATAACACATTCGATCTCACTTTTATTAACAAAGCATATCATAATGTGTAGAGACAAACAAACTTTCTATTGGTCGGGGGAACCAAAGTTACCAAACCCCCATGGGCACAAATATACCAAAAACAGACTTCCCTATAAAAGGGCACATAGACTCCCCCTCCTAAATAGGGCACAAGACTCCCAAAAAAATGGAACACAGAACATTAGTGCTGAAGGTCAACATTTTAAACCCTATTGACTTGGATTGATCACAACATATGAAATCATAAAATATATTTAAAATAGAATTAATATACAAATCTTCCATAAACATATTCAAAAGATACATTTATAGTCCTCAAATCGAGTCAAGTGGAAATTAACAATCTTTATATTATATATCATAACTTTTAAAATTCAGATACTTGGTTTACAAGGTGCTTGATCCCAAAATACCATTAAGTTTCCTTCTAAAAGTTTACGAATAAATTTATCAACTTTTCAAAATAATGAGTTCATTGGCTTTAGAATAAATTTCGTAAAAGAGTAGGCTTCTTGAAAAGAAATGGGCATACTATAAATATGTACTTACCTTTTTTGCTAAAACACCCCCGAAGAGAACAGCCGAAAAATACCTTTCTCTTCTTCAATATGCCCTAAAACAATGCATGCTTTAATCACCAAGCATGAAATTGCATGATCTACACTACTATTTAAGGGGCTTCCTGTGTTTGGAATGGATATTTTATTGGGTCAAAAATACCCCTACATCTTATGTTTAAGTTGGGAAAAAACTTGGTAAAAATGTTTCTTTAACTTCCACATAAAAATTTTCTCAAAAAAAAAAATTAAAAAAATAAAAATCACGTAAAACACTGTCTACAAAATAGGGCCACACTCATGTTGGTTTTCTCATAGTTCTCCCAATTTTTTGTTAATTAACTCCTTAAACTTAGGCTACAAATTTTTAGATTCATCCAACCATCCCCAAATTGTTCTCTAACCAGTAACCATCTCAAAAAGTGTGTTTGATCATTGAGTTTCTCTTGCTTTACCCTTTCCCAAAGAAATTACTAATTTCTATTTCTCCGTTCTTATATCTCTTCTCCTCCTAAATGAAATTGATAATAAAAAACACAAACCTCTTACATTCTCTACATTTTTATCCTTTTTACTCTTTTTTATTGGAATTGACAAAAAACACATAGACAACATTGTTGAAGTTTGTTGGGAATTTTAGATATCTGCTCCTATATTTGAATTTTTCTGAATACATGAGAGGAGGTTTCCTTTGTCTTGCAAAAAATATATTCTCTTGGTTGTAGTCTAAGCGAAGGGAACTATGAAGTTTGAAGGCATCCAATTAAATAAAATTGTATTCAAAAGGTATGTATGTTTGGGACTGATTTTTTTTTTTTTTTTTTCTAATTACTTAAATAAAAGCTCAATATAAGTATAAAAAGGAAAAACTCTTTACTATCTTACATTCTTCTTTCAATTTTTCCAATGTTGTGTATGATAAATAATGGGAAATGACTATTCACCCATCAAAAAAAATGAGGGAAGGGAGTAATAAAATAAAATAAAAAGACAATTAGAGGAAGTATTACCCAGTAGGGAACAGAATTGACCAAATTTCGACTAAAATCCAAACTTGGAAATGTAAATTGGGCCAAAAAAAAAAAAAAAAAACTTAAAAGATTATTCAAAAAATGTGAATCATAATCCAAGCAAAAAGTGGGGGGGGGGGGGGGGACAAAAAGATAGAAGAAGAAATACATTGGATTTAAGCCAAAATACAATGGTGGTAATACATTTTGTAAGATAGTAAAGAGCTCTTCTTCCTCTGGCAAGGAAAAAAAAAAAACCTAAAAGATTATTCAAAAAATGTGAATCAAAATCCAAGAAAAAAGTTGGGGCGGGGGGGGGGGGGGGGAGAGACCAAAAATACATTGGATTTAAACTAAAATACAATATTCTTCTTCTTCTTCTTTATTGAAGTATGAAGCCAAGATATTTGATTCCCTCATATTTCTTTTCCACGCGTTTATACGGGTGTGGACGACTAAATTTCAAGTTGAAATAAAGTCAAACAAGTAAAATAGTTTCACAAATGTGAATTTGTATTGATGAATGTGTGGTACAATTCTTTGAAATTACAAAAGAGTAATCCTCTAATTCAATCTCCTTGAAAGACTTGCTTATTGGAATTGTGGTAATGTGATTTTGACTCGAACACCAAATATCTTTCAATTTGGCTGAAGAATGGATCGAAGACCTTTGGAATTACAATGAATCTCTAGTTATGAGCTTGATAGAAATCCTTTATTCTTCACATTCTTCATGTTCTTCATATGGTCTTCGTGTGCTCTTCGTCTTCAAAGGTTTTTGGTGGAAATTCTTGGGGGGCTTTGGAGGCTTGAATCTATAGAGTTATCACCAATTTGTGGTTTCTTGAGGTTTCTATAGGCTTTTAAGCTTAAGTCTAGTGAATTTTGAGATCTAGGAAGATGATTTGGATGATTTGGGTGATTTCTCTTTGAATGTTCTCCGTATTCAAAGGTTTGTGGTGGAAGTTTTACGGAGCTTTGGAGGCTTAAATCCGTAGAGCTTCACTAATTTGTGGTTTCTTGGAGTTTCTAGAGGCTTTGGAGCTTGATTCCAATGAACTTTGAGATCTAGGAAGATGATTTGAATGATTCTGCTTCGAATGTTCTTCGTATTTGAGGTTGAAGTTCTTGAAGTTCCTGGAGGCTTTAAGGCTTGATTCTAGCAGAACTTTTGTACTTCTGAATCTTCCTTGATGTTGCTTGTGGCATGGATGCCTTGGTGTGTTGGTGTCTTCCAAGATCTCTTCCAAGATGTGACTTGGTGTGTCTTGGTTTCTTCCAAGATCTCTTGGTGCCTAGAAATGCCTTAGGAAGGTTTCTATTTATAGGAGTTTGGGGATGGGTGAGCAACATGTGACAAAGTTTGATTGGTGACATGTGTCACAGTCTGATTGGAGGAGCTTTAAGACTTTTTCTCCAAGACACGTGGCATGTTTTGGTTGGCCAAAATGTCTTGATTTTCAAGGTGACACATGTCAGCACCTGATTGGGCTGCTTATGTTATTACTTACACGTGCGGAGCTATTTATGTCATTGCTTACATGCGCTGATGTGTGATTAGTTTTTGCATGCTTTTTATGTTTTTATTTCAATGACACTTGGCAAATTTCTGTTGGTTTTTGAATAATGATACCAAAACTTAATTGTAGTATGTAACGCTTTGTAATTGACCATACTTTGTGGACTTGGTAGTATGATAGTTCAGCTTGTAATATGTCGGGAATTTTCGCTCTCTACAACAGGACTTAATGTTAGTCATTTTATCTTATTTTGCAAAAGTTTAGAGGTGATGCAAGGTGCAATTAATTTACAGGAGAGTGTGGAGCTTAATTTTAAGAGGGAAATTGGCGAGGTTATCGTAACAGTTTGATAGTTAACATTTTTATTTTTATGAGAGAGATAAATAGTTAGGCTCCAAAAGTCATATAAGTGGTTTATATGGCATGGAGATGCAAAAATGCAATAGTTAATGACCCCAATGAACATAATTGGTTGCAGTTTATCAATTATTGCTTATGTCTATTGGAATAACTTAATCATACACATTTATTGAAAGAGAGAATATTTTTTTTTAATGTATATCCTCAACTTATCAACTTAATTTTTTAAGTTTGGTTTGTGTTTTTTTTGTTTATCCCCACCTCCTATATTTTTCCCCAAAACTGTTTTTCCTAAAACTTGTTTTATTTTTCCTATTTTTATAGGGGGAGAAGCTTGTTTTTATCCTTTGTGTTCATAGGGAGAGTTGTCTCTATTTTCTATAGAGTTGAATTATTTTGTGTTCCCTTAATTCTCTATTTTCTCTTATCCTTTGTTGTGTATGTTGTCTATTTTCTCTTTGTATGAGTTGTCTTTTTCAATACATGACAAAAAGGGGGAGATTTAGATGAAATGTGGGAATATGTGGGAATTCTGTTTGTTTTGTTTAGGGGGAGATAAAATTGTTTTTCAAAGGGGGAGAATATAAAAACTTTTTGATGTATCTAACTTAGGGGGAGAGTTAGAATTTACTTTTGTTTTTTATATTCTATTTCATATTGTTGTTTATATGTCTTTCTTTCCACACATGTGGTGATGTGTTTGTTGAGTGTTTTAGAAAAGACAGGTACATTTTGATCAAGACCTTCTACCTCTTCTTACATCTTCTAGGTTAGGAGTCTTAGATTGGGATTTGTGATGTAATTGGGCATTTTATTGTATTAGGTTGTTCTTGTATTTTTGCATTTCATTTTGTATGAAAGTTTTGTCACGAATTACCAAAGGGGGAGATTGTTAGGTTCTAAAAGTTTAGAACAATTGGCAAATCGTGAACACATAAAAACATACAAGCTGTAGAAAGAAGATTTTAGGATTTGCCAGGTTCGATTGATCGAAAGTCGTATCTGCATAATTTTAATTAAGCCCAAACAGCAGTTCAAGCCCTTTAAGGATTAGGGTTTCAGATCTACTTCTCCCACTATATAAAAGAAACACTAAGCACGTTTTTATAAGGCTTTTTAGAGAGAGGAGAGTGTGCCTCTTTTGTATTTAGGGTTTTGTACCTAAAAAGCTCTCTCATATTTTCTACTAATGTTATTACTTGAAGAATCTCAAGATCCGGTATTGTAGAAGTTGCTGCCTTCTCTAGTCATCAAAGGTGCTGATGATCTAAACCTTTGAAGGTGGTCTTGGAGTCGCAAACAGGAGACTTTATGTTGTTAAACCTTTGAGTGGGATCTCAAAGTCACAAACGTGGGTGTTTGTGTTTTACAAAGGCCAAAGAATGTAGTCCATAGACTCGAAGCTATCATGGGGTCATGATAGTAAGTTTTCTACTCGAGGTAGCAATAAGATGTTAGTGGTATAAACCGCTATTATACAAACTTCAATTCTTTCATAGTGGTTTTGCTGTTTTACCTTGAGGATAGCTAGGTTAAATCCTCCCCAGGTTTTTATCGGTTTGGTTTCCTAGGTTATCATATTGTTGTGTTTTTTATTTTCCGCACTTTACAATAATATGATGTGTTTGTGTTAACCTAAATCTGATAATTTGACTAAGTAGTCACTTGGTTAATTAACTAGGTTAATCTGATTGTATTTTAAGGGGTCTAAAAAACAAACATATATATATATATATAGTTAAATAATTTGCATCCATTATAATTTGGAGTTACTACATTTTTCAATCATAATAAAATCTAGGAGTGTAATAAAAAAATTATTTCACCCACAAATATATAATATTCATCACACCCTTAGACTTTTTTCGTAATTGAAAAATGCATTAATATCAAATTATAATTGATGAAAATTATTAATATTTACCAAAAATAAAAAAATAAAAGAGTCTCTGAGCATGCGTATTAGCACGTGCTTAGAGGCTAGTAATAATTTTAATTATTTCTAAGAATGTTTATGACTTATTTATATGATTGTTAAGTTCCTGGATTATAATTGGAATGTAATTTATGAACCAAACACCTTAATCTTAGATTCATGTAATGCGATTATATGAATCTAAGATTACAAGAATGTAACATCAAATGAACCAAACGGCACCCAAGGTCCTACATAAAATCCCCATTTTTCTCTTCTAATAATCAGAACAATCATCAGCCTACACGGTCTAAGCCCAGCTCTTCTAGGTCCAAACTCAAGCCCATCAGTTGCTTAGGTCCAACACAAGGCACCTTTGGGCTCAACCCAACTTCAAGCACCAAACCCAACAACTACTCTAGCCCAATCCGAGAAACAATTAAAAGTGCACCCATCTCAACATTTGGCCCAACCTCAAAATATAAAAGCCCATTCACTTAAATCCTTTCAAGCCCAACCCAAAAATAAGTTTAAACCCTCCCAAGCGTAAGCCAAGATCTTAAGCCCAATTTGAAATTACACCTCCAGCCACAAGATGCTCGCACGGCCCAATATACACACAATGAGCCTAGAATTTTCTCCAACAAGTCCATTTAAGACATAAAATTTCAATTGACTCATTTTTAAATATACATCACTGTAAGTTTCTTTAAAAAACCTTTTCCCCTCTATGTGTGTGTGTTAAAAAATATTTAATATTTTCAAAAGAAAAAATAGTGAGTTAGTCATACATTAGAAAATAAGTGCGAATTAAAAAGATTTAAAACCTATGCGGTATATTTAAAAGTTAGGTCATTTTGGATATACGCCACTTTAAGTTTCTTTAAAAAACCTTCTCTCCTCTCCTCGTGTGTGTGTGTTAAAAAATACTTAATATTCTTAAAATTTTCAATCGGTCCATATCCAACTTTAAAATTCCCAAATTGCATTTTGACCCCAAAACCTTCCCAAAATAATGTCTTTGAACCTAAACTTCCAAAATTTTCATTTTGATCCCACAACTTCTACAAATCACTTTTATTTTTACGTTAAACCTTCCCAATTTACATTTTTATCCTCAAAGCTTTTCCAAAAATACGATTTTGATCCAAAGCTTTTCCGAATTACCTTTTAACCCAAAAATTTACCAAATACCATTTCAACCCTAAGTTTTCATAAAATTACTTTCGATCCCTAAAATTCTAAAAATTGCACTAAGTACATTTATGCCACAAAAATGCATTTTCAATCTCATATTTTGCCCAAAAAAATGTTTTCTTTCAAGAATAATAAATTTTTAAATGACATTATTCTCATATTTTAAAAGCATTTAACTTTTGTGTTTCTTGTTATTTCTTTGTGTCCTTTTGCATGAGATAAAATACTTTGGAAAATGATTTTCAAAATTGCATTTGGCATGTTTAACTATGCTTTGGAGTGTGGTTAGCTATATTTAATTCAAGAATGTAAGTTACTTTCCTAGTAAATGTCATATGATCACATGTTTAGTTATTCCCTTTTTATCTTGCTTTCTAGAATAAATCATATGTTCATGCATTTTGTACATGTTTATATGCTCACGTATTATAGATTATACATGTCGTGCATTCACATGTCACCCTAGGGTAGACAATACCTATCATACATTCACATGTCATCCTAGAATAGGCTTGCTTCCTTTTGTTTCACACATACATACGTAACATTGTTTTCTTTAAAACTAAATGCCAAATATTATTATAGTTGTTATTTAAATGTTGAGATTTAAGATTAAATTTGAAACAAAGTATTATCCTTTTGGATAGGCATTGTGGGGTGCTTAACAACTTCCCAACAGATAACTAAGCTTCCGGATAGTTTGAAATATATATATTTTTTTAATTTTCTATTTTAACTTAGGAGACCTTAGGGTTTTCTTAATTAATTTAGAGAATGAAATTGATTAGACTTAGGTAACCATTCACATCTTAGAATTCCAATAGTTGATGGCAACTCTTAAAAATTGGTTTCCATTCTTAAATCTATGCAACTGTTCTACCTTCTCTCTTTCCTTCTATGTCCATTAGTTCTAATCCTATGTTGCCTACGGAAAAATTGAGGTGGTATATTTCTTAAAATCAGGTGAACTGACTTGGAATTTTTTTTTCTTTTTTAAAATAAAGGAATAACACGTTGCATCCAAATTAGTCACAACTGGGGATGAACATTTGCAAAGAAGAAATTAACCCCAATGAATGAAAAATCCTAAATCCGCAAAGTGAAATCAATCATGGTGAAAAATTCTCAAATTATTGAATCAGTAATCTGTTTGGCCCATCTGGGTCCAGGCGCATGAGGGCTCTTTAACTATTCTCTTGGCCCATGTTCTCAATCCTTTTAGAGGCTAACGAGCTGGAAAGTCCATCACAATAGAGAACAAATTCAGCAACAGCACATAAAGAGAGAAACACACAAAAGAGAGAAATAGGCAAGGGTTTGGATGTGGGTTTGGGTGTGATTTTTCCTCCTACCATGGCTCCATGGCCATTGAAACATATTGAAGCAAATTTCTGAAAAGGTGTTTAGAGGGTTTCATTGTGGTGGAGTTGAGTTTGTGAAGCTCCTAAAGAAGTAACCTTGTATTTCTCTAAGTTATTGTAAAGACTCAAGTTGTGTTATTGAAACTAGAGCAAAAGACCATTGTAACCTCTAAGTTATTGTAAAGACTCAAGTTGTGTTATTGAAACTAGAGCAAAAGACCATTGTAACTTGTTGTTTATAGTGGATTATTTGGAGCTTGATCCGTGTGTTTAAATTATGTGTTTAAATGATTAAATTTATTATTTTTAAATAGTTTAACCTTTTAGGACAATCAATAATTTAGAATGGTATTAAAGTAAGAGGTCCTAAGTTTGATCCTTATTTCCTCCACTCTATCTCCTATTTAAAATCACACATGTTAGGCCTCACTTATTAAAAGGTAGTTTTGAGCCTACATGTGCAGGAAAATCGGTAATTTAACATTGTGCATATAGGCTTAATGCTAAACCATGTAATTCTTTGAGTGCACAACTATGCACTGTGTATGCCTTCTAAGTGTTTCATAATTTATCTTAGGTTCCATATTGCATATCTTGCAAGCTTAGCCTTGGTATTTGTTGCAGTTTTTCTCCGTTGTCTTTGTGTTGGTAAATTCACACATTTGGTTGATAATATTGGGGGCGACTTTGGTTTCATCAAGAAGTGGGTAGTTTTACACAACATAAATTGCACAACATAAATTGCATGAAATTACAACAAATCATGGAGCAAAAATCTCAAATCATGATTTGAGTTCTTTTGTTCACGGAGGTTAATTTTTTCTTTCCAAAGGTTTATCCCCATGTGTGATTCACCATTGGATGCCACATGTTTTGCCTTTATGTTATAAAAAACCAAAATAAAAAAATTGGTCCAAGCAATTGCCAATTAGAATTAATATATATATATATATATATATATATGAGATAGGTTCAAGTTATACCTGGTGTAACTCTAAAGAGTTACACATTTTTTAAACCATTGGATTTAAGTAGATCCAACGATTAAAAAAAGATTATAATTATTACAAATATTCTAATTAGAATGTAATTAATTACTCTTATTTATTACCTTCTAAACCTATTTATATATTCAAAAAAAAAAATGACTTATGACTCTCTCTCTCTCTCTCATTTACGTTTCTCTCTCTCTCCATTTCTCTCTTTCTTTCTACTTCACCATCTCCACAGGTTGCTGGTAGAAAAAATAAATAAATAAAAAAACTCAACTATCTCTGTTCTAGAACCACCTTCAGCATGCATCCTTACTACTGACTATTTGATAATCATAGTCATTGGGTGGACAATCCATGTTGATCATCTCTGTGATATAGAAATGTTGATCTGACTGCTCCAATCCCTCATCACTCATGCAATGCAATTGGAATTTTCTCTTGCAATGCAAAGATGAAATAATGGCTACAACTGGTGAAGGTCTTGAATGGATTAGGGAGATATGAGTGAAAGGGTCTGAAAAATTCAATATGCAATGCCCTTTACCTATTTCTTTGGAGAGTTCTGGGTTTAGTGAGAAAATGGTGACCTTAGAACAAGAACAATATCTTATATCAAGTTGCAAGGAACTTACTTTCTATAGAGATGAGGCGTATGAAATGGGGCAAAATCTCGGGAGAAAAACAATCTTAGCTAAGGAAAGAAAGCAGTACCTACAAAAGAGCTGTGTAATGGGTTCTATCATAATGGCTTATCAAAGAAACTCATCTGGTACATATACTTGCAAGTTATAGTGAATTTGTTCACTTTGCATATATTTGTTCATTTGTTGTTGTGTTGTCTTTGTTTCAAGTATAGGACCAATGTCTAGTCCTAAGAGAGTGATCCACAACAGCCTTGTTTTGGTTCTATAGGGCTCTATTGCAACTTAATATGTTGAAGAAGTCAATCTAAGCTCGAGCAATGATTGTTCAACATATGCAATTATTAACAATATAAAGTGAGAGAAAGACTGAATAGTCTGTATATTAATGTGTGTATAATAATGTACAATAGAGAGCCTTATATAGGCTAGGTATGTGTGCAGTACAAGTAATATGAGTAAACTACAAGTACAAGTATATTGGGCTAAGCCCAATGGGCTAAACTAGTCTACGCTATACACTAACATCTCCCTCAAACTCAAAGTGGCAAGGAGAAAGCCAACTGGAGTTTAGATATAAGATCTCGAAGACAACCAGGCGAGTGAGTCTTGGTGAAGATATCAGCAGGCTGGTCAGCAAAGGAGATGGAGAACAACTTGAGATTTTCTTTCTTGAGATGTTGGCGAGTGATGTGGCAGTCGATCTCAATGTGCTTGGTGCGTTCATGGAAGACATCATTATGAGCAATGTAGATAGCACTACGATTGCACAATAAAGAGGAGTGGCAGTGGGCTGTGGAGCATCCATGTCAGCCAAGAGCCAGCAAAGCCAGATAGGCTCGCAGGTGGTGTCAGCAAGGGCACGATACTCAGCCTCAGTACTGAAACGGGAAACCACATCCTGCTTCTTGCTACGCCATGAGACAAGAAAAGTACCTAACAAGAAACAGAAACCTGTGATAGAGCATCGATCAGTCGGATCACCAGCCCAGTCCGCATTTGAATAAGCATGAAGCTCGAGAAAAGATCGAGAGGAGTAATGGAGACCATGATAAAGTGTGCCCTTGACATATCCGAGAATTCGAAGAACAGCAGCATAGTGGACAGAACGAGGGGCATCCATGAACTTACTAACCATACCCACGGCATATGAAATATCCGGACGAGTAACAGTGAGATAGATTAGACTACCAACCAACTGACGATAGCGAGTAGCATCAGATAGAGGTTCATCATCCAAAGGTGTGAGCTTTACATTGTATTCTAAATGAGTGGAAACAGTCTTGTTGTCGGTGATACCAGCTTTGGAGAGAAGATCAGAAGCATATTTAGCTTGGGAAAGATAGTATCCATCAGAGGATGAAGTAACCTCAAGCCCAAGAAAATAGCTGAGAGTGCCTAGATTTTTCATCTCAAAATGCTGATTAAGGAGGTGTTGAAGAGAGCAGATACCTGCAGAATCATCTCCAGTAATAATCATATCATCAACATAAAGAAGAATAAGAGTGATACCAGCAGAGAATCTTCAGACAAAGAGAACAGTGTCATAAGGACTCAAAGTGAAACCTTGCTGAGCAACAACTAAGCTAAACTTTTCAAACAAGCTCGAGGATCCTACTTGAGACCATAAAGAGCACGGCGAAGGCGACAAACTTGATTGCTTGAGTATGGATAGCCAGGGGGTGGTTGCATGTACACTTCTTCTTGGAGGTCTCCATTGAAGAAAGCATTCTTTACATCCATTTGATAAAGAGGCCAACGGCGAACAGCAGCCACGGCAATGAGACATTTGACAAATGTAAGGCGAGCAACAGGAGAAAATGTTTCCTTATAGTCAATGCCATACTCCTAAGTAAAGCCCTTAGCAACTAGGCGAGCCTTGTACTGTTCAACAGATCCATCAGCCTTGGTTTTGATCTTGTAAACCCACCTACAACCTACTACAGACTAACCAGGAGGCAAATCAACCATATCCCAAGTGTGATTCTTATGAAGGGCATCTAGTTCTTCATTCATAGCTTGCTGCCAAAGAGGGTCAGTACGGGCCTCATGATAGGTGTGAGGTTCATAGAGGATGGCAAGAGCAAAAGAGCAATGATAATTAGTGAGATAAGGGGAGGGGGGGGGGGGGGGAATGCTTACCCGAGTGGAACGACAAAGTTCAGGACCAACAGGAGGCTTAGGAGAGGGTGGTGCTACAGGATCCAAGGCAGGCGGGTCATATGCCGGGGACAGAACCGGAGATGAGTTGTCTAGAGAGGCAGCCGATGTTGAAGAATCCTCCACAAGTTCAGGATAGATAGGAAGGAAAAGATCAGTAAAAATGGGAGACTCTGAGGAAAAGGTCGTAGGAAATTGCTGAAGCCTCGTGAAAGGACGATGTTCCCAAAACTCAACATGACGAGAGACACAAAGGCGACGAGAAATGGGATCATAGCAGCGAAACCCCTTTTGAGATACACCATAACCAAGGAAAAAATAGAGACGAGCTCGAGATTAGAGCTTGGTTCATTCATGAGGAGGAAGAGAGACAAAGCAAGCACAACCAAAAACCCGAAGAGAGGAGTAGTCAGGAGTTTGAACATAGAGAAGCTCGAATGGTGATTTGTTGTGTGTAGTTGGTGAAGGAATATGATTACTGGTGTATACAGCAATGAGTGCAGCCTCACACCAAAAACGCTCAAGAAGAGAGGCAGAAATGAGAAGGGTGTGGACAACATCAAGAATGTGACAATGTTTTCATTTTGCACGACCATTTTGTTGAGAGGTGTAAGGACAAGACCATTGAGGAAGGGTACCATGACTATCTAAAAAGGATAGGAAAGATTTATCATTATATTCTTGAGCATTATCTGATCGAAAGACTTTAACAGTGCAATTGAACTGTGTTTCAATCATTTTATGAAATGTTTGGTAAATAGACACAAGTTTAGACCTATGGTGAAGTAAATAAATCCAAGTATATCAAGAAAAATCATCCACAAATATGACAAAATATCTAAATCTCCTCTCAGTGGGAACAGGTGTAAGACCCCAAATATCAGAATGTGTAAAGATCAAAAGGTGCAGAAGAAAATGAGTCACTATTATTAAAGGGCAATTTTGTTTGTTTGTTAAAATGACAGGAAGTACAATCAAATTTTTGAAACTGAATTGAACCTAAATGACCTTGAGAAGCTAACAGCTGAAGACGAGATAAGGATGGATGACCAAGACGAGCATGCCATAGATTAGGTGAGAGGGTGGCAGTGGTAGCAGCTGCAGAAACAACTTGTGAAGGAATCTTCAAGTCATGAACCTCAAACATGCGATCAACCTTACGGCCTGTCCTAAGCACTTGACCTGTCCGGGGATCCTGCACATCCACACCATGATTAGTAAATAGAAGATCTATGCCTAATTCACAAATTTGACCAACATATAGCAAATTGAAGGATAACTTTGGGATATGAAAAGTGTCACTAAGGGATAAACAAGAAGAAGAGATTGTTCCTTTATGACTAACAGGCATAGGAGTTCCATCAGCAGTGTAAATGTTGATTGGATGTTCTAAGGGTGCCTTATTAGAAAATTGGGATTCATCAGGAGTCATATGGTTATAACATGCAGTATCAAAAGACCAAGGTTATTTACCTGAGGTGACAGAAAGGGCAGTGGAAGTGCGAGATAAAACCTGTTGAACAACTGCCTCAATATCAGTTGTAGTAAGTGAGGAAGCCAAAGATGGACCTGTAGGAACCGATGGATTTGAAGGACATACAGCAGCTGCCCGAGGAAGAGAAGCTTTATTCTGCTATTGCACAAATTTCTGCAGTTTGTGACAAATTGAGATGTCATGGCCTTTGACACGGCAAAATTCGCAGCGAGTACCTTTGGAAGACTGAGAGGTGGGACGCCTAGAGTTTATTCATGGAGGAGCAGTGAATGCAACAATGGGAGGCTGTGGAGATGGTGTAGCCAATACATGATTAGATGATGACATGTGATGAGTAGGCCGACGGTTTCCTCAGAAATGAGCTCTTTGACTGCATCATCAAGAGAAGGAGTAGGAGAACGGCTAAGCAGAGAGGCCCTAGTAGGCTCAAAATCCTCACATAAACCCATCATGAAGTGCATAAATTTACGGTGATCCCGATATTTGACAAAGAGCTCAATGTCCTTAGAACACACTAGTGGAGGATCTGCAATAGAGAGTTGTTCCCACATAGTAGAAGTTTGAGAATAAAAATCAGGAATAGACTGACCTAGCTCTTGGCGCATTTGATAAAGTTTGGATTCAATGTGAAACTCCAAGCTTGAATCATTAGTACAATTATAGTGATTGGCTAGAAATTTCCAAGTAGCCTCAGCAGTTTCAAGACGAGGAAGAAGATTATGAATAGAAGGAATAGATGTATTGATAAACCAAGACAAGATCTTACTCTGAATACTTTCCCATTCCTCTAGGCGTTCTTCATAATCATCCACTGTAACAGTAGTCTTGGAGGCATCTTCAGCAGCTGTAGCTTTGGACTTAGGGTTTGGTATTGGTTTAGGAATTGAACCAGTCACATATCTCCATAGTTTACGACCCTTGAGAAAGACAGTCATATTTTGAGACCATGCATGATAGCTAGTAGGACCATCCAACATAATGGTGATAGGACGAATGATACCTCGTTCGTTTTGTTGAGCCGTAATGAAGAAAATGACCAAAAAGTGATATTTAGAGACCTCAAATGAAGAAACGGAGCCCAAAATCAGAATCTACACGAAAAACTAAGCAAGACAGGCTTTGTTGAAAAATTTTGACTTTGGTCAAAGTCAACAATCAACAGTCCGGTCAACGGCTGGATGCTGACGTGGCTGTGTGATGTCACTCTAGGGTTGACATGGCAAGACATGATACGAGCAGGCGTATGGGGTGCGTGGAAAGGCGTGATCCAGCACATGAGGCACGTGTGAAAGAGGACAGCGCGTGGTGGCTAGTGATGGCGCATGGGGGCGTGTGGTGGCACGTGCTTGTGAGGCAGAAACTTCAAGCAGCACGTAAGAGCGCATGAGAGGTAGTTTCTGGCTGTTCTTTGTTGGGTTTTTCTCGAGATTGTCAGATATGTCAATTTGTGCCTTGACTTTGGTGATTTGATCAATAAAATGACGAAATCCGAGTGTTCTAGGGCCTGTGGGCGTGACGGCGGTGAATCGCTTCTGACAGTGAGTACTGAATGAAGGCGAGGGCAGCGGAAGAATGCTAGAGATGTCCACTAGAACTAGAAAGTCAGAGGAAAAGCTCTGATACCATGTTAATAATATAAAGTGAGAGAAAGATTGAATAGTTTGTATATTAATGTGTGTATAATAATGTACAATATCGAGCCTTATATAGGCTAGGTATGTGTGCAGTACAAGTAATAGGAGTAAACTACAAGTACAAGTATATTGGGCTAAGCCTAATGGGCTAAACTAGTCTACGCTATACATTAACAACAATGAAAGTGGAAAATTAGTCTTTTGTTCAAGTTGATGTCAATGCTTCAGGACCTCAAGTTGATGAAAGGCTTTGCTTTTTATTTTTGGTTCAGAATAAATTATTACATTGCTTATGAGACTATCAAAAGGAAGACTGAAAATGTAATGTCAATGTTCATTGCAAATGCTATTTAAAGTGATTACCTTGGATTTTTTATTAGGTCATTCAAATGAGATCTTATTGCAATGCAGATAACAATGGCTACAACTAGTGAAGGTCATGTATGGGCTAGGAAGATATGAGTAAAAGTGTCTGAAAAGTGCTATGTGGTTTTTTTTTTTTTTTTTTTCCTTTGGAGAATTTAGGCTTAGCGAGAAAATGGTGACCTTAGACCAAGAAAAATATCTTATATCAAATTGCAGTGGATTCTAATACTACTTGGGTAGTAAAACTATGACTTTATATATATTATCAGAACTATGACTTTATTTGAAACATTTGTAATTGTATCAATCATAACTAAACAAATAGTGTCATTTTGTAAGTCTAACCTACTCTGATATGGTGCTTCACTATATGCGACAAGTAGCATCAATAAAAATAAAAAATAAAAAAACTAAAGATCTCATATGATAATTCACCAACATATTTGCTTGTTTCAAGAAAAATTTATAGTATCTTTGCTCCAAAAAACTCTCTTGCTATCCTTTGGATTTTGGGGAGTATTGCATCTTAATTTTGCCAATAAACTTTTAAGCCCTTAAGCTTTCAGTTTAGTTTGATGTCCAAAAATAATAAGATTTGAGGATTTCTCCATACTACCATCTTTGTTGTAGTATAACAAACTCCGACTTCTAACCATGGCTTTTGCTCTATCACACTATATCCATTACTTGTTCCTTCTTTTGCTGGTTCCCCCTCCCACTTTGGCTTAAACTGATGCAAACATTAGCTTGGGATCTTATCTCACTGCTCTTGATGATAACTCTTCCCAGAATTCACCATCCAATGAGTTTGCTTTTGGATTCCAACCAATTGGTGCTATAAACTTCTTACTTGCTATATGGCTTGACAAAATCCCAGAAAAAACCATAATTTGGTCAGCCAATGGAAATAGTCTAGTCTAAAGAGGTTCCAAAGTCGAGCTTACATGTTACAATAGGTGGCCAGCCAATTCTCTCCGACACATTTATGCAGCAGGTTTGGGCTAATAATGTTACTGCAAGTGGAGTAAACTATGCATCCATGCTCAACACTGGGAACTTTGTGCTTGCAAGACAAGATTATGTCAACTTATGGGAAAGCTTTAACTCTCCAACTAACACCATATTGCCAACTCAGGTACTAAACCAAGGCGGCATACTTGTTTCTCGTGTATCAGAAACAAATTATTCAAATGGAAACTTCCAATTTCTTCTACAATCCGATGGAGATCTTGTACTGTCCCTTGTTGATGTCACACATAATTTTTTGAGATATAAGTATTGGGAAAGCAATACCTTGAGTACTAGCTTTCAGTTTTTTTTAACCAATCTAGCACCATCCACCTTATGGCAAGGAATGCGACTATACTGGACCTTATATCAAGGAACCCAGTTTCAACAACAGGTTTCTTTTAGAGAGGAACTTTAGATTATAATGGAGTTTTCAGACAATACATTTACCCCAAGGCTAATGGCATAAGTGCTAGAGGATGGCTTCTGGCGTGGTCAATTATATCTAACATTCCTTCAAATATATGACAGGTCTTCTCGCTAAATGGTGGCGCAGCACCTTGTGGATTCAGTAGCTATTGCACACTAGGCGATCATCAGGAACCAATCTACAACTGTCTACCAGGTTGTGCTTATCTGGATCTTGATAATAAGATAAAAGGATGCAAGCAGAACTTTGCTCCACAAACTTGTGATGAGGGATTGGAGCAGTCAGATCAACATTTCTATATCACAGAGATGATCAACCTGGATTGTCCACCCAATGACTATGATTATCAAATAGTCAGTACTGAGGATGCATGAAGGTGGATCAGGAACAGAGATAGTTGAGTTTTTCTGAGTTTTTTTTTTTGCTGGCAACTTATGGAGGTGGAGGTGGAGAGAGAGAGAGAGAGAGAGAGAGAGAGAACGTAAATGAGAGAGAGAGAGAGAGTTAGAAGTCTTTTTTTTTTTTTTTTTGGATTTAGTGATAGGTTTAAAAGGTAATAAATGAGGGTAATTAATTAGATTCTAATCAGAATATTTGTAATAATTATAGTCTTTTTTAACCGTTAGATCTACTTAAATCCAATAGTTTAAAAAATGTGTAACTCTTTAGAGTTACACCAGGTGTCACTTGAACCTATCTAAGAAATATGTATCTTCTTGTGACATGATTGGAATCAATAATTTTCTAAGAAAAGCTTACTAAACTCTGCACCTTTAACATGATTTCCTATTTTTTGTTTAGATGGTAAGAAGGTCGGTGGTCATATAGTGACTCCACATCCTTCCAAGAAGGGTGCAAAGACTCCTGCAACTAGTGAGCAATCTAAGTAGAAGTCCCCAAAATCTAGTGGTTCATTCTCTTGCCAGACCTGCAGCAAGTATGTTTACTCACTCCATTTTTCTCCAATTCTATAACTGAGTTTGCTTTCTAATCTCACATGCTTCTCTATATATGCATAGGACTTTCGGCTCTGAAGTTGGCCTTCAGTCCCACACAAAGGCCAAGCATGCTGGTGATTAGTGACTAGGCTATTACAACATTTGCTGTTGTAGCATGATCTGGATTTTCTTGGAAATGGATTCATAGAGAGCTAGGGGTTATTAGATTTTGGCACCATACATGAGAAAGGGTTCTAGTTGAATGTCCTGTTTTTAGTGTTTGTCTTTCCGGATTTAGTTCTCTCATATTTTTGGATAATGTAAAATGAGGTTCTTTTTATTGTTATTATGATTTTTTTTTTCTTCTTGCTTTGTAATCTGCTTTTATTTTACATAACATGGGAAAATGATGGAAGTCTTGGGAGAACTATAAATGCATCGGATCCAAGTGTGTCTTTATCAAATGAGAGAATTTGGCTGCGATTGTTTGATATGACTAAATAAGTAAGTAACTAAATCATTACTTAAAATAAGCACAGATAGTCTTTACATCAACAGTATGGTCTATGAAACTTCATGGCGAATGTTGTCTATGGTATGTAATGATTGTTTATTAATACTTAAATTTGTTTTTTTTTTTTTTTTTTTGGGTAGAATTGATCAAAATTAGTAGTTCAGAAAACTGAGAATTGAGGCATAATCAAAGTTCAAAATTAGGTTATGCTAAAAACCAAAAAGAAGATTAGAGAAGATCAAGTGTGTGACTTATCCAGGCTTTCATGTGAGTTAACAAGTTTTTGAGTATCAATTTCTTTCCTGTCATGAAGTCGCATGAATCTATTTTTAGGGGTGAAGGAAAAATAAGTTACTTGAAAATATGCAGTTCTGTTTTTGACTTTTTGGTGCCCAGTTCTACATAACCAATTCAACATCGTGTGCATTGAAAATTACCTAAAACATGGAAGAGAGAGAGAGAGGACGTTTGCTTTCTTTTGCAAATCACTCTAGCTCTAATACAAACTACTATAGAAACCCGGGTGCATAGTCTGTCATTAATATTCAATTTTGAGTAAGGTTGGTACTCGTTTTATGGTATATCGATCAAAATGATTTTGGGAGAGCCAAAATGGGGTATTGATATTTGATATTTGTCCCCTTTTTGTTTGGCTTCTTAGGAATACAGGATGCTGTTTCCAACCAAAAAAAATAAAAGGTTTAAAAATAAAGAACACCTCATTTTGGATTTCTTGTTTACTGATGTTTGGTCGCTGTAGCGATTGGAAAATATGCGTCGTTAAGTTTCGAAAGTTGCTTTGTTCAAAATTAATGATGTTTGAGTGACTAGAGCAGTGTTTGTAAGGTGGAAAGTAGGTTTGGTGTCGAAATCAGACAATGGAGAAGGTATTGAAGCCAGAGCAGTAGGTGTATGACAGAGAATGAGAAAGGCAAGGTTGTCAAAAAATACAAAAAATAAGATCCTATATTATTTAAGACAAAAACAATTCTTCAGCTCAGAATGACCTTTCAACCAAAATCAATTGAAAATGCCAAAACAATTACAAATGGCTTGATATTTTAGCACAACTTGAAAGTTGGGGAGGGGGGGGGGGGGGGGGAAGATAAGTACACTGGACTAAATACCAGTACGGAAAATACCAACCATATTGGCTGAAATGAAATAGCATTCAAAATATTGCAAAACATAATACACAAAAGCTAAAAAGTTGAATAGCTTAATACGCAATGCAAATCCTAATGATGTCAATGAACCCAATTAACAATCCCAAAGCTATTACAAACCCAAAACACAATAATATCAATTGCCAAATAGAAAATTTTTTCACTGCAGTCAAATAGCAAATGTTTTCACTGCAGCCATATCCCTAAAGGCATCTATAATATTTCGAGACCTCACCTACGACTCTCAGAAGCTAACAATTTGGTTGCAGGTACTTTCCTTCTCATGCATAAACCCTGTCCTCTGCTGCTGCACTCAACAACCTGTACATAAATTTCATGGTAAGCTATAAATAAAACAATATTAGTCCTTAGAAGCAGGGATACCTGAACCTGCAAAACTCGTAATATGTAAAATCATAACTTTCCCATAAACTATGGTAAAATAAGGTACAAGAGATTTCATAGAAAACTAAACCAAAGATAGAACCATGGAAATTTGATCTTTCCCCTAATGTGTGGTGGTTTTAGAGAGTCCCTGACAGTAAAATCATTCATGCATATACTAATATCTCAAATCAAACAAAAAGTTTCACACATGCTTATGGTGCACGCTATTGAATTTGGTTCCCAGCGGGAGTAAATCATTAAACAAGAATAGACTTTCTCAAAGATTTCCTTTGTGTTGACTAAAGGAAACAGGCTTAACCAATTACTTCCTAAAAATTGTATGCCTAACATTATTAAAATTGACACTGTGTCTCTATAAATCCTCCACAGTAAGAGTTCTACCCATTAGGCTAGTGGTATAAATTCCACACACACACATATGTATCACAATTCTGGATAAAGGACATTGAAGAAAAATCCAATCAAAGGGAAAAGGATGAGTTGAAATTTTAGATATCATATTGGTGGTTAGGTTTGTTTGATTTAATGCACCATTAATTACAGTTAGTCAAGGGATTCTAAATGAAGGCATTGACTAGTTTTCTAGCTTTTTATTTTATTTTTTATTAGCAACTACAGTAGCTCGCACCCAGTGGATCCTAATCCCATGAGAAACTGACTAGTTGACAAATAAGGATAAAAGAGATCTAGTTGAGAGGAAAAGAGGGAGGAGATGAAACGGTGAAATCTTGATAGCAACTGATTTTTAAAAGGAATGCAAAGACTAAATAAATGGAAGCTAGAAGCAAAGAAACTGGTTAAAGATGACTTTCGTGATAATAATCCCTTTCATCATACCTTTCGCTAGAACCACGTCCCCCATGAGAGCGCTCTTCATAGCTACAATGCCTGTAGGGGCTTCGACTGCGGCTATGCCTTCGTCGGTACCTCCCAAACCAAAAAAGAAAAAATAAAATAAAATAAAAAACAGAGCACTCACAACAGAAAAGAAAGGAAAAATAGAAACAGTGTTCGGCTAGGTTTTTCTTTTTCTTTTTTTCTGTCAGCAACCTGTAGAGGTGGAACAATGGTGGAGGAACAATGGAGGAGAGAGAGAGAGAGAGAGAGAGAGTCATTCGTAAAATTTGGTTGGGTTTAGAGGTAGGTTTAAAAAGTAATAAATGAGGGTAATTAATTAAATTTTAATTAAAATATTTGTAATAATGAGAGTCTTTTTTTAACCGTTGAATCTACTTAAATTCAATGGTTTAAAAAATGTGTAACTCTTTAGAGTTAGACCAAGTATAACTTGAACCCATCTTTTATATATATATATATATATATAAGTATAAGTATATATCCACTCCATGTAAAAACTTGGTAGATTTTCTCCCCACACACAGAAAAAAAATCTCTATTGAAAAGGTGGTGGGTAGCTCTAGTAGACCCATAGATCATAGAACAAATTGGGTGGGTAGGCCCAACCATCACATTCATAGGTTGTGAACTCCTCAGGCATAGGGGATGAGCCCACAACTTGTGAGAAGTCCACTCCAGAAAGTAAGCGCATGAGATAACTTTTGTCACTAAAGAGAAGTGCGATTGGGCTAAGTGCCATTTGCACTAATAAAGTTTTATACAGTTTTTTTTTTTTTTTTTTTTTGGATAAATTATATGGTCCTATATATGTAGATCTAATTCGATTTGAAATTTCAAATTAGGCTAAAGCTTATTGTTTACATGTTCCAAGACTCAACATGCTAGGCCCATTTAGATATCTTCGGCTAATAAGGCTTCTCTAAGAAATAGTTTTTGATAAATTTTCCGTTTTCAAATGGCTCATACTCAACCCTCACAATTTTTAAATAAAATAAACTTGAAATCTCAATTCTCCTCTTTTTTTTTCAATAAATATGGAATAGATAGTTTTCAACAGAAGGATAAAATAAAATGAATTCTCAAATGATGATTACTAACATGGCTACTTAAGACTAAATACAGCAAAAAAAAAAAAAAAAAAAAAAAAGTGGATATGGATTGGTACTGTTATCGCCGCCATTGGTCTACTTGTGATTTTAATCTACACACTGCGTTGTCTACAAAGAAGAAAAAAAGTTTTTGTTAAAGGTAGAGAAATTACAATTTTTTTTTATTTTTTATTTTTATTTTCATGACTATTGTTATAATTTAATGGAAATTCTAATTTTATATAAATTTATACAGAAAATAGTAGATCTGAATGTTCAAATATGTGTGTAATACCTATGAACGTTTAGACCCTCAATTTACAAATTACCAACACAAGTTTATAATCAAATAATATATGTGCAGAATATGAAAATAAGCTGGTACAGAGTTGGTAAAACAATTTAAACTGAAATTAATCACAACCACAACAGTAATTAAAAGGTAAAGATTAAGGGAAGAGAGATGCAAACACAAAGACAACACAGCGATGTGTTATCGAAGAGAAAACTGAAGTTCTCGGCATAAAACCTCTCCACCACCCTCCAAGCGGTCAATAATCCACTAGAGAATCAAATTGGGATATATGAACAACAAAAGACCCTCCAAGCCTAATCTACCCAGTGTACCTAAGCCCTCCAAGCTTTTTGCTCCAACGAGGTTGTGCCGAACCTCTGTCTTCCCTAGTTTATTGGATTCCGTTATAGTCCATAGCATTAACTAATATCAATTGGTCAATTTCTAACTGCTTCCTAAGTACCAAATAACCTTTTCACAGATATGGGTATGGTGCAAGGAAGTCAATACCGTATCGGAGGTTATACAGTTTTGGTCAGCGGTACGATATATTTTGGATACCGATCAATACCGGTGTACCGTTTTGGATTTACCGCTATTTTATATATTTAATATATATATACACACACATACAAAATCTCTATTTATCATAAAACATTACCTTAAAAATCTCTATTTACTATAAAACATTAATTCAATTGTTCATTGCATAAAAAGAAAAACACAATGTAAAAAACGAAAAACTTAATTACTCATTGCATGTTCATACAAACAAAACTAAAAAGTTGCTACTTAAAAAAAAAGAAAAAAAAAAAAGTTCTATTGATGTGATGCAATTAATGCATCACATAACGTGGGGCTCAAAATTGAAAAGAGAGGAAAGGCTGAACCATTCAGCCCATCTTTTATTAAAAAAATATAAGTTTTTGACATTTCCAAGCTAGTCACGTGTGAAAGGGCTTAGGAAATTTCAAATAAGACATAAGACAATGAAAGAGAAAGCACATAGCATTGTTTTTGTTCAGCAAAAAAGAGAAGAAGTCAGAGCAATGGAGAAGGAAAACAGACGAGAAGAAGATAAAAAAAAGGAAGAAGAAGATCTAATTGGCGATTTCAATGTGGTGGCAACTTGCTGCACTGGGGTTTGTTCAAATCATGCATTTCTTCTATTTTTCCTATTAGTTTTTGTATCGGCTGAATTTCTCTTTTCCGGCCAAAACGTCCGGTATACTCCGATACAGCCAGTATTGTCCGATATAGGCCGGTATCTTGAGTGGTACATTTTGAAGGTGTTTCGGTACCAGTTCATCGACCGGTACGAAGAATTCCAGCCATACCGGTCGGTATGGTACGGTATCAGCTTCCTTGGTATGGTGAGAAACAGATCTGGCTAAATGTACCTCTCAATGATGTATCAATGGAGAGGGTAAAAGTAAAGGAATTTTGGAGAAACAAGGATGAAAATTATGGATGAGTCAATCTTGTTTTTCTCTAGAATTTCTCTTTCAAAATTCTCTCTGGCAGCTTTCTACAATACGTGGGTATAAGGGGTATTTATATTGGTGTGTGTTTGGAATGTGAAAGGTCAGTTTTTCCCAAACATAGTGAGCTAGCGACTTGGCCTCGCGACTTGATTGAGTTGCGAGATAACGGCTTGAACAGTTGGAAGTTTTGTCTTATAGTGCAACAACTGGCGTGACTCTACAGCTCTTCTGCATGCTTCACACGTGTGCCTCTTTTAGCGACTTGCAAGTCGCGAGCCAATCGCGAGATCCAGTTGCGAGACCCTGTTGAGTTGCACACTCTTGAGTTTTTTTTCACACACTACCCTTACATGATTTCCAACTAAATATAAAGATTCTAAATGCTGAATTACAAGCAAATTGACACAGAATAAAGCCAACAAAATGGTTGATTAAATTCAACCTTACAATCTCCCCCTTTGGTTATTCTGTGACAAAACCCTAAAACAAACTCTAGACTTAACATGTGAGTTGGGAATAGTTGAACCTAACTCAGTCACACCTAACTCTAGAATCTGTGTAGCTCTTGAACCATAAGAACAAGTATCTCCTAAAAAACAACTATCTCCTAAAAAACAACAACACAGTATGATCATTGTATGTAGAAAACTTGAAATGCATATAGAGCAAGCAAAATAGATTAAAGCAATAAAGCATGGCTTGACCAAAAAAGAACAATTATTATAAATATTGACCACAATGTTCATTCACATAAGAAATGAACATTTGGACATGCAAGTTAATAAGCTCAATACAAAGTATCATTTGCATGTCTAACACTCAACCAATACAATAACACAAGGTAATTGTATTAAAGATATAAAATCCAATAAGGGCACACGAGTGATGTATTTAAAGAAAATGCATAACAATTAGCAACAAGTACTAGGCCACAAAGCATGGGTACAAATACAAAATACTGAAATATTTTAAATAGCTAAGCATAATCATGAACTATGAGTAAAGCAAAAACATAGTTAATATATCACAAAGCTCTTTCTCTCTTACTCCCCCTATAATATCACTCCCCCTATCATGAATCATAGGAGTTATGATGAACTTAGAACATATATACCTGTAACCTGAAATACTTGCACAAAATACATTAGACCTTCAAGGTAAAGCAAGTAATAAAAAGACAAGTATAATGTAACAAGTAAAAAGCGATCAAATAAACATGTTGTGAAACATATGAGCAACTGATCACATAGCAAAACAAATGATCATCCAAACATGCATTCAAAGAAGCATAATAGCATAAGGATGTATGCATGTCCAACATATAAACATGATGCAATGAGAACAACAAAGCATAGATACTAAATATAACTCAAAGCACCATAAAGTAAACAAGAAAACAAACATAAAGAAACACAAACAAAACCAAGTTTTCTTATTAACACAATGTCTTCTCTCCCTTAGTATATGCATCTCTCCTATAGAATATCTCTCCTACTACAAATGGGCATAAGAAATAGAATTTCTCTCCTTAAGAATGTGCATAAAAGTCATATAGAAATGACAAAACTTTTCGGTATACCACACTAGAGTATACTCTCCCCCCTTTTTGACATGAATAGACAAAGGGACAAGGAGAAATGAAGGCAAAAGATGAAGGTATGAACAAGGAGAAAGATGCATGAGGGGTGCAAGATGAATGAGAAAATGAAGCTCAAACCAAAGAAAAAACAAAATGCTATAAAGTATAAGGTAAACATGACATGCTAGGATGAAGAAACAAGGTATAGACCAATGCATGACAAGGGTAGTAAAGGTGTATGTAAGAGGTGGCTATGTGCAATGTATGACCAATGCATGGAAAATGCACATGTGGGGTAAGGTGTGTTAAATACAAAACCAATGAACCAAACATGTTCCTAATGAGGAAATATGAGAAAACCCAAAGTTTGGTACTCATCAGAGTCCAAACAAGTGAGAAAATGCCTAAGAGGCATTTTATCAAACACCTAGTGTGCACACTATAACCAACAATGTAAAATAATGCATGAATATCATGAAATCCACCCTTAATACATGCTCTTTTTGCCATAAGGGGCTAACATCCAAAGCAAATCATTAAAAGAAACCAATCCCATACAAAAAATTGACAAAAATTAAGTTTTCCCAACCTCTATGATGAAAATCCCAACCAAGAGCACAAAACTCTCAAAAACATAATCTAAGGATAAAAAACAATAAAAAGAGTTTAAAATTACCTTAGAGATGTTAATGGAATGAAAAACCATTCAAATTGATTGGGTTTAGATTTAAAAATATTGAAAGAGGGGTTTAAAAGAGGATGTGAGAGATTTAAAATAGGTTTCTTACGAAAAGCTTTTTAAAAAGTTATTTCTAGGCATTTCGCGACTAGGCTAGTCGCAAAAATTTTCACGAGTCGTAAGTGAGTCGTGAGATGAGTTGTGAAAGCTTGTGGATGAACTCTCGACTGGGGTTTCACGACTGGTAAGTTGGGAGATGAGCCGCGAAAAATTTCGCGACCAACGAGTCAGTCACGAGTGAGTCTTGAAAAACTCTGACACCTGTTTTTCAACACAGAACATGTTTAAACAATGAAAAACAATTTAAGCACTAAACATGAATACAAAGAGTGATAATAATCACTTCCAAATACATATAAAATGATCAAAAATATTTTTAGATTAATCCATATATAGTTGAGCACACACACACCACATTTAAACAAATACAATCGAACAAATGAATAAGGCATTTATTGAACATTAGGCATGTGTGTTCTGTGTGTGTATCAAATGTAGAATAGTCCTTAGTTTAGAGTGAAACTTCAATGATCAATTCAATCAAGTCATACATAATTAATAATAAGACAAGTGGTCTATCTTAATTATAGAAATGAACATATATGACATTCCACAAGAAAATGATTACATAACTTTGAAGCTTGTCATTTGGCTTCTTTACAATTCATAACATTTGATCATTTTTGATCTTTACATCTCTTTTTGAGATCGATGCCTGAAATTTTTGATATTTTAATTTGATGAACAAGCTTTTGGCTTTTTGGGCACAATACATTTTCATTACAAGTCGCTTTCCCTTTTTCCTAGTCGAATACTAGTATGTGCAACGGCTTTTGCAGTTCATTATCTCTTTTGGAGATTTAACATTTGTTGAGCTCTTTAAGCAAAAAAAAATATAACAGGTTGGGAAGATATATAGACACAAGTTTACGCATGTATCAAAACCAACATGACTATTGACTAATCATTTATGACAAGCTTAAAGATCGATTTACAACAATCACACAGATGTCAAGATTTTTCCCACAAAGATAGATGTGCATACATAACAAGCTAAGCTTACAAATGCACTATGCCATTAGTACGAAGGTATTAGGTCAAACTCACATGTGATATGTACTCAAACATATATGATCAAACTTTTTGAATTTTTCACTTTTATGTGGTTTTGGATTTTTACTCACATAAAACTAAAAAAAAAAAAAGTAAGGTCAAAACAAAAACAGTGCATACAAATAAATGAAAACTCCATAAATGCATGAAAATATGACATTCAATGCATGAAGGGTCTTACAAAGATTGAAAGAATTAGATCAACGACTAACAGAGCAAAAGCTCAATCATAGGAACCCTTCCTCATCCAAACGGAACGATTTTTTGGAATGAGTGTCTCAAGAGAAGTGAGACAAGGATTGAAAGAATGAAAACCGGAGATGCACATAGTTAAAGAATTAAGAGCATTAAATACTTTCTTTAACAACATGCTATTTTCACTCAAATCCGGTTGACCATTTTTAGCAACACTTCCAAAAAGCTCAAGTTTCTCTTTTATTTTGATACTTTTAAGAGCATGAAACTTAGAGCAATGAGGTCTTAGATGACCAAAAGTACCACAATGGTGACAAACAATGTGTTTAGTTCCATTAGACTTTTTGGGAATGGATCTAGCAACATGATTTTGTTCTCATTTCAATTTATAACATTGAGGTCTTATATGACCAATCACACCACAATGGTGATAAGTTGAAACAAATTTAGATCCATCAAAAATTGTAGGTTGAAACCTAAATGGAGGCTTTGACTTAATAGTCTTTCTCTCCACTTTTTCATTTTTTCTGTGTGGAAAAATGTACACCGATTTGTCCTTTGAGGTAGAACACACAATAGGCACACAATCGGGTACCATAACATGATTGTAACAAATATTTTCATCCTTTTTAACAATAGGTTCATCAATCAAACACTTGGCATTCATCTTAAGAGATTCATTTTCACATTTTAGCTCATCAACAAGTTTGTTAGACAAAATAAGTTTAACATCCAAATTCATATTCAAACATTCAAAATCTTTCAGCTTTTTAAAGAGAATTTTCAACAAATTTCTTATATTCCTAAACCAATTTATTAGATTCATTGAGCTTAGCAATCAAATCATCATTTTCACAAAATAATTTGTTCAAATCCTTATGAAAATTCTTAGCCTTTTTCTTCAAGAATTTAATGTTAGGAATATCAATAACACCCAAGGATTCATGTAACATAGCATCACAATCATGAGGATTGTCACTCAGAAAGGCATTTTCACAAACACATGGCATGTTACATTCATCAACATTCAAAACATGCATAGAAGCATGCAAAGCACTATCCATGGCAAATAACACAAGGTCAAGGATCACACTTAGGTATTTAAACCACAACAAGTGTACCTGCTTTGATACTAATTGAATGTTCAAATATGTGTGTAACACCTATGAATGTTTAGATTCCCAATTTACAAATACCAACACAAGCTTATAATCAAACAATATATGTGTGGAATATAAAAATAAGCTAGAACAGAGTTGGTAAAACAATCTAAATCGAAATTAATCATAACCACAACAGTAATTAAGAGGCAAAGATTAAGGAAAGAAAGATGTAAACACAAAGACAACACAATGATGTGTTATTGAAGAGGAAACTGAAGTCCTCGGCATAAAACCTCTCCACCTCCCTTCAAGTGGTCAACAATCTACTAGAGAATCAAGTTGGAATACATGAACAGCAGAAGACCCTCCAAGCCTAATCTATCCAGTGTACCTAAGCCCTTCAAGTTTCTTGCTTCAGTGAGGTTGCGCCGAACCTTTGTCTTCTCTAGCTTACCGAATTCCGCTATAGCCCATAGCATCAACCAATATCAATTGGTCATTTCCTAAATGCTTCCCAAGCACCAAATAACCTTCTCACAGATATGGGTATGGTAAGAAACGGATTTGGTTAAATGTACCTCTCAAGGATGTATCAATAAAAAGGGTGAGAGTAGAGGAATTTTGAAGAAACAAGGATGAAGATTGTAGATGAGTCAATCTTGTTTTTCTCTAGAGTTTCTCTCTCAAAATTATCTCTAGAAGCTCTCTATAATATGTGGATATAAGGGGTATTTATACTAGTGTGTGTTTGGAATGTGAAAGGTCAATTTTTTCCAAACGGAGTGAGCTGGCGATTTGAATGAGTCGCGAGTCTGAGTTGCAAGATAATGGCCTGGCCAACTAGAAGTTTTTTCTTATAGTGCAAGAGTTGGCATGACTCTTCAACTTCTCTGCATGCTTCACATGTTTGCCTCTTTTGATGACTTGCAAGCCGCGAGCCAGTCACGAGGCCTTGTTGAGTTGCACACTTTTGAGCTTTTCTTCATGCTCTCTCACAGACTACCTTTACATGATTTCTACCTAAATACAGGGTTTCTAAATGCTGAATTACAAGCAAATTGGCACGGAATAAAGCCAACAAAATGGTTGATTAAATTCAACCTTACAAGATCAAATGATGAAAAAGAGTTGCTTGATTTGGTGATATCAAATAAATCAATTACCATCGATGAAATTCCAAATGATGAAAATAAGAGGCATGATGTAAGTGTATTTAGCTATGAATGTATCATGGCTGCCACAAATAACTTCTCATTAGAAAGCAAGCTTGGAGAACTGGGCTATGGACCTGTTTATAAAGTAAGCTCTAAACAATTTCCAAAGAGAGATGTTTAAATTGATTTATGTATGACATTAGCTTAAACGTTAATTTTTTGGTCATCATATCAGGGAAAACTACTAACAAGGTCGGCATAAAACCTCTCCACCTCCCTTCAAATGGTCAATAATCTACTAGAGAATCAAGTTGGAATACATGAACAGTAGAAGACCTTCCAAGCCTAATCTATCCAGTGTACCTAAGTCCTTCAAGTTTCTTGCTTCAATGAGGTTGCGCCGAACCTTTGTCTTCTTTAGCTTACCGAATTCCGCTATAGCCCATAGCATCAACCAATATCAATTGGTCATTTCCTAAATGCTTCCCAAGCACCAAATAACCTTCTCACAGATATGGGTATGGTAAGAAACGGATTTGGTTAAATGTACCTCTCAAGGATGTATCAATAAAAAGGGTGAGAGTAGAGAAATTTTGAAGAAACAAGGATGAAGATTGTAGATGAGTCAATCTTGTTTTTCTCTAGAGTTTCTCTCTCAAAATTATCTCTAGAAGCTCTCTGTAATATGTGAATATAAGGGGTATTTATACTAGTGTGTGTTTGGAATGTGAAAGGTCAATTTTTTCCGAACGGAGTGAGCTGGCGATTTGAATGAGTCGCGAGTCTGAGTTGCAAGATAATGGCCTGGCCAACTAGAAGTTTTGTCTTATAGTGCAAGAGTTGGCATGACTCTTCAACTCCTCTGCATGCTTCACATGTTTGCCTCTTTTGATGACTTGCAAGCCGCGAGCCAGTCACGAGGCCTTGTTGAGTTGAACACTTTTGAGCTTTTCTTCATGCTCTCTCACAAACTACCTTTACATGATTTCTACCTAAATACAGGGTTTCTAAATGCTGAATTACAAGCAAATTGGCACGGAATAAAGCCAACAAAATGGTTGATTAAATTCAACCTTACAAGATCAAAGGATGAAAAAGAGTTGCTTGATTTGGTGATATCAAATAAATCAATTACCATCGATGAAATTCCAAATGATGGAAATAAGAGGCATGATGTAAGTGTATTTAGCTATGAATGTATCATGGCTGCCACAAATAACTTCTCATTAGAAAGCAAGCTTGGAGAACTGGGCTATGGACCTGTTTATAGAGTAAGCTCTAAACAATTTCCAAAGAGAGATGTTTAAATTGATTTATGTATGACATTAGCTTAAACATTAATTTTTTGGTCATCATATCAAGGGAAACTACTAACAAGGCAAAACATAGCCGTAAAGCGACTATCAAGAAATTCAGGGCAAGGAATAAATAAGTTCAAGAATGAGTTGATACTCATATCTAAACTCCAACACACGAATCTTGTAAAGTTACTTGGTTGTTGCATTTTTGGAGAAGAAGGGATGTTGATCTACGAATATATGCCCAACAAAAGCTTGAATTACGTTCTATTTGTTCTAAAAAAATCCAATTTTGTTATCTTAAATTTTTCCTATGAATAAATTTGTTTTCATCAACCAATTTATATATTTTTTTAAGAAAATTTTTATTTTGGCAGATTCGAATATAATTAAGCTACTAAATTGGAAGATATGTTTCAATATAATTGAAGGAATTGCTCAAGGATTGATCTATCTCATAAATATTCAAGGTTGAAAGTTATTCATAGAGATTTAAAAGCTAGCAACATACTCCTTGATGAAAGTATGAATCCGAAGATTTCTAATTTTGGCATGGCAATAATTTTCAAACAAAATGAATTGGAAGCAAATACTAATAGAATTGTTGGAACATAGAAAGTTAACTAGACATCATTCTTCTAAAAGAAGTAGGCAATGCATCCATAATCGTGCATTTAATTTGCTGCTAATTGAACAATATTAGTGCTGCTATAATGTTTAATTTGTGAAATGATACTGATTATTTTCTGTTTTGGTGTAGCGGATATATGTCTCCTGAGTATGCTATAGAGGGTGTGTTCTCAATCAAATCTAATGTCTATAGCTTTGGAGTCTTAATGCTTGAAATCTTGAGTGATAAAAGAAATAATAGTTTCTATCATGTTGACCATGCACTCAATCTAGTTGGATATGTATGTAATATATATAGACTTAAAGCATATACACTTTCATGGTTGTTTGTTCCTAACATTTTAAATGACTATTACCTTTTCTTTTTTCTCCAGGCATGGGATTTATGGCAAGAAGGTAAAGGGCTAGAATTAGTTGATCTAACAATAAGGGATTCAAGTGTTGAGTATCAAGTATTGAGATGCATTCATGTCAATCTCTTATGTGTGGAAGATGGTGCAGTTGACTGTCCTACCATGTCAGATATGCTATCCATGTTGACAAATGAAAATACACAATTGCCTTTACCTAAAAAAACTAGCATTTTCTAATGGAAAGAAAGCAATTGAGGCGAATACTCCTAATAATGAATTATAAATTCATACAGTGAATGGCTTGTCCATTTCTGATATAGATGCCCGATGAGGGAACGCTTTTTTTTTTTTTTGAGAATCAAACTTTTAATAAACAAAAGAAAGACTAGTAAAACATAGCAATTACATAGCATCCAAACGGATTACATTAGACACACAAGGAGGAATCTCTTCAAGCCAAGCCAACTCAGTGTCAACATGAATAGCATTGCGGGCCAGAGTGTGAGCAACATGGTTTGCCTCCCTCTTTGTATGGTGGAATTCACAGTTTTTCATGGCCTTTACCAAAAGCTTCACGTCATCTATGAGGTGTCCAATATGACTAGTAGTTTCGGTAGTATCTTGGATAGCTTTAACCATCGAAAGTGAGTCACTCTCAATTATAACACAATTAAAGCTAGTTTCAATAGCGAACCTGATGGCCCGCCGAATAGCCAATGCCTCAATGACCTCAGCATCTTGCACACCTTCCACTTTCTCCGACAAAGCAGCCAACACCCATCCTTGACTGACTCGCACCACCACACCTATGCCTGCTTTATTATTCTCTTTGAAGATAGCTCCATCAACATAAACTTTGAACCAGCCTTGTGGGGGTGGTACCCATTTCAAATTTTCCTTTGGTCTAGCAGCTTTCATTCCTTCCTTCATGGATTGAAATTCAAGTCTGAAGTTGTTGGCCCAAGAAACGATGTCATGAGGGACTTTATCAAGCTCATTCACTCTTATTTTGTTTTGGCAAAACCATAAAGACCAAGCTAGGATTGTGAATAGCTCCTGTAACTCTGGCTAATCTAATTGGAAAATAAACTTTGATACCTCCTTGAAATTCTAATGCTGAGAATGCTTTTCTTTTGTGATCTTGCATGACACATCATAGTTTTCGTCATCAATGAAATTGTTTGAAAGCCACAACTTTACTTGCCAAATTATTGTACTCAAGTTTTGACTTTTGAAACACCGTATTTTGGCCGCTACCAATGCAACTTTTTTTACTTTTGCAATAGGAGGGTCATGGTCTTCCCTTAACTCTGTTCAAATATAAACTTCTCCTTCATGATTTCTAATTACTTTTGCCATGCATGCTTTTTCCTAACTATGGCTGCATCAAAGTTAACTTTAAAAAATGGGAGACATTAAATGATGTGCGTGTCTTAATTAGTGATTCAATGTGCGGTAAATTCTATTAGGATAAGACTAGGTACAGTACTTAGGTACTATTCCTCAGGTTCTTCTCTTAAGATTTTGCTATATAGATTTTTTTTCATAAGATAGAATTGTATTTTTTTAATTAAATAGCTACGTGTCTGAATCTTAAAAAGACAACTTAAGAAACAACACTTAAAATACTATACAAAAATTTTATGTTAAAGCTGGCACAACTTCTCCTTTATAGTAAATTCTACGAAAGGAATTTCATTGCAACAGGTTGGAAAATAAGGGACCCATGCTAGAAAAGCTTGTGTATACTTTCCACGAAGGTATAAACATTATGTTCTCTTGGTCATAATTCCACGTAAAAAAGACAAAGAATTAACTGTCTTAGTGTCAATCAAGATATTGTCATCCAATGGTCTTTGTTAAAAGAAAAAAGATATATAGAAAAGTAGTTAGGCCTAAAGCCTAACTGATGCGGCCTTCATATGACAAATTTGGTTCAATCTTCATATGACAAATTTTCCATTTGACGACTCCTGTTCCATTCAATCCAAGAATAAACTTAATGCTAGGGAAAATAAGGATCTGATCTTATACGTTTTTGACTTTTAAACTTTTTAATTTATATATTCAACTTTTTAATTTATATATTTAGCTAGGAGGTTGGATTTACTATAAACTGGTCGATTACGCTCTTTATTTATTATTTTACGTACAAATTATTTTTCAACTTTTTGAAAATTAATTATTTTAAAAAGTTTTATATTTGAAAAATTGAAGAAAAAAACTTGTACTTTAAATAAATGTAGTAGTTTCAAACGGGATGTCAAATATACACCACTTTTAATGCTTTCATGGAAGATAATGCTTAAGAATTTCCACATAAAAGTAAATTGGTGTGCTAATCTTTCGACCTATGAGGAGTTAGGGTTAGGTTTGGTTGGAAGGGTAGAAAAGCGGGAGGATAAAAAATAGTGGGAGAATGGAAAAGTGGGAGGATAGAAAAGATTTTAATTTTTCTCTCATTTTTGTTTGGTTGGGAGTGGAAAAGTGGAGAGAGAGAAAAAATGAGTTTGAATAAATTTACTCATATACACTTATTAAAAAATGATGCCCAATTAAAAGAAAAAAAGTGACAAATAACAAAAAATGAAAAAAGAAAAAAAGAGCAATCACCAAAAATTATTAATAAATAAATAAAAATCATGTCCAAAAAAAAATCATGTCTAGTTAAAAAAAAAAAAAAAAGTTTAACTATCACGCCCAAGAGGGGGAGAGGCTTTGGGGTTCTTAGAGAAGCTGTGGTCATCATCGACCTACACCCTACGGTGGTCACCAACTTGCCAATCTCAGCATAGATGAAGGACAAAGAGGGGCTCGGCTAAGGATTGAGGAGTGAGAGGGGAGTGGGAGTGTGTGTGCTGTGTGAGCTTCAGTCCCAGAATAGAGGCAAGCAAGGGCTTTAATCAAACAAGATCAACAGTAAGTGTCTTGAGCTTTTTATTTTTTATTTTAAAAGATTTTTTTGTGTCCATTGTGGCAGAGCCATGTCAGCGTCGTGTTGAAATCTTAAAAGAAAAAAAAAAGGGACACCTTTCGGACATGGATTTTGGGCTTGTGTTATTAGTACCTGTGTCCAACACATGTTAGACATGGGTATTAGGCCAAAAATGCCGTGTCCATGCAGCATAGGAAAGAACATTCAAAGAAGAGTTGATCTCTATTTTTAAGGCAATTTCTACCCACAAAAAAAAAAAAAAAAAAAAAAAAAAAAAAAAAAAAAAACCTATAAGCTATCACCTCCATTTGGTTATTCTATCTTGTGTGGTAGCTTGTTGATTACAACTAGCCAACCAATAAATGAATGTTTCGGGATATTTAAATAGAACCAAAGTAGCTTCCACCACTCAACTTCGCTAGATTTATCTGTAATCTCAACATATATTGCAACACAAGAAAACTTCCCAGATTTAGTAGATTGCTAAAGAGCTTTATCCTCATTTTTAAGTTCAACAAGAAATAGTTACAAGAGTTTTAGATCTAGCAGGACTCCAATTCCATGTTTTATCTTTCAACACAGAATTCACTTTAGCTTCAGGATTAATTACTTGCAGCATCATAAATGACACGAAAACTATATCTTTGAACCAATACTCTAGCAAGATGCCAAAGGTCATGCCAAAGAAATATAGTTTTCTCATCCTCCACCTCAAAAACTTCCTTGTTTCATCTCTCAATTTAAGAATTGCTCTCCAACTCTATGCTTACCTTGCTACTCTCCATCTTGATTCTCTCTCTCTCTCTCTCTCTCTCTCTCTCTCTCTCTGTGTTTTATTTTATTTTATTTTTATTTTTTTTTGAGTTGCTCATAAATTGGTGTTAACTGCTCTCTTTTCAACTGCATTTTAAGTGGGCTTTTATTTACTCTCCCTCACTTCTTGATCTTCTTCTTTTTCTTTCGACCATCGCAAAGTTATCACAATATTTTTATTATTATTTATTATTGTCATCCACTCAACGCATATCCAATTTTACCAATACTTTATTTTTTATTTATTTAGCTTTTCTCTCTTTTTACCAATTATGTTTCTTTATTAGCTAGTCTTTGCTTCCCCAATATGTATGGTACAAAAGCAAGATAATTTTTTTATTAAGTCAATTAGCTTTCTAAGTCTCTCTCTTTTGCATGTTGTGTTGCATGTGTACTAATCTTTATAGCATAACTAGATATACTGCTACCGTATGAGATTACAGTAAAATGTAAAAGATGTAATTTCATTTATCACTTTAAAAACTTAATTATTAAATTTACATCTCAAATATGATGACAAATAAACGTTTAATACATTATTATTAATAATAATATAAAAAATTAAATAAATATAATTTAATTAATATTTAAATATAAAAATGCCCTTTTATATATATGTATATATATAATTGTCGTTTTAGGCTCTGAAATATATTGAGCAAGTCCTATTTGTAACATAGTGTGTGATATTAACATTATTGTTTTCCTATATTTTTCTTTTGAATCAATCACAAAATTGTCAACCAATAGCCTTGTTCAAAGGAAGTGAGAAAAATTATTCCACGAAAAAAGTCTTATTTTTATGTTATCACCGATCTCCTTCCACTTTTTCAAGTTTTAATAAGGTTGTGTGAGAAGGAATAGTACTGCTCCTAATAAATCATGCGGCTAACCGGATTCATACCCACCAAAATTGTTGTTGGGCTCAGAATTTTCGGTGCTGTCTTCATATGACGAATAACCTGGTAAACTTAATGTAGGGTAAAGTTGGAGTAGGTGCATTCCTAATGTGAAAAGTTCGAATACAAAATATGATTGGGCACTGAGTAAAACCACTATAACCAAGCGTATTAGAATTGATTGAATATGTTTAGATTTATTATTTAGAGAGATGCTACGTCTACAACAATTTTACAATATTTTTACAACAAATCACAGGTGGTTAATTGTTATTGGTTCAAATTTAAAACTAACACTAAGATTACTTTTTTGCCCCAACAATAACAACCAATAACAACCTGCCATTTAGAAAATGTTGTAGAAATGTTGTACAACATTTCTACAACATTTCTACAACATTTCCTAAGTGGCAGGTTGTTATTGGTTGTTATTGTTGGGGCAAAAAAGTAATCTTAGTGTTAGTTTTAAATTTGAACCAATAACAACTAACCACCTGTGATTTGTTGTAAAAATGTTGTAAAATTGTTGTAGACATAGCATTTCTCTATTATTTAATATGTAATATGATGATTTGGCATAGGGTGTAAAACTTATGTTTTACACCATCCAATAAGAGATTGTTATATTAATTTTTTACTTAAAATTCAATATATCTTATCACACATAGGGTCCATTTGGATACAACTTATTTTGCTGAACTGAACTGAACTGAAAACTGAAAACTGAAAACACCATAGTAAAATAATTTTTAAATGTGTGAATAGTATTGTAGAACCCATTTTTAATATATTTTTTTAATAAAGTGTTCATAAACAGTGCATTTTGTCTCAAAAAGTAGGATGAAATGCTGAAAACGCGTGAAAAAAAAAAAATGCTGAAATGCAGACGTAAACGTGTGGACGCGTATCCAAACTCAGCCATTATAACATTTCAATAAACTCACAGTTAAGTTGAATTTTCAAATTGGTGTTAGAATTGAATGAATGTGATTGTATCTATTCTTTAATATGTAATACGATGATGTGGCATATTTGGATTTGAGAGATAAAACTTGGATTTTACATTACATTCTTGTAGAATTTAATCTCATATAAATGTTGATGCGGGAAAAAAAAAAACCAAATTCTTTTAAATTTACTTTGCAAAATAATTAAAAATAAAAACTACACACATTTAATGCATTTAACCACATCGTATCCTTAGAATTCTTAAGATACTTTTTATTATAGAGGGGGAAAAAAAATTCTTAAGATACTTTACTACATAGAATTCTCTAAATCTTAACCATTTATTTTAGAATAAATGGTCAAGATTTTGACATTTCAAATTTCCATTAATAAAAACCTTTAAAATAGTCAATTTGTTTTTCTATTAAAAAAAAAAACTGAGAGAGAACTTAACGTCAACCTCCCTTCCCCCTCCATGGTGATCTGATATCTACCTCCGCTAAAATGTCGCCACTTGCTTCTTGGTGACGGCACCATTAATGAACGCTTCTCCCTCTTCGGTGATTGGCTAACGTTGC
Source organism: Quercus gilva (assembly GCA_023621385.1). Lineage (NCBI taxonomy): Eukaryota > Viridiplantae > Streptophyta > Magnoliopsida > Fagales > Fagaceae > Quercus > Quercus gilva. Next base: position 73,885,912 of record CM042476.1, read on the forward strand.
TTCAAGAACTGGCAAACTAGTTATAAAAAGATAAGATTTTCATTTAGACGCAAACGTGTGAAGATTGATTGGAGCGGGTTGGTGAAGAATACTTAAACTGGGATTTTTTATGCTAGGAAGTATAGATGCGATGGTGCCATTTAGCTTATTGGTAAGTGTTGCTTAATAAATTTCCAATTGCATAAGTGGGGTGGTTTGTTCCTAGTTTCCAATTCTTGGATCCGAATAGGCAAAGGCCAAAATCTAGGATTTCGAGTCAATCCTAGACTTTTTTCTTGCTAATTTTATATTCTTTCTATATTAATTAATATTTTTCATCCTTTTTTTTTAGTTAATAGCACAGTTTGCTGGAGAGGGAGAAGCATTCATCACCACTGCAGACATCGGGAAGAAAGCTACGTCTTTTGGTCAACCTTCACAGATGAGGGGAAATTATTATTACTCTCTTCCCTCACAATCATGATGGATCTTACTCTAAATTTAATTAATAAAATCCAAAATGAATGTGAAAGAAAGAAACACAATGTCATTGGACTACCTAGAGGAGGAGGAAAGGGGGGATATTTATTTTTTAAAATGTCTTTACTTTGGTGTTGAGTGCTTCTTCAGGCTTTCCATCTATGAAAAAAAAAAAAAAAAAAAAAAAAAAATTATGAGGTTATGATTATAAAAGTTTTGCTAGTGGAAAGTTGACATATCAAAATCACGCTAGACATTTTTTTTATCCTAAGGAAATCCAAACAATTTAGTCTAAAGAGAATAAGAGAATGGCCAGGATTTACAAAACTTTATGTGATATAGTACCTTAAAACATCATAAGAGCATCCACATCAGTGGATGCAAAATCTTGCATAATACAAAAAGCATCATTTTGCACATTTTGACCCAAAAAAACACCAACATCTGGGTCTCGGTCACTCTCCCTTTCCCTTTCCTCATTTTTTTTCTCACCTGACTCTCCTTTTCCTCATTTTGTCTCTAGGTTTCTGTCACTCTCCCTTTCCTCATTTGATCAAACCATGCTGATCATCAAACCACGCCACGCCGATCATCAAATGAAGCTCTCTCTCTCTCTCTCTCTCAAGATCAGCTTTGGGTGGGTGGGGATGTGGGTGGTATTGGGTTTGTGGGGCCATGGGTAGTCGTGGGGTTGTGGGTAGCAACTTGTCGTGGGTCTTGGGTTTAATGGGTTTGAGTTTCATGGTGGTTTGTTTTTGGATTTGGGTTTGTTGTTGGTGGGGTGGGTTTGTTGTGGTGGTGTAGTAGCGGCATTGGTTTGAGTTGCACAGTGAAGATCTCTTTCCCCCTCTCTCTCTTTCTCTCTTTTGGGTTCTGTAATTTTCGTTTGGTTTTTGTTTGTTTGTTTTGTTTTGTGTGTATGGCTTAGGAAATGATGAAATCTTGTGTTTATTGTTTTGTGGGTTGGTTTTCCTTGATGATACTAGTTGGGTGGTGATGATGGTGGCTAGGTGTGGAGTGATCATTGGTAGTGTTGGGTCTATGAGAAAGAGAGGGGCAGCGAGGGAGGAAATAATAACAAATTGTAAAAGAATGAATATTTTATTGAATAAACGTGTAGAATGAGTGTGTAAAATAAAATGAGTGTGTAAAATAAAAATAAAAATAAAAAGCAGTTTTTTTTTTTTTTTTTTGTAAAATAGATGATAAGTTTGCATCCACTGATGTGGATGCTCTAAGGATATTAAATTCTTAATCCCAGGATCGGTGCGACTGGGCTAGTGTAGCATGATATGAAAATGAGAAAGGAAAATTGCTAATATCAAAGTCGTTGGGACTTGTCATGTTCTGTGAGATATACATCAACATGACTCAACTACCACTAGATATGCATATCTTACTCTTATGATTAATAAAATATCAAAGAAAATTGTTACATTTACAATACTTTCACAACAAATTATAGGTAATTGAGGATCTATTATTAGTTATCATCTAAGCTTATTACTTTTTTTACCTATAACTAACAGTTTACCATCTTAAATTTATTGTAAAATTATTGTGAACATGTTGTATCACTAGCTTTACTTTATAATAAAATATAAGGAATGATATCATTGGTCAAAGGTTCAATTTAATATTGAATTCGGTTTTCAAAGTTGAAAAATAATATTAAATAACGGTGCCTCATTTTTCTTCCTTCCTTCCTTACATATGATTTGTCGAAGTGAGTGCTTCAAGGCTCTAAGATGTGATGTAAATAATTCGATTAAAGAAAACAAAAAGTAGTATTTGTGGAAAACTGGGTCAATTGAGGAGAGACTCGTTGTCTTTGAAAGTTATATTTAAACTACCCGATAGTGATTGTCACGTACGCTATTAGTTTATTTTGAAAATATTGATAATAAATTTTTATTTATAATTTATGAACAATACCTATTATGTGTTATAATATTTGCAAAATTAATTTTGATTCTATTTTGTGTTATCAATTATACTTAAGAAATTAATTTCAATTATTTATTACACATCACCAAAATGAGTTTAAAATGTAAAATATTTATCTGATATTACATTGTCTTTTATATTTTTATCAAAATTATCAGGGATCAATACTTATTTTATTTGTAAATATTTGATCAGATAATAAATTACATTCAATTAACACAATATTCAGCTTGTATGTTAAGGAAAATAAATATTTGTAATCTGATGGTGCAATTTTGAATATATTAAACCAATATATATATATATATATATTGAGTAGTGTAATAGTAACAAAAAATTACATCTATATATATATATATATATATTTGATTCGTTATATATGTATTTAGGTTCAAATTATATCTTGTGTAACTCTAAGTAATATTACATAACTTAATAACTTTTTATTAGTTATTCAATGATATATTGCATCAAAGATTAATAGTTGTATTATCATCTAATAACTCTAAGTAATATGTAATCTCACCGTAAGATTACATATTTTTTGTTTTTAACATACATCTCAAAATTTAGATGTTACATACTATTTGATTAAAAAAACTTGAAATTTAATTATATTTGATTGATAACACAGCTATTAATCTTTAATTATTTTGAAATTTTGCAAGCGTTAAGGATACAAGAAGAAGATGTAGTTCAATAATAGATTTGTTTTAATTCTAATCCAATAAAAAAATATTAAGTGGTTTTAATTATGCTTAAAATTATGTCGAGTGTAACTTTTTCATAGCTCTCTTCTTAAAAAAAAAGATTAATATAAACCCTAGAGTTCGAAGAGATTTTACAACAAATATTGATTATATATATATATATATAATTTCAAACTTGGGGAGGTAAGATTTGAACCGTAAATATTTCTATTAAAAATATCAAGAGGTGTTAATTGAGTTATAAGGCTGTTTGCATTTTGAGTGAGTCTTTCTCCCCTTCAAAATAACAAAATTTTAGAGAGAGGAAAAAAAAATTTAGTATCTTCTCATGCAATCATAGAGGGAGAGAGAACCATGTAACTTCTTTAGACAAAAATGTTTTGTGCAACATCTATAGATTATTAATTCATATAAATAAATGCATATATCCACTAACACATGAAAATGATGAAATAATATACTGACATAAATGCAAAGTTTTTATGATGTAAAAGGCTAAATGCAAAGAATTCCTAAGGAATATGGGTTCAAGTTATTCTTAATCTAATTCTAAGTTATGTTACATTATTAATATTTTTATATAAGTTCAAGTTATGCTTAGTATAACTCTAAACTATGTTACACCGCTTAATTTTTTTTATTGGATAAAAATGTTAACAAATCTACTATTGGATTTGATTTTCATCCTATACTCTTTAATCTTGTAAATTTTCATGATGATCTGAGATCAAGAACTATGTTATCGACCAAATATTTAAATTTCAAGTTTTTACATTTAAAATTATGCAAAAATAATGGACTTCTAGATTGAATATTAGATAAAATTATATTGGCACAAAACCTAATATGCGTGTTAAAAATATAAAGAACATATAATCTATCAATGAGATTCCCAAAATATTAATCTAATAGAGAATTATTAAGGGATACAATTGTTTAATAAAAATTTATGATAATGACATCTCATTTGGCGTAATTTTTGTTAGGATATGGAGCCCATATATCTTGTACAAGATCTGAAACATTTTTTTTTCATGTTCATCCAAACCAAGAGTCTTCCATGTTAGAATTAAAATCTCATAAATGACCAATTCCTACCTATTAATTCTCCACCAAACACAAGGTAAAATTATTAAACCATACTTTTTTTTACTAAAGTTTAAAAATTCTTTCTCTCATTGACCCAAACTAGGAAATTTTCATAATAGAATCTAAAGTCCTACATGTTAGAATTAAAATCTCATAAATGACCAATTCCTACCCATTAATTCTCCACCAAACACACGGTAAAATTATTAATAGAGAATTATTAAGGGATACAATTGTTTAATAAAAATTTATGATAATGACATCTCATTTGGCGTAATTTTTTGTTAGGATATGGAGCCCATATATCTTATACAAGATCTGAAACATTTTTTTTTTCATGTTCATCCAAACCAAGAGTCTTCCATGTTAGAATTAAAATCTCATAAATGACCAATTCCTACCTATTAATTCTCCACCAAACACAAGGTAAAATTATTAAACCATACTTTTTTTTACTAAAGTTTAAAAATTCTTTCTCTCATTGACCCAAACCAGGAAATTTTCATAATAGAATCTAAAGTCCTACATGTTAGAATTAAAATCTCATAAATGACCAATTCCTACCTATTAATTCTCCACCAAACACACGGTAAAATTATTAAACCATACTTTTTTTGACTAAAGTTTAAAAATTCTTTCTCTTATTGACCCAAACCAGGAAATTTTCATAATAGAATCTAAAGTCCTACATGTTAGAATTAAAATCTCGTAAATGACCAATTCCTACCTATTAATTCTCCACCAAAAACACGGTAAAATTATTAAACCATACTTTTTTTGACTAAAATTTAAAAATTCTTTCTCTCATTGACCCAAACCAGGAAATTTTCATACTAGAATCTAAAGTCCTACACGTTAGAATTAAAATCTCGTAAATGACCAATAACTACCTATTAATTCTCCACCAAACACACGGTAAAATTATTAAACCATACTTTTTTTTTTTTAAATCTTGTAAATGACCAATAATCTAAAGTTTAAAAATTCTTTCTCTCATCGACCCAAACCAGGAAAGTTTTATAATAGAATCTAAAGTCCTAAAAGATGACAATATTCTCCCTAAAATTTCTTCACCAAAGGAATTTAGGACTAAGTTTAGTTACAAAATTGGTTGGAGCCTAAGACTACAAACTTACTCAATATGATAAATATTACCACATATTTTAAAAATCTAACCGCTCTTTATGCTTATAATACACATGTCAAATTTTGCGTCAATTGGATATTATATACTATATGATCTATAAGATTATATTTTATGCATAATTTTAAACTACAAAAACTTGCAATTTAAACAATTTATTAATGATATAGATATTGATCTTTAATTTTCTAGAAATTTTGCAAGTATGTAGGATATAAGAAGAAAATGTATTCTAACAGTGGATTTGTCAAAATTCACCTCCAATAAAATGATATTGAGACCGTAGCCTATGGCTACAACTAATTTTATAAGTAAATTTTATTTAGGAATTTATATGTTTTATCTATGCTTAAAGTGCATTTAAAGCATTTATTAATTGACTCTTTTAGGAAAATTTTGATATAATTTTTACGAGAGAGAGAAAAAAACTGTTGAAAAATTAGTTGCTTTTTTGTATTCACATAAATTTTTTCGTAAATTAATTCACCAACAAATGCTCTTATGTTATGTTTGGTTGGGATGATTTTAGGGAGGTTTGAAAAAGGGGAGATGAAAATATGAGAGAAAATGGTTGCAAGGCATTTACTCAGGAGGGTAAGGGGAGAGAAAATGGGTGGAAGCCGGTTATTTTCTCTTTGGGCCCACCAAATCATATTGTCTCCAAAATAGAGAGAGCATAAGATAGAAAACTTTTGTGTATTGTGAAAAGACTATTTGGTCGTTGGCTGGTTCTTTGCCTTTGCTTCTTTCTTCATTCTCTCTCTTTTTTCTTTCTTTTTTTTTTTTTTTTTTTTTTGGTAGTCATTAACAAAATCCATAAAGGAAAAGTTTTGCAAAATGTGAACTTCGAGAAGGCAAATCATTGTTTGAGTGAGTATCTAAGATATGTAATAATAAAACATGAATGCCGAAGTTGGAGAGTATGATTTACTTCAAATAAATTAAAGATAAAATCAAGGAATGTAATTCTTGTAGTAATCAATTATATTGAAGGGAAATTCAAATTCAAAATACGTAGTAATAAATTGATAGTAGACATATATATTTTCAATTTATGCAAATTCTATTATAAATATAGATTATTTTGTAATGTGTTATTGGTTAAAGTAAATAAAGATGTAATTGTCTAGAGTTTCCTACGAGGATATAGGACGTCAGGACTTGCCGCATAATTCTCTCATGTTTTCTCTATTTCTATTTTATGCTTCCCTTCACTACTGTCTTTACATCAATATTTTTTATTTCCTATTTAATTTTAACAGTTGACGCATTCACAACCGATTCAATGGCATTCCACCCAATTATTTTGAGCATAGTCACATCGGTATGCGAATATTATGTTAAGGAAGAAAAATAAAATAAAAACAAACAAACAAGGAAATTTTGTTTTGAGTAGTGGTGATAAAACCAATCAGATCCCCATTCAAATCACAAAGATTGTGATAAATTTAAGGATTCTAATGCAAAAGGAAACTTCTCTGTGATCATAATCCAGTCAAATTCAGGTTTGTTTACTCTTTGAGTTGCTTTTTCTTGTTTCTTTCGCAATACCAAGATTGGATTTCTCTTCTTTATCGAGTTCTGGCATGCAGTGGAGGGTTGAGTGCTGTGGCTTGAGTCAAACAGATTTGGGCAGAGTCGTCTCACAACTACCTCTTTCTCTCAATCATTCTAAAGGCGTGGCACAACAAATCATAGTTTTTTTTGGTTTAAAGGAAATATATACAACAAATCATAGTTTAATTTGTTATCTTTGAAACTTTAAATATTATATTTAATTTGATAGAAAAAATAAATAAATAAAAAATGATCAGTGCTCTGTTGACAAAATGGCATTTACCTATTATCTTTTGTGATGTTTAAGGTTAGAGTATTCACAATAAGCTCAACAAAGAGTCTGCTTAGCAAAAATTTACCGATTTTCCCTTAAAACACCCATTCATCAGTCTCAACAAAACACATACCCAAATTAATTTTTGAACAATGGCCAGATACTTCAAGCAAGGCTACTATAGCTTGTTAAACCATTTTAATTCTTTTTTTTATTCTTTCTTTCTTCACTCTCTCTTCATAAAAAAATAAAAAATAAAAAAAAGTTTTATTAATGTTGTATACTATTTATTTATTTAATTTATGTATTTATCTTATATAATATATTAATATTTTATCAATTAGGTGTTATATTTGTTATTATTTCGATTTTTATAATTTATATAATTAAAAATTTGAAATGCTTAATGTGAATGTGTAGATGATTTATCATATATATGTATGTATGTATATATATATATATATTTATATTTTTTTTTAATTTATGATTTAGGTATATAATCGTTGCTAATGATGCAGTGAAATCTTCAGTGAGTTGTTGGCTCCAAATTACACTAATGGGTACCTACAAAGCAAGAACACAAGGATTAAACATGCAATACGCGTGGTAGCATAAAAAAATCACCAATTAAGTTAAATGTAGCAGAAAAATAAAGTTGACATATTAATTTATTTACGAATAGAAAAAACCTCCAAGGCAAAACCCCACTAGGTGAATCTAAGGTCACCACTTTCGAAAATTCACTATTATCACAACAAGCAGTTACAAGTAAAAGAATCCCAGTACTTTATACCAACCTACAGTTGAATTCTTACCCCAATACACAATTGGACTTGTTCTATAGTGACAATCTCTCATTTTCAATGCATGGCTGCCGATACGTGACTAACCAATCGATGCATAGATCCAAGTATGTGACTAATACACCAACTTGAGAAAGATGTTGGCTACAAAGTTCTTCGGTTCATCAACACAATGAAGATCATGAAATTCCTTAGTTACAAAACTCTGCAACGTACAAACGCAGCAACTTTTTGTTGGAGAGAAAGATGAACTAGGGCATATATCTCCGGTCACAATATGCTTGTAAAAAACCTTTACATCAAGTTTCACAGACTTGTATCTACTATGATGACCCTTAAAATAATCTTTATATATGTTTAGGGTTGTGAGAAAAGAAAGCCTAAACATGTATACATGGATTGGTGTGAAATCAAATCTGAAAAACTGATTTTCTTAAATCTCAATAGATAGGTTATTTGTCGAGAAGCTGTCGAGCATCGAGCTAAAACTGCCTTTTAAATCTCGATAAATACTATCTGTCGAGTTAGCTGTCGAGCTTTAAAATACAACACTTCTTCACTTAATTCTTGGACAGATTTGCATGACTTTAACACTTGGACTTGAACTCTTGTTCCTTGAAGTATTAAATATTTCCTAAATCTACTCCATTATAAGTAAAACGTGTTTTATCAAGGGATTAGCCAATTCTAAATGACATATGTTCCTAACATGATTCACATATGTCCTAACACTTATATAGTGGAGAGTAGCGGATCCAGATCCCTTAAGAATGAGGATTTTTCCTTGTAGGGAAGATCTGGTATTAGAGTTTTTAAGAGTTTAAAGTGTCTTTTCATATGAGGGATATATGGGTGAGTAGTAGGGTTTTTGTATGTGATACGCAAGATGTTTCTATATATGAGTATTCGTGATGACCAAGTAAGGCCACGTAGGACCCGTCAGCTTTTCCACTCTGTTGGTCTATGGTCACCTGCTGCTCAAGAATCTTCCGTCAATATGGGGGAGACGCATCCGTTGGCTTTTATGGTTGCATCATCGTTTGAAAGCTCCATCAGCTTTTATGGGACCGATGGTTCCGTTGGTATCGTCACCCTTTATAGGCTTTGCTTGCCAAAAATACCCTTTTCAGTTGCATTCTATAACTCTATATTCTTAAGTGATAATATAGTTATTAGTTTACACTTGATTTATCCTACGTGGCTACCATAACTATTTCTTTTTGTGCAAAACTCTTTAGCATTTTACGATAAATACGCACCCACACCCACCTTCCCTCAACTCAACCACTCACTTTTTTTTTTTTTTAGCTCTCTCCCCTCTTTTATGCACATATGTAAAATATCAGTAGTGACGCTGAAGTGCAATAAACCTCATGAAATTGTCAAGCTTCACCCTCCAGTACTCCTTTCTCCTCATGTATCCTTGTGGTGGGTTTAATCTGCACCGTTGCTGAAGTCCACTGCTTCTCCACCGCTCTCTACAGGTAACCGTTGCTGAATTTTGCTTTATATTGAAGAGGGATAAGATTGGGTTTTTAAAATAAAAGTAAGGTTATTTTATGAAGAAGATGTAAAATTTTAAGGGAGGTTCGATTGTTTCTGCGTCTTGGTGTAGTAACTCCCTGGTTCAAATTCACAAACGGGCTTTTCTCTTCCATATTTGCGTAGGCACAATAAATCTGATTAACTGGTTTTTATCTATCTGTTTACACTTTATCTATGTTTTACACTTTATGTTTACTTTTGTTACACCAATGAGAAGTGTTCTTTTTCACCCTCTCGTCTTTGCCAATGAAGGCGAGAATAAAAGACTGTGTGCTGCTTCTTCTTCTTCTTCTTCTTTTGTATTATTAAATTTGATGTAGGACTATATTCTTGTTGCACATAAGCTGTCACACACTCCATTTTTTGAACTGAATGATTTCCAAATTAGAAATTGTAATTTTAAGTGACGGTTTCAATTCAGAAATAGTTTGATGTGTAAAACTGCGCGTAACAATTTGTGTATAATAAATACAACCCTAAGTATAAAGCAACTCCTCATAGAATAACGCCAATTAATTAAATTTAATATTAAAATAACTCTTTTATTTGCATTTCATCCATTTCAGCAACAGGGGAATTCAGTTATCATTCATGGCTACCAAAGTACAACTTCTCAAATTTCTGTTCCTGCTGCTCTTCTTCCCATCCTTGTGGACTCCTCATGCTCAGCAAGTACCTGATACTCTCAAACCTGGCGATATGCTCACTTCCTCAAGTAGGCTAGTTTCTTCAGAAGGGAGGTTCACTTTGACGTTCACATGGTCTAGTCTATTTGAACGTAACTGCACATTTTTGGTGATTTCAAGTACTTCTGGTCCCAGCAAGACTTACTTGTGGATTTCAGGTGCTAACGACTCCAACGTGCTTGGTTTGGAGAACAAAGCAGGAGCATTGATAATTATGGGCCAAGCTGGGAACCTCATGACACTATACTCTTCGACTCAACCTACCAATAACACTATCGCTACTTTATTAGATTCCGGCAATTTCATCTTTCAAGAAGTGTACTCCAATGGTTCTACAAAGAGGGTGTTATGGCAAAGTTTTGATAATCCAGGGAACACGCTTGTACCGGGTATGAAATTAGGAATCAACCACAAAACTGGTCAAACGTGGTCACTTAGGTCATGGTTAACAAGGGACCTCCCTATTCCAGGACCTTTTAGTCTTGAATGGGAGGGAAGCCAATTGATCATTCGGCGAAGAGAGGTGGTTTATTGGAAAAGTGGGGTCTTGAGAGAAAACCAATTTGAGAATATTTCACCAAATCTAACATCTATGTATCATTTCAACATTGTTTCAAATGATGATGAAGAATCCTTCTCTTTCGACTCTGAAAGTCAAAATCAGCCATTGCAGTGGACCCTTACAGATATGGGGAGACTACATGAAGGTCAAAAATCCATGGCCCGAACAGATGAATGTTACGGCTATAACACTGATGGAGGATGTCAGATGTGGAACCTGTCAATGTGTAGGCAACCTGGTTACATAGTTGAACTGAATCGTAGTTATCTTGTAAATGGTGATGCGAGCTATACTATTCCAGATCCAAATCTTGGCATGATTGATTGTAAAGCTAATTGCTCGGCCAACTGTAGCTGTGTGGCTTATACTACTCTACTTGCAAATTGGACTGGATGCCGATTTTGGACAACTATTTCAAACTTCACTCCAACCGATATGGAAAATTCAGACCAGGTCTATATTCTATCACCAAAGCCTTCTCAGACTAAGACCTGTAAGTTTACCAGTTCTTTACGCTATGAACAATAAACTAGTTTAAATAATAAGTGTTTAAGATATACGTATGTAGATTTAAGTTTAAATTATTCAAGTTTGTAAATAAGTCCATAACATATCAAATTAATACTTTTAATTTATTGATAATATAAGTAGTCAATTGTAGTAAAATTGTATACATCTTTTAACAATCCATGGTTGATGAACGTAGTTTTTATATGTTTATAATATAAAATCATTATATCTAATTAAGGGGTAAAATATCTTGATCTTAGTGTTTACTATATATTGTCAAAATAAATTAATCAAGCAAATTGTGAAGAAAAATACAAACTTGTTCAACAAGAAAATTAGCAAATTTGATCATGTAAACTACTTTAAGGTGGACCTCGACTTTTAACTCCTGTTTGAATTAAATTTAAAAGGAGTTGGCTCGGTTTGTCTCACATCATTTATAGCCTAAATAAGAGTTTTCATATTAGTAAGGCGTGGACTTCAAATGGTTGTATATTAGTTGGAGTCTCAACCTATTAGCTCAAGTTTTTGGAGTTACATTAATGATAGAGAACCATAAATTGAAATAAATAAAAAATTTTATTCAGTATCTAATATCTAATTAATGATTTATATAAAAGTAGAAGTTGATTATCTAAAGAAAAAGAAAAAAAAAAAACTTCAGAGAAAGTTAATTCATAATGACAAGTGGTATCATTATATTAGAAGTGACATGCATCTTCACAACATGTTTACAAAATTTTCATAACAAATTTTAATTAATAGGTTGTGACAAGATTTTAATTTTAACCTATCACTGAAATTATTTTTTTGTCAACTAGTAACCGCAAGTAACAACTTGTCACATAAAATTTGTTATAAGAGTGTTGTGAAAATATTATAGACATAGCATTTTTCAACACTATAATGCGATAAATTTTCCTTGTAGTGAAAGCGTACAACAGTTTAATCATAGTTAAATAAATACAATCAAAACCGTGCACTTCATAAAACCCAAACACGCACAATCCCTCATTCTCATTGATGTTCAGCTTCTTCTTCAATCTTGCTCTCAAAATCATAAATTTCTTGAGTTTTATGCCATGGAAGGTATACCCTCTCTCTCTCTCTTTCATATTTGTAACCATCAGTTAATTATTTTGTTTAAAAAAAAAAAGAAATCCAGCCAGCAGCACCTAATATGTATACTGAAATTCTATTTTATTATTATTTTTTTTTTAAAGCTGATCGGTTTTCAGATCTTCTGCTACAATGGAGGATGTTGATGTATAGAAATCCAAATTGATAGGAAAATATCTCTTAAATTGATCCTTTTGATCATATGCTTCTTTTAAAGAAACTTTTACTTTACATATCTACCAGGTAATGGGAAGTGTTTTGTCAGAAAATGAGATAACTGTTGTGGTAGGGTTGTGTGGGCATTAGAGATAGATATATGAAATATTAGATTTCCGAGAGCCAGTTGTATTGCATTATCGGTCAGATAGATTAGGTATATCAAACCAAATTGACTACTGCCCTTACTCAAAATAATAATAATAATAATAAGGGCAAATAACACTCTCCTCCCTTGAGGTTTAGAGAAATGACACTCACCCCCAAACTTGAAAGGAAAAAACACTTCCCCCCCTGAGATTTAAAAAAAATAACACTCCCCCCCCCTTCTGTTAATATTAGTAACGGAATATAAAGCATATTATAAAACATGTTGCTTATGTTGATTTTTTAGTCTCTTATAGCACCTTTTCAATTGATTTTTTAAAGTTTGATGATCTTCTTAGATTTTTTAATCGCTCCTCTCTCAAACACTTTGGATCAAAATTTATGAAATAAAACAATTTGCTGAAGCTTTCAAGCTTTTATTGTTTAAAAATGAGTTTGAAATTTTCAAAGTCACTTATCAATATAAAAAACTTTCAGAGTCAATTTTGGAAATACATTATTAACCAAAGGGTACGTTAGTGCACAACATTTTTAACGCCAATTTAACAGAGTTTAGATAAATAAATGTCAAAGGGGGAAAAATGTTTTTTTCCTTTAAGTTTGGGGGTGAGTGTCATTTTTCCAAACCTCAAGGGAGGGGAGTGTTATTTGCCCTAATAATAAATTGGATAAACTACATATTTGGTCTTTGACTTTTATATTGTTTGCCAATTTGGTCTTCAACCATTCAAATGAATTAATTTAATTCCTAACATTTTGGTATTATGCCAAAAAGATCCCTACTTTTAAGTGGTGGATGGAAAAATATAACATGTTAACAGTGTTATTAAACTATTAAATTGGATAAACTACATATTTGGTCTTTGACTTTTATATTGTTTGCCAATTTGGTCTTCAACCATTCAAATGAATTAATTTAATACCTAACATTTTGGTATTATGCCAAAAAGATCCCTACTTTTAAGTGGTGGATGGAAAAATATAACATGTTAACAGTGTTATTAAACTATTATTTTTTGCCACACAACCTGCCAAGTCATGGTCACCAGCTAGATCTATATATATTGCTGTTTCATTAACCCGTAGCATTTTTCTTTTCTTTCTCCATTTTTGTTTCAAGCTCACAATATTTGGTGTAACCTCTCTCTCGGACATATGTTTTTCTTTTTGGGCCTTTTGTTTCTTTGACCCTGAACCACGCAATAGAGCTTCATCATTTTTGACAACCAAAATTTTTGCTAATTCCTAGATAAAAATTAAAAACACTCCACAACGTCTGAAAGATAAAATAAAGACTTAGTTGCCCACTACACTCCTAAGCGAAATACTTGATAGAAATCAAATTGAAAAAAATATAAATACCTAACTAACTTGACACTTCTAGTGGATAAGCTTGATTAATGCTACCAACCCCTGAGTCAGTCCCACAATATTTATGTTATTCTTTTTTCAAGATATTCAGTTAAATATCTTGACAAGAATAACATAAATATTTCAGGTTTGGAACGATGAGTCGATGTGGAATTTAATAAACAACAGCCATGTTATTAATAATTTTTAAAAAATATTATACAAATTTAAATGTTTAAAATGAAAAAAAAAAAAAAAAAAAAAAAAAACGTTTTGTATTTTGACTTTTGGTGTCAAACATATTAAATGATTGACTATCACCAACAAAAGAAACAATTGAAAGAAGAACAGTAGACCTAACAAAGGTTTGATTTGGACAATTACCACAATTTAAATGATATGAGATGTGCCTGATCTATAAGTGTTTGTCTGTTTTAATTTTATTTTTAATAAAAGTATGATAGTGTTTTATGAATTTTTATTTAAGGTTTTATCCTTTTTTTTCCATCCAGTTCCAATCCGAGAGAATTCAACTACTCAGTCAGGTTCGTGCTTTCTTTAATTTCGTTTTCACTCTATTTTTAAATGAATTAAAAAAAAAAAAAAAAAAAAAAAAAAAAAAAAAACTAGTTTGCAGTTCTAATTCAGTTGAGATAAAGGTTAGGGTTTTTCTTTATTAAATTTTTTTGGAGTAAATTAAGTTGATTGTTATGATAACCACCCCCCCCCCCCCCCCAAAAAAAGAAAAAAAAGAAAAAGAAAAAAAAAGAAGAACATTTTTTAAGAATATGAAGTCTTTTAAGTGTTATAGATTTTCTTAACTTTGTGTGTGTGTGTGTGTGTGTTTTCTTTAGATTTTGTTTCCAATATCTGTTCTTCTACAATTCAAGAAAGTGTTTGTTAGGGTTTTTATACCCCTGAAATACTGGTTAACCAATTTGTTTAATTAAATTATGGTTAAGGCTTTGGTTAAACAATCAACACAAATATTATGTAAAATAGTAAATGCATTGGAAATAACATAACACACAAGGAAAACCAATGGAACAAATTGTCCCAAAGTAAAAACTACTCGAGGAAAACCTTTCCAAAAGACAATCCACTATATTGAGAGACGTTTACAATCTAAGTTAAACATTTATCTAAACTCTACAACCCATAGGTGACTTACAATAGAAACTTTTTACTACTTCAAAGTCTTTTAACCATTCATGTATGAATGCCTTCACGGATGGTGTATCAGTGCTCTTAACCGAAACCTCATATCAACTCCCAAAACCTCTTAAAGAATTGATTTACAGTATCAAGTCTGTGGTTGGAACTATTGTGGATGCCCTTTGGCGCGGGTGCGAGACCCTCTCGGGTCCGTCCCTTGGAGCATTTCCACAATGGTGCTTGGTGATGCCTCATATGTGTGCATGTGTTTTTAGGGTGAGGTGTGTGTGTGTGTGGGTGTCTTTTTTTATTTTTATTTTTATTTTTAACGAGTCACAACCAACCATTGGATTAAAGTGTGATTAGTCACCTATTTGTCTAATTTGTTTTACCTAATTAATTAAAAAAGCTGATTCAAGAGTTATTAATTAATTAAGGTAAAACAACGTCTCAAACCAAAGATTTTGGACTTGAAGTTTGGTTAGGGGTGAGGAAGATTTTTAGCAGCCCACACCGCCTATACAAAGGATTGTATCTCATTTTTATTTGACCACACTGCACATTTTAGGAAAACAAATTAAATACTCGGCATTTTGGTTTTTTGAAAGATTTTCATTCTAACGATATATATATATATATATATACATATCATGTGAATATTTGTTTATACATTAAATAACAAGTGAATAAATGTAAGAAGCATGTTAAAACTAAATTAAATATGTATAACAAACATGTGAGTATAATATTTACCATATATTTATAGTGTGAAATATAACTTTAAAACAAGCTAAAAGAGAAGACAGGAATGATATCATCATATGCACTTTTAATCAATAAGCAAACTTATTTTCCAAGCTCATTCTCATGCAAAACACAACAAACCCAAAATTGGTTAGTGTATGGGGAGGGGGAGGGGGAACATGTTAGCTTAATGGGAGTCAAAAGATTCAATGGATGTGAATCATAGACACGAATCTCAACAAAAATGTGTAATTAAATGATTCAAAATAATTTACGTAAATAGAACCCTTTTATTTTATTTTATTTTTTTGAAAAGATGAGTGTTTTCTTTTGGAAAAATGTCATGACCTTTTGGGAAAAAAATATTTATTGTGAAATAAGGGTTAAAACACTTTTTGGGAAGAGAACCTAAAGAAAGGAGCTTCTCTTGGCTTATATATATATATATATATATATTCTTTGATGAGAAAGCATAAAAAAGTACTCATTTTAAGAAAATGGGTTTTTGGAGAGTAAAAAGAACTTTTTAAGCCTTAAAAAAGCAAAAATTTAAGATTCAAAAACCATTTCGAAAACTTGTTACCATGCGTTTTTGAAAAGCATACCCAAAGTTGAAATCTAGACCAATGAGGAAAATAGGGTTTGCTTTTAAAATGGATTTCCATGGTTTTGGTATTAAAAAAAAAATGATAAAAATTCATGGATTTACTCACTTTTAAAGGAAACTTGTATAAAGAAAGAGGGTTTTGAAAAAATAAATTCTTGAAATTAAAACCATTTAGAAACAAGATGAGAACAAACTTAATATGGGAAAAAGGGTTTTAGAAGCCATATTGGTTTCAAAGCCATTTTGGAAAACTTGTTTTAGGAAAAATAATTTCCAATCTTTTCAGAAAGAAAATTCCCAAGATTTGGATCTAAAATCATTAAAAAAGAAAGGTTTTTAAGAAAAGAGTTTCCATGGTTTTAACAAAAACCGTGGTTTTTTGTTCATCTTTTAAGGTAGAAAAGCTTAGTTAAAAAAAGGGTTTTGAAAGAATAAGAGTTTAGGAATAAAACCATTTTATTTTAGGAAAATGAATTCCCATGTTTTTGAAAGAAAATGCCCAAAACTTAGGTCAAAAGAAATTTTTTAAAAGGTTTTTAAGAAATGGGTTTCCATGGTTTTAGTGAAAACCATGGTTTTTATTCATTTTTATGTAAAAGGAAAAAACCCAAACTTAACCTCTTTTTGGAAAAGGATTTTGAAAATGGCATTGATTGCATTTTATTCCTTGTATAGACCAATTTCAGAAGGGGGGGGGGGGGGGGGGGGTGGGGGAGGATGGTCATTTGGGTCTTTTTTATCTTTTTAAAAAAACATTTTTGGAAGTTTGCTTACCCAAACTTCTTATTGTTTGGTAATCTAAGGTTCATGGTGCTAGCTAGAGAGGTAGCCCCCTTGAACCCTTGTACCCATGAGAATGATAACAAGGAAAATGAGGAGAGCTTAAAGGTAAAAGACATGAATTGAAAGCAAGGATGAACATAATTTAAAGAACTTGAATGTAAAGGGAAGTTATAGGCAAGAACATAATTTAAAGAACTTGAACATAAATGCAATTTATAAGTGTTGAAGTCCAAAATATCACAATATTGTATCAAGGTCCAAAACAATACAAAGTTTTAATTTAAGAACCATTTTGGGCTTTCGAGGAAGGGGTAAGGCCCAAACTTGCCAATTAAGGACTACTTAAAATAAGTAGGAAGGTGCCCAAACACATGAATGGGTAGGCTTTGGGCCTTTATGAATCAAAGAAAAAAGGAAGCTCAACCCAACCCTTGAGCGAGAAAATTGCTAAGGAACTTAGAAAGAAAGTTGAACCAGGATACCTTGGGATTCCTAGAAAACTAGGATCCTCGGGATATGCAGCAAGAGACCAACTGGGATTGAGATAGCTTAATAAAGCATGGCCATGAACACAAAGAACGAGAGTGGATATGTCCCATCAGCCACCCAATGATGTAGAAAAAGGTAGATGACTTGGGAACCAGCACTTCATGAAAAGAAGTCTGGTACCTCGAGGAACGCGGGGAGATGGACCATAAAGGAAGGTGGTTGGGGATCATTTAGCCTGATAGAGAGGAATCTGCACATTTAGAAAAAAATGACAAAAAGTAAAGCAGCCAAAAGTGAGTCTGAAAAGTAGTATCTAGAAGCTTTGGAAAAAGAAGAATTAAAGGTCAGCCCTTCAGACCTCCCAAAAGAGGAAGGTCAACTAAGGACTTTTAGGGGGGATCCTCAAAAGGGGAAAATAGTGAGAAAATAAGGAATGAACAAGCCACCAATGTTGCTAATACAACATTGGTTCTGGTACCCAACTAAGAAAATGGAGGGAATCAGTAGTACACCAAAAACCCTAGAAATGTGCTATAAATGAAGGTGAAGCCATCAGCAAAAACCATTCAGCAATAGTGAATCAAAGCGAAAATATCCTTTAAAAAACTCCTCTAGAATTCAAAAAGGGAGAAAAAAGGGAAAACACCATCCGGGATCTTGAGACAGGCACTAGAGGATACACTTGGATTCAAAGGGATTCAAACCTCACAAGTCTTAGAAGCATAAAAGAGCTATCTAAGTCTGTGATTTTTGAACTTATTTAGACATTGTAACATATCCCAATGCAAAAGGGACATAATGTATTAGAAACTCAAGAAATAATGAAGCATTATTCATTATTCTAAGGATCCCTAACGTTTTTTAATCACTTTTCCTTTATTTATATCATTCTTTACTGTCCTCTACTATGCAAGACATATATATTTTCTATGTATTAGTGTGTATGTATTGTAGGATCCATGTTTTGTGCACAACTTGGTTCGTAATTAGCCCAATTTAGCTACAGTGAACCAAGCCCAGTCCACCAAACAACATGTATATGGCCCAGGATCCTTATTTCTACTTGGATCTGAGTACTGTTCAAAAAAAAAAAAAAAAAAAAAAAAAAAAAAAAAAAACCCACAATAAGCAAGAACATAATTTAAAGGACTTAAATTAAAACTTTTTTTTTTTTTAAAGAATTCTCCCTTAAACAAACTCTAAAATATGAATGAGCCAAGCTTGTGGACTCCCTCCTATGATAGGAAATAGAGGTTTCAGTATCCCCTCTTTCAAGTGATCCTACTCCAATTCCTAGATAGAAGTATTCCCACATTTCATGCTTGGAAATGTGTTTATCATTTGCTTAAATAAAACCCACCTATGTTAAATCTTCATTTTCCCACTAAGGTTAGCCATGCACTAGGCTATTCCTCCACATGCCATCTAGTTGGTAATATGAAGATTTTCCACATCATTAGAATCATCACTCTCTTCCTCCCTAGGGTAATGTCATCCCATAAGTCTAGAAGGATTCTACCTCCACATGCCATCTACTTTTAGTGCATCTAAATCATTGATTTCCTCTATGGCAAACAATCTAGGCTTAAATCTCTCAAGTAAGGACCTAATGATTTTCCTTACAATTTTGCGCTCAAAATACCTCTCACCTAGGTTGAAGTTAGAGTTGAATATGTCATTTAGCTTGGCATAATATTCATCAAAATTATTCTTAGATCCTAAGCTCTTCAAACCTAGAGGTAAACATTTAAAAGTTTTGAGTTATTAACAGACTAAGTTCCCTCATGTGTGGTTTCTAAGATGGTCCAAGCTTCTTTAGCAATTTCTACATTAGAAAATCGCCTAAACTTTTCTTGAAACATGACAATAAATATTGCATTCAAGCTTTTACTATTAAGTTCAGCCTTAGCCACTTGTTCTTTTTTCCATTGATCATAGAGCTCTTCAGGTGGAGTCCAGCCTATCATAACACATCCTCACCTTGGGATTTTAAGAATACTCTTATGTGCACTTTCCAATAAGCATAGCTTGAACCATCAAAGAGTGGGGATATGGTCAAAGAGTATCCACAATCCAAAACAAGGGTCAAGCATCACATTCAAGAAAATAAATTCAATATGAGAATACCTATTTTAATACCAATTGATAGGGTTTTTAGACCTCAGTTGTACTGGTTAACTAGTTTTACGCCAAGTAATTCGTTAATCAAATTATGCCTGAGGCTTTGGTTAAAAAATCAATACCAATTTTTTAAAAAATTATATATGCAGTTGAAATAACATAACCCAAGTTTGATAACCTAGGAAAAAAACAACTGAACAAATTGTCCCAAAGTAAAAACCAATGGGTGGGGGGGGGGGGGGGGGGGGAGGAGGACCTTCTTGAAAGAAAATCCACTATATTGAGAGAAGTTTATAATCTAAGTAAATCCTTTGCCTATACTCTACAACTCATAGGTGACTTACAATAGAAATCTTCTACTTTCGAATCTCTAAACTCTTATATTAGTGAAGCCCTTCACGAATGACATAGTAGTGTTCACGACCAGAACCTCTGACTAAATCCAACAACCTCTTCAAGATTTGATTCACAGTAGCAAGTTTGTGATTGAAACTATGACTTCAACTTTTTCACCAATTGATCTTCACATCTACTTTGAATGTCTCCAGTTTGGTGAAATTCAGAGAACTCAATTCTAAATTCCCTAGCTATACAAAAAATAAAAAATATTAAAAAAAAAAAAAAAAAAAAAAAAAAGTCTTGTCTCTCTACCAAGCCTTTCTACAGATGGCTTATAATTTCCTTGTAATGGAGTAACAAATGGATCACAAATCAAGCTTGAAACAAATAAGTTATGGACTTTTTCTTGTTACTGATTTTTCCAATCTTGATCAATCAAGCTGAAGTCGAGATTCCCAAAAAAAAAAAAAAAAAAAAAAAAAAAAAAATCATTTTTCTTGTGTTGAACTTGTGTCTTTCTTGACTTGAACTTGGGTCATTTTCTTGAACTTAAAATATATACATTTTAACTCAACAAAACTTATACTTTGTCATGGTTTGCCAACACTAAACCTCTTGCAACTAACAAATTTTCCAATTCCATTACAAAGCAAACTCTCCAAACATAAAATATGACAAGTGACGTAGCTAATATATATCGTATGAATTTGCCAAGTAGCATATGCCAATTTTATATAATTCGTTGTCCTTCAACTAAAAAATTATTTAATTCTCTAACAAAAATTTAAAAGAAATAATGTCGCCACAATTTAATAATAATAATAATAATAATAATAATAATAATAATAATAATTTGGTACTTTAACTTCTGGTAACAAACATTAAATGATGCACTATCTGGTAACCAAAAAAAAAAAGACTATTGAAAGAAGAACAACAGCTGCCTAACAAAAGGTTTGATTTGGATAATTACCACAATTTAAATGATATGAGAGGTATCTGTTTTTTTTTTTTTTTTTTTTTTGCTTGATAAATGGTTAGAAAAGATGTATCTAACTTTGATTCAAAGTTTTTCGGTGTTTGTCTTTTTCATTTGTTTTAATAAAAGAATGATACTGTTTATGAATTTCATATTTAAGGGTTTTTTTTCCCCCCAATCCTAGAGAATTCAACTACTCAATGATTTAAAAAAATGTTAGTTTGGAGGCATAATTCAGTTGAGACAAAGCTTAGAATTTAGGTGTTGTGAATTTTCTTAATCCATTTTTTTGTGTTTTATTTTGATTTTGTTTCCAATATCTTTTCTTCTAAGATTAAATAAAGTATTAAGTTTTCAATTCCATTCCAAAGCAAACACTAGAAAACTAAAATATGACGAGTGACATAGGTAATATCGTATGAATTTGCCAAGTAGCGTGCCAATTATATGGAAATCATTTTCCTTCTACTAAAAACCAATGTTCAAAATTTTACTTCTCTAACCAAAATTTAAAAGAAGTCTAAGTGTTTCTCATATCTGATATCTGATATGTTTCTCATCCAATCCCATAATGGCTAATATATATATATATATATATATAGCTAAAGTTGAAAAGAAAATTCAATTAAATTTCAAATTAATTTTTAATTAGAGTCTAATTTTCTGCTACTTGTCCTATCTAAGTTTTTTTAATTTTTGTGCCTAGTGCATTAATTTAGTGTAGAAAAAGAAAAGTCTAATATAAATAAATTTAAAAAAAAAAAAAAAAAAAAAAAACTTAATCATATATCTAAATCTATGTATAAAATTAAAAGAAGAGATATTTTAAACAATTTTAGTTTTATGAACCATTTTTTTGTATAACTAAAATAATTCGAATTTATAAGTTATTTATACAATACTATAAATATGAATGGTCCATTACTAACTAGATGGAGACAAATATATTACATATATGTGTGTGTACGTGTCAATTGCGATTATTTTTAATTGTATTCATACATACATACATATATATATATATATATATATAAGGATATAAACTAGTAATATATAATTTTCAAAATCACAAGGAAAGAGAGAGAGAGAGAGGGCTTTTCAAATAATTATTGATGCCGATATACTTATGACTAAATGCAGGAAAAAAAAAGTGGCTACGGATTGCCATTTTCATTGCCATCGGCGCCATTGCTCTGCATGTAACTTTTTTCTGTATATTGTGTTATCTACACAGAAGGGGAATAATTGTACTTCAAGGTAGATGGTTCACATATAGACTGTACTCGTTGGATTATTTCTTGATTATTTGTTACCCAAATGGAAGTTATGAATTTATGTAAATTTATACAGGTAATAATGACACAAATGATGGCAAACAATTGCTTAGTTCAGAGATATCTATGGGAGAAAATGGAATTCCAAATAATAGAAAGAAAGCACATGATGTCAGCGTATTTAGTTACGAATGTATAGCGACCGCCACAAACAATTTCACATTAGAAAGCAAGCTTGGAGAGGGGGGATTTGGACCTGTTTACAAGGTAATCTCTAAAAAAGAAAACTATAAAGAGAGATGTTTAAACTAACTTATATCTAACATTGGCTTATATCTTATTTGATCATCACAACAGGGAAAACTACCAACAGGTCAAGAAATAGCGGTAAAGCGACTATCAAGAAATTCAGGGCAAGGAATAATTGAGTTTAAGAATGAGTTGATACTCATATCTAAACTCCAACACACTAATCTTGTTAAGCTTCTGGGTTGTTGCATTTTTGGAGAAGAAAGGATGTTAATCTATGAATACATGCCCAATAAAAGCTTGGACTACTTCTTATTTGGTTTGAAAAGCATTTAATTTTTCTCTGAAGACTTTATTTTTTCCACAATGAATATATATAATTATCTATTGTACTTTATATAAAGTATATTATTGACCATTTATATCTTTTTATATTGAACAGATTCAAATAGAAGCAAGTTACTAGATTGGAATAAACGTTTCAATATAATTGAAGGAATCGCTCAAGGATTGATCTATCTCCATAAGTATTCAAGGTTAAAAGTAATTCATAGAGATTTAAAAGCTAGCAACATACTCCTTGATGAAAGTATGAATCCGAAGATCTCTGATTTTGGCATGGCAAGAATTTTCAAACAAAATGAACTAGAAGCTAATACTGATAGAATTGTTGGGACATAGTAAGTTAACTACACATCCTTCATGGGAAAAAAAAAAAAAAAAAAAAAAAGTTAACAAGGCAGCCCTATACTTGCATTTATTTGGCTACTAATTAAACATTTCCGCTCTTATAAGCTCATTCACTCATACGTGAAATGCAAATATTTGTTTCATGTTTTGGTGTAGTGGTTACATGCCTCCTGAGTACGCTATGGAGGGTGTGTTCTCTATAAAATCTGATGTCTACAGCTTTGGTGTCTTGATGCTTGAAATCGTGAGTGGTAGAAGAAACAACAGCTTTAATCAGTCTGACCTTGTGCTCAATCTAGTTGGATATGTATGTAATATAAATATAAAACTTTGGATCATCTACATTTTCATAGTTCTGTGTATCCAACATTTTAAATAACCATTACCTTTTTTTTAGGCATGGGACTTGTGGAAAGAAGATAAAGGACTAGACCTTGTTGATCCAACAATTAGTGATTCATTTGTTGCAAATCAATTGCTAAGATGCATTCATGTCAGCCTCTTATGTGTGGAAGAAGATGCTGTTGATCGCCCTACCATGTCAGATATGTTATCTATGTTGACAAATGAAAGTACACAATTGCCTTTGCCTAAAAAACCAGCCTTTTCTAATGGAAGGAAACCAGTTGGGGCAACTATTCCTAAGAAAGAATCTGAAGTTCATACGGCAAATGAAATATCCATTTCTGATATGGATCCACGATAGAGATTATGATTTTATTTTGTTATGTTGCATGTGTATTAGGTGTGGAGTAACCGTGAGATGAGGAGTAACAGCCAACTGGTTGAGAAATAGCCAAAAAGTGACTATCAAGAAATTCAAGACAAGATATAATTGAGTTCAAGAATCAGTTGACACTCATATCTTGTTATGCTTTTATGTTGTTACATTTTGGAGAAGAGGTGATAGTGGTCTATAAATACATGCCGAACAAAAACTTAGACTATTTTTTATTAGGTTTGAAATACATTCAATCTTGTTAAGCTTTCATTTGTTTGTTTTTATTTTTTTTCTTCAAAAATTTATATAATAATCTAGATTAATTTATATAAAGTAGATTATTGTTTATACATAAATTTTTATATTGGCTAGATTCAAATAGAAGCAAGCTACTAGATTGGAAGAAATGTTTTGATATTATTTAAGAAATTGCTCAAGGATTGATATATGTTCATAAATATTTAAGGTTGAAAGTAATCCATAGACATTTAAAAGTCAAAAACATACTTGTGCGTACCCAAATATATGGCTATTGGGCCTAACCTCTACTTGGACTCACAATGTATTTGTTTTGTAGGCTTTTGGGTTTCCTATTGTGGGTGGTTCTATACTCGGCAAACCCAAACATATTCCTATCTCCTCAAACCTTTCTATCTTCCTCACAGAATCACTCATTTGCTCTCTCTGAGTGTTTTACTCTTTTTCCTTGGTATTCTTCCTAGAATTGCCAACCTGTTTCTTCTCATCCTTGTTTCTTATTTATAGTGTGAGGATAGTAGGAATGCCATGATTATCTCTAATTATAGGTGGAAATGATGGTCAAATTTCATCGTGTTTAAGTGGGTTTTTAGGTGGGTGAGGTGGTAGTGGCATTGGAACTGATTCCCACCTTCAAGAGCCTGCTTGATAGCAATATCACTTAAGGCAACACCAGGAAGCCGAACATTGTTTTTCCGAGCAATGACACACCCGAACTAGTTAAGATTGATTAGGTGTGATCCACTTTCGACACTCATAGTGACTTGGTCCCATTATGTTTATTGGGCTCATACTACTTAAGGGGTGCCCAGGTCAAGGTCATGAGTCCGATGGGAAGAAGGCCAGGTGTTACACCCCACGGTCAGGGCCCAAGGCCTAAAGGGCCTAGGTCCTTGACCCCCACAGTGTTACGAGGCTAGAGTCCCAGGCCCAATGACCCCGGGGCATCCCCCGTATAATAGCCCCTCCTTGATTCGTGACCAACTACCGAAAGCAAATCAATGACTATCTGAACATTTGTGTCCCCCCCGAGAAGCTCAATTGTTAAATGTAGAACAGATAGAATGGCCATCAATGCTGCCTTAAAAGAGGCGTTGTGCCAGGCTATCACATCTGTCAGTAATAATAACCTGACGATTCGTGAAATGCCTGACAGTTCGTGAATCGCGCCTACACGTGTGGGGGATACCAGAAGGGATTAAAAAGGTTTTCCTGCCTTCTTTTTCATTAAATGCTTTTACTCGCACTTGGCCCCTATAAATAGTTCTCTCTGATTTTCCATACCACTTTTTACATCCTTTCTCTTCTAATTTATTCTCTATCGAGCATCGTCCTCCTGTGCGTAAACACTCCTCCTCAGATCATCACTCTCTAGAGCCCAAAGTAAGTCTTCTTTATCTTTCCTCTTTACTCTTTCATTTTCTTTTGGTATCCCCTTGATCTTAGAGTTTAGGAATGGGCTATTCTTACCTCCTTTCTTCTGAGGCATCCTTGGCTAGCTTTAGGGTAGCCTATAACGTTCCAAGAGATGTTGATATTGCCTACTGTCACGAGGGCGATATCAACCTCTATAGGTGTACTGGTTTAAAAACCATATTCTTCCCCTTAATGGCTATTCTTGAGGGTGGGGTTAGGTTCCCCGTGGATCCTCCAATTATAGGTACCCTTAGATTCTATGGCTTGTGTCCCTACACAACTCCCCCGCAATTTTTCCCGAGTGGTGAGTTATGTGAGTAGGTTGAACCACATATTTAGTTTGTAATTAAACCATTATGATATTAACTTCATGTATAGCTTGTGTGGAAACATTAGGTTTGACTATTACTTAAAAACTAGGGATATGCGGGTACGGCTGATATCGTGCCTTCCCGACTCTAACAAAAACTCGGCGAGGGAATTTGTCCGGGTGAGCAACAACTGGCTTGCCGACAAACACCCTTGCCCATTTTCGCCGTGTGATGTTGGTCAGTACCGAGAACCTTTTTTTTCTTTAAGTTTGAATCTTTTAGTCGCTTACTTACAAACTAACCGGTCTTTTTGTTGATTTGTTGCAAAGGAAAAAGGTTTCAATCGGATTTCCGGGTTGTACACGTGAGAGATCTTAACTTCCTACTTAGATCAGAAATTTGTGTGCACAAGGACGGATAACTTCAAGCATCCCATTTGATACTTGGCATTAACCCGGTATATTCAACTTGGCAAACATTCAGCTAGGCATTGTTAATAGACAGCCCCTTCCTCTCTTATATTGATGTTCGGCACGCCAATTTTCTACCGCCTTCATTGACTACCGGTGAAGCTAGGGATCTTAGACCTAGATATACCACCGCAGAGGACTGTGCACTGGTGAGAGGCGAGCCTGTTGAATGCGTATCTTAAAGCCGAAAGGTCCACGTACCTGTTGAAGAGCCAGAAACTCCAACCCAGCCAGCCCAACCAAAAACTGCCAAGGTCGGGCTAGACGCCAAGATGGTGACAAGGCGAAAAATGACAGTTGACCAATTCTTGCCCGGCACCTATCCTGCCGCCCAGTCCCAGCAACCTTAGGGCAAAGGCCGCACCCCTCCTCCCCCCTCTGCCGGCCACGCCAAAAAGAAGTAGTGCGTTGATGATCAACCGCCTTGGATCCCTAGTGATGCGCCCTCTAAGACCCCTCCCTGATCATCTAGCAGGAACATGATCCGAGAGCCAGTGGATGATTCCCGGCCAACTGCCTAAGTTGGAGCTAATGTGGCATCTTCCTCCTAACTCGAGGTCAATTGGCAGCTCACTTTTAAATTCGACGATGAGCCTCTACCAACAACTGCCAGCATAAGGACTTGGGATAAAGGCCATGGGGGGAGGGTGGCCCAGAGTAAGGTGCACGGCCTTTTTTTGCTCGAAAACGTGCAGTTCTTCTCGGACGGGGACGAGGATTCGTTAGCACGACAATTGCAGTGGCACACCATGGCGGTAATTTTCCTTTCCTTCCCTTTTTGTTTGTTTTCATGTTGTTTGATGCAAGAGTAATTTCTTTAAGCTTACATTTGTCATTATTGTGCTACCAGTCTACGCAGTTGACACGCATCCTCGACGAGAGGTTGAAGGAGCTCTTCGAGGATGCTGACCGTGGGAAAGCGCTTAAAGACATTGCTAATGCCACGACAAAGGAGAAGGGCAAGGCTACTGAGGCAGCCGAAGAGAAGGCGCAGTCCTGGAAAATGGCTCGACTGTTGGCTAAGAAGAAACTGGCTGACACAGAGGCTAAGCTGGGGGCCATAGAGCTCAAGTTAGCGGAGGCAAAAAGCTTAAGTTTGGCCCACATTAAAGAGATAACTACCTTAAAGGCGGCCTTGGAGGCCTGCGAGAAAAAGTGATATGATGAAGGCTTTACGGACGCCAAAAACTCCGTGGAGCCCATCATCCACCTAGCTCGGTGCTATGGGTTCGGGGATGGGTGGTTGGCTGCCCTAGAGGCGATGGGGGTGGCCGAGGATTCCCCACTAAGGAAGCTCATGTTGGAAATATAAATGTATGCAATGGAAAAATTAACAGATCTACTTCATTCATAATTGATAACATGCATTATGTAAGTTTTAAAATATAGAGCAAGAGAGTGTACCTTGGTGCGGTGAATTTCAAAACCAAAGATCAGAAGTACTCAGGAACACTTTCAATCTTCACTCCAATTCCACTAATGCCCAAGATGTGTGGTTTCTTAATCAGTTATTTAAGTTTGTTCTAGAGAGAATTAGAGAGTGTCCAACACTCTCATACAAAACATTTTATGCACTTGTAATTGTTACAAAATTCTATATATTTCTCTCCTAATAACTAATTATCTAATTGGACCAACCTTTTGGGCTTTTCCAATTGGGCTCTAGTATGTGGCTTGGAGTGAAACCAAAAGGGAACAAATAAGACACTAGCTCCAATAGGTCTTGGGCTTTTCTATCAACTCTTGATAAGTCCAAAGTTACAATTAATTATATTTAATACCACTATATAAATATAATTACACTCTAGGCTTTATTGATAGATTATATCCCAAGACTTTATTGTAAATGCAACCCCTTTATAAAATATTCGTAGTAATACAAAGTCATGAATATAGACTGCCACTTTGTAGATTACTACATCTTAATCCTTGAGTACCCAGTTTAATCATCTTAAATTATTCATTATATATTTATGAAATCCAATTTCATAAATATATACTTTAGTAATTTCTTACCAAAGTGGTTATGCCTAACTCTCTAAATAACTGAACCCATTAAACTTATTTCAAGGGAATATTTTATATCTCCGTTAAGAGACTATGAATTCTATCTTGAGAATATATGTTCCAGCAACACTAAATGTGGTTGCCCAACATACTGAGGTTTTGACCATTACTTTAGATCTCACTCTTAATATATTAAAGCAACCTACATTTCATGATTAGGTCCATTATTCTCTCAGGATTAAGAGTTCATATAAATATAAGTCGTGAAATTTATTATTCATTTGACAATCGTTAGGAGAATAATAAATCTCACAGCAGTCCAATTCAATATGTTTTAACTCTTAAAACATATCAACATATCAACTAGAAATCACCACTTCCATGATCAAGACAAATCATCTTAGTTAATATGTTATAGTCTTCGCAAATGAAATGCTCAATTTCATCATCGACTACGAACTAACATTCTAAGTTTACAAAGAACTTGTGATTTATATTTTCTGTGACTTTTCACATAAATCACATACTATGCATCTCATGGACTATATGATAATATCCAAATATTCATGTTACCATTATTTCAAATAATAATAAAATAACTTTATTAATTACAATATTAAGTTATACATCATGTCATACATAATATAATACATAGCATCATACAATAGGATTTAAGGGCACTAATCTTATCATCTCGAGTAAATTCCCTATCTGGATCGCCCTCCCCCCTTCCAGAGTCAAGCCATTACTGCCGACAAGGACGACACCCTTAGCATGAGGGAGCTGGTGCGAGCAATTGATACACACGTGGAGATGGTCGACCTTGAGGTGACTAGTACTCTTAATGCTATCGTAAATGCACAATCTCAGCAACTCCAATCTGGTCAACCAATTGAGAAGTCGCCAACAGAGCCTGCCGATGATGCTACCCTATCACAGTCTGCAAATCTTGCCATCCAAGATTGAGGGAGATTCTTGCTACCTATATATAGTTTTTCTATTTTGTTATTTAATTTTCAATTATTCGATTATTACCTATGGTCACCGGGGTGTGCTAAACAAACAATGATTTGACTCTTATTTTTCTAAGTTTTATTTTCCTACAGTCACCAGGGTGTGGTGACAAAACTTTTAATCTTTATTTGTTTTATTTGATCATGTTTATGATTTTTTTTTTTTTTTTTTTTTTGCTAAGTTATCATTTCCATCATATTTATGAATGGTGACTAGGACTGGTCTAGAATGAATCATCCTTGTTTAGAGAGAATTGGCTCCTCGGCGATAAGAATTAAATTTAATATTTGTTGACTTATTTAGGAAAACTTACTATGATTTGGATTGAATCCAAGAGATTGGCTTCAACCCACTAAAATACCTTGGCATAGTCTATGTGTGTTCGGTGATTAAAATTAGGCCTAGAAGTTTGTTCCTCTTCTTGGAATAACTTAATGTAAAGTTTTCGTCTATCTGAGAGCCAGTTTCCGTCTTTAAACAAAATTTAAGGTTTTTTTTTTTTTTTTTTTTTTTTTTTTTTTTTTTTTTTTTTTAATTCTACCTGTTTAGTGATGAAAATCAAGCCGAGAATTTTGTTCCTTTTCTTGGAATAACTTAACGTAAAGTTTCCGTCTATCCGGGAGCCAGCTTCCGTCTTTAGAAAATATCAATGCTAGTTCTCCATCTGCTCGGTGATGAAGATCAAACTGAGGATTGGTTTCTGTCATTAGAGTATTTAATGCAAGGTTTCCACCTGCTCAGTGATGAAGATCAAACCTAGAACAGGTTTCTATCCTTAGAAAATTTAAAATTAGGTTTCCACCTATTTGGTGATGTAAATCAAACCGAGAAGCAAGCTTCTGTTCTTAGAGTAATTTGACATAAGGTTCCTGCCTGCCTGGTGATTAAGATTGAACCAAGAAGCAGGTTTCTGTCCTTAGAGTATTTAATGCAAGGTTTCCAACTGTTCGATGATGTAAATCGAACCAAGAATAGGTTTCTGTCCTTTGAGTATTTATGCAAGGTTTCCACCTGTTCAGTGATGTAAATCAAACCAAGAAGCAGGCTTCTGTCTTTAAAGTAATTTGGCATAAGCTTTTTGCCTGCCCAGTGATTAAGATCGAACTGAAAATCAAGTTTTTGTCCTTAGAGTATTTAATTCAAGGTTTCCACCTGTTTGGTGATGTAAATCGAACCAAGAACAGGTTTCTATCCTTAGAGTAATTTGATATGAAGTTTCCCCGTATTTGTTGTCCGGAACTAATGAGTAAATAATGATAAAATCATAAACACAGATGCACTTGCATGGATAAACATCGTTTTTGTATTAATCAACAATATGCACATATAACATTACATTTAGTGTCTGACACTCAGTGGTAGAACTTCTTCAAATTGTGGATATTCCATGGCTGGGGAAGACGTCTCTCATCCAAATCCTCCAAATAATACGCCTCTGCACCTGCAATAGCGGTAACTCTATACGGTCCCTTCTAAGTTGGTGCCAACATACCTACGTTAATGTCTTGGGTATTCCCCACTACCTTCCGAAGTACCAGATATCCCACCCCAAACTCCCTTTTCCTCACGTCCCTATTGTATCTCCAGGCAAGTTTTGTTGATATTCTGCTAGCCGTATAGTCATTGATTCCCAGCGTTCTTCCAACAGGTTCAATTATTTCATCATTAACTGGGAATTTTTGGCAGAACTGAATCCTAAAAATCGAGCACTACATAAGTTCACTTCTACCGGTATGACTGCTTCTGCTCCATCTGTTAGGGAGAACGAGGTTTCTCCCCTAAACCTTCTTAGGGTAGTTCGTCTGCCCACCTGCCCTTAGCACCTTCTAACCTCCTTTTCAACCCGTTCACAATGGCACTTTCTAACCTCCTCGTCATGGGTGCCTTTTAGAGCTGCATGGATGACTTATATCACTCCCAATGCGGGTGGGAGGGGATTCCCCCACGGCCGTGCGCCCTGCCCGGCTTCTTGATTCCTTAGATCCATCACAAATTCCTTCGGTACCCTACCTTCACCAACTGCTCTAGATAATCCTTTAACACCCTACACTACTTAGTAGTATGCCCCCTATCTCTATGGTAAGTACAATACAAGCTTTGGTTTCTCCTGGACGGGCCTCCTCCCATCTTGTTCGGCCACCGAAAATATGGTTCATTCTTAATTCGATCCAAAATCTTGTGTACCAACTCCTTGAAAGCCACATTCACCTCTCCCATCTGTGGCCCTGGCTCTTGAATCCTCAAATCCTTCTAGGGCCTGGATTAAAAGCCGAAATGCCAAGGATGATTTATGACTGGGGCCTTGCCCTTATTTTGTAACCGTTCATCTTCCAATCGTTTATATTCCTCAATACGCCTCATCAACTGCCTCATATCCCTAGGAGGCCTCCTTGTCAACGATTGCCATAGTTTGGAATCCTCAGGCAACCCCATTCGAAAAGTACTCACCGCAATGTTTTCATTACCTCCATTAATCTCATTGTACAGTTCCTAGTATTGTAGCTACAGAGGGTTTCCCCAGCCCCTATTTTCATTGAAAGCAATGCATCCACAGGCTATGGAACTCGATTGCAAGTCATAAACCGTACACCAAACTCTTGAATCAATTCGGAAAAACTATGAATCGAGCCTTTCCTTAACCCATTAAACCATCTCAAGACAGTGGGGCCAAGGCTCGAGGGAAATACTTTACACATCAGTGCATCGTTATGAATGTGCAAAGACATCATTTGAATATAATGGCTTACATGTTCTACCGGGTCCATCTTTCTATTGTAAGAATTGAACAACGGCCGTGTAAATCTGCTCGACATAAGTTCCCTCTCAATGTCCTTCAAGAATAGTGATCGGGCAGCTCAGCATAATGCGCGGCTCATAGGGTCCATGGTCGCATTTTGAGGTCACCTCTCTTCTAGGGAAATCGAGTCCCAGTCTACATATTCCCGTGAGCGATCCCGATGCCAATGAGACCCGGATTGAGGGGACCCTGCTCCATGGTGATCCCCGACACTAGCTGACCATTCCCTTCGTTCCCCGTGGTCCTTTCTCTAACGCCTACCTTTCACTTGCAACTACAAATCCCTGACCAACCTTCGTAGGTGCTCTAGTTCCCCGTCCCTTCGCTCAAGCTTTTCATCCCTTCTATCAAAACGGATACACCCTGAAGCGTCGAACATTGTCTAATATGTTTGAAAGGACCCTTCTCCAAGGCCAGATTGCCCTTCCTCCACATGCTCCCTATCTTCATGCCTTTTCTGCCTTCTTTCCCACCATGTGAGTAATGTCAGTGTAAATTTATACAATTACTATAGAAACTTGCAAATTAACACATTTTTAGTTTGACTGACGTGGGTGATTTTGGAAGTTGAATGTGCAAAAGTGATACTTTATCTGTGTGTGTGTGTGTGTAAATTTATACAATTACTATAGAAACTTGCAAATTAACACATTTTTAGTTTGACTAACATGGGTGATTTTAGAAGTTGAATGTGCAAAAGTGATACTTTATATATATATATATATATATTGTAAGGTTGAATTTAATCAACCATTTTGTTGACTTTATTTCATGCCAAATTTACTTGTAATTCAGCATTTAGAAACCCTATATTTAGGTGGGAATCATGTAAGGGTAGTGTGTGAGAGAGTGTGAAGAAATGCTCAAGATTGTGCAGTGAAGCAAGGACTCGCGGCTGGATCTCGCAGGTCATTCACGACTGGCAACCCGCTAGAAGATGTACATGAGTGAAGTGTGCAGAGTAGCTGAAGCGTAATGCCAGCTATAGCACTACAAGACAAAAGTCCAGACTAGTCATTCAATTAGCTCACGGCTTGAACTCGCAACTCAGTCAAGTCGCGAAGCTAAGCCACCAGACAGCTCTGTTTTGGAAAAATGAATCTTCGCATTCCAAACACACACCACTATATATAGACCCTTATACCCATGAAATGTAGAAAGCTTCTAGAGAGAATTTTGAAAGAGAAACCTTAGAGAAAAACAAGATTGATTTATCCACAATCTTACATAAAGACTCTTCAAATTCCTCTACTTCCACCCTCTCCATTGTTACATCTTTGAGAGGTTCTTAGCCAAATCCTTTCTCACCATATCCACATCTATGAGAAGGTTTTTTGGTGCTTTGGGAAGTAATTAGGAAGGGACCAATTGATATTGGTTAATGCTATAGGCTATAGCAGAATCCAGTAAGCTAGAAAGACAAAGGTTCGGCGCAACCTCATTAGAGCAAGAAGCTTGGAGGGCTTAGGTACACTAGGTAGATTAGGCTTGGAGGATCTATTGCTGTTCATGTATCCCAACCACATTTTCTTGTGGATTATTGACCACTTGAAGGGCGGCGGAGAGGTTTTACCTGAGAGCTTCGGTTTCCTCTTTGATAACACATCATGTATTGTCCTTGTGTTTGAATCTCTCTTCCCTTAATCTTTGCCATTTAATTTCTGTTGTGGATGTGATTTTATTTGGTTTAGATTTTTTATAAATTTTGCTATAAGCTTATGTTCATTTTCCGTATATATATTGTTTGACATTAAGCTTGAATTGGTAATTTGTAAATTGGGGTCTAAACGTTATAGTGTTTTACACACTTATTGAACATTCATATATATATATATATATATTTATTTATTTATTTATTTCTATTTTGCATTGTTTGATGCAAATGCTCTAAAGAAACAATACTGTTTTGTGCTTTTTGGTCATTGTTGGTAGATGATTATATCTTAATGTATTAAGAAACAATGATTTTTTATTTTGTATTTTTCTTGGTTGATAATTTGTTAATACTATATGGATGTCTATTTGAAGTTTTTTTTTTTCTTATACTCCACCCCCTTAACTTGAAATCCTAGATCTAGGACAAAAGAGTTCGAGACATATTGTAAATGCCCCCTAAAAAAATTCATAATATATTTTATTTAAATAAATTGATAGTTGACATATTTTCAAATTATGCAAATTTCATTATAAATATGGGTTCTCTTATAATGTGTTATCAATCAAGTGGATTGAGATGTATTTGTTTAGGGCTTCCTCCATAGATATAGGTCGTCAGGCCAAACCATGTGAGTTCCTTGTGTCTTTCTCTTTTATGTTTCTTCCCACTAATACAATCTCTACATCAGTATTTTCAGTTTCTTTTTAATTTTAACATAGTATTAGATCATAAAATCTTGAGTTCAATATCTTTCTCCTTCACTCTACCTCCATTCAAAATCTCACATATTGGTCTCACTTATTAATGGAGAGTTTGAGCCCACGCATAAGGGGGAGAATGTTAGAATTTATATGGTTAAATGTTTAAATTTACCACTTTTATTTCCTAAACGTTTGGAATAATCAAACATGATATTAAAGCAAATGATCTTGGCCTCCAAAAAAAAATTGTCCTTTTGTTCCACCAAAATATCATCACAGTAACCCTACTATCATAACCAAAAAGCTTTTTTTTTTTTACACAAAATGCAACATTCCCACTTACACTTGCTTTATCATGACACTTCCTTCACCATGACGCCCTTCTTCAATTATATTTCTCAAGCCATTATTGTAGCCATTCTCCGACTTTTAATTTTTATAGCCATCCTTAGGCCAGAGCAGTCTTATCTTAGTTACTAATGTAGCCATTTTCAGGCCAAAAGGGCCTTCTTCCATCATTTTTTGATCGTCAACATCCTATTTTGCACGGTTCTTTCTCCATAATGCTCAATCCATATCCAATCATTCCAGTCATTTTGAAGGAATAATTCATACCATTTTTTAGGGATCTTCACAAGTTTCAATTCCAAACTCAAGGTTTCATCAAACTCCTCGTTATATTTGAAGGGGATCATTGGATAGTTTGATTTGGTTTCCACAAAGTCAAGACAAAATCATGTAATTGATTGCCTGGAGTAATTCAAGGGATTGGAGAAATCAATTATATTGAAGCGAAATTCTAAGTCAAAATATGTGTAACAAATTGATAATTGACATATTTTCAAATTAAGCAAATCACATTATAAATATGAGTTATTTTTAATGTGTTATCAATAAAGTGAATAAAGATGGATTCGTCTAGGATTTTTTCCATAGATGTAGGACATTATGCCGAACCACATGAATCCCTCATGTCTTTCTCTCTTCTCTTTTATGTTTTTGCTCACTACAATCACTACGTCAATATTTTCAATATCTCTTTTACATTTAATAGTTGAAGCATTCACAATCACAACCAATTCGATGGTTTTTCACCCAATTATTTTGAGCATAAAGAGATAGAGAGGTAAAAAAAGGGGATTTCTTTTTAGTATTGCTAATAAAACCCATTAGATCCACATTCAAATCATAAAGATTTGAAACATTTAAGGTCCATTTGGTTGGAGGGGTGAAAAACTAGGAGGATAAAAGAGATTTTAGTTTTCCCTCATGATGTTTGATTGGAGGATGGAAAAGTGTAAGGATGAAAAACTCTTTTGTTTGGTTAAGAAGAAAAATGAAAGGATGGAAAACGCAATTTGTATAAATTTACTCTCATGCCCTTATTAGATTAAAAAAATTAAAAAAAAAAAAAAAGAAACAAAACGATCTGGAGAACATAAGGAATGAGGAGACATAAAAAAAAGGATGAACCAAAAAAAAAAGGGAAAAAGAAGACAAATGAGGACCAACAGAAGAAAAAGAAAAAAAATGAGAGAAGATGAAAAAACCAAAAAGAAAGAAAAGAACTTTGAAAGGAGGGTATTTTTGTCCAAAATGCAAGAAAGATCATTTTCTCATATCTTTTCTCCCTGGGAGAGATTAATTTTTGGTGAGCCTAGGGAGAAAAAACATAGGCCTCACCAAAATCTTTCCAATTTTCCATACTTTACCAAACAACTAAAAAACTCTTTTCTCTCATATTTTCTCTCTCCTAGTTTCTATCCTCCTTATTTTCACTCCAACCACCTTATAGATTCTAATGCAAAAGAAATTAACCCATGATTAACAGGTTCCCAAACAGTACATAAACCTAATCCTTCACACAATTGTTCCTTTTAATTTTCTATGTGAAACCCAAATTAACCCATTATAATCTAGTCAAATTTTGGTTTTTTTTCTCTGGGTTGCTTTTTATGTGTCTTTTTCTAAGCCTGATTGGATTTCTCCTCTTAATTTAACGAGATTTGACATGTGGTGAAGGGAGGACTGTTGTGGCATGAGTAGTCAAATGGTAGTGGGAAGAATCATGACACAACGTTTTCTTTCTCTCAATTGATCGACTCAGTTACTTTAGTTCCTTTTTTCAATTGTTTTTTTTTTTATAGAAAACATTGAATCTAATGGCATTATAGTATAAAAACATCTTAGTTTTAATTTTTTTTTTTTTTTTTTTTTTTGGAGTCTTTAAGATGTAATGTTCCATTTAAATAATAATAATAATAATAATAATAATAATAATAATAATAATAATAATAATAATAAAAGCCAATGCTTTTTCAGCAAAATAGCATTTACCTACTCTTCTTTGAAGTTCAAGCTTGCACTTCATTTTGGAGTTTATAAATGAATGATGATGTACAACAGATAGCACAAGCCTTCCCAGAGCAGCAAGAGCAATAGAAATCACGGCACAAGATCAAAAGGATTTTCAATAGAAGTCATCAACGTGACGGTGTCAGAATTGCATAAAATTTGGTGGATTGAAAGGAAACGACCTTCTGATTAAGACTTGAGACAGTGATTTTGCTATTTTAGTAATAATTATTTTCCTTACTAACTTTTATTTTAAAAATCAAAATAAAATCATGTCTGTTTTGGGATGTCTCTTAGAGACAGTAGTTTCAATTTCCACAATTATCTCAATTTTGCTATTTTTGGTAAAAATTGTTATTTTGTCACCTAATTACGTAATTCGTGTAAATTATGGTTTTCAGTGCCTTTTTTTTAGCCGCCTTAGGTTTTCCTTTTTACTACAAAAACGTATT
Organism: Quercus gilva; assembly: GCA_023621385.1. Classification (NCBI taxonomy): domain Eukaryota; kingdom Viridiplantae; phylum Streptophyta; class Magnoliopsida; order Fagales; family Fagaceae; genus Quercus; species Quercus gilva. The sequence goes on from CM042476.1 coordinate 73,923,580, forward strand.
ATAGCCCCTAGGGCAATTCACTTCATATTAATAAAAATTAAGACTTTGTCTATTGTTTCTTTCTGGTGGATTCTAGAATCTTATCACCTTGTAGATTCGATGATTTCATTAAGAAGCTAACATGTTTATTTTTTTTATTTTTTTTCATTCAAAAATTAACGTATTTGTTTTCTTGTAACTTCCGCGACATCAAATGGAGTGAAATGAAATATATTTAAGCAATGGAAATGAATGAAAAATAAATAAATTAATGGAAATAAGTAATCTTGTTTGGATAATTTAAAATAAATGAATGAAAAGTAAGTAAAATTGTTTGAAAGCATCATAGAGAGAAATGAATGAAATCATTTTATGAAAATACTAATATTAAACCTCTCATTTAAAATAAATGGCAAAATATATAATGGAATTTTGAGAATTTTACTGAAAAATTTAGTAAACTTAATTCTATTCCTTTTGATTCCTCCCAATTTTTGGGGGGAATGAACATTTGAGATTTTGAGATAATAGAGAAGAATGAGTTTTCCTTCTTACTTATTTCATTTCCTTCCACTTGAACTTCCAAAAAATTGAATGATTTTTCATTCTCTCCATTAAAACTGTCAAACAACGGAATGAAATGAATATTCCAAAATAATTCTTTTCATTCCATTCCTTTGCCTCCTCCCAAACGGAACCGTTGCTCCAAGTCATTCTAAGCTCCCTAAAATTGATATATAATGATGCTCTATTATATTTTATGGATTTTTTCTCCTCTTCCCAAATCATAAAACTTCCTGTAAAGCAAGCAATATATTTAGGGCTTGTTTGGTAAGAGACTTCTAGTAATATTATTTAAGTTTTGTAAAAATACGTGTAGATGAAAAAGTGTATGGAAATATCTGTTGTGGTGTTTAAACAACAATTTTTATTATTTAAACACCGTTACCAAACGGGGTCATAGTCTTTTCAACAAAAATATGGGTGATTAAAAGGTCCCATGTAAAACAAAATTTTTTTCAAAAAATTATTTGCTTGTTTTCACTCGTCTGACCACAAAGTTAAGGATTGAATAGCGGATCCCACTCTTTCTTAGAAAAATAATAATAATTAATAAATAAATAAATAAATAATCCCACTAAATAATTAAAATACAAAAAACAAATTTACCATATTGGTCTTACAAATAAATATGTTGCCAATCGTAAAAAAATATTTTCAATACTATCTTATTACAATGTTAAAATGAAATCAATAGCATTCATTGTTATATCAATTTGTAAATTTTTATAATAAAATTTATAATAATTTTAGCAATTTTCAAAAATAAAATCTTTGTGTGTGTGTGTGTGTGTGTGTATATATATATATATACATATATATAACTCTACTTTAAATTTTGATAAAAAAAAAATATTTTAGAAAATTATTAGAGAACTTGGCAAACTCAATAGAAAGAGCATCCCCATAGTTGTGTGCGTTTGCGTAGTATCAGGTGTACACATTTTGCATTTTTTTTCTGGGTCCCGTGCACTATTCACGAACTAGTAAGTATGGAACAACGTAGGAATATCTTAAAAAGTAGGTCCCACGAGCACTATTCATAGTTTAAAAATTATTTTGTTACAATATTTTCAGTAATAAGTTTTCAGTTTTTATAATAATTTTAGCAATTTTCAAAAAAAAAAATCTTTGTGTATATATATATATATAACACTACTTTAAATTTTGATTAAAAAAATATTTTAGAAAATTATTAGAGAACTTGGCAAACTCATGGCAAACTCAATAGGACGAGCATCCCCATATTTGTGTGCGTTTGCGTAGTGGCAGGTGTGCGCATTTTGTGTTTTTTTTCCTAGATCCCACGTACTGTTCACGGACTAGCAAGTACAAAACAACGTAACAATAACTTTAAAACTAGGTTCCATGGGTACTATTTATAGTTTAAAAATTATTTTGCTATAGTGTTTTCAGCAATAATTTTTCAGTTTTCAGTAATAAACTGTATCCAAACAGACTATTTGTTAAAAATAAAGTCATTTCATTTTTCTTTTATAATACTTATCAAACAGCAAGATCTCTCTCTCTCTCTCTCTCTCTCTCTCTCTATATATATATATATATATATATATATAAAACAACGGGGTTTGCTAATAGATTTGATCGGAATTCGGAACTACCACAATGACACATTCTGACAATGTGTGGAATAAAATTGAAAAAAAGAAAAAGAAAAAGGTTCTTTAACCACTAAATTATTTAGTCACTCTGGGTTGCCTACATTTTATATATATATTCACATCATCTCACCAGTGAAATTTCCTTTCATTCTTTTGGCTGTCAATAAATAAGATCGCATATTGTATTGATTGAATTACTCCTCTAGTCTTCTGTCCTAAACCTGCCCACTAAATTTGATAGTGGTTATTATATTTTTCTATTTCACATTGAACCCTTGTTACCACTCTACGCTAGCTGCATGAATTCAATCAAGTAGTAGCCTAGAGAAAATTTCAGTGGTACAAATCATGAATAACAACATCGTTCACATTCTTACATCAGTTTTAGTACTCTTCTTTCCATGCTTGCCGACTCTTCTTGCTCTTCCATGGATATATGTACCATCTGCGGAGATGTCTACTGCTGGTGACAGTCTCAATCGTGGTGACACGCTCAATTCCTCAACTTACATGGTTTCTGCTAAAGGGACATTCGCTTTGGGGTTCTTCCAGCGGATCGAGAGTGCTACTCAAAATTCCTACTTGGCACTATCGGAGATAGCTGATCAAAGTAGTTGTTTCGATCTTTTTGTATGGTTTGGCAGTCGAGTCAATCCAATTGTTAACAACTCGGGCATGCTTACCTTGGACAACAAGGGAACATTGAAAGTTGTTCATCAAGGTAGCGATCCCATACTTCTATTCTCTCCTCCTCAACCTACTGAAAACACAGTCGCTACACTTTTGGATTCTGGCAATTTTATCTTGAAAGAAGTGCACTTGAATGGATCTATGAAACAGGTGTTATGGCAAAGTTTTGATTATCTTACTGACACGCTTTTGCCTGGAATGAAATTAGGGGTCAACTACAAAACTGGTCAAATGTGTTCACTCACATCATGGTTAACTGAGCACATCCCGGTTCTAGGGGCTTTCACTCTTGAATGGGACCCCAAGGGACTTGAATTGATCATTAAGCAAAGAGGGTGGTTCATTGGAAAAGTGGGCTCTTGAGAGACAACCAATTTGAGAATATTTCACCAAATCTATGTATGAGTTCAACGTTGTTTCAAATCAGTATGAAGAATCCTTCTCTTTCATGTATAAAAAACAAAGTCAGAAATTGCAGTACTGGTTGCTTTTGTCAATCGGCCAATTGTAGGATGATGTCCAAGTAGCCATAGCACGAGCAGATAAATGTGATGGCTATAACATTGATGGAGGATGTCAGAGGTGGAACCAGCCAGTTTGTAGGCATTATGGAGACACTTGTTCTTAATCGTGGTCATTTTGTGTCTGAATATGATTCGAGCTGTTATATTTCAGATGCAAATCTTGGCTTCAATGATTGTGAAGCCACTTGCTAGGGCAACTGTAGTTGTGTTGCTTTTAATAATCTGTTTGAAAATAGCACTGGATGCAAATTTTGGACAAATATTTCCGACTTTTTTTTTTTTTTTTTGAGAAACAAACACACACACAGAGGAGAAAGGAAAAGAAATATTTCCAACTTCGTTGTGAACAGGAGCGGAGCCACGTAGTGGCTTGGGGGGGCCCAGCCCCTGAAAAAAAAATTCCATTAGAGTAGGTAGAAAAAAAAAATTGGGCCCCCCCAATATTGGACAACCGGCCCCTCCTGCCCAATTCTCAACTATTCTCCCAAACCCAGCTTTAATTTTAGGCCTTATCGCCTTATGTACTCCAAATAAAACAAGCTGACCCGCTCAAGTCTAAACACTAAAAACAAAATTTCACTTTCTCTTCATCTCAAAAAATCCACCCACTGACCCACGGAATCCCTTTCTTTACTTCTTATTCTTTTATTTTGTCTTCTTTGATACACTTTCATTTGCACTAGTACCGTTGCCTACCTGCTAGCCCCCAAAACTCCAGTCCTCTGTACTCACAGTCCGGAAAAAAAAAAAAATTAATTAATTCCTAACCAATTTTTTTCTTTCTTCATCTGCTTTAGTTTTGGAACTTGGTGACTACTTGGTGACTACTTGGTGAGTGGTGAGTTTTCTTCTCTTTCTTAAGCATTAGACATTCATCTCTTTTTAGTGTCTTTTTTTTTATTTTCTCAATTATCTACACCTAAATATTCACATGCTCTTTATATTTTCATAGATTTTTAGAGAAATACATGATTGAAGGCATGGGGAGATTGTTTGTGATGAGTCTTAAAGGGAAGATCTAAAATTTAAGGCAGTTAGGCAGAGGCCATAGGCATTGCCACACGAGTGACCCATCTTTGCACTTTGTGAAGACAAAGTTTCTAAGGTAAAATTGTTTTGATTTATTATCTATTTTTGATTAGTTAGATATCATGTGGTTGTGGATGTGGTTGTGGGTGTTGTTAAATTATTTGGTTTATGTTGTGTATCAATACTTGTATGTTTAATTTTTGTTTTTGTTTGAGGGGTTATTATTAATAAAGTCATATTAAAAATGGGTTGTATGTTTAAATTATAGTGGAAATTTTGTTTTTTCTTGAGTATGGATAACATCCATATAACTAAGTAAAAATTTCTAATTAAAATTTTATTTTTTAAACTTCTTTTCAAGTTAATTTTCGAGTCATATTCTTAAAGCTAAAAAAATTATGAGCAAACGAAAAACAATTGATGCATTCTTTAAGAAAAAAGATGTTAGCAATTTAGAAATTAGGACACCTGTGGCTGTAGAAACAAATGTTGATACTTCAATGCCTGACGAACACCCTGACCCCTCCAAATGTTCAAGAATTCAATCTAAAGAGATAGATCGTGATCCAGGATCACATAAACAAATATGTGAATTCCCTATCGACAAATAAGATGAAATCCGACGAGCTTATCTCAAAGAATGTCCATATCAACCTAAAAAAATAGACTATCCATACAAAGATGATACTCATCGTCATCGATTTCAACCTTCATGATTCGAATCGGCCCCCCCATGTAAAAATTCCTGGCTACGCCCCTAGTTGCGAACGACTGGCCATATTCAGAACTTGTCTATATTCTATCACCAATAAAGCCTTCTCACAGTGGTAAGTTTACTAGTTTTTTTATGCTACGAACGTTACACAAGTTCCCAATTTGGACAACATATATATCTTGGCCGTGTCATGACATGCATTCTACGTAAAGAAGAGCAAACCAAAAGCCTTAAGAAGAGTTATTGCAACAATTTTAGAGAAGAACCATTACTAAAATGATTAAATTGAGCTAACACATTATTTAACGTAGGTCACCGAGTTTTAAAATAGGTGGTGTTATTTCAGTAACGAATGGAGCTCCTTATGGTTGTATATTAATTAGTTGCTGTCTCCATCTATTAGCTTAAGCTTTTGGATTGAGAAGCTGACTTTAATGATACCTAAGCCTGACTTTTGTATGTTCTGGAACTCCATGTGCTACAGGGATTTAAACTGTAAAGCTAATTAGACATCTCCAAGTTGCATCAAACAAAATAATTATAAGAACTCTTACTCAAACTTAACAATTCAATTTAAAACATGGAAATATCAAATTCTACCATTTGAACTCTGTCGAGAGAGAGGATTTCTCAAATGATTTCTAACCACAACTATTATGACAACATGCAGGAAAAGAGAAGTGGATATGGATTGGCGCTGGAATCACCTTTGCATTTGTAATTTTAGCCTATATAGTGTGTTATCTACTAAGAAATAGAAAAGCTGTACTTCAGGGTAGAGAGTTCACATATGGATTGAGCTCGTTAAATTAATTTTGAACTTTCATTATTATTTGCTATCCTTAAATGGAAGTTATGCTTTTTAAGTAAATTTATACAGGTAATAAAGAAACAGATGAAGAAATAGAATTGCTTAATTTAGTGAGTACAGATAGATCTATTGATGTGAATGAGGTTCCAAATGATAGAAAGAAGAGGCCTGATGTAAGTATATTTAGCTACGAATGTGTTAGGTTCTAAGAAATTAGGAACTAATGTATTAGAACTTCATTTTGTAATGTTTGCAAACCATGATCAAAACATTTTAGTCTTGTTTAGACTTGCTCAAAGTATATGTTTTTTATGAAAAGTTGGAATCGAGTTACTGCATGATTTACTGTGTAAATATGCCTAGCTCAATCGATCAAGAATTAGACTCAACCAATCGAAAGTCGTGCAGATTGATTTTTTTTGTAGAATTTCCAACTTAGCCCAAGCCCGTTTGATGTGTAGGTTTTATGTTTTGCCTTTAGTATAAAAGGGAAAACCCTAGCCACATTTTGAGGTTGCTTTTTATGTTGTGTGTGTGAATCTTCTGTGTGATCTAGAGGTGTTTACTTTCATACATACTTAGGATTTCCAAGGTTCAAGATTATGTCAAAAACTTGGTGATCATTTAGTTGCAGATTCAAGAGCTTAAAGATACACAAGCGGGAGTGCTTGTACTTGTTGGGAATTCAAGAAAGAAGTAATTCATGGATTCGAAGCTGTCACGTGGTTGTGGTAGTAAGTTTCCTACTCAAGGTAGCAGTAGGATGTTAGTGGTCTAAGTCACTATTGTTTAAACTTCAATTCTTTCATAGTGAATTCAATTTACCTTGAGGATAGCTAAGTTAAATCCTCCCTAGGTTTTTTACCGGTTTGGTTTTCCTGGGTGATCATATCATTGTGTTCTTTATTTTCTGCACTTTACATTGATATGATATATTTGTGTTAACCTAGATATGATAATTTGACTAAGTAATCACTTGGCTAATTAACTAGGTTAATCTTGTTGTGTTTTAAGGGGTCTAAAAACAAACAGAATGTGTCATGGCTGCCACAAAAAACTTCTCACTAGAAAGTAAGCTTGAAGAAGGGGGCTTTGGGTTTGTTTATATGGTGAGCTCTAAACAAATTTTTAAGAAAAGATGGTCAAATTAACTTCTTTCTAATAGTGACTAAACAATATTTAATTACTACAACAAGGAACACTGTTAACAGGTCAAAAAGTAGCAGTAAAGCGACTATCAAGAAATTCAAGGCAGGGAATAATTGAGTTCAAGAATGAGTTGATAATTGTGTTCAATAATTGACTTCATGAATCTTGTTAAGCTACTAGGTTCATTTTAAAAGAAGAAAGGATGTTAATCTATGAATACATGCCCAACAAGAGCTTGGACTACTTCCTATTTGGTTTGGAAAACTTTCAATTATTTATGCTAAGGATTCAGTTATTCTCATCTTCAAATTTACATATTTACTTATATTACTTGAAGCAAAGTAAATTATTGATCATATATAACTTTTCTTATTCGCTAGATTCAAGTAGAAGCAAGCTATTGGATTGGAAGAAACGTTTTAACATAATTGAAAGAATTGCTCAAGGATTGATCTATCTCCATAAATATTCAAGGTTAAAAGTAATTCATAGAGATTTAAAAGCTAGTAACATACTCCTCGTTGAAAGTATGAATCCGAAGATCTCTGATTTTGGTATGGCAAGAGTTTTCAATCAAAATAAATTGGAAGCAAATACTACCAGAATTGTTGGGACATAGTAAGTTACATACACATCACTCATCTAAAAAAACATTACCAATTCAAAACATTATTGCTCATATAAGTCATCAACTCATTTTTAAAATGAAATTGTTTGTTTCATGCATTTGTGTATTGGATACATGTCCCCTGAGTATGCTATGGAGGGCTTGTTCTCTATAAAATCTTATGTTCATAGCTTTGGAGTCTTAATGCTTGAAATCGTGAGTGGTAGAAGAAACAACAACTTCCTTCATGTTGACCATGTTCTAAATCTAGTGGGATATGTATGTAATTCATTTATATACATACATACATACATACATACATACATACATACATATAATATATATATATATATAAACTATGCATCATATATATTTTGGTACTTTTGTGTTTCCAACATTTAAATAACTATTTTGTTTTTTTAGGCATGGGATTTATGGAAGGAAGGTGAAGGACTAAGTTTATTGATCTGACAATAGGAGATTCATGTAACGAATATCAAGTACTGAGATGCATTCACGTCAGTCTATTATGCATGAAAGATTATGCAATTTATCGGCCTACCATTTCAAATATGCTATCTATGTTGACAAATGATAGTTGTCATTTGCCTTTGCCTAAAAAACCCGCATTTTCTATTGGCAAGAAAACAACTGTGGCAAATATTTCTAAGAAAGAACCAGAAGTTTATACCGTGAATGGCTTGTCCATTTCCGATATGGATGCCCGATAGAAGGCATAATTTTCATTCATCATCTTATATGTATGTTAGGTAGCTTAAATCATAGAAGGAATAAAAGAGTAATAAAGGATTTACAAAAGAGGGGAGCAAAGGCATCCATCTCTTGAGACCCAAGGCCAAAATCTGTGATGAAAGAGATCAGAATCTTTTCCTTTTATTTAGTTCTGTTATGGACAATAAAATTAACTTCTCTAAGTGTGCGTTTGGGATGAGCTGAATTTTTCAGCTTATCTCCACTTTCAGCTTATTTTTACTACTATTCATGGGTCTCACTGCACTTTTTGATATTATTCATCGGTCCCACTATACTATTCAGCTTATTTTTTAACATTTTTTTTTACACTTTCATTAAAAAGTTTTCAATTTTAGCTAAATAAATTATTTCAAACGGACACTAAATGTATGACTTAGGAAAACCATTCAGTGAAGGAATGTATCAAAATCAAAGTTGGGATGTCAAGAATCTTTGAAGTAAGATCAGATGCATTGCGCCTCCTTCGCAAATTATGAGCTTAGAACCCGTTTCAACTTCTTTAGCTTCTGCTAGATGAGCTCATTTGGCTTTGGCTATGAGAGTGTCTTGGTCTTTCATTAACTCTATCCAAACAAAGATTACTTATCCTTCATGATTTTATCCACTGTTACTATGCATTCTTTTTCCTCCATGATGGCCACATTAAAGGTAACTTTCAAAATAGGAGTGATATGGGAGCTTAAGGGTCCATTTGGTTTGAGAGAAATAGGGAGAATAGAAAATGGAGAAGACAAAACTGATTTCAAGGGTGTTTGGTCAAATAAAAAAGAGGATGGAAAATTGGTGAAGGTCCAGGTGCTTTCTCCCCTAGCCCACTAAAATTCTATTTCTCCAATTTGGAAAGAAAATAGAGAAGGGGGGGTGGTTGGGGGGAATAGTTCAGTCAATGACTGAACTACCCCTCCTCCTCTTACATGCTAGACTTGCTATTTTTTTTTTTTTTTAGTAAAATACTATTTTAGTCCTTAAACTTTACCAAAAGTTTGGTTTTCATCCCTAAACTTTAAGAAGTTCATTTTTCGTCCTTAAATTATTAAAAAATTCATCTTTCATCCCTAAACTATTGAAAAAAGTTGTATTTTAATCCCTATTTTTGTCTCTAAGCTATTGAAAAGATTCTTTACAAAGTTTAGGGATGAAAAAAGAACTTTTGAAAGTTCAGGAACGAAAAACAAACATTTGGTAAAGTTTAGGGACCAAAATAGTATCTTAACCTTTTTTTTTTGTAATATTTTCTTGAGCATCATGGGCACGAACATGTTCCTTTGTTTTGTTCATTTTCTTTTCTTTTAGGGTTTAATTGGATGTGAATTTTTTTTTTACTTTTTTTTTTTTTTGTGCATTATTTTTCTTTTTTAATAAATTTGGTGCTTGCCTCTTTTTTTTTTTTCTTTTTTTTTTCTTTTTTTTTTTGGTTGGTTGTTTGCCACTTTTTTGTTTTAATTGGACATCATTTTTTAATAAGGGCTTATGAATGAATTTATACAAACTCTATTATTTTTTTTCATCCCTCCACTTTTCCACCCCCAGCCAAACACAAATGAGATAAACTAAAATATTTTCTATCTTTCCACTTTTCCATCTCCCCAACCAAACAAAGCCTAAGAGTTGCACCTAGAAAATGTGTTATTCTAGGTACACACTCTTTTCCACAACTATCCTATATGTAATATTGTGATTGGATGCCTTCAATTTTCACATGAACCCACTAATGAGAATCAGTCACAAGATCAACCACAAAACTAGAAGTCCACTAAAGTAAATATGGAAAGATCTCAAGCACAAACATAGGATGATATATTGTCCTATTTTGATTGTAATTAGCATTAAATCTGTAATTGATTTGATTTTACTATATTTATATTTATTTTATGTATCCCATGATTTCAGCAATCTATAGTGACAATGTATGTATAAATACAATCCTTACCTTTGTTCTTTCTCACGTTGAGAAGAACACACAAATCCTTTGCTAGTTTTTCTGCATGGTATCAGAATCATTCCACAATTCAAGTGTGGTATGCCTCTTAACTCTTATTGCATTCTCCCTTAAGTTCCTATAGCCACAACTCAATCGTGGTATTTCTTGATCCCTTCCTTGCCTTTCATAACCACAAATCAACCGTGGTGATTGTTTTTTTACTTTCTTTTGTTCTCATGGCCAAATACTCTTATCCAACACAACTGAACATCAATAATTTTGTGTTGATCAAATTGACACAAAATAAGTATTTGTTGTGGAAGACACAGATGCATGGGCTCATAAAAAGCCAAGACTTAGCTGGTTTTATAGAGGGTGATTACCCTCAACTAGAAAAATACAATTTGTCAGATGATGGAAAAACTGAGAGGTTGAACCCAGAATTTATTTAATGGTGAAAATTTGATAGATTGCTGTGTGGATGGATCATAGGAACCCTTTCAAAGGAAACTCTAGGGTTGGAGACTTTTGTAGTAGTATGGACTACATTAGAGAATGCCTTTGCACAATCCTCTCAAGCAAGAGAGTTTCAACTTGAAGAAGAACTTTATTTACTTCAAGAAGGCAACATGTCACTCAATGATCACTCATCCAAGTTTAAGAGGCTTCATGATGACCTTGTTGCCATTGGTAAACCAACTGGAGATGAGAAGAAAGTTTTTTATATGTTGAAGGGACTTGGACAAAGATATGAAATTGTCACCACAAGTATGCTCAAGCCACCAATTCCCTCCTACGCAAATCTTATCCCTTTATATTCATGAAGCTATTAAAACGGCTTAAAACTCTTCTCCATACACTCCACCATGCCAGACTGAGGCTTTTGTTGGACAAAGAATTCCTATAGGGCATGGACGTGGTCAAGGGAGGTCAATACTTCACAATTCTCTTCACTTAGTCGTGGTTTTGTACAAACAGGGCAAAACTCTTCTAGACCCACAACTGGTTATGGACACAATGCTGGTGAAAAATCTATAAAAAAAAAAAAAACCACTTTCAAGCCAAATCTCAAGAAGGCAATCACTCTAAGACCTCTAAACATCCACAAGCTAAACTATGCATTGAGTGTCAGATATGTAGAAAATTTGGTCTTGGTGCCCTTAAATGTTGGAACATTCAATCATGCTTTCCAAGTCAATGATATCCCTTAAGCACTTGCAAACATGACTTTTGAAGATGGGAAGAGTTTAGATTGGATAATAGAAACTAGTGCTACTGCACATATATATTATGAGAGATCCAGGTAAACTTGATAATGTTGTTCCTTATATTGGTATTGATAAAGTTATGTTTGGTAATGGTAATACATTGTCCAATCATACTAAAAAATGTCTTGCTAGTTCCAAATATGAAGAAGAACCTGATTTCAATTAGTCAGCTCATAAATGATTTATCTTGTCTTGTTGAATTTTCATCTAAGGGGTTCCTGATCAAGGATTTGAAGACAAGCAAAATTCTGGCACTCTGGACTAAGAAATGAGGCCTTGTATGTTTTGAATAATTGGCATAAAGCTCTATTTTCAACAAGATTCAAAACCACTTTTGATGCAATTTGGCACAAGCATTTTGGTCATCCATAATCACTAGTGGTTCACTTCTTAAGTAATAAAGGATTGATCACCATTGATGGTCGAAATCAATTTCGTTTTGTTTGTGATTCATGTCAAATGAGTAAAAGCAGTAAACTTCCTTTTGTTCATTCTAGTAATTTTTCTTTGGAACTATTGTCTAAGATTCACACTGGTTTATGGGGATCAGCACCAGTTACTTCTTTTCAACTATTCAAGTATTATGTCTCATTTATAGATAACTGCACATGTTTTACAAGGATATATCCTTTGAAAAGAAAATCAAATTTCTATGCATGTTTCTTGCAATTTCAGAGAATGGTTGAAAATCAATTTGACAAAAAAATCAAGATTTTTTAATCAGATGGTGGAGGTAAATTTTCAAATGGTAAATTTGCAAAACATCTACATGAGTGTGGAATCTTACACCAAATGTCTTGTCTTAGAACTCCAGAACAAAATAGAGTTGCTAAACATAAACATCTATAGTCGTTTTCTTGATTAATAGGTTGCCAAGTAATAATTTGAGAATGAATTCACCTTTCTCACTTTTATATGGTCAAGAACCAGAATACTCCTTACTTCGAGTCTTTGGTTGCAGGTGTTTTCCATATCTTCGAAGCTACTCTAGTGACAAGCTCAGGCCTCGTTCATTACCCTGTGTGTTTTTGGGATATAGTGATCAATATAGGGGCTACAAATGTCTCCATCCGCCTACACATAAAAAATATATCTCTCGGCATGTTGTATTTGATGAAAATACTTTATCATATATTGATCCTAATTCACTGTATAGTAATGGTGCTTTTCAGGGGGAGGTGACTTCTATTAGTGATTAGGAAGCTTTAAGTCCACCTCCATCACCCTAATTCAAGGAAGACCAGGTGCCACTTAGCTTCCCAAATTTCTCCAATCTTGGTGATTTTCCAACTCATGATTACTCTAGGATATTACATGATGAGAGATCAAAGACATTGGTTGATGATCACTCTATCGACACTAAAGTAAATCCGTCAATTCATTCTAATAGTGGACCCTTTGAGACTTTACCTAGTGATCACCTACCTCTTGAAACCCCACCTCCTTCATCGCAGCATACAAATTCCACCTCATCCTCAATTGCACAACCTAATAGCACATCTACTAAATCACACTGTTCACCGATTAATGAACCGACCACCATGTCTCCACCATCCTTGGTTGCTCCACCAACAATCCCATCTCACATGGAATTAAATACTCATCTTATGTTGACTTGTGGCAAATCAAGTGCAAGTTTCACTAGTTTTAATTGCCCCCACCAATTTCATTCCCTCTGAACCCAAGAATGTTAAGGTTTCCCTTCAACATCTAGGTTGGTTACAAGCCATGCATGATGAATTGGATGCTCTTCATCATAATAAAACACAAGACCTTGTTCCTCGTCCATCCAATGCCAATATTGTAGGGTGTCGATGGGTATTCAAAACCAAACTTAGATCAGATGGTTCTCTTGATTGTCTTAAGGCCAAGTTAGTTGCAAAAGGTTTTAGCCAAGTTGAGGGTCTTGATTTTGCTGAAACTTTTAGTCTCGTTATCAAACCTTCTACTATTTGCCTTGTTCTTTCTCTTGCCTTGATGTGTGGCTAAACTATTAAACAAATCAATGTTAACAATGCCTTTTTACATGGCGACCTTCGAGAACATGTTTACATGGAACAACCTCTAGGTTTCACTGATCCTCTCTTACCTAAGCACGTGTGTAAACTTAAGAAGGCTTTATATGGCCTCAAACAAGCTTCAAGAGCTTAGTTTGATCGCTTTAGTGATTACCTACTGAGTCTAGGCTTCATTTGCAGCATAGCTGATTCCTCTCTATTTATTCTACGAAGCTCTCATGGCATTATACTTGTTTTCTTATATGTTGATGATATGATTGTGACAAGTACTACTTCTATTTTCCTACAAAAGTTCATTAATTCTTTAAGTAGTGAGTTTGCCATGAAGGATTTAGGATCATTTCATTATTTCCTAGGTATAGAGGTGCACAAGCTTCCTAATGGTCTACTTCTCTCATAATCAAAGTATGCTTGTGATCTTCTTCTTAAGGCTCAAATGTTAAACAGCAAAGGCATATAAACTCCTATGGCAGTCAAGTCTTTGAACACCTCTTTCGATACTCCATTTCGTGATCCAACTTTGTATCGAAGCATTGTAGGTGGCTTACTCTATCTTGCTATAACTAGACCTAATCTTTCATACTCTATCAATGTCGTGGGTCAACATATACAAGGTCCAACTAATGGCAAATTTTGAGCTGTCAAACATATTCTTCACTACTTGAATGAAACTATAGACCTTGGGCTTCGTTTGTTATTCACTAGCTCCTTACAATTGTATGCTTTTTCTGATTCTGATTGGGCTAGATGCCCAATTACATGAAGGTCCACCATTGGATTTTGCACTTTTCTTGGTTCCAATCTTATCTCTCAGAGTGCTAAGAAGCAATCAACCGTTGCCACATAAAGTATTGAAGCTAAATATCGCTTCACGGCATCAACAGCAGCTGGACTTACATGGCTTTCTTTTCTTCTTCGTGAATGGTGTTCCTCTTTTGACTCCTCCAACACTCCTCTGTGATAACATGAATGCTCTATATGTGTCCATTAATCATGTCTTCCATGCTCACACCAAACATGTTGAATTGGATTATCATTTTGTTCGTGAAAAAGTTTCTCCCAGTTCTCTGCTCACTCGCTATGTCTCCACTAAGGATCAAATTGCAAATATCCTTACAAAGCCGCTGCCCAAATTTGAATTCTCTCACAATTGCATCAAACTTGGCCTTCAACCACTCCCAAATTTAGGGGGGAGTAATGAGAATCAATCACAAGATCAGCCATAAAACCAGAAGTCAACTAAAGTAAATATGGAAAGATCTCAAGCACAAACATAGGAGGATATATTGTCCTGATTTGATTGTAATTAGCATTAAATCTGTAATTGATTTGATATGACTATATTTGCCTTTATTTTATGTATCCAATGATTTCAATAATCTGTAGCGACAATATATAAATACAATCCTTACCTTTGTTCTTTCTCACATTGAGAAGAACACGCAAATCCTTTGCTAGTTTTTCTACACCCACCACTTTTTTTTTTTCACAACTATCCTAATCTTAAGCCTTGATCTCAATCTAAATTAACACCTAATCACGAAAATTTATAGAATCATAACCTATGATCTAATAACAACTCTATCACAACCCAAATCCATAACTTTATGAATTTAAGCACGACTCAAAACTAGCAAATCAAACTTGCAGAAATTATTCCATGTACAAAACATAGAAAGTGTATGACTGAACCACATATATAAAATTACAATTAAGTAACACCTCCCTCAATGGACAAAGTTTAGTTACAAAACCAGTTATAGCTTAAAGCTATAAAATGCTCTAATAAACAGACACGTGTAAAAAAAAAAAAAAAAACATGTGCATTGCACATAATTTTTTAAATAAACTTAACCCAACTAACCCTAGTTAACTACACCACCTATTAAAAAAATAAAAAATAAAAACTAAAAAACCAAAATGTATAATCTCTCTCACTTTCTCTCATCAAAGAAACCCAGCTCCCACCGATCCCAAACCCTTCTATCTCCACCGCCAGCCGGCTAACCCAAACCCTCTATCTTCACTGCCGGCCAGCCTCAAATCCAATACTGTCTCCACTGCTGGCCCATCATTTTAAATCTCGTACTATCTCCATCGCTGGCTCACCACCTACCCACCTATCGTCGGCCCACCTCAAATCCTTCCAGTGCTGCTATACTGTGGATTTGCCTTCTTGTACTATGGTTTTAGTGTTGTTTTTGTGATGCTATATTTAGTTTTTTCGGTGTACATCTTTCAAGCAGTCTTTGTGCTACATTTGATTCAAAGGAGAGCTGATTTGGTGGATTCAACAAAATAGGTGCCATTGAATTTTTTATAATGAAAAACTTCAAGCTCGTAGTGAGAAGATAATGAGAATATGTGGAATCGTTTCTTGTGGCTTTAACTTCTTTAGGAATTTGAATAACGTTTCCGATATTTGACAGGAATATGCTTTTCTTTATTTGCAAGGTTACTTTTTGCTGGTCCCATTGTCATCATCACCAACTACTATATATGAAGCTTTTTACATATTTCATAAATTGCGGTGCTCTTGTTTGGCCGAAAGCCCTTCTATGATTGGAATTGTAATTTTCCTCATCATTAAATGCATCTAAAATTCTGCTTCATCATCTTTTTCTTTTCTTTTGCAAGTAAATCTGCTTCAACCTTGACATCAAATTGCAACATGAACAAATTGTTGCTGGCTAGCTGCCTGTGTACAAGAGTGAAACAATAAATTTAGGCCATACAAGGGTAGAGATGACAGCTGATGATATTATAGGTACTCTCTATTGAGGTTCGCCGGTGGTGGAGATAGAGGGTTTGGGTTGGTCAGCTGGCGGTGGAGACAAGAGGGTTTGGGCCCAGTGGGAGATTGGTTTCTTCAATGTGTGTGTGAGAGAGAGAGAGAGAGAGAGAGAGAGAGATTATACGTTTTGGTTTTTTAGGTTTTTAGTATTTATTTTTTATTTTTTTAATAGGTGGTGCAATTAAACAGGATTAGTTGGGTTTAAGTTTACTTAAAAAATCAAGTGCAACTCACATGCCATTTTTTACACATGTCAGTTTATTAGAGTAGGCTACAACAGGTTTTGTAGCTAAAGGCTACAACTGGTTTTGTAGCTAAACTTTGTCCTCCCTCAAAAACCTTAATTTTACACGTTTAACCTAAAAATGATCTCTAACTCAAAATAAAGTTATAAAATCGCTAGTGACAATAGTGATCTCCAAGCACAATAAAAGTTTAAAATATTTTATAAACAACTAATAATAAAATTTAGCATCTCCATAACAATCCGAAAAGTAGGCTCTTCCCTCAAGGCTCTAACTCTTCATCTAAAAAAATATTAGAAAGGCATAAGCTTGACAACTCAATAAGCACATATCTATAATATAAACTGGAATAGGATCAAGCTAACATTTCATGATTTTTTTTTTTTTTTTTTTTTGGTAAAACAAAATATCTATATAATAATCATTACAGAGCAATATGCTAATTTATCAAATGAAGGGTAACATGCTCAGCTAACGGTTTATCAAAATACATATCTAACGAGAAAACATATTCAAAATACATGATTGTTATAATAACACATTCAATCATACTCTTATTAACAAAACATATCATAATGTGTAGAGACCGAAAAAACCTTCTATTGGTTAGGGGCACCAAACCCCCATGGGCACAAATATACCAAAAACAGACACCCCTATCCCAAACAGGGCACAAGACTCCCAAAAAAGTGGAACACAAGACATTAGTGCCGAAGGTCAACATTTTAAACCCCATTGACCTGGATTGATCACAAAATATGAAATTATAAAATATTTTTAAAATAGAATTAATATACAAATCTTCCATAAACATATTCAAAAGATACATTTAGAGTCCTCAAATTGAGTCAAGTGGAAATTAACAATCTTTATATTATATGTCATAACTTTTAAAATTCAAATACTTGGTTTACAAGGTGCTTGATCCCAAAATACAAGTAATTTTCCAAGTAGAACTATTACAAATAAATTTATCAACTTTTCAAAATAATGAGTTCATTGGCTTTAGAATAAATTTCATATAAGTGTAGGCTTCTTTAAAAAAAATGGGCATACTATAAATATGTACTTAACCTCTTTTGCTAAAACACCCCTAAAGAGAACAGCCGAAAAATACCTTACTCTTCTTCAATATGCCCTAAACCAATGCATGCTTTAATCACCAAGCGTGAAATTGCATGATCTACACTTCTATTTAAGAGGCTTCTCCTGTTTGGAATAGATATTTTATTGGGTCAAAAATACCCCTACATCCTATGTTTAAGTTGGAGAAAAACTTAGTAAAAATGCTTCTTTAACTTCCATGTAAAAATCCACCCCCCCCCCCCCACCCCTCAAAAAAAAAAAAAAAAAAAAAACCACTATCTACAATATAGGACCACACTCATGTTAGTTTTCTCACAGTTCTCCCAATTTTGTGTTAATTAACTCCTTAAAATTAGGCTACAAATTTTTAGCACTCATACAACCATCCCCAAAATGTTCTCTAACCAGTAACCATCTCAAAAAGTGTGTTTAACCATTGAGTTTCTCTTGCTTTACCCTTTCCCAAAGAAATTTCTAATTTCTATTTCTCCATTCTTACTATCTCTTCTCCTCCTAAATGAAATTGATAATAAAAAAACACAAACCTCTTACATTCTCTACATTTTTACCCTTTTTTACTCTTTCTTATTGGAATTGAGAAAAAATACATAGATAGCATTATTGAAGTTTGCTGGGAATTTTAGATAACTACTCTTATATTTGAAGTTTTCTGAGTACATGAGAGGAGGTGCTTCCTTCATCTTGCAAAAAAAAATATTTTCTTGGTTGTAGTCTAAGTGAAGGGAACTATGAAGTTTGAACGCATCCAATTAAATAAAATTGTATTCAAAAGGTATGTATGTTTGGGACTTTTTTTTTTTTTTTTTCCTAATTACTTAATAAAAGCTCAATTTTTTCCCTTTTTTACTCTTTCTTTACTATCTTACATTCTTCTTTCAATTTTTTCCAGTGTTGTGTAATGATAAATAATGGGAAATGATTATTCACCCATCAAAAAATTGAGGGAAGGGAGTAATAAAATAAAATAAAAAGACAATTAGAGGAAGTATTACCCATTAGGGAACCAAAATGACCAAATTTCAACAAAAATCCAAACTTGGAATTGTAAATTGAGGCAAGAAAAAAAAAAAAAAAAAAAAAAAACTTAAAAGATTATTCAAAAAATGTGAATCAAAATCCAAGCAAAAAGTTGGGGCGGGGAGGGGGGGAACCAAAAAGATAGAAGAAGAAATACACTGGATTTAGACCAAAATACAATGGTCTTCTTCTTCTTCTTCTTCTTCTTCTTCTTCTTCTTTATTGAAGTATGAAGCCAAGATATTTGATTCCTTCATATTTCTTTTCCACGTGTTTATACGGTTGTGGACGACTAAATTTCGAGTTGAAATAAAGTCAAACAAGTAAAATAGTTTAACGAATATGAATTTGTATTGATAAATGTGTGGTACAATTCTCTAAAATTACAAAAGAGTGATCCTCTAATTCGATCTCCTTGAAAGACTTGCTTATTGGAATTGTGGTAATGTGATTTTGACTCGAACACCAAATATCCTTCAATTTGGCTAAAGAGTGGATCAAAGACCTTTGAAACGGAATTACAATGAATCTCTAGCTATGAGCTTGATAGAAATCCTTTGTTCTTCACATTCTTCATGTTCTTCATATGTTCTTTGTGTATTCTTCGTCTTCAAAGGTCTGTGGTGGAAATTCTTCAAGGCTTTGGAGGCTTTAATCTGTAGAGTTTCACCAATTTGTGGTTTCTTGAGGTTTTTAGAGGCTTTTGAGCTTGACTCTAGTGAATTTTGAGATCTAGGAAGATGATTTGGATGATTTCTTTTCGAATTTTCTTCGTATTCGAAGGTTTGTGGTAAAAGTTCTTTGGAGCTTTGGAGGCCTAAATCCGTAGAGCCTTACTAATTTGTGGTTTCTTGGAGTTTTTAAAAGCTTTTGAGCTTGATTCCAGTGAACTTTGAGATCTAGGAAGATGATTTGAATGATTCTGCTTCGAATGTTCTTCGTATTCAATGTTGAAGTTCTTGAAGTTCCTAAAGGCTTTAGGGCTTGATCCCAACAAAGCTTTTGTACTTCTGAATCTTCCTTGATGCTGCTTGTGGCATGGATGCCTTGGTGTGTTGGTGTCTTCCAAGATCTCTTCCAAGATGTGTCTTGGTGCATCTTGGTTTCTTCCAAGATCTCTTGGTGTTTAGAAATGCCTTAGCAAGGTTTCTATTTATAGGAGTTTGGGGGTGAGTAAGCAACATGTGGCGAAGTTTGATTGGTGACATGTGTCACAATCTAATTGGAGAAGTTTTAAGACTTTTTCTCCAAGACACGTGGCATTTTTTGATTGGCAAAAATGTCTTGATTGTCAAGGTGGCACATGTCAACACCCTATTGGACTGCTTATGTCATTACTTACACATGCCGAGTTGCTTATGTCATTGCTTACATGCGTTGATGTGTGATTTGTTTTTGCATCTTTTTTATGTTTTTATTTCAACGACACTTGGTAAATTTCTGTTGGTTTCTGAATAGTGATACAAAACCTAGTAGCAGTACGCAGCGCTTTGTAATTAGCCGTACTTTGTAGACTTGGTAATATGATGGTTCAGCTTGTGATAGGTCGGGAATTTTCCCTTTCTACAATGGGACTTAAGGTTATTCATTTTATGTTATTCTACAAAAGTTTAGAGGTGATGCAAGGTGTAATTAATTTACAAGAGAGTATGGAGCTTAATTTTAAGAGGGAAATTGGCGAGGTTATCGTGGCAGTTTGATAGTTAACATTTTTTTTTTTTTTTTATGAGAGATAAATAGTTAGGCTCCAAAAGTCAAATAAGTGGTTTATATGGCATGGAGATGCAAATATGCAATAGTTAATGACCCCAATGAACATAATTGGTTGCAGTTTATCTATTATTGCTTATGTCTATTGGAATGACTTAATCATGTACATTTTTTTTTTTTTTTGGAAATTCAGCATTGTTCATAAATTTTATTTTCTTTTAATTGTTTTTTTGGTTAGATCGTTGATAATTTGAAATCTAGATTCAACCTTTCTTCTATAGTAAGTAAATATGAGTTTGCTTTTATGTGTATAGTGAAAAGATTTATGTGCCTGTAATTAAGCCTCCATTTGTTTCGAAGTAAAATATTTGCATATGCAACATATTTTACATTGAAAATTTTTTCAATATAAAATTTTTTTCATTTTACAATGCTTGGTTGCATATTTGAAAAATGCTGTGAAAATTATTTTGATTACTCTAAATGTTATATATATATATATATATAGATAGATAGATAGATAGATAGTAAAATAATTTTCATCCATTATAATTTGGATTTATTACATTTTTCAATCACAAAAAAAATCTAGGAGTGTGATAAAAAAATTATTTCACCCACAAATGTATAATATTCATCATACCCCTAGTCTTTTTTTTTGTTATTGAAAAATGCATTAATATCAAATTTTAATTGATGCAAATTATTAATATTTACCAAAAATAAAAAATAAAAGAGCCTCTGAGCATGCACGTTAGCGCGTGCTCAAAGGCTAGTAATAATTTTAATTATTTCTAAGAATGTTTATGACTTATTTATATGATTGTTACATTCTTAGATTATAATTGGAATGTAATTTATGAACCAAACACCTTAATCTTAGATTCGTGTAATCACATTACATGAATCTAAGATTACAACATTTAAAAAAAAAAAAAAAAAAAGATTACAAGAATGTAAGCAAGACACCTTGATGTAACATCAAATGAACCAAACGGCACCTAAGGTCCTACATAAAATCCCCCATTTTTCTCTTCTAATAATTAGAACAAAACAATCATCAGCCTACATGGTCTAAGCCGAGCTCTTCTAGGTCCAAACTCAAGCCCATCAGTTGCTTAGGTCCAACACAAGGCACCTTTAGGCTCAACCCAACTTCAAGCACCAAACCCAACAACTACTCTAGCCCAATCCGTGAAACAATTAAAAGCGCACCCATCTCAACATTTGGCCCAACCTGAAAATATAAACTCACATTCACTTAAATCCTTTCTTGATCTTTAGCCCAATTTAAAATTACACCTCCAGCCACAAGACGCTCACACGGCCCATATACACACAATGAGCCTAGAATTTTCTTAACAAGTCCATTTAAGATATAAAATTTCAATCGGTCCACATCCAACTTTAAAATTCCCAAATTTCATTTTGACCCCAAAACCTTTCCAAAATAATGTCATTGACCCTAAACTTCCAAAATTTTTATTTTGATCCCCCACAACTTCTACAAATCACTTTTATTTTTATGTTAAACCTTCCCAATTTACATTTTTATCCTCAAAACTTTTCCAAAAATACAATTTCGATCCAAAGCTTTTCCAAATTACCTTTTAACCCAAAAATTTACTAAATACCATTTCAACCCCAAGTTTTCATAAAAATACTTTTTGATCCCTAAAATTCTAAAAATTGCAAAAAGTACATTTATGCCACAAAAATGCATTTTCAATCTCATATTCTGCCAAAATAAAATGTTTTCTTTCAAGAGTAATAAGTTTTTAAATGACATTATACTGATATTTTAAAAGCATTTAACTTTTGTATTTCTTATTATTTCTTTGTGTCCTTTTGCATGAGATAAAATACTTTGGAAAATGATTTTCAAAATTGCATTTGGCATGTTAAACTATGCTTTGGAGTGTGGTTAGCTATATTTAATTCAAGAATGTAAGTTACTTCCCTATTAAATGTCATACAATCACATGTTTAGTTATTCCCTTTTTATCTTGCTTTCTAGAATAAATCATATGTTCATGCATTCTGTACATATTTATATGCTCACATATTATAGATTATACATGTTGTGCATTCACATGTCACCCTAGAGTAGACAATACCTGTCATACATTCACATGTCATCCTAGAATAGGTTTGCTTCCTTTTGTTTCACACATACATGCGTAACATTTTTTTTCTTTAAAACTAAATGCCAAATATTATTACAGTTTGTGAGAGTCCTTTTTTGGATAGGACCCAAGCCCAAGTAGAAATAAGGATCTTGGGCCCTTTACTTGTTGTTTGGTGGACTAGGCTTGGTTTACCGCAACTAAATGGGGCTGATTACAAACCAAGTTGTGCACAAATCACAAATAGAGATTGAAATAGAGATTGAAATAGAACATTTAAGGCTTGTCTTTTATTGTGTAAAATTTAAAAAAGTTCCTTCACTTAGAACCCCGGGTGTACTGTTGTGGTACCCCAGACGTACTAGGCCTGTAATCCCAGAATGTTAATTCTCTGAACTATACGATCTTTCTCCATGCTTATTATGCAATGGAGTTTTTTCCTTTCCCTTTACCTCTATAGGTCCAGCATAAGAACACACTATACAATACATATATCTTCAAATAAGAAAATCCTTCCACAAACCTTCTATAATAACCAGCAAGACCCAAAAAACTTCTGACCTTACTTACGTTAGTTGGATTAGCCCAATTAACTATTGCTTCAATATTACTAGGCTCCATTGCAATTCCATCTCTAGAGATCACATGCCCTAAGAACACCCCTTGATTCTACTAGAACTCACACTTCCTTAATTCAACATACAACTTCTTGTCCCTTAAAATTTGTAAAACAATCCTCAAGTGTTCCTCACGCTCTTCTTGGCTTTTAGAGCAAACCAAGATGTGATCAATAAATACAATAACAAACTAAGCGCCTTGAAGTTAATCAAACAAATCATCAATTTGTGGCAAAATAGGTTGGAAAAGCAGGCATTGTGCTTCATTCTCTAGAAAGGGATGAGATTGAATGCATGATTCGTCACAACTTCCTATGACCAACAATGAAGCAGAGTACGAAGTTTTAGTGGCAGGATTAGATCTTACTAAAGCAGTAAGGGCCATGAGTGTGGTTATTCATTGCGAATCCCAGGTCGTCACAAACCAAGTGAATGGTAATTACAAATGTAAGGGTAAGAGGATGAAGAAGTATCTGGAGCAAGTAAAGAAAATGGTGGATGACTTGCAAGCCAAAATTGTTCAAATCCCAAGAAGAGAGAACAAGCAAGCCGACCATCATGCCAAGGCCGCGTTAGCAGAACACATGATCATCCTCGGCAAGGTACTTTCCTTTGTTCAGCTTTCACCATTAATAGATGCCATCAATGTGCAGGAGATAGGTTTCGGAAGCAACTGGACCACACCATTAGTCTCCTACTTAAAAGACAGCACATTACCAGGCGATAAGGAAGCCGCAAGGAAGTTGAAGGTCCAAGCAGCACGATTCATCCTAATAAAGGATGTCTTGTACAAGAGAGGCTTCTCCAACCCGTACCTAAGGTGCTTAAGCCCCGAAGAAGCGAATTATGTCATTAAAGAAATCCATGAAGGGATCTGCGAGAACCACTCGGTCGCGGTCATTGGTACACAATCTAAATCGAGTTAGATACTATTGGCCTACTATGTATAAGGATACCAAGGCTTATGTCAAAACCTATGACAAATGTCAAAGATTTTGCAATGTCATCAAGCATCCAACAGAAGAGCTCATCCCAATAACGGCCCTATGGCCTTTTGCTCAATGTGGATTGGACATCATAGGCCTATTCCCAATAGCAATGAGACAGCTGAAGTTCCTAATAGTCGACATAGACTACTTCACTAAATGGGTAAAAGCTGAAGCCCTAGCCATCATCACAGAGAAGAACGTACAAAACTTCGTCTAGAGGAACATCATCTGTAAATACAGGATCCCTAAAGTCTTGGTCTCTAAAAATGGGAAGCAGTTCAACAATGACTCTTTCAAGAAATTTTGCTTATAATTGGGGATCAAGAACTATTATTCATCCCCCGCCCACCCTCAGGCCAACGGAGAAGTTGAGGTCACGAATCGATTATTGCTTAAAATCATCAAAACTCGGTTCGATGGGGCAAAAGGTATATGGCTAGAAGAATTGCGAAGCGTACTATAGGCATACAGGACAACAGCCAAAACACCTATAGGAGAGACACTGTTTCGACTAGCATACAGAAGCGAGGCAGTTATCCCAGCTAAGGTCAGACTCACAAGTTACAAGGTGGACAATCATGATGAAAGAAGAAACGACGAGGCCATGTGTCTACAGCTTGACCTAGTGGACGAAGTCAGGGCGACAGCTGAACAATGACTTGCACGATTCCAGGACCTTATGGCCTAGCACTATAACTCCAAAGTCAGACACAGAGACTTCAAAGTTGGAGACCTTGTCTTGAGGAGAGTGATGGGTGCCACTAGAGATCCCACCTAGGGAAAGTTCGATCCATACTGGGAAGGACCCTACAGAATCACTTCATGGCAAAGAAAAGACACCTACCACCTGGAAATGCTAGATGGACAGAAGTTGCACCATCTATGGAACATTGAGCATCTCAAGAAATACTATTAGTAAGTGACAGCATGAAGAGCGCCACTCCTTATTTCTAGTTTATTTATTTTAGTTAATTTTTATCTACAGTACTTTTTAAGCCCAAAAAGGCAAGGCTTTATCCTTTTTAAGAACAATTTTTTTACTTATGTGCACATTTATCTTAATAAGAGAAGTTATTCAGATATGACCTGTGTATATGTCTCTACAAAATTACATTTATGACTAAGTCCACCAGTGGACGAGTTCATTATTAAATCCACAAAGTGGACAAGTTCATCCTATGAGGATGCCTTAAAATTATTAAGTTCACAAGTGTACGAGTTCATTATTAAGTCCACAAAGTGGATGAGTTCATCCCATGAGGATGCCTTGAAATTATTAAGTCCACAAGTGGACGATTTCATTATTAAGTCCCCAAAGTGGACGAGTTCATCCCATGAGGTAGCCTTGAAATTATCAAGTCCACAAGTGGACAAGTTTATTATTAAGTCCACAAGTGAATGAGTTCATTGTTTAGTTCACAAAAGTCGACGAGTTCATTATTTAGTTCACAAAAGTGGATGAGTTCATCCTATGAGGAAGCCTTGAAATTATCAAGTTCATAAGTGGACAAGTTTATTATTAAGTCCACAAGTAGACAAGTTCATTATTATGTCCATAAAGTGAACCAGTTTATCTCATGAGGATGCCTTGAGATTATCAAGTCCACAAGTGGACGAATTTATTATTAAGTCCACAAGTGGACGAGTTCATTATTAAGTCCACAAAGTGGACGAGTTTGTCCCATGAGGATGCCTTGAAATTATAGTCCACCAGTGGACGAGTTTATTATTAAGTCCACCAGTGGATGAGTTTATTATTAAGTCTACAAGTGGACAAGTTTAATATTTAGTCCACAAAATGGACAAGTTCATCCCATAGGGGTGCTTTGAAATCATTGAGTCCACAAGTTGACGAGTTTATTATGAGGTCCACCAAAGTAGAAGGGCTCATTGTTAAGTCTATAGGTGGGCAGGTCCACCAAAGTAGTTAAGATCATCTCAGATACCCATCAAGACTTTTAGGAGACAAGTACATCCTAACATGTATGCACAGAACCAAACAAACATACGCATATGTCAGAATAAAGACCAACACATAGGAAGAATATGCTAAAAGTGACGGATGTAAAATAATGAAAATACACTATAAATAAAGTAAAGTGTTTACAAACAAAGCCCAAAAACAGAAGGGCACTTAACATTTCCTAAAAATAGGACGAAATACGCAAGAAATTATTATTTTTAAAAAAAAAAAACTAAACTAAACTATAGGGTTCTGGATGTCCTGAACTGGAGGATTCTCGTCGTCTTTGGAAGGAGGATTTTGGGCATCCTAAGTAGAAAGGTTTTCAGCGTCGTGAGGAGGATTTTCGGTAGACAGGATCAAGGAAGTGACGGGCCTCTTCACAACAGGTTGAGCTAGAATTACGCCGTCATCTTTTAGATCCCGCTCTAACTGAGTAGAGTAGTCGATCTCCTCAAAGACAGTGTCGCCACTTGCAGGTGTCAACGGCAAGGGGTCATCCATGGTGACTTTTGATAGATCCTTTTGCTTTAGGCAATCCTCAAACCCATCACCATAGTAGACAACACACGCATCAATAAAAGGTTGTGAAGCCTTGAACTCTATTACAGTGTCAGCCCTGGCCGTCTTTACCTTCCCACAAAGAGCTGTCAACTCCTTCTCCAAGTTTGCTTTGGCGTCTTGCTCCTTTTCCTGCTGACTAGTCTCATTCGTCAGCTTCTCGTTCAAAGTCGTCACCTTCTTGTTAAGAGTACGGAGGGCCTCCTTGTATTGATCTTGTTCATTGGTCAAGGTCTCATTGCGCATCCTAAAATGGCTGATCACCCCTTCCTTAGTGACGCACCTATCTTACAGTGCCTTCATACACACCAACACCTGAAAATGAGTTACAACCATCAACTGACGAATAAACAATAAAATAAAAGAGTTTAGGAGCAGAACATACCATAGAGAGGTCAAAAAAGCCCGACGCCCCCAAGTCCTCCATCTCTTGCTTGGCACAGAGGTCCAAGTCCATCTCCTTGATGATTAACTCAACCATCTCGACGACGTATCCCTTATGCGTAAGGAGACGATGAGTTCCCTGGGTGACAAGGCCCTTTACCGTCATTAAGTCTTTGCCAACTCCATGGCTTGGCTTAAGAGGCGACAACTTTTTGGACTGTTTATCACCAGGAGTGACTGTTCGTTTCTTAAGGGGACGATCATCCTTCCCTTTAGCTTTTCATTTTGGCGCCCCCTTCTCTACGACCTTAAGGGCCGATGAGGACGCCCTCTCCCCTTTCTCCATATTTTCCTCTTTTTTTAGTGCCGCGGCTACCTTCACCAACACTCTCTGTCTGGCTACCTCCATTTCTGTAAAGGACAAAGGATGGGAGTTAGATACAAAGACGACAAGAAAACAACGGAAAGAAATAAGTAAGAAAGGGACTTACGCCGATGAGAGTAACTATTCAATCTACATGTTGTAGGTGTCAACTCTAGACCACCACAGTAGGCGTGAAGCGTATCAAGGGTGATCAGGTTCATACACTTTCGTTCCTTAAATGGGATCTCAAGAACCCGACGAATAAAAACTTCCTACTCGTCAGTTATACTCAAACGAACACTAGCTGAAAAAGAGGAACGATGATGTTAAATACTTAACAAATAAACAGAGAAATAAGTAAAGAAAAAAATGACAGCGCTAAACTTGAGTCTTTGACAATACCCCAAGTATTGTTGAAGCCATAAGGCATTGTAACCCACTTCTCTAGGCGGCATACCCAATCCATCCCCTGAATGAAGAAATATCTACCCTTCCAATTTCTATTGGAATCAGGCATATCAAACACAAGCCTAAGCTCTTTCTTCTGCGTCGCAAAATGGTATATCCCTTGAGATGAAACGATGTACTAGAGTCTATAGCACCAAAAGAATTCGTCTAGTGAAAGCTGGCGACTCCCACCACTAAGACGACCCCATAGGATTTCAGCTCCAATGAATATCCTCCAAGCATTAGGAGCAATCTGGCTGACGGATAGTCCTAAAAAATTGGCCAACTAACGATGCAATGCCGTCAGTGGCAACCTCAGTCCTGCCGCGAACATGGCATCATACATGCCAACGTCCACGGTCTTCCCCGAGTAGCACATTTCAAACTTCCTAGGAAGATGAATTGGGATATGGTCAGGAATTTGGAAACGGTCTCATAAATTCTTGAAGATGTTCGTCGTCATTGTCGGCTTGAAGTCATTGACGGTCTAAATTTTGGGGACAATAAAGGGATAAGTGTGGCCATCCTAAACTTCCTCCTTCTGAGGCTCTCTCATTACTCTCACCCTTGTCCCCATCATCTTCTCCCCCGTATTCTTCGTCCTCTCCTCCCTTATCATCCTCATCCTTGCCCTCTTCTCCCTCTTCTTCCCTACCTTCCCCTCTATCATAACTTTCCTCTTCGTCGTTAGAAGAATGGGCGGATGTTTCCCTTTCTGACTACCAGGAAAATCCCTCCTTGGGCTCATGACCTGACTAGAAGATTTCATCGTAGCCCGCTCCCTCACAGACTGACGATTGTTCACTCATCGCATCTCTAGACATTTATTCACCTACAAGCGACGGAGTAATCTAAGAACCTATTTTACGGGTCTCTATAGAAGTGCAGACTAAACTACAAGAGCCAAAGTAAAAAAGAAAACAAAAGGAAAATAGGACTTACAGGATAAAGTGACGACTCTAGAGATGACGGATCCATAAGCTGACGGTGACAAAGTGATGGATGACAGCTCTTTTTCTCTTAGGATTTACAAGGATGAAATAAGAAGAAATATGAGGAAGATGTGAGATATTTATAGGACAAAAATACATGGGAAACGAAGAAACGTTTTTGTTCAGAAATAAGGCCAACCAGCTTATGCCACGTGTCCTAAACATTAAATGATAGCTGCTCGAGGAACCATTAATGAACACACCTTTTTCTGAACAAATAATAAGGATAATTCTAGAAGGATGTTAAACTCGTTCATGCAAGACGAAGCCGCCGTTCCCAATGAACTCGTCAGCCTTACTTGTGCTTTCATAGACATAGACAACTCCACCTCAAGGCCGAAGACTCCATCTTAAGATCAACGACATCTGTATAAGACAACTAGAACGCTTAGATGAGATAAGAAGCTGACAAAAGGAAGTTGATGGGGATAAAGAAACCTTTGACTAGTCTGACAAGACCTTGCTTGGCCTTCATGCATGAGTAAATAAGGAAACATCTTATGTCTCATGGTTAACTCCAACAAGAGGATTCCTGCAAGGAAAGGATCTTGCAAGATACACGTATTAATGATGATCTTCCCTACAAGAAGAGGCCTTCACCGCCAAGGAACAAATGTCAAACTCTACACTACTATAAAAAACCCCAAAGTCCTCACAAATCAAGGTACGTATAATTTACCCTAGCTCTGGCACTCTAGAGTTGTGAAAGTTTGCTGACTTAACCTTCTGAGGGTATTTGGCCGGTACCACACTGGTACTCTCTATAGGGTCTTTTTCGTCTTTGTTGTGCAAGTCTTGTCTAGAGCACATAAGGACTGTGTAACTTACTGACGATTTTCGGCATCATTATTGAGTAAGGTTGGCTGTAACCAATTTTGTAATTAAACTTTATCCTTTATGAAAACAAAATGTAAGAAACTTTGCAATTGAAATCATTTAAAGAATTCCTAATTTTTATAACTTTGCTATATAATAATTTCATAGAAATCAAGAGTTACAACAGTAGAAAAAGTCATACATAAATGATGAAAAATGTTTTATTTGTGCTCTTCCCTCGTTCTAGCATTTTATGATTGTCAAAAGATGAAACAACAAACTAAAATTTCTATTCCAAGTGTAATTGATATCCAATTAATCCCATTGTAAATACTTAACTAAAGATAGAAATTTTAGAAAGCATGTACACTTTATTTGGAGAGTTGTACCCATATTGGACACGGGACACTCTTGAGACACTTCTACATAAGTGATCCAATCATGTCTTTTATTTTTTTGTGAAAAATTGCAGGATACGGCTAGGACACTATAGGGACACTTATCATTTTTTTTTTCTTTTTAGTATCAATCTTTAAGACTTTAGTTATTTTTTATTTGAGAAAAATTTTTGCTACAAACTTAATTGTAGCCAATGGTTACAACTTCACTTAATATCTTTTAATCTGATGTAAATTTTGACAAATTTAATATTGGATTATATTTTCTTCTTATACTTTCCAAAAAAATCAAAGTTTAATAGCTATGTCATCAATTAAATATTCAAATTTCAAGTTTCAAGTTTTTTTGTAGTCTAAAATTATGCATATAAAATAAGTTTATCAATCAAATAGTATATAACATCCAATTGGCATAAATTGGACTTGAAAGTTAATATAAAGAATATACAATTCAACAACTAGATTTTCAAAATATGTAGTTATATTACTTTTTTTTAGTGGGAGTTGTTGTCATTGGCTACAACCAAGTTTGTTAAGAAACTTTTTCCTTTGATTTACTCTTTTAGATCTTATTTTGGGTCTGTATTCTAATTTCTAAACATAATTTATTAGTCATGAATTCATTTTATTATCAATTATTTCTCTTAAAGTTAAATTGATATATGTTTAACATTATATTAACAAATAAATGCTTAAAAATATATTTAATAATAAATTAATATGCGTATCTCCATCGTGTCACGTCCTAATTTTTCAAAAATTTTCATGTCGTTTTGTTATATCTATATCCGTGTCTGTGCTTCCTAAGAAAAAAACAATGAAAGAATTATTTTCAAACCAGAACAGAACTTGAAAGAAAAAAAAAATGCTACTTAATTAGTGCCCAAATATGCAAAGGTCATGGGGAAATATCCACCATAGTGGACATTCCTTTTAAAGTGTGATGCATTATATCCATTAATTTAAATACATGTAGAGTCTTGTATTTTCTATTTAAATTTCATTACTCTATTTCCTATTCATGCAATAACTTATTGGGTCTATATAAGTCTTTGCTGGATGAAGGAGGCATTAACATTCTAATTCAATTCTAAACTTTTACGTTGTTACAAAGTATAAGAAAGATTGTGAAACGAAGAGTTGGGTTACTTGTGATGCTTTGTTTGTTCTTGGGGATGCTTGTAGGGAAATCCACTATTAATTTCAAGGATTGCTATACAGGTTGCTTGGTTCTTTGTCTCTTCCAATCAAAAAATGTATTCACATGTGGTTTAAAATGAATTAAAGATTGCATAGAACCTTCCTCCACCACAGACTTCCAATACTTGTGTAAACTTAGTTGTGCTACCTCTTTATGCACTAATATTAGCACCAAGGAAAGTTCTAGTAAGAACTTTAACTTCCCTTCAATTTTTTTTTTTTTTCATTTTGTTTTTGATAGAACTTATTATATGTTTCTCTTGGAGCTAAGTACTTAATCAAGTTTACGAATACTAATATATATATATATTTTTTTTTTTTGGACAGATGGAGAGCAAGTAGATGAATGTGTGGATTCATGCTCAAAGCCATGTACGAAGAATTAATTACTAACTAAGAAAATAGAGTGCATGATTTTTTATCCTATCGCAAGAAATAAAGTTAGTAAATCTTTTCATTGTCATGTGCAAATTCGCATTCAAATATAATTGTTTTAGAAATAAGCAGTAACTGATATAAGATTTATGGTGCAGCAAATGAATAACTTTGATAAATTGGTAATGATCGATAATGTTAATATTGGGCTACGGATTGAACCCAATAAGCAATGTGTCCCTTTCACATGCTCGCACGTGT
The DNA here is from genome assembly GCA_023621385.1 of Quercus gilva. NCBI lineage: Eukaryota > Viridiplantae > Streptophyta > Magnoliopsida > Fagales > Fagaceae > Quercus > Quercus gilva. The sequence goes on from CM042476.1 coordinate 73,955,614, forward strand.
GTAGGGATATATTGGTGGGAATATAGAGAATTGAATTAGTGTGGGCAGTGACGGCGCCACGGGTTCAAATGAACCCACCTAGCTTGGGACCCCAAAAAAAAATTACATATAATTTTTTTTTGTTTTGACCACCCTAAAAATAAAAATTTAAACCCTCTAAAGAAACCCAACAACAAACTAATTCAACACCAATATTAAACAAAAAAAAAAACTCCACCAAAAAAAAAAAAAAAACTAGTTTGATTTAAAATATGAAAAAAAAAAAAATAGCAAGCCTACCAACAAAAATTAATAATTTGTTGATCTTAAATAAAAAAGAAAATTAAGTAAGCAATAAAGTGTAAACACTAAAAGACAATTAAGTATGAGATAGTGGAAGTGGGATGTGAGACACTTGGAGAGAAAACATTTTTCTTTTTTTTTAATGATTGTATTTTTATGTTGAAATCTATATATATAATAATAGATGAAGCAGAGAGAGTGTTTAATTGAATTCCAAATTAGAACTCTAATTGTGTGCCACGTGTACACACCAAATTAGAGTTCTAATTTTGTGCCATGTGTCTAGAATCTGAAATTGAAGTTGAATTTTGCATCATGTGGCTAAATGTATGTGAGCTCATTCTCATTAAAACCACTTCTATGCATCGAGTCAAGTGAATTATTGTGCTAATTAAGTTTTTTCTTGATTTTGCAGTCAAACGTGCATTAATATCAGTGAAATTGAAGTTGAATTTTGTATCATGTGGCTAAATGTATGTAAGCTCATTCTCATTAAAACCACTTCCATGTATCAGGTCAAGTGAGTTATTGTGTTAATTAAGTTTTTTTCTTGATTTTGCACTCAAACGTAAAAACCAAAGAGATTAATATCGGTGAAATTGAAGTTGAATTTTGTATCATGTGGCTAAATGTATGTGGGTTCATTTTCATTAAAACCACTTATATGTATTGGGTCAAGTGAGTTACTATGCTAATTAAGTTTTTTCTTGATTTTGCAATCAAACGTGAAAACCAAAGAGATTAATATCGGTGATAAGAACTGGGTTTGGGTACATTGCATAATTTCCAAAAAGATAGCAAAGCCAGAATTTGCATCTTTGTTATAAATTGCTTACAAAGTTTGCATCTTTACATTTGCACTGAGTTTCGGATTAAAATGCTTTCTTCTTGGTTCTGACACTGAGTTTTGTTTACTATTCACTTACAAAGTTTGCATCTTGACATTTGTTATAAATTGCTAATATGTGATTAGATGCACATTATGCCTAAAATTCACTATTCTTATATTTGGCTTTTTGTTCAGGTTTGGCACCTATAACAATGAAGAAAGCATTGCTGTGGACCGATGGATGATACTTTTTGCAGGCTGCTGGAGAGGACCCAACTGTAGATGTCTGGATGGCAGATGTGAGTCACTATGTTTTAAAATTTTCAGTGAAGGTAAAGGTTATGAACAATGTAAATTTTCCAGAGAGAGGTTTAATAATATGAATTTAGACTTAACTGAGCCTTTTAAACATGAATAAACTCATGATTAATAATATATTCATTCACGTGCGGTAGCACGGGGCTACATACTAGTCTTAATAGAGTCATGCAAAAGACAACAAAAATTCTTCTTAATGAGTTAAAAAGACTAGTAAGTTGTCAAAATTAAGTTGAATTCTTAAATAAATGAATTGAAAAGAGTAAAGACAAAAACTAATAGATAATAAATTAAAGTATTATAAGCAATAATAATTAAAGTTCACTTAACAGCAATAATTAATAACGTTATTATAATAAGAAACAATAGATGATTTTCAAGATTTAATCTCAACAACAATAATTAATATCTCAATTCTGCTAAGAAATAAAACCCAATGAACTTATAATTTATCTTTTATTCTCTTGTTAGTACTACAGATAAATTTTTGATAATTAAATCATGTCTACCACAATATTGATCCCTCACCTAAGATTTGTCTTTTAAGAGAACTCGTGTTGACTTAAAAAAATCTTCCATCAGATCATGGATTATAAGAAAAGATCTCATCTTATCATCTTAATGATCAAGATGAAACAAGAAAATATTATTTGCAAGGGGTCCTTATCAACCTCTTCAACGCAAATTTGAATAACCCCACCCCCCCCCCCCCCTAAAATTTTTTTCTAGAGTTGCCACTGAGTGTGGTCCTAAGTTATTGCACTTTTTATCAAGGATTTATCAGCTATGTCTATTTGATTTTTATTACTAACTAGTTGCAAATCCACACAATGCGTGGAAATAGATAATTATTTTGTAATTGTGGAATAATGTATAATTTGTTCTCTAAAATTTGTTAAAGATAATTTATTCTTCCTAAAAATTAAACAATTTCTAAAATTATTCCTTCTTTCTATCCCTACCAATATATCATTCTATTATTTTAGATGTGTTTGAATGATATTATTCCTTCATGAGGTGATCCATATTCTTCAAAATTATATTATACTATACTTATTAATTTTCTAATAAATTATTCAAATTCCTCATTCTTGTAAAAGTGATTATCATAATATGAAAAAATCATAACAAAATTGTACTTAATATTACTCAAATGATAGGCACACTCAAATACATAATCAATATTGTGTTTTGATATATATAAATTCAATTATGATCACTTCCAAAATAACTATGTATTAACTCAAACAAAAATCAAACCAAAGTTATAAGGGGGAGAGAGACTACTTGTGCTAAAAGCCTAAAACATACCGCATTGAAACATATTAATTTAAAATAGAGTTTTAAAAAATACAATGATTTATCAACCTAAAGTAGAGTTGCAAAGAATATAAAATCAAGAGAGTGGCAGAATAATCAATTTCTCAAGAAAGAATAACAAATTTATAGAAAATAAGATAAGAAAAAAAGAGTAAAAATAAAAGATATAGTAATAAATACCAAATTATCTAAGTTATGCTATGTAATATAATAACATTAATTATATTCTTATATATTATCTTTATAATGCAGTAAAATAATATTTATGAAATCAAAGAAAAAAAAAAGATAACTTACAAATACAAGACTAAATCACATCAACCCAAAGTAAAGTTTTGAAAACACAAAAATTCATCAACCTAAAGTAGAGATGCAAGAAAAATTCCTTTAAAAAAATCCACACAAAAAAAATGAAAAACAAAATTGAGAGAGAGAGAGAAATAACTTTTTGAGTGTGGGAAACCTATGCATAGAAAGGGAAAGAACTGCAAATTTATAATAAGAGGATGGGGATAAGAACAACCAAAAATAAATGAAAATAAAGGAATAGAGGAAGAGTGATATTAAAGTAGATAGTAGAGGAGAGGTGAAAAGGTAAAAAGGGAAGAGAGAAAGTGTAACAATAAGTTGGAAATTTAATAAGAAGAAAAGTAGTTAAAAATAAGAGAAAATGAGTTGGAAATAGGTGAATGATATGTTCACTAATGTGTTTTAATAAAAGCGTAATAAAAATAAATGTTCCATTTCAGTTTATATATATATATATATATATATATAGATCTATAGTCATCAAACCCAAGTTGAGGTAAAAATCACATCTGAAAGAATAAACATAAGTTCAAGTGTTTCATCATCATGAGCATAATGTAATTATTGCTACCCAAACTTCAAAAACTTTTCAAGTATTTTTGAATGGTGCCAATGCCAAGTAAGGATTAGAAAATTAAGTGTCTACCAATTTATATATAGAATGGTAATACTTGGGATTATTATTTTAGTTTCTACTGCAACTACATAGTTAGCGTTGTAGAAATGAATGTTGCCAAAACTAGGTCTCACAAAACAAAATGGAAGATGGTTTTTTAACAGACTCTTGATTTAATACATTTAAAGGGAGATTGATGCGACATTTAATATGTAATCAATCATAGAGGATTTTGAGATTTAAAAGAATGCTGAGTTCCATTTTATTAGATAATTGCACTGCTATTTATTAAGAAACAATTTTTTTTTTTTTCTATTTGTTGATATTTTGCTAATACTAAATGGATGCTAGTTTAGATTTTTATGAAATTTTTTTGTTCATACTTTGGCATCCTCTCAATTGAAATTCTAGTTTCGTCTTTGAATGAGATGAATAATTTAAATTTTCAAAGTTTTTTTTAAAGAAAATCAAACATGAACAGTAGTTAGAGGAAAAAATAATATCTAAATCCTTTAATTTATATATATATATATATATATATAAGCCAAATTAGAGTTTACGTGCACTATTAGGCTCAATGTCAAAAAAGAAGACAAAATAAAAATAAGGACAAAGTTTAGCTATAAACTTGGTTATAGCTTAAGTATAATATAATTTTTTATATTATAAGTTCTATTTTGCATGTGTGAAATAAAAAGATATGTTATTCTATAAAATCAAATGTTGAATCACTTGCTTAGATGGTTTAAAACAGTTTGCATGATGTTAGAAGGTAACATATGATAAATTTTTAATTTATAAAATTGCTCATTATAGGTTAATAAGAAGGTTAATGTGAAAGTGGTGTTGCTCTAATCACGTTATGTCACTTTAACACACTTTAACAAGTTGTGAGAAAGATTGAATCTCTAAAATTGCTCGTTGTAGAATGTTGTGAACATCCAACATGGAATGGTATATTAAACAATGTTGTGAACATCCAACATGGAATGGTATATTAAACGGGCCCTTAAGAGAACAGCCTGAATCTGGTAGTTTTATTGTCTGATTCTTTTGAGCTGTATCTGCTGAACCGTGGCTGAAAGTTGGAATTACTACTTTGTTTTGAGTTTTAATGTTGTATGCAGTTACACTTGTGTGTAACGTTGGCTACTTAATGTAAGTTTCTGAATTTTCCACAAAACGAAGAGTGATATGCGTCAAAAGACTCAGAACCATATTGTTCTCTCTTTTTTTTTTTTTTTCCCAGGGATAGTAGATCCAACACAAAAGATTCAGAACCATATTGTTCTTACCCAAAAAATATTTCTACTTTTCTCCTGTTGGTTAAAGTAGTATATCAAATGAATTCAGTGCTCCGGAGAGAGAGAGAGAGAGAGAGAGAGAGAGAGAGAGAGAACAGTATTAGAAATACATTCTTTTGAATGCTAAATACACTTGTCATTTATTACAGAGAAGGCAAAAATTTAAAAGAAAAGGGATTAAAATTGCATAAAATACAACAATTTTGACTTTCTCCCCAGAGTATCTCCTGATTTTATATCTGGCTTGAAGCGCATGACACAAACGATCATGTAACTCCCGACTTGTAATCTGGCATGAAGCACATAATCAATCATGTAACTTGATAAAGTAAAGATTAAAACCATTTTAAAATAAATGCTCTCATTCACCAGAAAATCAATATGTTATCTTACAAGGTCCACGCAGTTTAGTGAGTAATACATTTGTCATTCCCAACTGTAGTATGCATGAGACATACCTAAAATGAAATAAGGCCTACACGAGCTCTATAACAAGAGCAGATGCACCACCTCCTCCATTGCAAACACCACCAACACCGTATTTCCCATTTTTCTGCTTCAGTACCTACAAGAGCATTATGAAACTATGAATGTTAGAAAGTAGAATTACCACAAATACCAACAGGTCAGCAAGACCAAACAATAAGGTTGGGCAGTGAGAGCAACATATTGATGCAAAAGTAGCAATTCAAAAAATATTGCAGAACAAAGAAGCAATCTGCCACAGTTATACCCCCAATAGTGTGACCAAGATACGAGCTCCACTGCAACCAAGAGGATGTCCCAAGGATACAGCACCACCATGCACATTAACTTTCTCCTGAAAATCAAAGGAAGGTATTTAATAAATAATGAAAAAATAAAATAAAATAAAGAAGGGTTGTGTTTTTTGGTTGGGGTTTTGGGGGAAGGGACTTTTATGTTAGTAAAATTCTTAAGAGGGCAACGAGAGAGATGCCATGTAAATGGAAGCTAAATGCAACTAAGAGAATTCAATATCATAAAAGATCATTTGAGTGCTTAAAACAACGTGCAAAGTTGCACATGCACACACCTGTAAACGCACAACATAATGATACACATGTCAGAGAGAGAAGGATGTTTAAAAACTCACGGGATTAAGTCCAAGCAGTTTCTGATTTGCAAGGGCCACAACCTGCACCAATGACATAATATAATCAGCAACTCATATATTGATAAGTCAATTATGCTAAAGTGTGGCATGAGCTTACAGCAAAGGCTTCATTTATTTCATAAAAATCAATCTGAGAGGCCTCCAAGCCAGCATTTGAAATAGCTTTTGGAATTGCTAGAGCTGGAGCTGTTGTAAAGAATTCTGGAGCCTGCACAGTCAGTTCAGAATTAACATGGCATATGACAAAGAAAACTTATTGTGGAAAATAATGTCAAGGAAAAAAAAAGGGGAATTTTCACTTCCGATATTTGCAGTGGCTCTAAAAGCCAGCTAAAGTAATTAACACTTGTGTATTACCTGAGCAGCGTCAGCATACCCACTGATCTTTGCAATCACTTCCAATCCAAGCTTTAGTACCGTCTCTCCACTCACCAAAACTAAAGCAGCAGCACCATCACTGTCAATGAGACAATAACTTTTCAGTAAATGCCTCAGTTCATGTCTTTGCAATACTTTCATAACTAAAAAATGAAGGACAATTCATCCTTCCATGGATAGAAGCTTCTATCCTCGTGTCTTTGTAAGGCTCATAAAAAAAAATATAAAAAAACGACACTTCATACGTGTCCGCAGATTAAAAACTTAACCAATGATGAGTCCACTTTTAGCTTATGAAGGTTGAGTACACAAGTTGTATAGAAGAGAGATCAGACAAAAAATATTGTAATTGCTCAAGACTCCAAACATGATGTAAGCAAGATACTATTTTCTTTCACCAAATAATTAAGATGCTTACAGAAAAGAATTTCAATCAAGGGGTGGTGGGTCAACCTTTAGTAGAGTGATATCAAGTTTTTTCTATTCAGATTGGTGGTCAACTTAGTATTTTATGTGCATATCTTTTTCAGTGAAAAAAAGTTATTTCAGACTCTTATGGCAAATAATTAGTGGCCCAAGAAAGAGTGCTATTAAGAAGAAACATACAGGCCCTGGCTGAGATATATAAGTAGACGAAGATGACAAAGTAGGAAAAGAACAGATCAATGAACCTTATACTAGAAGCATTGCCAGCAGTTACAGAACCTCCACTCTCCTTGAAACTAGGTCGGAGCTTCCTTAATTTGGCAGCATCAAACTGACAGAGCACAGAAGAAATATGCAAGGATATTAGTGAGAGACAAGGAGGGAGAGAGAACTTGAACAGTCAGTTAACCTAGTTATCAAACATGTTTTAACACAAAGTTGATATTAACAAAAAGTTTGCAACTGTGAGAAAGAGAACTGCTATGAAATCTGGAAAAACACTTATCAGGGTGAAACTAAAGGACAACTAAATTATACAACTATTGTTTCATAAGGAAGGATTCTTTTACCCTTCCAAGACCTTCATCCTTGTCAACAGTTGTTGATGGTTTTCCCCTTCCCCCAGAAACTTCAACCTGCATGTATCATATTAATGTTAGTATTTACAACCAACTGGTGGCATCACATCATTTAACTTATTGATAGATGTCCAACCGGAACAATTTCCCATGCAAAGGCACCACTGTTTTGGGCAGCAATACCGCGCTCAAAGCTCTGAACAGCAAAGTCATCCTGCAGGAATCAAATAGTCACAAATTAAATTCTATTACAGCAGACTCGATAGAATTTTATGGAATAAGGAAATGGGTTTTGAAGAACACCTGCTCCTCCCTTGTTACTGTATGTTTATCTGCACATAGTTCAGCACAAGTTCCCATGGCACAATCATTATAGACATCCCACAAACCATCTTTCAGCATTCCATCAACAAGAGAATCGTGTCCATAGCGAGATCCCTTCCTGCATTTTGGAATAAAATCAGAAATTTTGCATTTGAGCTTTAATTAATAGGGGAAAAAAAAATGGGGAAAGGTATATAGACCTTGCTTCTGCGAAGTACTTGGGAGCATTGGACATGCTTTCCATGCCACCAGCCACAACAACGTCATTGATTCCCAACTGGATACTCTGTGCTGCAAGCATTGTTGCTGCAATGACAAAAATGATTAGATAAGTAGATAACACACTTAATAATCATTTCCTATATAAGAAGAAATTTTGATAAAATAACTAAATAGATAAACATTTCAAAATGATAGGGTGTCCACCTTTCATCCCTGATGCACAAACTTTGTTAATAGTGGTAGCGACCACTGAATTAGGTATTCCTGCACCCAATGCAGCTTGTCTGGCAGGAGCCTGCCCTAAATTTGCACTGAGAACATTGCCGAAGATTACTTCTTGTACAAGTGATGGATCAATATTTGCTCTTTTAAGAGCCGCTACAAGGAACATGAAAAATAGTTCAAGAAAAGGGCAAAAGAAACCATTCCAAAAACAGAGATTGCCCATTCATGAAGCAGAAATAAAGGTTCTGGGCTCACCTGCAATAGCTATAGATCCAAGCTTGGTGCCAGGTAAAGATGAAAGAGAACCTAGAAATCCACCCATTGGCGTACGTGCAACACCAACAATGCAAACATCTGCATAAAAAAAAACCAGCAAGCATCCACTTTTTAAGTTCTCTGTTAAGTTCAAAAAGTTTAATATCCATATTATCTCTCAATCCTTCCATGTGAACCTCAGCTCAGAAAGAACTCTATAGTGCATAGAAAAAAATAGGTGAAAAAGAAGTAAAAGTAACTAATCACATAGACATAAGGCACAACGGCAAAACTGTCTTTTCAATTTTAAATAACTTTAGTATGATTGCAATAGCTTCATGGTGCTGGTGTACATCAATGTTACAAACTTAACCAGCAATCCCAGTTCCTGGGGTATATACTGCAGAGCAACCCGCAATACCTCTAGGCTTAATTGACTCTGAAGATGCTACTGCTGCTGCTGGCGCCATGGATATTTGCAAAAGGAAATCTGCAGATTAACAGAATTATTAGCACATGATATGCTTATGAGACAAAGAATTACATAAGATAGCATACACAAAGTCAAACAATTAAAGCACAAACTTTATGCATGACCACCCAGTTAAGAGAAAGCAACAAAAATAAACACATGGGTCTTCTTTTTGATAAATAAGCACATGGGTCTTTTTGCTTTCACTAACCACTATTTGATTTCAAGGGAAATAAATAAAATAAAAACTGTGATAGGAAAATAAAATCAGAAAGTTTTTATATATATAAAAAATAAATAAATAAAAAACTCTGCACTTTTTTTCATGGATATTTTTAATACATATGATAAATTTGAACCCCTGGCCTTCACTATATGAGGATTTCTCCATATCATCAGAGCAAGTCACCAATTGGTTTTTGGTGTAGAGGAGATTCAAACCCAGGTCCTTATTCGACGAAAATGAACTTTACCAGTTCGAGCTAACTTAAACCCACTTGTTTTCATGGCTTCATAAAGAGGACTAACCTCAAAACAGCTCCAAATCAGGAACATGAACAGAGTTGAGAAATTAACAAATCATGCACTAAATAAGAGCAAATGAAAATCAAAACTATGAAAAAAAAAAAAATCCAACCACTTTTATTTCCTAATTTAATGCATAAACCCAATTCCTAGTAAGAAGTCCAAAAAAGTACTAACGTACAAACTGCACGCATAAGTTGACTTAAAAGTTTTATGTTTGTATCAGAATTTTCTCAGCAACCAAACACAAAAGTGCGGGAAACACAGATCCACTCCAACAACACACACGAATCCATTATCAAAAAAATTAACAACAGATCTAGACACCCAATTCAATCATGAAAAAAAAACAGCAAAATGGGTAAATGGAAAAAAAAAAAAAAAAAAAAAAAAAAAAAATCAGAGAAATGCCCGGAAAATTGACGGGAAAGTGCGGGAAAACCCAAAAAAAAAATGGAAATTGAAAGAAGAAATTAAGGTTCATGATTTTGTGTAATAAAATCGTACCTGTCTCTTTTGGTGAGCTATATGATCGAGTGAGAGAAAGAGAGAGAAGTGAGAAGTGGTCAGCTGGAAATGGAAGTCTGAGGTGGTGTATATATACAGGGATGGATCATGGAACGGGACAAGGACGAGTAGAAGTATATTGATTTTACTTAAAACCCATTAAGACTAGCTTTATTCACTTTTAAATCCCATTTATTATTATTATTATTATTATTATTATTATTTATTCACGAGCCAAAATTTATTTCAGTCATTTTAACTTTGTTTTAGTTTAATTCAATTATCTGTGTCTCTAAAGCGGTTAAATTTAGTCTTCTAAATTTTAAAAGTGTTCAAAACTTAGACTTCTATTTATCTATGTTCTTAGCCCCAAAACGAAGCAGTTTTGGTCTTATTTTAATATTTAATTATTAAATTAATTATAATATATTATTTTAGAAATGTCATATCCACAACATTTTTAAAATATTTATACTATAAATTAAAAATGGCATGCTGTTATTGACCATTATTAACGTGTAAAAAAAAAATCTCAATTATTGGTTCAAATTAAAAATTAATAACAATTTATCATCTATAATTTGTTATGAAAATATTGCGATGGCACTTTTTTATTAAAAAAAAAAAAAAAAAAAAAAAAAAAAAAAAAAACAACAACAACAACAACAACATCGTACCCACTGAGTTTTTTTTTTTTTTTTTTTTTTTTTTTTACAAGATAGAAATTTTATTCTAGCCTAATTTAAGTGTATATATATGTGTGAAATTCTCTTTTGAAGACTTTAATGTATACTCTCTCATCCATTGTTCCTAAAGGACCTCGTTCTCAGTCCGTAACCACCAGTCTGCAGTCCCATCTCTCCACCTCTACACCCACTTTCCCTCTTCGCGGGTCAAACCCCCCATCCCATTTTAGCCTAAATAGTTTTATATTTGAGTAAGAGTAATGTTAGGTAAGTAACATTTTAATAATAAATTTAAATTACTAAGTTGTTATTAGTTCTAATTTGAGTCGCTACTAAAATTACTTTTTTGTTTACTTATACTATAATTAGTAACAGTTTACCACTTAAGATTTGTTGTAAAAATATTATAAATGTCCTACTTGCTATATCCCCGTGTTTTAACATTTTTATTTAGTAATATTTTTTTGTTAGCCTTTGTTTTTAAAAAATATTATTATTATTTTGATAATTAATTGTTACAAGGAAGTGTGAGGGTTTGAATTAGTAGTAAAATTTAGAAATAGTAACTTAGGTATAATTCATTAGGTTTTCCCAATTAAATTCTTTATATATATATATATATATATAAGTGGTTTCATAGCTTTTGATTATATTAGTTCACTCTCCACTCACGAGACACTTCAAAAACCCCGTGAACCTAATCACATTTTTATTAGAGTAAGGGTTGCTCAAGCTTCTAGAATATAAGAGAACGAAGAGGGTGGGACGAGTAGGAGATCCCAAATACTGCAAATTCAATCTAGTTATTTTTCATTCCATTGTTACAAAAGTTGTGTGAGGATTTGAATTAGGGGTAAATTTTAGAAACATCAACTTAGATACAATACATTAGGTGTCCCAATTGAATTCTTTATATATATATTACACTCCCTACCCATGAGACACCCAATAATCCTATGAACTAATTCACATTTTTATTAAATCAATGGTTGATTGAGTTTCCCAACCCTTAAGAGACTGGATGAGGTGGGACAAATAGGAGAATCCCGACTACTACAAATTCAATCGGATTATTTTTTATTTGATAGAAGATTGTTGAGTTCTTAAAAATCAAATCCAAAAGTGATTAAATGATAGTGTGATATATTGAACCTCAGACCCTCTAAGTTTATGTCACGCCCCAGATTAATTGAATTCAAGCACTTGGTTGTTTTTAAATTTAATTGTTCTTGAAAAAGAGAATACGATTTAAAGGAGACCAACTAATACCATTAAGCACTAAAACTCTTAGCCTAATAAAATTATATATATTAATTAGAGTTAAGTTACAAGGCTCTTAGAAATGCCTAACTTTATGCGTAAAATATGCCTTCAAACTGAATCACCATTCTCTATTTGCCTTCAAACCAGTATACTACATGATTTCTTTTATCAGCACATAATCCATGACTCAGTATAAATCGAGATTTTTTTTTTTTTTTTTTTTTTTCCTTATAGGAAATACTGAACTTAGGAGTACTTTGGACTTATTTTAACGGAAATTCGTTTGAATTGACTAGTAGGTTAAAAAATCATCATTTTTTTTTTTTTTTTTTGAGAAAGCATCTGTTAAACGTTGTATTCAATGGGGTAGTTGGGACACATCCAATCCATTGAATTCCTAACAAGATTATATTATCTGTGCTTAACTTGTTATTAATTTTTTTTTTTTTTTTTTTGAGAAACGGTTAGGAATAAATTTGGGTCATGCTAATAAATGCCCTTAAGGTACTCATTAATAATCTATTTTAGGAAAGTTTTGATACAACTTTTATGGGAAATGAAAAAAACTGTCAAAATTTTAATTACTTTTTTTTTTTTCATAGAAACTTTCTTTAAATGAATTATTAACCAGTGCCCTAAGGCACTCGTTAGCATTTCCCTTTGAACAATTAATGCATTTGTTAGGAATTTGAGTGATTAGTGGTTGAGACTTGAGAGTCTAATTATTATTATTTTTATATTAAAAATTCTAATTAATTGGTGATCTTTTTAATTTTTTTTTTATCATTCTTTCTCAATAGATCATATTATTAAATTCTAGTAAAATTAATGCATCATGAAAAGACTAGGCAAGATACATTAACTTTAAGGAAATTTGGCTACTTCTTCGTGGTTACCCTAATTGAAAAATTTTAAGATCACAACCAATTTCACGCCTATTTTTATAACTATTTATTATAATGAAAAGAAAATTATAAATCCATGTGAAATTAATAAAAAAATTAGTCATAATCTGTAAATAAAATAGTTAAGAAAATAAGTGTGAAATTGATTGTGGTCTGAAAATAATTAGACTTGATTCAATGTGTTGTGTTCCTAAAATAATTAGACTTGATTCAATGTGTTTTGGGAAGTAGACTAATAAAAATCTATTTACCTACTTAGATTAGATGACATGTGAGTGCTCTAATAGACAAGTGTGATACACAAATGGTCAACTACGTTGGTGTAAAACCATAAATGGTCAAGTAAGGACTGCAGCACATTGTGTAGCCAAGTGGGCAACTACCAAATATAAATAGATGTGTAGTTTTCCATGCGTTTCCCACATTATTATTAAAAGCCTTTTTCACATGCACCACGATCCAATTTTCAGGCTGCCCTTAAGATTCTCTTGTCCTGTTTTCAGTATTCAATTTCAATTAAAAACATATTGACAATTTATTTTTCTACTTTTTTTAACTGTTTGACAAAAAAAACTTAAACGATATTGGGTACAACATTGTAACGTGTGGATAGATAAAACAGACTGTGTTGTTAAATAAAAGAAGGGAAATGGGGTTTTGCTTTCTTGTCTAAACTCTAAAGTGGAAGAATCAGCGGATTGGTCTATTTCATCTATTATTTATAATATTTTGATTTAAGTTTTTTATTTTATTTTTATTTATTTATTTTTGTTAGTTGTGAGTTTTACTGAGTTGGGAGATCTCTAAATTCAACAGTTCATCCTTTATTATTTATAATACTTTTTATTTAAGTTTATCTTTTGTTAGCAATGGGTTTTGCTGAATTAAGAGATTTCTAAATTCAGCAATTCATTTTGCTACTAAAATAAGTTTCTCTTGTAATAACTTGCCTCCTCTGTTTTAGAAGCGTTTAGGCAAGATTGTTGACTTTTTATTCTGTTTAGTCTTTAATGAAATGGGTTTATCAAAAAAAAAAAAAAAGAATTATATATAGGGTGGGCGGCATGCATGGAAATGAATAGGAATACAAGTACAAAAGATTGCATATTTCTCACCACATTTAAAAAAAAAAAAAGAGGGTAAATAATACAACACAGAGCATATTTCTCACAACATTAATAAAAGGAACAAAAAACAGCATCTATAGATTCTATACCATACGAGGGGATTTCTGCATACCAATTAATGAGGATGTTTGACATTGACAAAATAAATTTGATAGGTACCACGGGGCCTTGTAGCCTGGTGGTAACCGGTACCATATGTATCTTTGAGCTGGAGGGTTCTATCTCCCATAATTACCTAGCAAAAAAAAAAAATAAATAAATAAATTTGATAGGTAGAGATAGTGGGGACCGATCGAGAAGTGGGGCTACTAACTGCACTTGGACTATTGCTTGATCCTTTAATGAATTTGATAGGTAGTTCATGTGTTGGCATTTGGTTGTGGTAAATCTGTCATATTACTCATGCAAAGTAAAAAGTACAAATAAAAATTCATGTGAGGTTTTAGAAACAATAAGGTCTAACAATCATGGGATCTAACTCATATTAGGGTAGCAATGTTTGACACAATTCACAAATATGATACGAATATGATACAGTACTAATTTTTACTAATTAGTTTTTAGTATAAATGAGCTCTTGCAAGATAGGTTGATGATTAATAATTGGGTCAGCTAACTTTATTAGATTGAAACTAACTTTCTCAAGTAACTCTTTTATTTTTCATGGGTGTTGGTAGAGAATAAGGTGAGACTTTCATGTGTCACTTAACTTTTTTTTTTGATGAACATGTGTCACTAACCTTTTTTTTTTTTTTTTGGATGAACATGTGTCACTTACCAAGTTACCATTAAAAACAAATGTTGTTCCGATTTCATTATTACCAACTGTGCAAATTATAATATACTAATTGAAATTAGCGGACGGTCACTTTCAACTGATTTCGTGAAAATATATTGCTTATTTTAGTGAGTAACAAAGTAGTCTAGCGAATGTGAATGTGATACAAAGTCAATGACCAAAATTTATAAATTAGAATTTTGTAATGAGGATATTCACTTCTCTAGTACTAGTTTTTTAGTGGACTTTGAAATGATTTTTTTTTTTTTTTTTTTTTTTTAATGAAAGACTTTGAAATGGTTAATTCCGAAGTATGTGTTAGAAATGCTTGTATTGTATCTAAAATTATTTTTACCACAACATATATTTAAAGGCATTTTGTGCCAAGTCAAAATATTCTATTTGACATTTATTTTGCCTAAAATTTTATTTGTTGTTTAGAAGTCATGTGAATATAAAATTTAATAAATGTGCTGGGCATACAAGATTGGTTTGGTAATTTAATTAATTTATTTTCTTTTAGTGAAATCATGATGAAATTGTATTGAATATGAAGTTCTGGTCAAAGTCAGGCAGCAACTTTAAAATTAGTAGAACAAAGTATGGAAGCCAAAGTTGACCTCAATTTTCCCTTCTTTTTAAAATTTTTTTTTTTATTATTAAAGGATTTTGCACTTCTAATGGAAAATTAGAATTAAAATCATATTTAAAGCCATGAAATATGGTAAGAGAACAAGTCCAATAATTATCACCAATGTTATAGAAAGGAAGTGTAAACAAGACAAAAAATTTTAATTTAAGCCTACAATTTCTTTCAATTATGTGAGAGTGAGACTTGGGGTTTCAACTACCAACCTTAACAGTGACATGTATAAAATTAACAAACAAAAACAAAAGAAGTAAGAAATATGGACTTTAAATAATATATTCAACACTCAACGCTCAACAGCCTTTCATGACTTCTAACAGAGCAATTATAATTGAAAACTCCATGAGTATGACTACCATCCGGCCTTTATGACAGAGAAAAGAGAGTAGTTAGGTTCACAAAATTGCAAGCACTTATGGACCTTAATTTCGATGTCCCTTGAGTGGGTTCATTTATCGTTAGCGGTCACCACAAAGAATTACACAGAGTACCACTTCCTTGAGATTGGAGGCTTGTAATTCAATTGTTTTTTTTTTTTTTTTTCGATGGAGATATGGAAGACTCAAATCTCTCTTCCCAACTATCAAATTTATCAAAAATAATAAATAAATAAAAATGGTACACTCACACAAATGATGCAGCTATTTGGGCTGACTTTGAATTTTGAAACACCCAAATCCCAATTCTACCAACCACCAAATACAAGTCAACAACTATATCCCAAAGAATGATGCACTTCATTAAGAGGTTGCTTTCTGGGTCTGATTCAACAGATCATCGTTCCTAATACGCCGCATAATTCCTGAAGTCCAAAGTCTTGTTTTTCACTGAATTTGTTCATAGTTCGTATACCAAAAGATGATAAATTCATAACTTGTTTCTCAAAACAATTCATAACTTGGACATACGTTTTGTATATTTGTATGCATGATGCTTTTTTTGGACTTTTGTCTTTATGACTTTTTTTTTTTCTTCCTCCATATAGTTGCATGATTTTACCAATGACTAATGAGTTTTCATATGCATGAATTGTTTCAAACCATACAACCATAGAAAGAGAAAATGTCATTAAATGTAAGACAGAAATTAAGACTCCAGAGAGGAATTAGACCCAGGTGTAACTTCACATGACGGGAACATTTTAGGAATTAGATGTTATGTTTAAGAATATTCTTACATATATATATATATATATAGCTGGGTTCAATTTATATCTGGTGTAACTTGAAACAATGTTATACTACCCAATAACTTGTTATAAAATTCATATTTTAAAAATCCAATGGTGGCTCCAGGAATTTTCTTGAAGGGGGTCATTAAAAAACTTAAATTATAATAAAAAGATAACGTGAATATATTGTGTTATTGAAAAAAAAAAAAAAAAAAAAAAAAAAAAAAAAAAACACATACATAAAATTTTACAATTTCTTTCTACGAGTTTTCATATTTTGATATTGTCACATAATAGTTTATTATCAATTGTCATTATTTATTGTCAATGTAGATGTAACCATTTTATTTTGTTAAGTTTGTATAACATTTTTATTTTTGTGTAGTTGTCATTATTTATTAGTTATTTCATAAATTATTGACATTATATTAATTATTGACCCACATAACAACACTCATCCGTAGATAAATAATACATTTAACAATCGCTAACTTTACTATTTTTTTTCCTTGAATCACTAGTTTTATAACAAAAAGTTATTATAACATCATAATAATATACACATGTAACAAATCCTCTGTATTTCTTGGTTATTAAATTATATAAAGTTATAGTATATCTATACTATATATGTACACTTTCACACACATCACTATTCACACAAATAACATTATATCAAAAATAAAAAATAATGCACAAAATTAGTATCAAACACACACACACACACACGCGCGCTCTCACATACATATAATATAAATTTATAATAAAGAGAGACATTCAGAACTCACAAACACTCACATTTTACTCTTAGAGTTGGAGATATATAGAAAGTCAAATAGAGAATAGAGATGAGATGAGATTCATGAGAGAAAGGGAGAGTGATTTGTGTTGTTAATTAGTTTTGGTATGAATTGATCTATGTTGTTTGATTTTTGTGTTAAATTGATTTGTGATCAGGGTGTGCAAGATTTAAGCCAAGTTGTGCAAAAATATTTTTAAGGGTAATTAAATTAATAAAATATATTTTACATATATATAATTTTTTTTTTCAAGTCAGGGGGTTTATTTGAACCCCCTGACTTATAATTGTAGCCGCCCCTGCGAAAATCACACCGCTAAATTACATATTCTATATGTTCTCAATTGGATATTATTTATCATTCGATCCATAAACTAATCTTTTATGGATTATTTTATACCACAAAAACTTGAATTTAAATAATTGATTGATGACATGATTATTAATCTTTGATCATCTTGAAATTTCACAAACATGAGAGTATATGAAGATAATGTAATCTAACAATAGATTTGTCAAAATTCGCATCAAATTAAAAAATATTAAGTAATGTAACATTGTTTAAAGTTACACTTGGTATAACTTAAACCCAACTCATATTTCTCATCCTTTGGTTAGATTATTTTACTCCATGACTATAAAACACCTTGAAAAATTCAAATTCTGATAATGTGGTGGATTGAATTTAAGATCTTTAGGTTTATGTCACGCATTGGATCAATGAACCTGTATGGACCTAATTCGAGTCCTGAGCCCAAAGGATAAATGAACTTAAGCCCAAAAAGCCCAATACAATGAATTTGTAGAGAGTGGGTTGGAAAACTGGGTTTTTTTGAATCAAACAACAGATAAGGTAGATTCAGATGACAAGAAAACGAAGATTGACTAGTTTAATCTAAAGAAAACTATTCTTGGCAAGGTCTGAGGAGGTCAGTTCTTATATTTTGATTCTCAAGTTGGATTACAGGTTCAGCTCTTGATTGCTACACTGCTTCTCTCGTTCTCTTCTCCCTTTTTTCCATAGGGGTCTCTTACATTATATATTTCTCTTTCAGTGATCATCCAGGCCCTACTTGAGTGCTTGTCCCATCGGACACCCTTTCTAGCCCTCTCTGAGTTGGGGTAGCTAAGGTAACACTGTTCAGGGTTCTTCTCCACATAAATGTAGCCAGAAAGTTAGCTGCAGAGCATTCAATGCTGTGATAGTAGGTTTCCTTTTAGATATTTCCTACCTCCCATCCTTCTTGTATGTTCATAATGCGTGTCTTTATCAATAGAACCTTCTGGAGTGTCACCCCTGATGATAGGAGGCACATCTTGATCTTTGTTGCGTTTAGCCAAGGGGATATTCCTCCTCGGAAAACCTCTCCTAGCCTCTACAATCATAGTTTGCTCGAGAAATTCAAAGTATTGCGTCTTTCTTGCTATTGATTTATTCTCGGACCACGGTGCCTCCTCGGACAAGGCCTTGGGCCTAACATACATTTGGGCTTGCGTCCCGATAGAACCTATCACTCAAGTACAAGGGGGTAAGAATAATATAATTAAAATGGTCTTTTAAGTAAACAATCTGTCATACAATTGTAGGGATCAAGTTTTGTAGTCCACTGCTTGAGATTCACCATCATGGCTAGCTAGTTGCCCATGTACCAAAAATGCATGTGGTATGCAATATGCTCATACTATAAAACAAAAGAGGGTATCTCTTTGGTAGCATTTTGTGACAATCCAATTCCTTAATGTTATTTCGCTATCAAACTTTTGCTAAAGGAATGCTAATATGTTGAAAGATGCATCGGAAAATTCAAAGAGAAAGATTCTAATATTTGACTGGAACAATTAGGGGAAAATTTGGAAAAATTTCACTTTACTACCTTAAACTATATCACAAATTATACTTTGTACTTTAAACTATTTAAATGCATAACTTGCACCTTAATCTATGACACTTATTATACTTTGCAATCCGATGTTAGTTATACTGTTATCTTAGACGGAACTTTCTTGTATATGACATGAACATGTGTTTTGCATAGGTGGAACAAAGTTAAAAGAAAAACAATCCTCTTCACAATCAACTAAAACAAAGGTTGTTGCCACCACCACTTTTGTCTCTCTTTGGTAGCATTTTGTGACAATCTGATTCCTTAATGTTATTTCGCTATCAAACTTTTGTTAAAAAAATGCTAGTATATTGAAAGATGCATCGGAAAATTCAAAGAGAAGGATTCTAATATTTGATTGGAACAATTAGAGGAAAATTTGGGAAAATTCAACTCTACCGTTCTAAACTATATCACAGATTATACTTTGTACTTTAAACTATTCGAATGCACAGTTTGCACCCTAATCTATGGCACTTATTATACTTTGCAACCCGCTATTAGTTATACTGTTATCTTAGACGGAACTTTCATGTATATGACACACGTGTTTTGCATAGGTGGAACAAAGTAAAAAGAAAAACACTCCTCTTTACAATCAACTAAAACAAAGGTTGTTGCCACCACTTTTGTCTCTCTAGCTTAAAGAATTCCCACTTTCACAATACACGAGAGTTGATAAGTCAATGGAGATATTTCTGATTTGGGGATTCAGGGATGCAGGGTTTTGATTTGGGGAGAGGCTTGTACCTGTATGTGTATGTGTGAGAAAGAGTTGGAAAAAAAAAAAGCTTTTGTTTTAATAGATTGTGTTTTTATAGATTGTGAAGACGAGTGATTTGTCTTTTAACTTTGATCTACCTAAGCAAAACATATGTGAATGTCACATACATGAAAGTCTTTGTTTTTTTTTTTTTTTTTTTTGAAGAGACATGAAAGTTTTGTTTAAGATAATAGTAAAACTAACATGCAAAGTTTAATAAGTGTCATAGTTTAAATGCAAATTATACATTCAAATAATTTATGATGTAAAATATAATCTGAAGTATAGTTTATAATAGTAAAATGTAATTTTGTTATTGGAAAGTTTTATTTTGCCACCATCTAAACAATGATCAAAAGTTTTCTAGTAACTTATTTGACTAAACAAGAAAAAGACATAAAAGTCATTCCCAGGCGACATCTTCATTTTTCGTACGAGTTAAAGATTGTGTTTCCAAAAATGATTATGTTCCCAAATGTGTGTAAACAATATTTTTCAACCATTTAGGTCATGTTTGGTATATTCACTTAAATACATGTTTTTAGTTTTTAAACAATATTACACGTATTTTTCAACACTTTTTTACCTACACTTATTTTTACACATTTTCAAATAATTTTTAATTTTTAAGTGCATATACCAAACAATCCCTTATGCATTAGGGAGAAGTGCACGCTGTACCATATTCCTCATTGCTGGAGGATTGGATCCAATGGTTTCCTTATCATGGGCCTTCATTGCCTATGGGTTGAACAAATTTAGGGCAGAGTTACAAAGCCCATTTTATCATGGGAACAAATAAATGGGTTGATATTGGCTTGGGCTTGACGGAAAAATTTCTTGTTGCATTACCAAATAAAAGGAAACATAGTTCAAAAACTTGCTGGACTGTACCATCCGAAATAAAATCCTCTAAAAAGTTCTTCAAAAAAAAAAAAAAAAAAATCTCAAAAATACATGTTTTCTATAATTAAACGTATTAAATATTTTTTTATTATACTTAAATAAAAATATTTTAATTTGATTGAACTTCAATACTTTTATTGATAATGCAATTATTTATTTTGTCAAGATATGTCATTATATGCAACAATTAACTTATTAAAATCAAAATTTTTAGTTCTACGTTCTATTATTTATATTAAACGTCAAAATGTTCATGTTTTTAAAATAATTTTGATTTTTTTTTAAAAAAAAATTGATTAATTAGATGTTATTGTCATATATGATGTGTGTGTATTGAATTTTAAGAAAACAAAGTTGAATCATTATAAATTATAATACTATGAGACAATTGTAAAGAGTGAAATTTTCTACCAATCACAAATTGCCACGTCAGACCATATGTAGTACATTTAAAGCGGTTAATTACAAGAAGCCACATATTATTTAGTGGGTGTCACTATCATTATTCAGGGACCAATGACAATATGCCAAGTGTCAAAGAATAAAAATTACAAAGAATACTTGAGAACCAATCAAATCTTAGCACATGTTAATTTAAATGACATAAGTAGTCTAATTAAAAGCTACCATTTGTTATTTTAAATTAAAGCACTATGGCTAATCAGATAATACCATGTGGCCCTTAGAGAACAAGACATAAAGTCCCTTCATTTAAATTATGACACATGTCATTAATAATAGCCAATCATGTATCATCACACCTCCCCAAGACTCCTATAAATAAAGATCCTTCTCAGTCTTATGGAGGGGGATTGAGAAGTCTCGAAACTCTGCCGAAATTAAGCTCCAAAGCCTCCAAGAACTTCAAGAATTTCAACCTTCGAATCTTAACAACATTCAAAGCAAAATCATTTGATTCATCTTCCTAAATCTCAAGGTGCATTGGAATCAAGTCCCAAAGTGTTCAAAAACTTCAAAAGATTGCAAGTTAGTGAAGATCTATGGACTCAAGCCTTAAAAGACTCGAAGAACTTCCACTACAATCTTCAAAGATGAAGGACACATGAAGAACACAAAGAACGTTCAAAGAACACACGAAGAATGCAAAGAACACACGAAGAATGCAAAGAACGAAGGATTCCTAACAAACACATAGTTAGAGATTCATCTTAATTCTACTTCAAAAATCTTTTGATCCTTTTCTCAATCAAATTTAGAAGCATCTGGTGTTCAAATCAAGTTTATACTTGAATCAAAGATTTTTCAAAGAGATCGAATCAGAGGAGTATTCTTTTGTAACAAGATTCAATTTTAGAGAATTGTACTTACTCATTCATCAATACAAATTTACACTTGTGAAACATAGTCAATTGTTTATGAAAGCTCGGATTTGTGCTAAAACACAAGAGTTTGTTCAAATGCCCAATTAAAAATTACGGCTAGATTGCTTTTACTCTACTTAGTCTAAGTGTAAAACAAGAGTAAATAAGTGCAATGAACTGATAACACTACCCTAAGTCATATTCATCCATTATTAACAATAAAATGAAAGCTTAAAGAGTAAGGAAGAGAGATGCAAACACAAGATAATATCGAGACGTGTTATCAAAGAGGAAACTGAAGAACTCAGCAAAAAATCTCTCCACGACCCTCCAAGTCGAAATTGATCTACTAGAGGATAAAGTTGGAGTACACAAATAACAAAAAACCTTACAAGCCTAATCTACCCCATGTACTTGAGCCCTCCAAGCTCCTGCTACCAACTAACTTCTCAAAGCCTTGTCTTCTCTAGCTTTTTGGATCCTGCAATTCAGCTCAATTGCATCTGCCAATGAATGGCTCCTTCCAATGCTTTCAGTAGTACTTTACACTAAGAATGAGTGTGGTAAGTATTTGGGCTAGCAATCTCTCAAAGATCTAGAGATTGAGAGGTAGGAGTTGAGGAAAACCATAAGGAAATGTGTAGATCATTGTGGGTATAACAATCTCTAACTCTCAAGTGTATTTTCTAGGATTTTCTCTTTGAAAAGCACTCTTTTACTTTTGTGGGTAACGAGGGTATATATAGTATAGGCGAAAGGTAAGAAAGTCACACTTAAAATCTTCCAGGCAGAATGTTTCATGAATACCTTGCAAGATGGCTTGTCTCATGAAGCACTCGCGAAATGCAGCTTGCACTTGACTTTTCAACTTCCAGCATTTGCTTTTCACGTGCTCTTTTCGCGAAAACCCTTCTCGCGACCTTCTTACAAGCTAGTCGTATAACTGCACTGATCTTCAATTCATGCTTGATTCTTCACCAACTTAATATTAAACCTAATACAATAAAATCCCACAAAATACAAGGAACAAAATTAATGCAATTACAACAATTTTTTTTTGGAATAAAATCAATATAAAACATAGTTGTAAATCACAACTTTACAATCTCCCTCTTTGACTATTCCGGGACAAAATACCCTATAACAGACTCTAGACTTAAACGTGAGTTTGTGAACAATGGCAAAACTCACTCGCACCTAAATGTAAAACCTGTGATGAACTTGGAACAAAATATCTGTAACCTAAAACACTTGCACAAAACACATTAGACCCTCAAGGTAAAGTAAGTAATAAAAGGACAAGTATAAAGTAACAGGTAAAAAGCGATTAAGTAAACATGATGTGAAACAAATGAGCAACTTGATTAAAGACATGATAGTCATATGGAAATGAATACAATGATCATACAGCAAAGCAAATGATCATCCGAACATGCAATCAACAAAGCAAAATGGCATAAGAATGTATGCATGTCCAA
Source organism: Quercus gilva (assembly GCA_023621385.1). Lineage (NCBI taxonomy): Eukaryota > Viridiplantae > Streptophyta > Magnoliopsida > Fagales > Fagaceae > Quercus > Quercus gilva. The sequence goes on from CM042476.1 coordinate 73,979,369, forward strand.
CACAAAAACACGATGCAATGAGAGAGACAAAGCATAGATACTAAATGTAACTTAAGGCACCATAAAGCAAATAAGAAAACAAGCATAAAGTAAAACAAACAAAAACAAAGTTTTCTCATTAAAAGAAGTGTTTTCTCCCCCTTGGTATATGCATCTCCCCTAAGACTTTCTCCCCCTACGAATGTGCACGAGATAGAATTTCTTCCCCTGAGAATGTGCACATGTGTCATATAGAAATGACGATACACTCCGGTATACTCTCTAGTATACTTTCCCCATTTTTGTCACAAATAGACAAATGAATCAAGAGAAAGGAGGGAAAGAAAAGAAGATATGAACAAGGGTAAGATGCATGAGGAGTATAAGATTAATGAGAAAATGAAGCTAAAAAAAAAAAAAAAAAACACCTTAAAAAACACAATGTTACAAAGCATAAAGTAAACATGACATGCTAAGGATGATGGAACAAGATATAGACCAAGACATGACATAGACACAAGAATTATGTTATATGTGCTAAAAGGTCTAAAACACAAGAGCTTATTCAGACCCCCAATTAAAAATTACAGCTAGATTACTTCTACTCTACTTAGTCTAAGTGCGGAACAAGAGTAAATAAGCGCAATGAACCAATACCACTACCCTAAGCCATAGTTATCCATTATCAACAATAAAATGAAAGCTTAAAGAGGAGGGAAGAGAGATGCAAACACAAGATAACATCGAGACATGTTATTGAAGAGAAAATTGAAGAACTCGGTGGAAAACCTCTTCATGACCCTCAAAGTCATAATTGATCCACAAGAGAATAAAGTTGGAGTACACGAATAACAAAAAAACCCTTCAAGCCTTAGTCGTATTCAGCCATTCTTTAACTTTCCGAATTCCGTAATTCAGCCCGATTGCATCCGCCAATGAATGGCTCATTTCAATACTTCTTAGCAGCATCAAAATATCACTTTACACTCAGAATAGGCGTGGTAAGTGTTTAGGCTAGCAACCTCTCAAAAATCTAGAGATTGAGAGGTAGGAGTTGAGAAAAACCACAAGGAAATGTGTAGATGATTGTGGGTATACTAATTTCTAACTCTTAAGTATATTTTCTAGGGTTTTCTCTTGGAAAAACATTCCTTACAATTTGTGAGTAATGAGGGTATATATAATGTGGGTAAAGACTTGGTAAAGCAAAACACAACTTTTTGCCAAACAGAGACTTTCGTGGGTCCTTCGCCAGTTGGCCTTTCCCGTGAGACAGTTGTGAAAATGATAGCCTGGCACAACTTTTCACCTTCTAGTCATGTGCTCTACACGCGGCTTTTTCACAGGTTGCTTCTTGCGAACTACTCACGAGCTAGTCGCAAAATCCATTTGTTCACCTTTTGAAGCTTAATTCTTTATTGATCTCTCACACTTATCTCTTACAATTAAACCCACATACATACAGGGAAAATGATTGAAGAAATTATAATCAAATTTGGCACGGAATGGAAATCACAACTTTACAGTTTGATTTTCAAACTTGAGATAGATCTTTAGACATCATAATTGGTGATGCCAAAAAAAAAGTCACCAATGAGCCACATAACACTCGCGCACTCAAAATAATACCTACACAACAAAAAGAGAAGACCTAACAAAGAGTAACGGTGTGGTGCCGGCCAAGTACCCTCCGAAGGTTAAGTTAGAACTTCTCATGACTCTAGAGTGCTAGAGAGGGGTCAATTATGCGTACCTTGGTTTGTGAGAGTATTGGGGCTTTTATAGTAGTGGAAGGTTGACATCTCTTTCTTGGCTTGAAAGTCTTTTCCTTATAGGAGTCTCTTTTGGGCGAATTTGGCTGAATCCTTTCCTTATGAGAATCCCTTTAAGTAGTGCAAAACATGGAGGGCAAGATACTTCCTTATATACGCAATCGTGGGCAGCAAGCAGTCTGGTTTTAAAGTCGTTAGCTTATCATACTTCCTTCAGCCTTACTGACGTTAGCTTACCATACTCCTTTCAATCTTACTGACGTCAGCTTCAGCTCTTGAGTGTACTTTGGAGATTTCCCATTGTCCCATCGTCAGCTCTATTTGTCAACATCTATCAATGGAAACTGACGGCCTTACTTGCATCCGTCACCCTATGCCTCAATATAAGTGAGCACTATTTTTTATCCTTATCAATAATGTTCATGTTTTTATAATAATTTTGATTTTTTTAATTTAATTAATTAGATCTTATAGTCATATATGATGTGTGTGTATTGAATTTTAAGTAAACAAAGTCAAATCATTATAAATTATAATTCTATGAGACAATAAATATATATATATTTTTTGGCTAATTAAGTGAATGAATGAATATATTAAACGTTAACTCCTTCATTCACTTTGTTTTATATTTTACTTGAAAACATAGCTAAAAATTGAAAAAAATATTTAATGCTTAATAATTTAAATTTTATATCTTATAAAATCATATCAAGAAATCATAAGTATGTTACATATTTGAAATATAATAAAATAAATAACTTAATATATATAGCCCTTCTTTTAGTTCTAAATTTTACTTTCAAATTTGTAATACACCCGTATGCACGTCTATTTACATTGTTTAGGATTGTGATGGGATTAACTTCAGCCTTATTGACGTTAGCTTACCATACTCCCTTCAGTCTTACTGACGTCAGCTTCAGCTCTTGAGTGTACTTTGGAGATTTCCCATTGTCCCATCGTCAGCTCTATTTGTCAACATCTATCAATGGAAACTGACGGCCTTACTTGCATCCGTCACCCTATGCCTCAATATAAGTGAGCACTATTTTTTATCCTTATCAATAATGTTCATGTTTTTATAATAATTTTGATTTTTTTAATTTAATTAATTAGATCTTATAGTCTTATATGATGTGTGTGTATTGAATTTTAAGTAAACAAAGTCAAATCATTATAAATTATAATTCTATGAGACAATAAATATATATATATTTTTTGGCTAATTAAGTGAATGAATGAATATATTAAACGTTAACTCCTTCATTCACTTTGTTTTATATTTTACTTGAAAACATAGCTAAAAATTGAAAAAAATATTTAATGCTTAATAATTTAAATTTTATATCTTATAAAATCATATCAAAAAATCATAAGTATGTTACATATTTGAAATATAATAAAATAAATAACTTAATATATATAGCCCTTCTTTTAGTTCTAAATTTTACTTTCAAATTTGTAATACACCTGTATACACATCTATTTACATTGTTTAGGATTGTGATGGGATTAAGGTGATGTGATATATTTTATCATTTTAGATTATGGTAATGTTAAATAAAATAAAATAAACCAAAAACCTTAATATCGCATTATCGTAATGTGCATCATATCAAGAACACATCATAGTGGACCAAATGCCCCCCTAAAGTTTTTTTTTTTTTTTTTTTTAAATGGTAGCAGCTAGCAGGTTACATGATAGGATAAAATTCTAGTAAATTTAAGCTAGGGTAAAATTTAGGTATATTTCATTGGGTGTGGTATATTAGGTTTTCAATTAAATTTAAACACATAAATGCTTTGAATTTAATTGTCTTTGAAAAAGATAATAACTCCCTTTGTCCCAAATTGTTTGGACTCAATTCCATTTTGGGATGTCCCAAAATGAAGTCTTCTTTGAAAATTAAAATTATAAATTTCCTAACCTCTCAATTTATTCAAAAAGTCAATACCCCTCTTCACCAAGGTTTAAATTAGGAGGTTATTTTTTTAACACTTGTATTTTTGTTTTTTTGTTTTTTTTTTTTTTTAATGTAAAAGACAATGCATTTAATAATGTTTACTTAAAAAGTTGGATTTTTTAAACATTACTAAAAAAATGGGATGGAAGGAGTACTATTTATGCTTCATTGGGTAATGCAACAATGTGTTTGAATATCATTGGAAAACTTGATGTATGTGTAAGTAACCATACTTAAGTTTTGCCCTTTAAGGAAAAATGTACTTTACACCAATTAAGTTCAGCGTTGCTTCTAAATTGGTTACTTAACTTTAAAACTAGTAATTTATACCCTTGATTATTTCAAGGATCTCAATATACCCCTTTCATTATGGTATGTTATGTTTTTCTTGTTAACTCAACTAGAAATTACGTTTTTTTCCCATAAAAAACAATGTCTTTTATGGATGGATTAATGTTAAGATTCAAATGATATTGAGGGAATGAGCACATTGATATTGTTATAAATTATAATAGTCGAGGATGAAAATTCCAAGATTTTATAATTGTAGGATGTCCTTTTTAAAAAAGTCTTTATTAGTACTTCAAATGCAAAGATGGATGATACAAATTGAAATTGCTTAATTTATTTGCATAGTGACTCAATAATGAATGGGTTGTGGGTTAGACTTTTATCCAAATCTAATTAGATAGTAGGATTAAGGGTTAATTGCAAATTATACCCTTTTGTTTGGGGTTGTTTGGATTTTACATCCTAAAGTTTGGTTATGTTACCAATTCGCACCCCGTAGTTAGTTTTTGTTGTTAACTGACACATCACTGTGCTAATGTGTTTTATTTTTGCCACATACCGCCATAACTACACTGTTTCAATGAAAAATAAAAGCATACCTGTCACAGTCAAATGGTGTCGTTTTGCCCAATGTTAAAACACAAAACTCAAAGCCTAAAACTACACCATTTTAGCCAAAGTTCTAAAATCCCAAATCAAAACCCCACAAAGGTAGCTCCCTCCCAGCTTGCAAGGCAAAGATCCATCATGAACCCACACCATAAAACCATCAACTTGACTAGATCAACTCCATAGCAGCGGCCACAGCTGTAGCCACAACAACGAGCATAGTGAGAACTCTTTCTCTTCTCTCCAGCTCTGTTTCTCTCTCTTTTTGGATTTCGCTTTTTCTTGTCATTGTTGGATTTGGATTTGTTGGGGATTTATAGCTGTGATTGGGTTTGCTTTCTCTGTCTTTGACAAATTTTTTTTTGGGGGGGGGGGGGGGGGTTCTGTGTAAATTGTTGGAGTTTTTTGTGTCTAAGTTGTTGGGGGGATTTTTCTGCGTTAGTTATGGTAAAAGAGTTGAACTGTGCATTAGGATATGTGCATAAATTGGTTCTTGCAAGAATTAGGATATGTATTATTGATGTGTATATAACTATAAGCTGCCATGTAAATCATTCATTTAAGTACACAGAAGTCCAAACATTGCACCTAGAATCACTAATTAATGTGTGTATCCAATCATAAGATTTTGATCTTTTGGATGCTTGTATAAATATATAGACTTTTATCTTTTGGTAATATTAAACTAGAATTCAGTCTTTCTTAATTTATTGCATTGACACATTTGCCTAATTGAGAAGCATAAATCAAAATCAAAATTCATATGAAGTGGTATTATGGTAGTAAGCCCTTTTTCCAACTCATTTGTTTAGCTTGTCAAGAAAAGAAAATGAAAGGGGAAGAAAAAATTATTGGTTTACTAATTTTCACAATTTCATACAAACTTATGCATCCAAGGAATTTGTTAGTTACCTTTGTGGAATTTGCTACATTCTTGTACAACTACATACTAAATTGCACATGAAATTTGCTAGTTACATTTATGGATTTGAACATGAGTTGTGCTTTACGTAACCCAGAGACCCTTTGGTGGGTTCATGTGAATCCATAAGGATAGTAGAGAGTTTCACATAAGTTCCTTGGGTTTACCATTTGCTATGGGGTGAACCCATAAGGATAGATTTCACAAGCCAAATTCTTTTGATACAACTCATTTAGAATTTAGTAGTAATGATACCAAGACTGCTTTAAAGCTACTAAAACAACTATCCTTTGATACAACACATCTACAATTTTGTCTATTGTTCTCTATTTTTTTTGTCTACTTCAAAGTTGTGAGTGTAGTTAGTTGTATTCTTAAAAGTTGTGTGAATGGGATTCATTATACTATTCAAATTTGTAAAACTTACTATGCAATATTGTAAATTATAGGATATGCCAAGTGGGAGTTCTTCAAGTAGTTTTGGAAGGTTGAATTATGGCAACAATCATATGGTGAAATGTAAATGCTAGTTTCTTGCAATTGTGAAGATATCATAGATAGATAACAACCCAGACAGAAAACAGCATGGACAAAGAAGAATAATAATGTACATCAGATGAAGATTGTTGATTTAGAAGATAAAAAGACTACTATGAACATACAGTTGATACATTTAAGTTGGTTTGTTTTTGTGGTGGTTATTTTAGTTTATGTAGTGAAAGCAAAAGGCTAAGGAAAGAACTTGTATTTAGAATAGGTGAATTGTAGTTTAGTCATTGTGAAGGATTGTAGTGACAATCGTTTTGTGATGGTAGACAATTTCTTATCTTGTTTAATGTAATAACAATTGTAATATCCACTTGTATTATTATAGTGTAATGGAAATTGAAATACATTTCTTACAATCCATGCAACTCTAGCCATACAACCAATCCACCTTGTAGACACTATTCTACTATGAAAAGCCCTAGAACATGTATGTTTTCTATGATAGCTTTTAACTAGCAAAGAGTTTTCTTAATGGTTCCATGAGGCATAAATATACTGAAAGCTCACTTAGTGTGTAAAACACTAGTGAATGTTCAGACCCCTAATTACAAAATAACCAACACAAGCTTATATTCAAACAATATATGTGCGGAATGATAAATATAAGCTATACCAAAATGCAAACTACTCTAAGCCATAATTTAATCACAACACAGTAGTAATTAAGAGCAAAGAGTAAGGGATAGAGAGAAGCAAACGCAAGATAACACCGGCATGTGTTATCAAAGAGGAATCGAAGAACTCGGCAAAAAATCTCTCCGTCGCCCTCTAAGCGGTAAAATGATCCACTAGAAAATCAGTTGGGATACATGAATAGCAATAGACCCTCTAAGCCTAATATACCCGATGCACCTTAGCCCTTCAAGCTTCTTGCTATAACAGGGTTACACCTAACATTGTCTTCTCTAGCTTACCGGATCCCGCAATAAGCCCATTGCATCAATTAAAATGAATTGGCCCTCTCTTGAACTACTTCCCAAACACCGATAACCTTCTCACTGCTCTAAATGTGGTAAGATAAGAATTTGGCTTAAGATCCTCTCAAGGGTATGACAATAGAAAGAGTGAGAGTAGAAGAATTTGAAGAGTAAAACGTATAAGATTATGGATGAATCAATCTTATTGTTCTTTGGGGTTTCTCTCTTAAAATTCTCTTTGGAAGCTCTCTACATTTCGTGGGTATAAGGGTATTTATGGTAGGGTATGAGAAGGAATGTGGAAAGTCATTTTTCTGTAAAACAGGGTGCATTAGCGAGTAACTTGAGACTGGGATGAGTCACGAGTTCCAGTCACCAGAAAACAAAATGGCTAGACTGTACTTTTTGTCCTGTAGTGATCCAGCTGTCCTGACCCTTTAACTTCTTGCATGTTTCACACATGTGATGTATTCTGGCGAGTCACCACTTGCAAGTTAATTGCGAGGTCTAGTCGCAAGAAGCCTTTTCATGCACACACTTGATCAATTCTTCACACTTTTTCACACACAACCCTTACATTATTCCCACCTAAATACAGGGTTCCTAAATGCTGAATTACTAGAAAATTTGGCACGAAATAAAACCAACACATAGTTGAATAAATTCAAACTTACATATACCACTCACAATTAGGAATGGCAACAAGGCAGGTTTAGGGCAAGTGTGATTATCCCATACCTACTACCCCTGCCCCGTCACCTACCCCCTATTACTAAAACCCGCCTCATTAACTAAATGGGGGGATTCTTTGCCCCCATACCAGCCTTTACGGGCCCCACCCCACCATGTCCCTCAAAAATTTTTTTTTTCCAATTTTTAGTTTTCTTGACACCTAAAGGATTGAACTAGGGCCTAACCTCGAAATTTTTTTTTTTTCAATTTTCTATTTTCCTAAAGCCCAAAGGCAATGAACTAGGGCCCAATTTGAAATCCAACCCATACAAAACAAATAAAACATAAACTAAGCAAATAAATAAAAAGTAATAAACATTCATTTTTAATCATAAAACAAATAAATACTGTGTTTCATCCCAACTCTAGCTAGTGTTTTTAATAAGCAAATAAATAACAAACTCAATCACTATTTTATAATCATAAAAGTTCATTTTGAGGAAAAAGAAAAAGAAAAGAAAAAACAAAAATAAGCTAAGTTTACATGATAAACATAAAATTAACAATAGTTCTTAAAAAGATAAAGAAACTAGTAACTTAGTCCAACTATGATATCTGTTAGGACCATTACATCAGGTCATAGACTCATAGGTTCAAAAAGCTACAAAATAAATCCTACAAGTCTAGGACCATTACAAACCATTTCAACAAGTCAAATGATTAAAAATCTGATAAATTAATCCAACAAGTCTAAGGAAATCATAATAGTTCAAAAAGTTAGTAAATTAATCCAACAAGTCTAGGAAATTCTAATAGCCAAAAAGATGTTAGACATCAACATCATAAAAAGCAAAAGCTTAAACTTCAAGTCTTTAACATAAAACTAATCCCTCATAACTATGACACAGCTTTCATCCTCTTTGTTAGGATCCACATTATCAAGAATTTTTTAGATTGTACAATCTCTTGGCATAGTCGAAGAACCTACAACAAAAATGAATTAAAAAGATGGAATAAACTTTATTAAATTATAACCAGTACATATAAAAATACAATTTTGATTTCATTTCATAAATACAATTGCTAACCTTTGATTTCACTGTATAACCAATTCTAAGCACACATCAATGTCTCTATAGTCTTGGAATGAAGATGACTGCGGTGTGGACTTAATAGTCTCCCACTAGTGCTAAAGGAAGATTCTGAAGTAACAATTGTGACAGGAATGACTAAAATATCCTTTGCAATGATTTGTAAAGTAAGATATTTCAAATCATTACTTTTCCACCATGCCAAAATATCAAATTTCTCATTCCCCTTCAACACTCCCTCATCAATGTAATGATCAAATTCCATTTTAACACTCCTATATTTTCTTGAAGTACTATTGACAAACAAATCAAAAGATGCAAGAGAGTTTTGGAACCTATATTTAATTTGTGCCACATCATTTGAAGTAGTTGTAGGCATATGGGAACTTCCTTCATTATCCATAGGGGCCACATTTGCATCTTCATACTTATCATGCAATTCATAACAAAGATTCTTAATAGTTTCTATTTCTAAATCAAAATTTCTACCATAAATGTTAGAATAATAAAACTCCAACAACTTCATCTAATATCTTGGATCCAAGATGGTAGCAACACCTATAACAACATTAACATCAACCCAATAAGAATCAAATATAGCAAGCATACTTGTTACCATTCTACTTATCATCTTATTTGAGGAAAAACTCCATTCATTCAATGCTATTTCCAACTCACATATGCCAAAGAAAAATACATATTAGTTGGAGGGTATTGACGACCAGAGAATAACTTAGTCACACTATAGAACAACTCTAACCTCCCACAAATGTCTTCGGCTATATCCCAATTCTTATCAAGTGGCAAACAAGTATAAGATGTTTCACGTATAGACAAACAAGAGGAAAAAAAATTTATAATACAAAACAGTATAAAACATTAGGCAAGTTGAATTCCAACGTGGTTTACAATCTATGACCAACTCTTTGGTGCATTGAATAAGTAATTGACATTCATTTTTATCAAATTTCTACCTCCTTTTCGGTGATCAAGTCCAATAAATCACATTATTACGAATCTTTTCAATACCATTACCAATAAGAGACAACCTATCTCAAACAATCAAATTCAAAATGGGAGGGTGACGTATTAGACGAAAATGGCAAGGGTGATCGTGAGAGTGGCAAAGGAGAACGCATAGCTAGCAAGGGACAACGTATGGTTTTTAAGGGAAAGCATGTGCCTAGTGAGGGAGAACTAAATTTGTTTGACTCTCATTTCCCTTTTAAGCACAAATACATAATAATTTCATATTTCCATTTCAAAATCACAAACACAATATAGAAATCCTAAATAATTTTCAAAATGAAATAAATAAATAAAAACATAAAATCCTTAATAATATCACACAAATATACAATAATTTCAAATTTCTCATAAAATCCTTAATAATATCACACAAATATACAATAATTTCAAATTTCTCATTTTCCCTTTCAAAATCACAAACACAAATACATAAATCCTAAAAAATTTTCAAGATGATATTTTTTTAAAAAAATATGTAAAATAGTAAAACACTAAATAATATCACACAAATATACAATAATTTTATATTTCCCATTTTCCCTTTCAAAATCATAAACACAAATATAAAAGTCCTAAATATTTTTCAAATATCACATTTGACAATGAAATCCATGTGAGTGAAAACATTAAAATAAAAAAAAAAAAAGGTGATAAGTTTGGAAAAAAAAAAAAAATTTTATGGACTCACAATAATCGCTTAACAAAAAAAAAAAATGTGAAAAGAAAAAAAAAAAAAAAACACAAGCACAACAAAAAACTCAAGTAATTTTAGAAAAGAATATATTATTTATCTGATTTTCAACTACAAACACAATTATACAAGTTCACAATACAAAAATCCTAATTATTTTTGCAATGAGAGAGAAAACAAAACCCAAAAAAGAAGAAGAGAAAAAAGATAAAGGATAAAAAGAAATATCCAAGTCAGTGATTCACGATGATAGAGGGGGATGGCGAGGTGGATACTTGGCGGTTGAGAGTGAGAGTGAGAGTGAGGGAGGGGCGGCTGTCATGTGAATGTGCTGAAAGTGAAGAGTGAGATTAAGGTTTGAAAAATAGAGAAAGTATGATACATACACACACACACTTAGGGTTTTATTTATTTGTTTAAATTATATAATATTAATATATGTATATGGGTTGGGTACCGGGCAAGTAAGACTAATACCTACACCCACACTGAACCCACTATGAGTGGGATTTTTAAAACCCACTCGTCCCATTTGTTTTATGGATTAGGTAAAACCTATCCTATTAGGGTCGGGTACCCTCGACCAATTTTTGCCATCCCTACTCACAATTTGTAACTCACCTTATGAGATTCATTCTTAACAATTAACAATGGATATCCATGCTTGATTTTGTAAGACTGCACAACCCTCTTAAGCTCCTTGTGGTCACTAAACAAGATTCCCTTCATAAAAACGAGGTTGGGCATATTCACCTTAGCTCTAAATTCAGTGTACTTAGGGTGCTCTTTATCATCCTTAGAGTTAACAAGTGTGCACAAGACGTCAGAGTGCCTATAGTCACTTTCCACTTTTTATATTATGCTTCTCTTCACTAAAGCAAGTGGGTGCCCAATTTGATGTGTTCTACTTATGGGGATTTATGCTGGATTGATCAATGTGAGTGGATGGGACAATGTATGTGGGTAGGTCAATGTGGGAGGATGGGTTAATGGAGGAGGATGGTCTTTCATATCTATCGAATTCACTGTCAGTTATCAAATCAACATAGTCCTTATATAAAAAAAAATGTCATCTACTCCAACCCTTTCATCACCTTCTTTATGAAACTCATGCTCATCATCACCTTCATTACCTTGAACCTTATCAACTTGTTTCTTACTAGCTTCTTCAATATGCTTCACATATATGTGTATTAACCTTTCAAGTGCAAACTCTAACCAATCATGTAGAGCCCTAACATAACCATCTTCTTTAAATGGACACAAGCCATTATGAAGTTCCATCTGAGGAATTTGGTAAAAAAATTCAGCCACATTCGTAAGACCAAGATTTTTGGCATACTTATGCATACCAAAAATAGCAAAAAGTATCAGGATCAACATCTGAGACCCTTGTTTCAATCCCTCTAGCATATTCCACATGTGCATCACTATGTGTAATGAATATCCCTCCATGATGTAGAGACATCAAATGGTTGATCCATATTCAATACCTTATACATACATATAAATGCATTACTAAAATATAACATTTAATTAATACATTATTAATCATCTCACACCCTTGATGCAATGGTCACTCTACAAGTATAAGTGCTTGTGAGGTTTGGGGTGGCAAGGGCCAAGGTTCAAGTCTTCAGGAGGGAGATTCATACACATATACACTTGGATTAGGCTAGAGTAGAATTTCTATCTTGTATAAAAAAAAAAAAAATTAATACATTACTAAAATATAATACACATGTAAATGCAACTAAACACACATACCTACAGAAGGCACAAAGCACAACAAATGGACTACTCAATTGGACCGCAATAATTGCACTCAGTCAATTTACCAATAAAATGTGCATTATTTTACACCATAATATACATATAGCTCATCATCACCCAAGAAGCTAACCCACCAAAATTAAAGATCAATAAAGTTCAGAAATTGAAAAAATACAACCAACTATATTATAAACCATTAACAACAAAGTACTTCGAAAATCCATAAAAAATTCTTAAAAAATTGGTCTCAATCAACAGTATCAAAGTGCTACAAAAACTTAAAAAAAAAAAAAAAAAAAAAAAAAAAAAGATGAACAAATTGCAGCATTAACACGTGCGCGTGCACACACACACACAGAGTTCTAATAGAGAAGTAAATGACTTTATCATACATAGCAAAGACAATCAACAAAAACCCCAAAAAATACATCACCCACAAAATATACCAAAAACCCTAGCAAACTTAATCAACAAAAACCCAAAACAAAAAACTAAGAACAATGACAAAATCCAAATCTGAAAAAGAGAGAAAGTGAAGAATAGCTCACTATCAGCATGGCCTTCACCATTGCCTACAGCCTTTGATGATGGGTTTAGGATGCAACTTGATGGCTAAGGTTCACACAAGTCGAGGAGGTTAGTGAGGTTTAGCCGTCAGGTTCACGTGAGTTGGGAGGGAGCTACTTTCATGGGGTTTTGATTTGGGATTTTAGAACTTAGACTGAAATGGGGTAGTTTTAGGCTTTTAGTTTTGTGTTTTAACATTGGGGAAAACTTCATCATTTTGATTGTGCTAGGTAAGCTTTTTATTTTTCATTGAAAATGCATAGTTTTGAGGCTGATTTGGTAAAAATAAAATACGTTAGTATGGTGATGTGTCAGTTAATAGAAAAAAATAACTGTGGGGGGTGAATTGCTAATGGAACCAAACTTGAGGGTGTAAACTCAAAGTTTTGAAACTTGGAGTGTAAAATCTAAGCAACCCCAAACTTTAGGGGTGCAATTTGCAATTTACTCTAGAATTTAATAAAAGATGAGGCAAATGTGCAAAATAAAATTCTCTTTATTTATTTTTTAGGGAAAAACTTAAATATAGTTCTTTAAGTGCACCAGCTAGTGAATTTTATAATTGAATTTAAATGTTCTAAGAAAAAGATAACACCTTATGTGTTATACTAATCATTGTAAATATAGGATTGAATTAATTGAGGAACTTATATTACAACAATCAGAGAAGTGTATTTAAAATATAGGTTAGGTTCAAGTTATACATGGTGTAACTCTAAGCAATGTTACACCACTCAATATTTTTTAATTGGTTGCGAATATTGACAAATCCACCGTTAGATTACATTATCTTCATATATTCTCCATGCTTGCAAAATTTCAAGGTGATCAAAAATTAATAGCCATGTCATCAATCAATTATTAAAATTCAAATTTTTGTAGTTTAAAATAATGCATAATAGATGAGTTTATGGATCAAATGATAAATAACATCCGATTGATATGAAAATTGGCATGTATATTAAGAACATATAGAACATATAATTCAACGGTTGGATTTTCAAAATATTAATTCAATAACAAGTTATTGAGTGGTGTAACATTACTTAGAGTTACGCCAGGTGTAACTTGAACCTATCTCTTAAAATATACCCACAAAAAAAGGATTTATTTTATAATGAAGATTTAGTTTTCACAAATTTAAAAATATATATGATGCAATTTCAATGTTGTCACTTCATTACAAAAACAAATAAACAATCCAGGCATGAAAATTAGAAATGGGAAATGAAATGAAGTAATTAATTAAAAAAAAAAGAAAAAGAAATAAAGGACCAGCTTCTAAAGCCAAAATACTTTTAATGAGGTCCAAACACAAATATATTGCAAAAGGTAAATAAAATCTTAGCTTTTGTCTATATATATATATATATATATAAAAGACAGAAAAACGGAGGTAAAGGAAAAAAAAATTGCTTCTTTTGGTTCATAATTTTTTTTAAAAATTTTATTTTAAAGGAATATATATATATATATATATATATTGTTTTTGGTTTTATTCTTGGAAATGCTCTAGAAACGTTTTATAGCGATTTTCATGTATGAAAAATAATAATATTTTCAGTATTTGAATTTAGATATGAAATAAAAACTTGGATTCACCGATTCAACATATTAATATAGAAAAACTAAAATCAACATAAAAAATAAGCACATTTATAATAAAAGATATTGAAAATTACACTAATAAATACAATCAAATTAAGAGTGAAATTGAAAATAAATAAATAAAACTATTAACAAAAACTATCAATAAAGCTTACACATTTACATCAATAATTAGAAACACTTGAATTCTCGCAAATGACACTTCAAAGTTGTCTTGTGTGATTTCAAAAGTTTGGAGTCTGAGTTTTGAGGAATACATGTTTATTTTGGAGGTGTAGTAAGGTAATTTTGTCATTTTGGTGGTTTTAAGGGGGCATTTTTATCCTATTATAGGTTTTATATGTATTTATTATTATTATTATTATTATTATTATTTCATTTGAAGGTTTCAACATTTTCTTCAAAAAAAAAAAAAAAAAAAAGAAGGTTTCAAAATTATTTTGATCATTTTGTATGTATGGGAGGTATTTAATTCATTTTAGAGGTTTGGTGGGTATTTTGGAGATTGTAAGAAGACTTTTATCATTTAGAGATTTTAAAGGTATTTTGGTTATTTTTAGAGTTTTTAGGGGATATGTTTGTCATTTCCAAGATTTTAAGTGTAATTTGGCCATTTTGAGGTTTTAGGAGTATGTTGGAGGTTTTGACCTTTGAGTGTTTTTGAAAATTTTGGAGATCCTTGGTAAATTTGTTTTTGTAATGTTAGATAATTTTTGGGTATTTTGGTAATTTTAAAAGTTTTTGAAGTAGTTTTATCATTTTAAAGGTCTCGATAATATTTTTGATCATTCGAAGGTTTTGAGGGAATTTATTTTAATCATCTTGAAGATTTTTGGATTTCTAAAATTATTTTTTAGTATTTTATTGAATTTGGTTGAAAATGTTTTACCTCCATTAAAAAGCATTAAACAATTTTCAACCTGAACTTAGTGTTTCTCTCCTTTTTAACCAAAAATGATTTCAATTTTCCTAAGTTTTCACAATCCCCTACAAACCCTCAAAAAATGAGGAAAACATTTTCTAACTAATCCATAGACTTAAAAAATAACCAAAAAAAAAAAAAAAAAAAAGAAGGTAAAAAATCCCCAAACCCTGTTTCCAAACACAACACATTTTGCCTCTTCTTTTCCTTTGTTTCCTCCGAATGCAGAGAGTTCAGAGCTTCACTCCTCTTCAACCTCAACAGCATCATGTGGAGACTCAGGCGCACGAACACCAATCTTCTCTCAACCCAACACAAACATTCAATCACCAAACCCGGACCCGTTTCCCTCAGACCCGTGGACTATTCCACCTCACAAATCCATGACACAGTCCGAGAAATCACCACCATTCTCACCCACAACAATTGGCAGCTCCTCTTAGACTCCTCCGACTTGCCCACCAAGCTAAACCGAGATGTGATCCGCTCCTTCATGCTCCAGAACCGGGTCGTTGACCCGACCCGACTCCTCAGCTTCTTCCTCTGGTCCGAACACAAAATCGGTACCTTTCAGAATTTGGATATCTTATCTCTACTTGTTGTTTCTCTTTGCAACTTTAAGCTTTATGAACCTGCAAATGAGATTTTGGAGCGTATGATAAGAATTTGCAAGTCTTCTTGTGATGTTTTGGGTGCTATTGATGTCTGTTATAGAGAATGTGATGTTGGGTCTAAATCTAATGCTTTTGTGTTTGATATGTTAGTTGGTAGTTATAGGAAAATGGGTTTTATAGATGAGGCTGTTAATGTGTTTATGGGTTTGAAAAATGTTGGATTTATGCCTAGTATGTTGTGTTGTAATTCATTGTTGAGAGAGTTGTTGAAGGTGAATAAGATGGAGATGTTTCAGAAGGTTTGTGATAGAATGTCGGAGATGAAGATTACTTTTGATGTGTATACTTATGTTATTGTTATCAATGCCCACTTTAAGGCTGGGAATGTTAATGAGGCGAAGAGGGTGTTTTCGGAAATGGGTGGAAAGGGTTGCATCCCGAATTTGGTTACTTACAATGTGGTTATTCATGGTTTGTGTAGAGCGCGGCGTGTTGATGAAGCTATTGAGATGAAGAAGTCTATGGTTAAGAAGGGGTTGGGCCCTGATTGTTATACTTATGTGACTCTTGTCAATGGGTATTGTATGGAAAAGAGATTAAGAGAGGCAAAGTTGGTTTTGTCGGAAATGAGAGATATGGGATTGAGGCCTGATTTGATTGGGTATAATGCTTTGATTGATGGGTTTGTGAAACAAGGTGATGTAGAAGAGGCTTTGAGAATTAAGGATGAAATGGTTACTCATGGCATTAGGATAGATCGGGTCTTATATAACATACTTCTTAATGGGCTTTGCAGGGCTGGTAAGATGGAGAAGGCAAGGGAAGTCATGAATGAATTGGTAAGGACTGACATAGGACTTGATTCGAGAATTTACAGTTGGTTAATTGAGGGTTACTGTCGGGAGCATGATATGATTCGTGCTTTTGAATTGCTTGATGAGTCGAAGAAGAGGAACTTAGCACCCACAAAGGTAACTTACAGTGTAATAATTAATGGGCTTTGTCAGTATGGAAATCTCCGACAGGCCAATACTGTACTGGGGGAAATGATTACAAGGGGTTTGAAGCCAAATGCCATTATCTATACAGCACTAATTTCAGCACACACTAAGGAAAGTAGATTTGAAGAAGCAAGGAGAATGTTGGAGAGGATGAAAGAGTGTGGGATTATTCCTGATGTATTTTGCTACAACTCTCTCATAATAGGCCTTTGTAAAGCTAAGAAGATGAAAGAAGCAAGGACTTACTTGGCAGAAATGTTGGACAGAGGATTAGAGCCAAATGCATATATTTATGGAGCTTTCATCTATGGTTATAGTGAGTCTGGGGAGATGCAGATGGCTGATAGGTACTACAGTGAGATGCTAGGTCATGGTGTAGTACCTAATGATGTAATGTATAGAGCCTTGATTGATGGGCATTGCAAGGAGGGGAACATAACAGAAGCCTTCTTAAAATTCAGATTTATGCTGGCGCGAGGTTTTCTACCAGATGTTAAAACTTACTGTGTGCTTATCAATGGTCTCTCGAGGAATGGAAAAATGGAAGAAGCTCTTGGGATCTTCTCAGAGCTTAGTGAGAAGGGTTTGGTTCCTAATGTTTTCACTTACACCTCTCTCATGACTGGTTTCTGCAAGCAGGGTGATGTAGAGAAGGCTTTTCAACTTCACGAAGAGATGTGCAAAAAAGGCGTAAATGCAAACATTGTTACTTATAATGTCTTAATTGGTGGGCTACAAAAGGCAGGTGACATTGAAAAGGCTAATGAGTTATTTTCTGGCATCTTGGATAGAGGCTTGACTCCCAACAGTGTGACATATGCTAGAATCATTGATAGTTATTGCAAATCCGGTAATGTAAATAAAGCATTACAATTATTTGATGAAATGCCCTTAAGAGGTATCCCTCCAGATAGTTTTGTGTACAATGTCCTTCTCAGTGGATGCTGTGAAGAAGGAAATTTGGAGAAAGCTCAGGAACTATTTCTAGATATGCTGCATAAGGGCTTTGCCACTAGTCTCTCTTTCAACACTTTGATTGATAGGTTCTGCAAGAGTAAAAAGCTACAAGAAGCAAGTAATTTGTTGGAGAAAATGTTAGAAAAGCAGGTCATGCCTGACCACGTTACCTACACAACTCTGATTGATCGGCATTGTAAGGCTCGGAATATGGAGGAAGCAAGAAAGCTCTTCTTGGAAATGCATGCAAGGGGTCTAGTACCAACCACCAGAACTTACTCGTCACTTCTTCATGGCTACAACTCAATAGGAAAAAGATCTGAGGTTTTCCCTCTATTTGAAGAGATGGAAGCCAAGGGGATTAAGCCTGACAAGATCACCTACTATGAATTAATTGATGCTCACCGTAAAGAAGGGAACTTGATGGAAGCGTTAAGGTTGAGGGATGAGTTAAATAAGATGGGTATGTCCATGAAGTTTGGTGCATACAATTCTCTAGTACAAGCATTATGTACAAAAGAAGAATTTTCAGAAGCATTAACTTTACTTGATGAAATGGGAGAGCGAGGGCATAGGCTCAGCTTTGCTACATGTAGAACCATAGCTTGTGGTTTTCAAAGAGTAGGCAATATGGAGAAAGCTGCAGCAGTTTTGGAGCGCATGCTGGGGTACGGATGGGTTTCAAATTCTGTGAGCTTAACTGACTTGCTAGATCATAATGAACATGGTTGGAAGCCTGAGGAGTCCAACAAGCTCCTAAATCAAATGGCATAGAGAAGTTCTTATTCAGGTTGGCACAATTTTAAAACTGCCATATTGCTTCTCCTTTGTGGTGCTCAGTAATTGTGGCCCTTATACTCATTGGAGATGCTTTGGCCTCAAGAGTACACCAAAAATGGGGCTAGCTAGGCATGCCAGCTCCCAGTGCTGTGTTTTCACTCCAAGTGGCTGCTTACTATATTCTGCAGCCATGAAAATTGTTGCTTCCAACTGAGGCAACATAAATGCTAGTCTGCTAAAGGTAATGATTTGCCAATTGCCTTTTGGTCTGATGGAAATTCCACCCTTGTGGTGGGCATATGTCCTTGGTTCGATCCCTGGCATCTTCATCTAGCAACAAGAAAAAAGAAGGTAATGAAAACTTATTTTCTTCTTCATTTCAGAACATTTATGTTGCATGAGTAGATTAGTCCATTGACTCATAATCTGATTACAATTTACAGGTTTGACTCTGTTTAAGTTAGCAGTTATCACTCTGGGAAGATTAGATTTTTTTGTTCATTATACAGCCAATTGAGCTTTTGAATTTAACCTGTAATTGCTTGTTATAATAGTGAAAGAGCTCCTTGGTAAATCTTGAACTTACTAAGGAATACATTGATTTCATTGATTGCTGTTTGCAATTTTTCCAGCCTTCTCTTGGCAACAACTTGCATTCCTTCTGTATGCAACAATGATATGAATTTATTTTATTTCTTATTTTTAAGATTTTTATTTTTTCGATAGGTTAAAAAAGTGATGTTAAGAATGGAATGTTAAAAACTTGAGTTCCTTCTGTACGCAATGATATTGAAAAATTCCTTTATCCCTTGTGAAGTCCACTAATGATTAAGAATGTAACGTCGTGTCATTTTCAGATAATAGCTCATTATTTCTTTTGTTCCTCCTATTCGGACCTATTCCTGCTTTTAACTTGTTAAGGTAGCTGCATTGTGAAATCATCAGCTGCATGATGTACCATAGAGGGAAAGCCAGTTGTAGTGTACACTTATTATTGATTAGAGGTGTTTCAGCAAACTCATGTTGAAGAAGTTGTGCAGGTTCTTGGTTAGACACCAAAGTATAAAATTGATGATCAGAAAATGTCAAACTTTGCATCGTACTCTCTCTGTCTCTGTCTCTGTCTCTCCATGTGTGTGTGTGTGTGTGTGTTGAGTTCTAGGAAAGATAGACAGTGTCTTATTAGAGATCAATTCTTTTCTCAATATTATCAATCTCCTGTGTTGATGTTATTGCCTTGTTGGAAACCAATCAGATCATAACTGTCTAAATATAAGCTGATTGTACCTCATTGAATTAAATATGATAAATTCAGCCACAACCCATGGTCATTGCACTAATGCCTTTGTGAGGATAAGGATAAGGTGTCTCACGCATCAAAGATTATATAATAACTTTTTTTTGGATTAATATTTCGAAAATCCCACCGATAGATTATTTCTTAACATGGGTACCAAATTTCATGCCAATTGGAAATGATTTACTATTTGATCTAGAAAACCATATTTTATGCACAATTTTAAATAAAAATTTTGAGTTTTAAACATTTTATAAATGACATGGTTATTGATCTCAAATCATTTTGAAATTTTACAAGCATGTTGAGTATAAGTGGAAAATCTAATCTAGTGGTGGATCTGTTTAATTTCACTTTCAATAAAAAATATATTAAGTGATGTAACATAACTTATAGTTATACTCCTAGTTTAATTTCACCTTCAATTGTTGGCCTCCAATTTCAGTTCTTGGTTCCCTAAAAATTCGATGTGGTGAAATAGAAACTACATATAATGGCTAAAGAATTAATTTGAAGTTGAAATAGATTAAAAATAAACTGAACCTGCTGGTATATTTTTATTAAAACATTTAAAGTCACATATATGCCTAAGAATTTCAATTTCTCTCCCTTGTACAGTTTTTAATCTATAGCAGGGAGGCATTTCCCCATTTAATCATGTTCTGTATACAATGCATACTGCTCTGGTATGCATGTGAAAAAAAAGAAAAAAAGAAAAAAGAGAGACTTTGACTGATATGTATCAAATATCTAAGGAAGAATTGACGTGTTAGGAAAGAAACTATATCATCTTCTCAAATTTTTCAAGCTTCTTCACCCTTTGCATGGACCTAACAAGCAATGCCATAAAAACTCCTGGATTTTGACAAATAAATGATTTTCAGCACATGAACTGATGGATGTAAAACAAAGATAAAGCATGAGAAGAACAATGTCTTGATGGTGAAAGTTTCTGATTACCTGCACCAATGAATGATCCATTTGCAATCAATTGACTACCTTGACTGCTGAAAGTGACCCCAAGATTTACAAGGGTGCCTCCCAACACTGTATACATAGTTGCCATTTGTAGTACGGTTGCTTTTCGAGCTGCTCTTTCGGACTGGAAAACATAGATTTGTCATTTCAATAGAGAGAGAAGCGTATGTTAGAACTACTATATGAAAAGAAGGGAAAAATATACAGTTGGTCCGTAAACTTTGACCTATTGAGTGATTTATCCTTGAAGTTTATTATTATTTTTTTTTACAAGCTTGAAGTTTATTAAATGAACGTTTTTATTTCTTTAGATGATTTGACCAAACTAAAAACTGACACCATATCATTCCATTGAATACATCAAGGGACTAAATGTGATCACTTTGAATTTGTTAAGAACCAAAAGCAAAACCTTTTTAAGTTGTTAGGGACTTCAAAAAAAAAAAAAAAACACTTCAAACTTAAAGACTAAGCTAGTCCATTGTCTAAATTTTAGGAATCAACAACCTATTTTGACCCTAGAAAAGGATTCTTGTGTGCACGAGATCTACAAAAATGGATTATTATTATTATAGAAAGTACTAATATCTAACAAATATCATTTGAAAGTGTTGAGAGATACCTCAAGCACCCGGACTCGGAGTTTCAAGTCCCCTGACTCAAGCTGTTTCACAAATTCCTCTATCCGCTGAACTCTGTATGGCATGGACATGGTATAGGTTCTGGCCTGAAAATACATACATAGATGCTATTAACGACAATGTGTATGGACATTTAACATTATGTTATACTCTTTTAAGTGGCTTCACTTGAAAGTTTCCTAGAACAGGACATGAAAAAGAAAAAAAAAGTATCTATTTTGCTAAAACCAGAACAAGAAACTGAAAGAACGGGGTAAACAAATAAGATGCAGTACATCATCAGCTTGCTTCCTAATTTCCTCCACAAGTTGTGTCCCAGACCGCTGCTTCTGTCTTATATCTAAAAGCTCCTGTACGTAGTGAGGAGCATTAGAGCTACACTTCAAATGTGTGGCTAAAAGCTAAAAAGGCTGTTATGAGCAAGGGTGTGAATTATAATTGTTTGGCAAAGGTATGGAACCTGTGCATACGGCGCAGCAATCTTTACAAAGGAAAAATCTGGATCAAGGATGTATCCTATACCTGTATGCAAAGATTGTTAGTCAGGAAAGAGCAAAACATCAAAGTAGTTCTGAAACTTCTTTGCTTGAAAAAAGAATTATTGGTTTTGTTCCGCTTAATTGGGTAGAGCTTCACTTCCAATATATCAGGATTAAATAAACACATTTCAGATTTTGGTAGTGAAGTCACAGAGAGAGAGAGAGAGAGAGAGAGAGAGAGAGAGAACCTTCAAGAGTTGAAAATGCTCTTATGACAAAGGTAAAGGTGGATGGAAATCGAAATGGCTGATCTTGTGCTATTGCGAATAAATCCTGCCAAAAAAACCACCATATTTCACCAACTGTGGTCATTAATGTGTCATTTGTGCCACTAAGAAAGAAAGAGTCATCGCCTTATGTTTTCCCTTACTAACAGATCAACATTAATTAGAAAATTCAAAATTTATGCATTTCCATCACACTTAATGATGTAAGACACCAAGACACAATTCCATTTACCAGGGGTTTTTTTTTTTTGGGGGGGAGGGGGGGGGGAGTGGTGTGGTGGGGTGGGTAACTGAACATTTTAATTTCTCAGAACCATAAAAAGACAAATTAAAACAAACAAAATATCTATAATATCCTTCTTGTCTCTAAAGAAGATCCTGATTAATTTGTGGTCGGCACAATCATATCTGGTTTTAATATGTTTCTCTGCCCCTTTTTAAATATGGAGTCAACATTAGCTCAAATTTTATAAGGATAAAATACAGCCTGGGTTGTGATTTACCATTATTCACAAATTTATCATTTAAGGTTTTACATGGTTCCATGTTTTTTAATAAAATCCTTGCATACCTCCCCAATTGCAGCCAAAGTCTGCTGCTGATCTGGTGTTTGGCTTAACAAATTATCCAAGAAAAACTGCACAGATCTCCTAACCTAGGAATAGGGAAAAAAAGAGATTAACTTCTGAGATGAATGATACCAATTTCTTTGAAGCCCAAATATGCTAGAAATCAATTCTGTTCTAAATGTTGCTAGGTATAGCAAGACCGTTACCGACGACATGTCTCCTGTGGGCTGGAGTGCTTCAAGATCTATAAGGCTTTGTATCACCTGCATGGTTGCTGCTGGTCAGTTTAAGCCAATACAGCAAAACCTGGCAAGCTAATGTACTTGAAGTGTTTCTATTGACATTTATTGCATAATAATGTAGTCTGTTAATGCATAAACCACCTAAGTAGAAAAGATATATTTGAAAAGAAAAAGACTATTTGCTTCAGCTATTTAAAACTATTAATTGTAATGTAACAAAAATTTGCACAAAATTATTTCGTATAATGTTCATATACATGTCCAGTTGAGAGTAAGGATTTTTACAGACCTTTTCATGCTTAATAATATAAGAATGATGCTAATATTTGGCAATGGGAGATTCATTGTGAATATCATTAAAGCTATAATTATTATCTATGTTTTGCATACATAATGCAAACTTCATAATTGGGGGTGAAGCGTTCCTGAATATCTTTGCATCACAGAAGGACATGATATAGGTTGAAAGTAAATACATTCCAGGCATTGCATGTTGTGGGAAGAATTAGTAAAAATTAATTACCAGAATATAAACAAATGAACAAAAAAAGGCCATAACTGGTTTGCTTCATATGATGATGTTAAAAGATTGAAAGCAGACCTTCTTTGCATCTTTCTCATAAACTGCATAGAAAAGTTCAAGCAGTCTCTCCCGGGTGAAAGATTTGATTTCTCCCATCATACCAAAATCATAGTAGATGATTGCTTCATCCACATCAATAGCAAGATTTCCAGGGTGAGGATCGGCATGAAAGAAACCAGTTTTTAGTATCTGAAAAAATAAAAGGGAAAACTCCAGTAACTGAAACACTAGTACACTAATATGAGAAAGCAACTAATGCATACATCAAATTGTAGTCTAAAAATTAAAAGAGGCATGTTGAGGAATTTATGCAGTGCTTCAAGTACAAAATAGTCATTGTATTCAAAATCAGGAACAATTAAATCATATTAGTTGGTATAGATAAGAAGAAACTTGACCTGAATTAAGTAAGCTTCAATACCACGTGATGATATTCGTGACCGATTATAACCCCGTGAATCTAGCATATCTAGCCGATTTATCTTAATCCCTGGCCATGAAAGTGACAATAAAGACAATTTCACACCAAAATCAAAACAATAAGGTGGCTTAATAATGTAGAACAAGCGATATCCTCTTAAATCAAAATAAATGCATAAGTTCAGATTCTAACCTGGTAAGTACTCCAAGGTCAACACCTTTGTGGCAGTATAATCCCAATAAACCAGCTATAATGCACAAAAAAAAAAAAAAAAAAAAAAAAAAAAGGTTTTAAACATACATATTATATTTTCTATAAATTCTTTAAGTCCCTAGTTATATAGTCATAAACAATCTGACAGAAATAGAAAATCTATATGATGTAAGCATTAGTTCTCTTTAGTCTTGATGCAAGAAACATACAGGTACTCGGACCCACTTTATATTTCGAAAATCTCGACGGAATCTATCTGCATTCTTCCCTTCATTTATGTAATCAATTTCTTGATACAAAATCCTGTAAGTAACACAAGCCCAAGATTATCTTTAGAGCATCACAACTTACAAAGGGGAGTATTGAAACTTTTTCTTTCATGAATAAATTTGTTAAAATGGTCCAATCTAACAGAATGTTAAGTACGTGTCAAAAAATCTAACAGAATCTTAAGCATCATTATAAAATAAGATTCATCAACAAATGCGAGTATTGGCCATTACTTTGGATCTGAGGTGCTTAGGCAAATTAACAGAGAGATAGTTCCTATCTCTTTGCTTATGCGATTTACATCATACTTTAACTCTAAAATGCATCTCTTAAGAAATTAACATAGCAACTAATAGAAGCTTGCTACTTACGTGGAACATTCTTCATATATGCCGATCCAATCTCTTGTTGGACCACCAAGAGTTTCACTTCTCTGAAAATACTCTGCAATTAGCTTTAGATTTCCTGAATGATAGCAGCAAAGATTATGATAAACACCTAAAATTGCTGAATTCCAATGAGTCTTCACAAAAATACATACAAAAAATATGAAAGCATGTCACTTAACCAGATCTATAGCTTCACAACACCTGAAAGCAGTCAGTCAATAAAATATCATCCATATGACTGCACGAAGATTGATATTTGATAATCAGTAGTCACTGCAGGTGTTTTCTGTTGAGTCTCACTCAAAATCCCATCATTTGGGTTGTCAACAAAAAACTTAACCCCATTATTAATGCATGTCAAAAAGTCACACCTGCAGTAACTCTCTAATTACAATTATCATGGGTACCTCTTTGTGCAGTCAACTCCCAATAACGATTCAAAGTTCCATGGCGCAATTTAATATCAAAGAACCTCTGCAATTCCAAATTGATAAAAGCTGAAAGGTTTACCACTAGTAAACAGTTCTGTACACATGTTTTCTTAAATGAATATTTTAAGAAATTTTCACTGGTCTACTATGCATCTATAAATAATTTATACTAAAAAAGGTTGATGAGACCATGAGACCAAAGAAAAAACAGGAAATGAGAAAACAAGCAACAACATCTATTATACCATAATGACAAGCAACTAAAAATCACCATGGTAAGAATGAAAATGTGCATTACTTACGTAAGTCAATGTCAAAAAGCTTCTTGAGACCAGGTCTCTGAACTTTCACCACTACTTTCTCTCCATTATGAAGGATAGCCCGATGGACCTAGAGACAGGATTCTCAAATTTCAATCAGAAAAAGTGAAAACTCTCAAGGAATAAATAAATATTCAGAGAACCAATCTAAAGAAATCATGAATGGTCATAACTTGATAAATTACGACTTAAATGAGCATAGAAGTAGAAGCAATAAACCTCAACCAAAAAGAAAGATAAGAGCAGCCATCAGAATTTTCCAAGTTTTCCTCCATTAAAGAAAGAGAAGATAAGGCTACCATCATTCCATCAATTTTTTTTTTTGTAAAACTGTCCTATGTATCCAGATTTTTCTGAGGATTGTCTTAATGTTGTGTATGATATACACATTTATCATAACATACTTCAAGCTACTTAAAGTGAAACATCATAGAAAAACTTCTAGCAATTTGCAAGCATTGACTAATCAAGTACAACATATAGAAATGAATCAAACACCTGACCAAGACTAGCAGCAGCAATTGGCTGGTCCTCAAACTCCTTAAACAATATGTTGATGGGAGCTCCAAGCTCACTCTCAATGAAGCTTCTTGCTTTCACTGGTGAGAAGGCAGGGACCTTATCCTGAATTATATTTAAAAATCATATACATTCAGTAAGACAAAATAAAAAATTAAGGATTATCATATCATGTAGATATCAGTATGTCTGCATTTTAATGCATAAAGAAGTGAGAGGACATAGCATGTTTAGAATTGTTACACTAGAAATCAAAATCTACCTGCAATTTTGCAAGCTCATCCACAAATTCACTTGGGAATAGATCTGACCTTGTTGAAGACAATTGTCCAAGTTTAATAAAAGTTGGACCAAGCTGCAGCACACACTCCCTTAGCCATGAGGCAGTCTTTTGCCTTCTTTTTTTCTGATATAGAAGAAATCTTATAAAAACTTGAGGCAAAACGAAAAACAAGGTGCATGAAACCAAGAACTACTTGGAGATCAGGCCCAGAATGAGAAAATTAGTGTAAAAAGCTCTGTATTATGTCATCTTGATTAGGAGTCAGCATAGCAGAAAGCAATAACAGCTGCAGTAAAGTTCCACAATTCACCTGCTTATCTTCTGTGAAGCCTCCCAAATATGCCCATTTTGCATTGTCAAACAAAACACGGACTCGCAAAGATAGAACAAAAGACCAAACATCTATACTCCTTTGCACCGAATTATACCTTTCATTTGCCCAGCTGAAACCTTCATCTGAGGGCAAAACCTTCAGCTCCTCCACAGGTGGGAGTTCTTTGGAATCCCTAACTCTTGGGGTTTGTACAAGGGATTGAGTAGATTGTTTTCTAACTAGATTTGCTCCATTAACAACTTGCCTTGAACCATTTACTACATCTACTTTATTAGTGGATGGAGTCTTTCTTTTTATTACTTCACTAGCTGGTACCATTTTAACAGCTCGCCCATTGGTAACTAATTTCGAGGGTACTGGTTCTGTTTGTTTCATTTTCACATCAAAATTGTAAAACTTATCAGTCCTAGGTGGATTATGTGTTGATCTGTCAAACTTTGAAGCTTTATGAGCAGAAATTGAGCTTGAGAAACTGAGGTTGTGTAGTGTTCTTCCTTGATTTATTGACTCCATATTGTGGCAATAACAGCTGTGAGAAGCCAGTATTGCCGCCATTGAAGATTCAGATACCTGCAGTTTACATTGAATTGTGAAGCAGTATGCTGAACAGTGAAATTGAGAAGTGAAAGATCCAAAATTTGATATATAACCAAGCAAACCATAAAATTCCAACCAACCAACTCAGAAATAATAAGAACTTGATAACTAATATTAAAGTTGAAACCTCCAAGTCCCAAAAAAACAACCTTAACTATGACAGCAATCCCAGAATCTTTAACTTGAAACCAGACAGGTCCTCAGTACAATTGAATCATTTTCTAAAGTTTCTGCCCAGGGGGTTGGGATTCATTGAACTAAATTATCACTTTTATTTGACTGCACATCCAGCTATATTCTTATAAAGAAGAAGCAATATACAATCATATAAGGCAAAGTCAAATTTAACATCTGATTATTTGATTAACTGCGAATTCCTCTAAATCACTCAAACCTTAGATAGTAATTCCAAGCAACAACAAAGGAAGAGCTCTATTGCTGGTTCGGAATCAATAGCAAATGAAAAGAAACGATAAGAACATAGCAGAAATGGACAACTGAAATCATATGCATTCCATTTCTTTTGTTCTTCAGAAAAAAAAAAAAAAAATGGTTAAAAGAAAATCAACCCAACTTATAATTAGTCGTGAACAATCATATCACCAATCAAATATATGTAGACTTAATCAATTTTCCCAGGAACCAATGAGAACCCAGATGAAAAAACTCACTGTGTAAGAAAGATTCACAGCCAAATCTTCAATACTTCAACCAAATGAACAACTGTATGAGTATGACCCTGAATTTGGGTGGAGGGTGAGCTTGAATAATGGAAAAGGGAATAAGAGCGAGCAGGCAAAACTAAACTTCAAAGTCAGAAATAGGTGCAACAAGGAAAATGCACATATTGTCACTGGGGGTGTGGAATTCTAAATTTTCGTGCGGTCTGTCCTCCCAACTCCAAGGGACTGTTTGGACTTTGGACTTGAATTGCAGTCAACGACAAACATGTAAGTATCTTCGATTACCTCCGTTCAGATTCCTCATGCGTGTTGGGTTCTCCAACATTCGTATAAACTTCTCTCGTGTTTGGCTGTCATTTGTCGTTGTCACGTGCCCTTTTCCATTCCTTACTTCTAACTGATATCATCTCATTCGTACACCACATTTTTCTCCGTAATAATTTTAGAAAACAAAGTCTAACATCCACCCGTAATCATCGGATTATCTAAAAAATAAAAAAGAGTTTACTATACAACTTTAGGAAGAGCAAGAGATTACAACCGCACCAATTTCACTCTATAAGTGTAAGTGTTTGTAAAGTGTGAGGAGTAAAAGTCGAGGTTTAAGTCTCTAAAAAGGAGTTTCACACATATATACACTTAGATTAAACTAAAGTAAAATTTATATATTATATAAAAGAAAAAAGAAAAAAGAAAAAAATAGCACAAGATTCTATAAAGTGACACATTCCTTAAATCTCTCTCAAGCTTTCACGTCATCAAAATTTGCATTTATATCAAATTTTGAGTTCATTGAATGTGTCAATAAAAAAAAAACACATTAATTATTTATAGATGTGCACTAACTATATATATATATATATGGAAAATGCTAATGAATGCTCTTAGAGTATTGGTTAATAATCTATTTAAAGAAAGTTTTTATGAAAAAAGAACAAAAATGTAATTAATGTTTTGATATTTTTTTTCATTTTCCGTAAAACTGGTGTCAAAATTTTTCTAAAATGAATTGTTAATAAATACCCTAAAGGGACTCGTTAGCATGATCATATATATATATATAAAGCATTTTATATGTTTTTTTGGGGAGACCATGCAGTTCTGCCATATGGGGCTTTATTAGAGTAATTTTTTATTTAGCTTTCCACCTCACATTTTTTACATATTTTAGAGTATAATAAAATTATATTAGTATGATATTATTATTTTCACTAAGTGTTTAACCTACCACTATCATACTTAAATAATGTAAACACGACATCATAAATTTTTTATAATATTTCTATAAGCCAACTAAACATTAACATTATATTATAAAATAAAATAGAAAAACTATGCTAACTCCAATGCATTGAAGAAACAAAAACTATGATTAAACAAATAATCAACTTATTAAACCACATAATAACTAATTTATAATTTTATAACATTCACTATATGGTCTAAATTCTTCACCCCCTTAATTTTTTTTATTACATCATCAGTTTAATAAAAACTTCTTCATGTTATCGCAAAATTACTTCATGTTATTACTTTAAAATATTTTGAATATTCTATATTAAATTCTCACATGGCAGCTTACAGCATTATTAGTGCATAGCGTGAGACCATTGCTAGTAAATAAAAATGATGCGTCCAAGGCCGGCTCAACCCAGAAGGTGCTTAGGCTATAGCTTAAGGCTCCCAAGTGAAAGAAGACTCCAAATTTTAACTAATAGAACCCTAAATATTAGTCAATAAATAAAAATATATACTTTTTATCAATGATTTTTTTTTTTTTTTTAGTTAAAGTAATTACAATTTTTACAACATAAAGTATAAAAACTAATGTAACAATCAATGAGATGAGTGTATTTCAACTAATATAAATACATATTCTTTAGACACACTGATGCACGTTTACAGTTTAGCCCTATAGTAATTTATTTGATATCACTGCACCTCTTAGCTCTTCTCTTAGCAATAAGTGGGTTGATGTGATATCCTATTGATTCACTTTTGTGCGTGCTTAGATGCTCTTTTATTTTTTTGGGTAAATGTTAATAATTTACATTTATTATAATTTAGAAATATATATATATATATATATATATTTTTCAAATCAACAAAAATGATAAACTAGAGATAAGTGGTAACTGTAATTTCTTTTTTGAACGTGAAGGGAAAAAAATTGTAAATTTTAGGAGTTCTCTTTTTGAATTCAAAATGAAATTTGTTATTTAACATTTATGATCCTATTTCTAAATGAAGTTAACCTTCATTAATGAGGGTTTTTGAATCACATAAAAATTCAGTTGAAAGAAGGGAATCATCTTTTATATATATATATATATATATATTAATCAGCTTGACTTTTTTTATTATTTGTTATTAGTATTAAAGAAAACACAACAAAAAGCAAGAAAAATAGATTTTCAATAAATGTTATTTAATTAATATTTAAATATAAGATGAGAAAAAGGTTCCCCTTAAAGTTTTCACCTTAAATTCCAAAATTGGTTAAGCCGGCAAAAATTGGATGCGTCCATGTAAAAATGACAGTTCATTAATCCCAATTGACAACTTCAAAATTGTGGCAAAAATTATGTCTATGGTCTAAGACACAACTTTTGTCATAAATGCTAATTAATTGGCTCTTTTTAAGTAAGGGTCATGTTAACGGGCGCCTCTAGAGTAATTTTTAATAAATCACTTTAGTAAAGTTTTTATATTACTTTTATGGGAAATTAAAAAAATTATCAAAACATTAATTACTTTTTTTTTCCCATATAAATTTCCAAAAATGGTATACTGCATTCACATCAGTTCATATATAATAGAAAAAATTTATAGAATTTACATAGTATTGTCTAAAAATGTCTCACATCAATCTATGTATAATTGTATAAATTTACAAGTTTACTACAGTAATTGTGTAAATTTAAAAATTTACACTAACACTATTCATTTTACATTTAGTTGTTTATTTTTATTATTATTTTTTTACGTATCTTGAGGATGAAAGATGAAGAAGAGAATGGATGTGGTTGTTCAGTGTGAAAAAAGAAAAAAAAAATTTAAAAATCAAGAAAAAAAATAATATTTTTAATGAAATGTATTGTAAAATAGATAATATGATATGTGGTGTTTTGAAAAGAAAGTACATAAAATAGAAAAAGTAAGTTCTTATACTAAAATAGATTGAAATATTTTCACAAATTAATGAATAAATGTTAACTTTTCCTTTTAAGCAGTCGTACAGGAAATATCCCAATCTCTTTTGTCCCTAATTTTGACTTTTGAGGTTAAGGACAGACATTTATGGTACCAATTTTCCTTTGTTGTTGGGGCAAAAAAGTAATGTCAATGGTAGGTTCAAATTTGAACCAATAACAACTAACCACATATGATTTGTTGTAAAAATATTATAGACGTAGCACTTTTCTACTTGTATTTTCTATATATAAAAAGAGCCAATAGCTTTTCTATAGTAACTTTTTGATTTGTTCAATAAACTAAGGCAAAACTCACAATTTATCTCTTTTGTTTTGGCCCTTTTTTTTTAATTTATTTAAACACCCAGTTTGGTTTGAAACATATATATATATATATATATGATCTGGCACAATTTTTCTTTTAAATTTTAAAATAATAAAATATTGACACATCAAATTATCATAATATTTTCTCAATTTTTAAAGTGTCAGTTCCTTATTAGTTAATATATATATATATATATATCATATTGGAATCAATTACATAAAAAAAAAAAAAGGTATTGTGAAAATATTGTGGCTTTTTTTTTGTATTTCTAGAATTTTTTTGTCAATTTTATTGAGCTAAAATTCATTATTTCAAAAGCAAGTTTCTTGAGTTGACTTTTTGTATTTTTGCTTCTTTTTTTAACACACCATTTTCTATACATAAAAAGAGCCGTGTTAATTTCTTATATGTCAAAATAAAATAATAAAATATCATACTGAGATCAACCATAACTAAAAATAAAGATATTGTGAAAAAAAAGTGTTATATCTACAAAATTTTTTACAACATTTTCATAGCAAATCTTAGGTGGTAAATTGTTATTCTAATTTAAACTTACTAATAAAATTACTTTTTTGCCCACCCGTAACAACTTACTACTTATGATTTGTAATGAAAATGTTGTGGACATAGCATTTCTCTTATGAAAATGTTAAGACATATTGTTATTATCACAATATTATCACAACTGCTGAGATGTCAATTCTTTACAAGTTAAAGTAAAATATAACAAAGTTTTAAAGTATTATGAAAATGTTGTCCCATTCTTTGTGTTTCTAGAATTTTTTTCTTATTAGTTAATTTTTGTTGAGCCAAAATTCACTATTTTACGTACAGTTTTCTTGGATTGAATTTTTGTACTTTTTTTGTATTTTTTTCTTTAGGCATCAATTTAAGTAAAAACGCATAGTTTTACACACACACACACACACACACACACCCCCCCCCCCCCCCCCCCCAACAAACTTAGGATTAAAAAACTTTTTATCCTTTATGTTTGAGATAATTCACAATTTTTTCTTAAACTTTAAAATCAAGCAATTTCTCCTTTAATATTTTGGAAAAGAACAAATATATCATAATTTTATTCTCTCAATTAAACCCCAATGAATGCTTATGATTTTTAAAATATTCTATTTTGTAATATCTAAAATACTCTCACTAAATTTTAACATCTCAACAATTTTCTTCATGTATTTTGAGTTTTAAATGGTAATAATGCTTAGAAAGGTGAAATGTTAATATAAGGTGTTTTATTTGTTACCTAGAGAACATCAATTTTTTATGTTTAAATGTTTGAAACTTATAATTTATCTAATAAAAAATTTGATGACACATGTTTTTTGTTATCTTTTTCTTTTCTTGCCTAAAATGGGTGTTCATTAAAAACTAATTAAGCTAAAGATTGCACCTAGAATCATGTAGAATGATAAAGAAGAAAGTATGAATGACAAAATTTTCATTTTGTATGGTTGAAAGTATTTGATGAAGAGTTTCAATTGTAGCATATGACATCATTCATTATGAAAATTTAAATATTGTAACAAGGTTTTAGCAAACTTAGTTGCTTATTGTTGAAAGATGATAATATTTGTTGTCATTCTTAAAAGTTTTTAATGAGTGGATTTGCCTTTAGCAAATAGGTATCAAAATTCTTATACGAATGAGATTAACTTTGTTTGACATATATTTTATATGTATATAGTTTTATACTTCCTCAAATAAAAATTTTATCTTAATTTTCTCATTCAAGAAGTAACACATGTCTTGCACGTGCCATCCACACTAGTATTTCTATAAAGGATAAGACTTAGGTACAATACTTAGATGCTGTTCTTTAAGTTCTTCTCTTAAAATTTTGCCATGTGGATTTTTTCTCATGGGGTGAAAGTGTATTTTTCAGTTAAGTAGCCACATGACTAAATCTTAAGAGATAAACCTAATGAACTGTTGGGGTATGCCCTAAAATCCAATTTATTGGCATGTCATAAATAATTAAATTGTTTAATTATATGAGACTATTTATAAATGAACTAATGGGACATTATCTTAGTTCATGAGATACATAGAATGTGATTTAGTCACAGAAGATATAAGTCACAAGTTCTTTGTGAACTTCGAATTTTAGTTTGTAGTCGGCGACGAAATTGGGCATTTCATCTGCGAAGACTATAACATATCAACTAAGATGATTTGTCTTAATCATGGAAGTGGAGACTTCTAGTTGATATGTTGATATGTTTTAAGAGTTAAGACATATTGAACTGGACTGCTATGAGATTTATTATTTTCCTAACGAATGTCAAATGAATAATAAATCTCACAACTTCTATTTACATCAACTCTAAATCTTGAGTCCTATAAAAAAAAAAAAAAAAAAAACTTTAAATCCTAAGAGAATAATGAACATGATCATGAGCTGTAGGTTGCTTTGATATATCAGGAGTGAGATCTAAAGTCATGATCAAAACCTCTGTATGTTGGGCAGCTGTATTTAATATTGATAGAACATATATTCCTAAGATGGAATTCATAATCTCTTAGCGGAGATATAAAATATCTTGAGATAAGTTTAATGGGTTTGGTTATTCAGAGTGTTGGGCCCAACCACTTTAGTAAGGAGTTACTAAAGTATATATTTATGAAATTGGATTTCAGAAATATATGATGAATAACTTAAAGGATTACACTGGAGACTCAAGGATTAAGATATAGTAATTTTCAAAGTGGCAGTCAACATTCATGACTTTGTTGAACATGTTTCCGCCATGGCCAAGGAAAGCCTTGCTTTGATACCAAATGTTATGAACAGAGTTGTTGAATGGTTGAATTCGAGGACAACCAACCCTCCAAGAACAGAGAAAGATATGAACAGAGTAATAGAGAGAGAGAGAGAGAGATTGGAAATGAGAATTGAAGAATTGGAATTAGCAATGAATTTCTGATACAAGCTCATCTCTTCCCATCCTTTTAATACACTCTCCAAGCCTTGCTCTCTAACTGCCTAATTGCCAAGCCAGTTGTCAACCAGCTGTCACTAATCTAACAAACTAACCGTATTTGACTAACTCTTATTTGGGTACAATCACTAGTGCCAGCTCAGCATATAATGCCAATTAAGCACTTACACTTTATTATTCTAATATCAGTGTGCACCCTTGACAGCACCACCTGATGCACCTCCTGCTGCCCACCTCATCAGCTACTCCTATGTGCCTCATTAGCTACCAGCACATTCACCTCACCATCACTCCACATGCAGCATCACCAACATCACACACCATCCCTTATTAACATACTCACACTTACATAATCACACATTCTAACAATTGCGTCCCCTTCAAAACACCTTGCCCACAAGGTGAGGGAATCTCTGTTGCAGCACAAAAAGATTCTCCTAAGTAGCATCATCCTTGCTTTCATCTTGCCACTGCACTAGCACCTGAGTGATCAGTCTACTCCTCAGCTGATGTGACCTGGTAGCTAAACAGCCACTGGTTCAGGGTTAGGAATTTGATCCACAGTCACAGTAGGTAAAGAAGGCCTAGGAACCACCAGAGCACCCAATTTAGCTTTGAGATTGGAGACATGGAACACAGGATGGATTTGAGATCCTTCAGGCAAATCAAGCTTATAGGAAACCTCTCCCACCTTCTGCACAACCTGGTAGGGTCCATAAAAACGAGAGGCTAGCTTGCCAAACTTCTTGGACTGAATGGAGGACTGCTTGTAAGGTTGCAGTCTAAGGTACACCCAATCTCCCACAGCAAAGGACCTATCCACCCTCTTCTTATCAGCAAACCACTTCATTCTCTCTTGTGCAGCTACCAAATTGTGCTTGAGTAATGAAAACAGTTGCTGCCTATCTTGCAGAATTGAGTCAACAGCAGCCACCCTTGTAGTTCCTGGAACATAATCCACAAACTTGGGAGGAGGATATCCATACAGAGCTTCAAATGGAGTCAACTTAAGGGAAGAATGGAAGTTAGTGTTGAACCAAAACTCAGCCAAGGGAAGCCAGTCCACCCAAGTATGAGGTTTGTCAGCTGCAAAAGCTCTCAAATAATGTTCCAAACTTTTGTTCACAACTTCAGTTTGGCCATCAGTTTGAGGGTGGTAAGAAGATGACATAGCTAAACTAATACCTTGCAACTTCATTAATTCAGACCAGAATTTTGAGGTGAATACTGGGTCCCTGTCACTTACAATGGTGGAAGGCAGTCCATGTAACTTAAAAACGAATTGCATGAACAGCTGAGCCACCTTAGCAGCAGTGTAAGGATGAGTCAATGGAATGAAGTGAACATATTTGGTGAATTTGTCCACAACCACAAACACCACTGACTTCTGTTGAGATTTAGGCAGCCCTTCCACGAAATCCATACTAATGTCAAGCCAAGGTCTATCTGGAATAACCAAGGGCTATAACAATCCAGCAAGGAAGCAGGTCTCATTCTTCAACCTCTGACAGACATCACATTCCTTAACCAAAGTCTTCAAGTCCTTTCCCATTCCAGACCAATAAAAGTCCTTCTTAAGTCTATGGAAAGACTTTAAATATCCAGAATGACCCCCTAAAGGGCTCTCATATACTTGCTGCAAGACACGAGTCTTCAAAGACTGGTTTGAACTTCCCAAGTATAGTCTACCCTTATAAAACAACAAATCATTACAAAATGTGAATCCTAATGGAACATTCTGCCCTAATTTAATGGCCTGAATTGTTGGCTGGATCATTGACATAACTTGCTTTGAGATCATTAAGCCAACTAGGAGTAGGAAAGGAGATAATGCATAGAGTACCAAATCCACTGCAATCAGCATCAACATTCCCAGTATTTTCTCTTTTGGACAGGGCATCAGCAACTAAGTTTTCTTTACCATGCTTATACTCGACTATAAAGTCATAACCAAGTAATTTGGTAATCCACTTTTGCTAAGCAGGGGTACCAATCTTCTGTTCCAGCAAATATTTCAAACTTTGGTGGTCTGTTTTGATTACAAAAGGGCTTCCAAGAAGGTAAGGCCTCCACTTCTTCACAGCTACCACTAAAGCTAGCAATTCCTTTTCATAAGTGGAAGGGCAAGTGCTTTGCCCTTCAAAGCTTGACTGTGGAAAGCAATGGGCTTGTGGTTCTACATCAAGACAGCACCCACTCCCAACCCAGAAGCATCACATTCCACAACAAACGGTTTGGTGAAGTCAGGTAAGGCTAGCACAGGTGGACTAGACATAGCATCTTTGAGTACTTGGAATGCATGTGAAGCTGTAGGAGTCCAAGTGAATGAATCTTTCCTTAATAAAGCAGTCAAAGGGGCTGCAATTAAACCATACCCTTTCACAAACTTCCTGTAGTAACCAGTCAAACCCAAAAACCCTCTTAAGGCCTTCACATCATGAGGAATAGGCCACTGCTGCATAGCAGCAGTTTTCCTTGGATCTGTTTTCACCCCTTCACCAGAAATTAAATGTCCTAAATACTCTACCTCCTTACAAGCAAACACACACTTGGATCGTTTGGCATACAATTGATGATGCACCAAGGTTTCCAACACCAATTTAAGATGACCAACATGAGCAGCCAAATCCTTACTATACACAAGTATGTCATCAAAGAACACCAAAACAAATTTCCTTAAGTAAGGTTTGAAAACTGAATTCATGAGTGACTGAAAAGTTGAGGGTGCATTGGTTAAACCAAATGGCATTACCAAGAACTCATAGTGACCCTCATGAATCCTAAAGGCAGTCTTTGGAATGTCTTCCTCCTTCATCCTAATTTGGTGGTATCTAGATCTTAAGTCCAATTTAGAGAACACAGTAGCACCAAATAGTTCATCCAATAATTCATAAATGACATGTATGGGATACTTATCTTTAATGGTCTCTTGGTTCAAGGCTCTATAATCAATACACATCCTCCAAGAGCCATCAGCCTTCCTCACTAGAAGAACAGGTGAAGCAAATGGACTGCTACTATTCCTAATAAACCCCACAGACAGCAACTCCTTAACAATGTTCTCAATTTCATTTTTTTAGTAGTAGGGGTACCTGTAAGGCCTCTGAGATATAGCTTGAGCTCCCTCCTTCAATGTGATAGAATGTTCATGATCTCTTGAGGGAGGTAGACCTTCAGGAGTAGCAAAAACAGCTTTGTAATCTATTAACACAGCAACAATAGCTTCAGGAATTGGTAACTGTCCTTCTGCAGACAACAATTGAGACTGCAACTGGACTGAAATCTGGAGAATCAATCCTTTCTTCACTGATTGTTTCAAAAAATTATCACCATCTTGCATTTGTGAATTAGCACTCCTCAGCCCTTGTAATTGAACAGGCCTGTGACCATAAGAAAAACTCATGGTAAGCAATTTAAAATCCCACTGAATTACTCCCAAGGTTTCCAACCACTGGGTGCCCAAGACTAAGTCACATCCCCCCATTGATAGCACATGTAAGTGTACCAAGAATTCCTCTCCTTGCAACAAGATAGGTACTGCTTTACAAACACCCTGAGTTCTAATTACCTCACCATTAGCAACCTTCACTTCTAGAATTTAAGAAGTATCTATATGGATATGTAACTGTGAAACCAGCACAGCATCAATGAAATTGTGAGTGCTCCCTGAATCAACCAAGATCACAAAGGATTTCTGATTAATCTTTCCCTTGACTCTCATCGTTCCTGAAGTAGGAGTGCCACTTAATGCATAGAGGGTAATCTCTGCATCTTCCTGATCTTCTCCAACATGTCCACTCTGATCTGCATATCCATTTCACTCCAATTCAATTAGGTGAACCCTAGACTTTGCATTTTCTTGAGTCATTTCTACATAATCCAACAAGAATAACGTACCACTTTTGCACTTATGGCCAGGAGCCCACTTTTCATCACAATTATAACACAACCCCTTCTTCTTCCTTTCCTCCATTTGAGCAGGAGAAATCCTCTTAATAGGTAGCCTTGGCTTAGTCTCTAATAGGGGAGGAACTTTTGGAGGAGCTCCCAGAATCGAAGGCTTCCCTTGATCCCCTTGAATCTTGGAAAACTTCCTGCAACTCCAATTATACTCTTCCTGAATTTTTGCCAAACCAAAAGCCTCATTCAAGGACTTAGGATTCAGCATCCTCACTGGTAGCCTTATCTCATCTCTTAATCCGCTTAAAAAACAACTTAATTTGTGAGCTACAGATAAGCCCTTAATCCTATTGGACAACACCTCAAATTGGGCCTTATACAATGACATTGATGTAGTTTGCCTCAATCTAGTAAGCATTTCCATAGGATCATCATAAGCCGTAGTACCAAATCTAATATGCAAAGCTTGAATCAATGACTCCCAATCCGCGAAAAGACCTACCTCTTCACTATCTTGAAACCATATTAGAGCCTCTCCATCCATATGGAATGAAGCTAGCATCAATTTCTCAGCAACTGGTGTATTATAATACCTGAAGTATTGGTTGGCTTTGTAAACCCAACTTGCAGGGTCTTCTCCAAAGAACCTTGGAAATTCCAATCTCACCGTGCGAGTCATAGCCATTGTTGATGAACTTGCATTCCTGTGTTCACCAAAGGTTAGGGACTAAGGCCTACCACCTTGATCAGAACCACTTCTCTGCACCAGGATTGCTAATTGCTGATTCATCTCATTCATTGTACGTGTATGTACTCCTTGGACAACACGAATTTCTTGAATTTCTTTATCATGATGGCTACGCATTTCTTGAATTTCCTTCTCATGGTGATCACTTGAAGTTCTCAGTAAAGCTAGAGCCTCCTGGATTGCAGCAGTAGTTGAACGTGTTTCCGCCATAGCCGAGGAAAGCCTTGCTCTAATACCAAATGTTATGAATAGAGTTGTTGAATGGTTGAATTCGAGGACAACCAACCCTCCAAGAACAGAGAAAGATATGAATAGAGTAATAGAGAGAGAGAGAGATTGGAAATGAGAATTGAAGAATTGGAATTAGCAATGAATTTCTGATACAAGCTCATCTCTTCCCATCCTTTTAATACACTCTCCAAGCCTTGCTCTCTAACTGCCTAACTGCCAAGCCAGTTTTCAACCAGCTGTCACTAATCTAACAAACTAACCGTATTTGACTAACTTTTATTTGGGTACAATCACTAGTGCCAGCTCAGCATATAATGCCAACTAAGCACTTACACTTTATTATTCTAATATCAGTGTGCACCCTTGACAGCACCACCTGATGCACCTCCTGCTGCCCACCTTATCAGCTACTCTTGCGTGCCTCATCAGC
Source organism: Quercus gilva (assembly GCA_023621385.1). Lineage (NCBI taxonomy): Eukaryota > Viridiplantae > Streptophyta > Magnoliopsida > Fagales > Fagaceae > Quercus > Quercus gilva. The sequence continues at coordinate 74,019,407 of CM042476.1, forward strand.
TACCAGCACACTCACCTCACCATCATTCCACATGCAGCATCACCAACATCACACACCATCCCTTATTAACATACTCACACTTACATAATCACACATTCTAACAGTTTCCTTTTGGTCCCACTCCAAGCCACATACTAAGCCCAATTGGAATGGCCCAAAAGGCTAGCCCAATTAGATAATCAGTAAAATATAAGGAGAGAACCATACATAATTTCATAAGAGAGAATTTTTAAGAGTTTTCTTAAGGAATGAAATGGTGTGTATGTGAGAGTAAGTCACTCTCTGATTCTCCCCTTGAAAATTGATTGAGAGGCCACACTTCTTGGGCATTAAGTGGAATTGGAGTGAAGATTAAAATTTTTCCCAAGTACTTCGAATCTTTTGTTTTTGAATTTCACCGCACCAAGGTACGCTTTCTTGTTCTTAAATTCTAAAACTTACATAGTACATGTTATCAATTGCGAATGAAGTAGATCTGTTAATTTTTCACTGCGTATGTTTTATATGTGATACAAACATGTATTTTTCCAACAATTGGTATTAGAGCGGTCTTCAATTTCGAATTTGTATAACAGGTTTTGTGAGTTTTGGAATTAAAGATAGCAATTTCATAATGTTAAATGATTCTACATTCAATTTTCTGCATGATTATTGAAATTATTGTTTTATAAAAACTGATATTGATGTTATGATGTTGTTTAAGTTTGATATTAAGTATGCTAAATTGAACTTTAAGGCTATAACATCAATGGAATTTAGTTTTGATCTCAATCTCTTTCTGCTGTGATCAAGAAACTATGTTTTGTTCAAGTGAAACGTAAAAAACGGTTACCAGAAACTTTGAAAAATTCAGTTTTCACGAGTTTTGATCAATCGAGAATCACTTTCGATCAATCGAATGTTCATTTCGATCGATCGAGTAGCGATCAAGTCAACTCGAGACTTTGTGAGGAATTTTTCAAATTTTCAACCGATCAAGAATTCCCTTCGATTGATTGAATGCTCGTTTTCGATCGATCAAATAGGAATCGAGAATCGATCGAGTTAGGTAGATTGTTTATGTTGAATTTATTAAAATTTTGATTGATCGAGAATTCCTTTCGATCGATCGAATTTGCCTTTTCGATCGATCGAATAGGAATCGAGTACCAACCAAGTCATCCAGAAACTTGAAATTTTTTTGATGAAGATTTCAATCGATCTAGAAATAAATTCGACCGATCGAAATGAACTGTTTTTGAAATTTCAATAAGTATTAAAACATAGATAAAGTGTAAGGTTATGTGTGATGAGATTACACATTGATCTATTTAAAATGATTAATTTTTATGGTCCTTAAAAGTTAAGGACATTTATTAATCATTATCTAACTAAAAGACCTAATAAGAGCAAAGATGTTAGTTAAATAGAACTTCTAGTCCTAAATTGTTTAGGACCTTTCATTTAAGAAACATTCTAATGAGATTGGAATTGTTGTATGATTGAAAGTTCTTAATTTATTTTAATTATAAGTTTTAATGAAATTAAAGCTTAATTAAAAGGTATATAGTTTCTAATGAGATTAGAATTCTTAGTCAAATAAGTTAAGGATAGAGTTTTATATAACTAATTTTTGATTCATTAGTGTTAAAGAATCCTAAATAGTTTAGGACTTCCATTTTAGTTTGTTATTCTAATGAGATTAGAGTCTTTAACAAGTGCAAGGTTATTAATGTGATGAGATCACAATCATTTAAAGAAAACCCAAATAATGAGTGGGAATGCTGAAATAACCATTTTGTTAAGTTTATTGTAATGTGAATAGGTACCTTGTCTTGGCCTTGAGCCTTGCATTCCATGCGGAAGGTATTTATTTCACGGAGTACTAGGTTAAACTTATTTGTGATTACGTGAATATTCGTTACGCTATTGTGATGTGACTTAGTCAGATCACATCGAATTTAAACAATTAAACACATTTGATGTGTAGGGTTAAAATTGTGATGAGATCACTGTGTTTTCAAGACAATCCACTTGTTCTAAAATTTCTAGTGGGAGAGAGAAACAAGGGTTGGATCTCACGGCCTCCATTATCGGTTCATGGTAGTGTGGGTAAGCACCTTGTCTAGGCGTATTTGCCTTGTGATTCCAAAGGAGGGTGTTTACTTCATAGTACTACAAGATTGAACTTACCTGTTTAAAGTAGTGTGAACAGGCACCTTGTCTTGGTGTATATGCCTTGCGATCCCAAAGGAGGGTGTTTTGCTTCATGATACTACAAGTTTAAACACTATAAGAGAGATGAAATGTGGCTAAACATGATTCTAGATAATGGTGTACACTAGACTAAGTGTAATGTTAACCTCCCAAAAGAGCTATGTCATTATTACTTAGAGGCTAAAGGAAGAGCGACAAATTATTTTTGTTTGGTAAGAGTTACCATGATAGCATTAATAATGAGAATAATTCTCGCCTGATCATAGTGATTGGTTTGACCTCATTATCGAGAAATATTAATTGCGGGATTAGGTTGTCGTTGCACCTAGTATAGTATGGTTTTCGGGTTCCATATTATATGGTTATGGATGCAAAATATAGTGTCCCTGTAATTATGTTCATCGTCTCAAAATAAAATTGTCATAAATTTTGTTCTTTAGCTATTATTTTAATTGAATCACATTAACTAAGAAATAATTTTGGACATGGTGCTTAAAGGAGTTGAAGTACATAAATATGTTTCGATTCAGCATTGTCATAATTTACTATGCATGATGCATTGATGGAAGATAATTTATGATATGATCATTGTATCCATTGAAATGCTAAAATGTTTCATTAGCTTCTATCTCAATTGTGCTACAGCATGAGATGCAAGAGTTAGTACTAGACTTAGACTTAGACTTTATGTTAAGTCTAAATGAGAGTTTTGGTATGAATCATTTTGAGTGCTAAGAAAAGCTTAAGGAGTTCCAATTCTAAGTCATTTTATGAAAATATTTTCATTTTTAAATGAATTGGAATTTTTGGATGTAGAGATTAAATGTTAGTCTCATATGAATATGATCCACAAGTCCTTGTTAAAATCATTTGATCAATTCAGATTGTTTTGAAAATAAGTAAATTATTTTTATATTATCTGAATTGATGAGCAAGTTCTACGCAATGGAAGACATCCTCAAAGTTAAGGCTAGGATCAATATGATTTAATTCAAATTCTTAGCCTAAACCGAAAGGTAAGGGTGTTAAGAAGAGGAATTATAATACCAAACAATTGGACAAGCTAGTTGTCCCAGTAGTTGCCCAAAGGAAATTAGACTCAAAAGTATGACCAAAAGGAAAGTGTTTCTATTTTGGTAAAGCTAAGCATTGTCCATGATTGCTTTCTAGATGGAAATTTATATGTTTTACTTTTTTAAAGAGAAAGTTTCCATCCTTTGGTATTGCATGTTTTGACACTTATGTCTAGATTTTATTAATCTAAATGATATTCAAGATCGGTGAAAGATGGGCTTTTAGAACCATTATTTTGTTATATTCTCAATATATGAATTCTATTTAGAGAATAATATGATCTAGGGCTCATTTTGTAAAGGAATAGTCATAGCATACATGAAGGAGGAATAAGACTCTTTTAGAAATAGTAAAGTACATGATAAGTATTTCTAGTTGCTTATTTCTTTTGGAGATATATTCTATATATTACTATACATTTTCTAAAATTGATTTCAAAAGTTTGTTCCTAGGACATTTGTCAAATTGTGGATTGGGTGAAAACCTAGTATATGATACTTCCATTTTTGGAGATGTCTAGCACTTGTGCTAGAAAGGAAGTCTGACAAATTTAAATCAAAAGATAGAAAAATGTGTGTTTATGTTGGGTATCTGAAAGGAATTGTAGAAGATTATTTTGATAGTCATAAAGATGACAAGATGTTTGTAAAGTACAAATACAAAGTTTCTTGATGATGACTATGGGAATAATCTTAAAGCTAAACATAGAATTGTTCTAGAAGAAAAATGTCAGAATTAGTTGTAAGACGACTATAAAATACATTTAGAAATTAGATGGTTGTATTAGATACACCACAAGGCATTATTCTATATATATATATATATATATAGCTAGTACACCGGTACAATATCGTAGTGGAAGGATTATCAATTACCAAATAAATTCATTCTTTTGGGATAAATTTTTGAAGTCATTCCACAAGGATATGAATTTGATCATCGGTCCTATGTAAAGGCAATAGATGATATGAATATGGATTATTGGATCAAGGTTATGTGAATAGAATTAGATTCTATTTAAAGTCTAGAACATGTAAAGAGGCCTAGTGGCATTAAGCCTATTATACTCAAATAGGTCTACAAGAAAAATGGGATTGATAGATTTGAAGGTACAAACCTTCAAAGTCAAGACTAGTAGTGAAAAGATTTATTCAGAGAGAAATAGTTCGACTATGAAAAGATTTTTTCACCAATAGTCAAGTTTGACTCTATTTAGATTCTCTTATCCATTATATTTCATTTGGATGAAATATGGCAATGGATATCAATAAAACTTTTTTTAGTAGCAATCTTGAGGAAAACATCTATGTGGTGTAACAAAACTTGTACATAACAAAGAACCAGTAAGGTTTTAGTATGCAAGTTGCTTAAATTCCATTTATTGGACTAAAGTAAGCATATGAATCATAAAATATCATCTTTGATCAAGAAATCAAATTGTCTGATTTTGATCAAGCATTAAAAGGTCTTATGTGTGTAAAAGCTATATAGAATAATAAATCTCTTAATGTATGTTGATGATATTCTAATAATTTAGAATGATGTAGAGTTATTGTCATCAATAAAGCTTTTTTGTTGTCTAATCCAGTTTGATATAAAGTACTTAGGAAAGACTAGTCATATCCTAAAAATTAAACTTTGTTAAAATTCAGAAATTAAGATGTTGGATTTATCTCAAACTGCTTAAATAGATTAGATTCTAGTCAACTATAGCATGTAATACTTCAAGAAATGATTCTTTCCTTTTAAGTTTAGAGTTCCTTTATAAAGGACTATAGTCTTAAGACATATAAAAGGAAGAGCATATTAAGACGGTTCCTTATACCATATCGATAGGAAGTCTTTATGTTATGCTATATACTAGGCTAAATATCTATTTTGCAGTGGATATGGTAAGCAAATATCAATTGAATCAAATGTCACTTGATTTAGTGGAAGTAAAGCATATACTCAAATATCTTAGGAGAATGAGGGATTATGTGCTTATCCACCAAAAGTGAGGTTTTGATAGTTACTGGATGTAAAAATACTGACTTGTAGTTTAATTGTGATTCATGAAGTTGGACTTCAAGATATGTGTTCATCCTAGGTGGTGAAGATACACATTAAGTGTAAGTATTATCTCATTAGAGAGATATGAGTACGTGAAAAGTAGTAGTAGAAAAGATAATTTATGCAATAAATCTAGCTTGAAACTTGTTTCCAAACTTTGCCTTAGAGTGACTATGAATTACTCTAAAGGGAAATAAGTATCGGATATATGGTAAATTGTCTTTGAGGGCAAGTGGGAGATTGGTGGGGTTTATGTCCTAAAATCCAATTTATTAGCATGTCATAAATAATTAAATTATTTAATTATATGAGACTATTTATAAATGAATTAATAGGACATCTTAGTCCATGAATTGCATAGTATGTGATTTAGTCATAGAAGATATAAGTCAAAAATTCTTTGTAAACTCATAATTTTAGTTCGCAGTCTGTGATGAAATTGGGCATTTCATCTGCGAAGATTATAACATATCAACTAAAATGATTTGTCTTGATCATGGAAGTGGATACTTCTAGTTGATATGTTGATATGTTTTAAGAGTTAAGACATATTGAACCGGACTGCTGTGAGATTTATTATTCTCCTAACAACTGTCAAATGAATAATAAATCTTACGACTTCTATTTAAATCAACTCTAAATTCTAAGAGAATAATGAACCTGACCATGAGGTGTAGGTTACTTTGATATATCACGAGATCTAAAGTCACGATCAAAACCTGAGTATGTTGGCCAGCTGCATTTAATGTTGATGGAACATATATTTTCAAGATGGAATTCATAATCTCTTAACGAAGATATAAAATATTCCTTTGAGATAAGTTTAATGAGTTTGATTATTCAGAGTGTTGGGCCCAACCACTTTAGTAAAAAGTTACTAAAGTATATATTTATGAAATTGGATTTCATAAATATATAATGAATAACTTAAAGGATTAAACTGGGGACTCAAGGATTAAGATGTAGTAATCTTCAAAGTGACAGTCAACATTCATGACTTTATATTACTACGAATATTTTAATGAAGGTGTTGCATGTATAATAAAGTCTTGGGATATAACTTATTAATAAGGCCTTGAGTGCAATTATATTCATATGGTGGTATTGAATATAATTAATGGTAACTTTGGGCTTGTCAAGAATTTACTGAAAAGTCCAAGACCCATTGGAGCTAGAGTCTTACTTGTTCCCTTTTGGTCCCATTCCAAGTCACATACTAAAACTCAATTGGAATGGTTCAAAAGACTAGTCCAATTAGATAATCAGTAAAATATAAGGAGAGAAACATACAGAATTTCATAAGAGAGAATTTTTAAGAGTTTTCTTAAGGAATGAAATAGTGTGTATGTGAGTGTAAGCCACTCTCTTGTTTTTCCCTTAAAAACTGATTGAGAGACCACACTTCTTGGGCATTAAGTTGAATTGGAGTGAAGATTAAAAGTGTTTCCAAGTATTTCTAATATTTTGTTTTTGAATTTCACCACATCAATGTACGCTTTCTTGTTCTTAAATTCTGAAACTTACATAATACATGTTAGGCAAAAATGAAAAACTGACCCTCTAACTTTCACCTTTTTTCATTTCAGTCTTCTAACTTTCAGTTTTGTCAATTCAGTCCTCTAACTTTCAATTTTTGTAATGCAGGACTCCGTTACAACTCAGTTAGTGGCTGTCGTTAGAACTCCCGAAACGACGCCGTTTTGCATTTTTTTTTTATAATTCGGAATTAAAAGAAAATAAGAAAAATCTAAAAAAAAAAAAAAAAAAACAACAACAACAACAACATTAAGGCTATCCTCCCCAAGACTGACGAGTAACAAAAGTGATCAAAAATATACATGTACGAGGCGCTGTGGCATGTCTCCGCCATGAACTGGAGCGTCCGTCGCGACAAGAAGTATTGTCTAGCCATCGCGAGCCTCCTCGAGCAGTTCCCCAACCGGGTCGAGATAGTCCAGCTCAACGACTCCAACGGCGAGATCCGATCTGACCCGAACCTCTTTTTCGAGCACCCGTTCCCACCAACAAAAACCATCTTCATCCTCGACAAGGAGTGCACCAAGCCCGACCTCCTCGCCACCTCCAGTGACTTCCTCCGCGTTTGGCAGATCTCCGACGACCATGTTGAGCTTAAAAGCCTTCTCAACGGGAACAAGAACAATGATTTCTGCTTAATCGATTCATGATTGTGATTTCTTTGTTTTGATTTTAGGGGAAGGTTGTTTTGATTTCAGGGGAAGGGGAATGACGCCTTAAATGTTTTCTTTTTTCTTTTTCTTTTTTTACAGATTTCTTTATTTTCTTTTAATTTCGAATTTTAAAAAAATAATAACATGCAAAACGGTGTCATTTTGGAAGTTCTAATGATAGCCACTAACTGAGTTATAACAGAGTCATGCGTTGACAAAAATTGAAGGTTAAAGGACTGAATTGACAAAACTGAAAGTTAGAGGACTGAAATGAAAAAAAAAAATGTAAAAGTTAGAGGGTCAGTTTTGCATTTTTGCTTACATGTTATTAATTGCAAATGAAGAAGATCTGTTAATTTTTCGCTGCATATGTTTTGTATGCGATACAAACTTGAATTTTTTTAACAAACAACGCCTAAAATACTGTACTTAAATTTTGTCCTTATATAAAATGGATTTGTAAGTTGTTACCAACTCTAGCATGAATGCTACCAAAAAAAAAAAAACCTTTATGTGCAAATGAAAAGGAAGAAAATAACAATCCCAAAATGGCATCAAATTATCCTCCACTGTAATGCGTAAAAAAACTTTCATGTGAATCACGTTTTTTTCTTCTAAAAAACAAAAAGGTGAATCACGTAGCTCAAAAAAAAAAAAAAAAAAAAAAAGTGAATCACGTTTATCTAAAAAAACAAAACCTTTCGTACGAATCACTTTTAGGACGAGCCGCCTAACAACTGGTTGCCTCAATGAGTAAGGAAAAAAAGTTGTGATAGAAAGATCCGTGTCTAGCAAACTCTTAGTACCTGCTATATTATTTTATTTGGTAAAGCAAAATATTATTATATTACCATCAATCAATCCTCTCCCGTCTCAACCAACCTATTGAATAACTATCTCTCCTTGTTTGTAAGAGTATTCTCTCTCGTGGATTGTGAGATCTCTCTCCCTTTGGGTTTCCTATGGGGCTGCTTTCTTTTTTCTTTCACGTTGCAAACTTTTTAATCATGGCATACAACCTATCACAGATTCTAGAGAAGATGACGTTAACTTTGGAGGAAGAAGAAACTAGTACTATTTCAGATGAAGGCCGAAGAGAGGAGTTAGAGAGCTGTGCTTTGAGTCTTATTGGAAAATTTTTAACATGCAAATCCTTTAATAAAAGAGCTGCTCTGGTTACACTCAAAAAGGCGTGAGGATTGGAAGATGGAGTGCAAGTCGTGGAGGTGGGATCAAACCTGTTCCAATTCAAGTTTAGATCTGAATTGGAGTTGGATAGAGTATATACAGGAGGCCTTTGGTACTAACTAGATGGAAATTGGGGATGACGGCGACAAACGTCAAGTTTGATTTAGTTCCTTTATGGGTGCAAATCTGGGGGGCTCCTTTTCATATGAGATCTTCTCAGGTAGCAGAGGAGGTGGGGGAATCAGTTGGGCAAGGTTTTGGAGGTGGACAAGCAACGCTTCAATGACAGCCAAAATTTCTTTATGAGGGTCAAGATTGCTATTCCTTTAGACAAAGAAATACAGCGAGGGGCCTTTTTGGCAGGTTCGGATGGGGAGAAACACTGGGTGAACTTTAAGTATGAACAGCTGCAAGTATTTTGCCATTACTGTGGATTCTTAGGGCATGACTTACGATACTGTGTAAAGTATTTCAGTATTACAAAAACTGGGATTGTCGTGGACTGTGGCTATGGGGATTAGTTAAAGGCAGGTGGCACGGCACGTTCACCACTAAAATGGGAATTTGTTAAACACTATTTACATGCGAACAGGCCAAAAAAAAAAAAAAACAAAAAAAAAAGGGACAAACACGGCTAAGCAAAATAATACCTGTATTGTATTTTTTAGAGTGAGATAAGATTTTAAATCTTTATTTTTTTAAGGAGGTAACTTCTTAATTTGATAAAGTTTGAATTTAGATGATTTATACTTGTATGGACCAGATTTGAGTTCCCAGACCATTGTGTAGATGGACTTAGGCCCAAAAAGCCCAAAACAATGAATTTGTAGATAATGGGTTAGAAAACTGGGCTTTAGATGATTAACCCAACAATGGATCAGGTTTGGATGATAAAATAATGTAAAGAGACAAGGTTACGTCGAAGAAAATTTGTCCTCGGCGTTATCCGAGGTGACATGTTCATGTATATTATCCTCTAATTAGGTTACAAGTCTTATCCCCCAATATCACAGTCTTTTTCTCTTCTAAATTCTCATCCCCTCTTCAAGAAGGATCTTCTCTCTTATATAGTTCTTTTCCAAGTATCTTGATCTTACATTTGTTGATCACCTGCGTTACTACTTGAGTGTCTGTCCCATCAAACACCCTTTCTGGTAGTGTAGGTTTTAGGGTAGCCAACTTTGCACTATTCAGATATCACCTCCACATTAATGCGGCCAGGGAGTTAGATGCAGAATATTTAATGTGGAGGTAGTAGCCTTAGTAGATATTTGTAGCCTTCACCTACTCATTCCTTATCCAGCGTCTGATTTCTAACCGCAATGATACCTGGTAGGATGCTCAGGTTGGTAGGATATTCCTACTGATCTCGGATTCACAATCCCGATATGACTTCTATCCTTGGACAACTTTTGGACTGTTATGTACAATTTGTATCTCTTCCTCTCATATCATTCCCATAATAATGTTGCTCGATCATTCTCGGACAAGTATATATCCTCGGATTGGGCCATAGGCCCAATATATACAATTTTTACAACACCTTCTGGTTATCTGGACCATACAATAGCCCCTCGAAATCTTACTTTTCGACTCTTCAAGAGGAAAGAAAGATTTTGATATCATCAGCCCACCCCGTTTATGGTTACATCATGCTTGTATGAAGTCCTAAATGCCTTTTTACCTGCTCAAGGCACACTCCTGACGCTTTGGCGCCCAGAGCGTGCCCTTATTAAATTTTGACAGCACGTTTGTCCCCCACGTTGAACGTCACGATGTCAATCCAACAGTAGAGAATCTTTTGAGGTTACAAGCGGGAATTTTCCCGCTTGTAGCTTTCGTGCCATTATAAATAGTCTCTCAAATCAATTTGTTTCCCTATTTCCATCAATCGCACAACTTTAGAGCTCATAAACTGAACCTGCCACCTTCTCTCACTTCTTCGTGCGTCTACAAATACCAAAAATTTGTCCGAGGACCTTATTTTAAAACCTGTGAGTTTCTTCAAACCTTCTTAGTTTTGTTTCTTTCCATATATTCTTGTTTCATCACCCTTTTTTCTTCTCGGCTCTGTTTTTCGCCCCAAACTTGTTGATTTCTTTTTAAAACTTCTTAGAAAAATGGGTAGATTCAAGCGTTTAGTTGAATTCGAGGAGGATATAAAGAGATTTAGGGCCAAGTACAGGATCCCAACAATAGTGGGCATGAGATACGCTGCCCAAGGGGAGTGGGCAGATGATAGGAAAGAGGGAGAGGTGGTCATCCCAATGATCGCTTCCATAGAGGGAGGAATGACCATCCCCATGGGTAATCTTACCAGGAACTTCCTTAGATTTTTTAGATTATCCCCCACATAGTGCGCCCCAAACATATTCAGAGTGTTAGGGAATATAGAAGCCCTAAACGAGAGAATGAACTTGGAACTGACACACCATGATGTCAATTGGGTATACAACCTACACCATTTGAAGGGGCAGGGATACTACCTACCTTAAATCAAGGTATCTCGAAGTAAGATTAATCCAATGCCTCCCTACATCAAACAAGGGGTTAAAGGAAGATTTTTTAATCTACTTTGGGGAATGGCGTGATGGCCTACCCTGTCCAACTAAGGAGGGAAAACCAAGTGGGGGTTTAGTCGTAAATTTATGCGCTTTAGCTTACATTTCCCCTTTATTCTTCAATATTTCTGCTTCTGACAAACTTTCCCTTTGTTTTATTGATTGCGCAAACAAATGTGCGACTATACCTCGGTTCTACCTTGTCAACAGAGAGAATTTAAACAAGATCCTACGATCCGAGGTGTTCGTAAACGAGGCAGACGGCCAGTTGCGAGCAGCACACATAATCCTTGGATACCAGCCTATTTCCCGCGGATTTCAAGCTCCGAAGTGCGTAATAAAAGCCAAAGACCCTCGTCTTCATTGTATTAGTGTGGCCTACAAAGGGTTTGTTGTTCCTGAAGGAATTTCACTCCCAGAGAACACACCCATTACTTAGCCGCTCTTTGTGGGTATCCCTTCAGCAGGAGCATCCTCATCCCAACCTGTTGTTAAGGAGGGAAAGGAAGAAGAAGAAGAAGAAGAAGAAGAAGAAGAAGAAGAAGAAGAACCAGAGGGGGTTGTAAACTTGTCAGACTCCTAAGACGAATTCGAGGTGTTCAACCAACCTCTATCCCCTGAGAGTACCTCAGTCGACTCTATCCATCAGCAAGAGACATATATCAGTCTCTTAGATGAGATGAGTATCCAAAGGAAATCACAAAGAAGTTTGTTGGAGCTGATAAAGTCCCAGCCCGAAAAGGATGCGCCTGGGGAACCAAGTCGGCCCAAACTTCCTCCTTCTCCTCCTAAGCTTCCTTCTCCTCCTCCTCGGCCATCCTTGCCACCCAGAGCTGAACCTACTGACTCAAAGAGAAAGAGAGAACAGAAGGGTAAGGATGTAGCGGAGGTTGGGAGATCTCGCCCAATACCTGAAGAAGAGGCTCCTCGGGCTGCAAAGCAGCAAAAAACTGGACAAACAGGGTAGAGGGGCTCAGAAAGGAGAGATAACCAGCCATCCAAGCTTCAGGCTTGGATTCCAGCTCCCATGATCAATGGTGAGCCCTTGATGGATAATGTGTCCATCAGGGCTTTCCAGGGAGGCTAGGGATGCCACGTGGCCTCAGCTTTGGAGTAGGCTTTACTACTTCCTATAGAAATGGCTGAGCTGTGGTCTATCAGGAGGCCAAAGGTCTTCCTTAACCTCAAAAGATATTTGGGCATGGTATGCAGCTTACTTCTTTTCTCTTATTTTCTTTTATTTTCATTTCAAAATATGACCACCCTTTTTTGTCAGGCTGTCCAAGCTACTTTCGGGATTGAGGAGATAACCAATTCCTACTGCCGTCAGCTGGACGATGAGAGGTCTAGGCATGCAACAGTTATGGAGTCATTTAAAATCACCGACCAATCTAACAAGGACTTAAGGAAAAAATTGACAGAGAAAGAGCGAGCGAGAAAAAGTGCTGACTCGGCTTTGGAGAGCGCTCAAAGGTAGGTCAAGGAATAAAGGCTGCTTTTCCGTGATGCCAAGGAGGAGTTGGCTTCTTCTAAAGAGCAAGTTGCAGTTTTGCAGAAGAAGTTGGCTGAAGTCCAGAAGCAGAGAGACCAGGCCTAGAAGGCTAAAGAAGAGGCTGAGAAAGCAAAGAGGGAGGCCGAGTTGGCTAGGGATGGGGCTGAACAGCAAGGTTATGACCTCGGAGTGGCTGAAACTGAGGAAACCCTTAGGGCGGAGGTCCTAGCAGTATGTCGAATCTACTGCGCTCAGACTTGGGCTGAAGCCCTCAACCAAGCTGGGGTTGAGGCTTCTTCTGCACTGAGAACGTTAGAGAAAATTTACTACCCACCAGCCATAAGAGCCTCGGACCCTCCTTCAACCCAAGGTGAAGCAGCTTCTACCGCCGCTGACCCTATTGGGCATGAGGCACAGCCTCAGGATCCTCCTTTTCCCAATCAACAGCAGCAAATAAAAGAATCCGAAGTTATCAAGGAAACCTCCTCTGACCTAGAGAAGCCCTCAGATAAGATTATAGAGAATCCACAAGATGGGGCAGCTTCCCAAAATTTTGAAATGGTCTTAGTTTCAGTCACCGTGCTTGCAAAGGAGGATCCTAAGGAGAAAGAGAAGGTGACTCCTACTGAAGCAGTTAATTAAGCTGACAAGACTTCAAGCTTGGGCTTCAGATAAAGTTGAAGCGATAAATCTTCATGTTTACAATGTAGTTGTACTTTTTGTAATATAATTTCCTTTCTCTAAGATATATTTTAATGAAACATGCATTTTACTTTTACAAATTTATAAAAGTTGCTTCCTTTACTTATGCAATTTTCCTTTTGATCGTTCCTTGATTGATCATAAACATATGCCACAAAAATGAGAGATTGCTTACATAAAGGGAAAAAACAATTCTCACATATTTTTAATTGAGGGTTAGAGTAGATCAAGATTATTAACTCAATACTGTCAATACATACCTTGGATATACCAATTTTAACACCTTTTCTAACTTTGAGAAAAAATATTCAATCATTGATCAAACGACAAACAAGTTCAGGGCACCCTAAAATGCTTTAAGTGATGTTCATGGACTTACTTAGGATTACATCTTTATTGGGTGGTAACAAACCATGTAACCTATAAAGGGAATTAGGAGTTCCCAGACCACTGTGTGGATGGACTTAGCCCCAAAAAGCCTAAAGCAATGAATTTGTAGAGAATGTGTTGGAAAACTGGGCTTTAGATGATTAACCCAACAATGGATCAGGTTTGGATGATAAACTAATGTAAAGAGACAAGGTTACGTCGAAGAAAATTCATCCTCGGCGTTGTTCGAGGTGACATGTTCATGTATATTATCCTCCAATTAGGTTACAAGTCTTATCCCCCAATATTACAGTGTTTTTCTCTTCTAAATTATCATCCCCTCTTCAAGAAGGATCTTCTCTCTTATATAGTTCTTTTCCAAGCATCTTGATCTTACACTTGTTGATCACCTGCATTACTACTTGAGTGTCTGTCCCATCAAACACCCTCTCTGGTAGTGTAGGTTTTGGGGTAGCTAACTTTGCACTATTCATATATCACCTCCGCATTAATGCGGCTAGGGAGTTAGATGCAGAGCATTTAATGCGGAGGTAGTAGCCTTAGTAGATATTTGTAGCCTTCACCTACTCATTCCATATCCAGCGTTTGATTTCTAACAGTGATGATACCTGGCAGGATGCTCAGGGTGGTAGGATATTCCTACTGATCTCGGATCCACAGTCCCGATATGACTTCTATCCTCGAACAACTTTTGGACTATCATGTACAATTCGTATCTCTTCCTCTCATATCATTCCCATAATAACGTTGCTCGATCATCCTCGGACAAGTATATATCCTCTTATTGGGCCATAGGCCCAATATATACAATTTTTACAACACCTTCTGGTTATCTGGCCCACACAATACTTAAACTAAATCTCCTTCGATCATTTTTTATTGGATAAATATGGATAGAATTTCATATTAGTATAAAGAAAGAAAGTACTAATAAGGATAGACGTTTTTTTTTTTAATGAATTAAAGTACAAAACTACAAATGAATGGTAATATAAATAAAATTGATAAACATTCAATGATTGATTAAGATTTTGTGTACATCCTAAAAATTGATTAAGTATTAGAGTTTAAGTTGATAATAATAACTAAACTTCTATTTTATCCAAAATATTGCAATTTTTAAAATCTAAACAAAATTCTTCAATTTTTTTTATGTGTAGTAAAAATTTATGAAAGTGTGAAGCTAATTTTTTTTTTTTAAAAGAAAATTATAGGAAAAGAAGATAAGAACAAAAAAAAAAAAAAAATCTATTATTTTATAATGTAAAAAAAAAATTGTACAATTTAAGAAGATAAGAACAAAATATAAAAATTTATGAAAGTGTGAAGCTTAAGAATAATTTTTTTTTCTTAATGGATGAGAAGAAGTTAAGTTGATATTAAATTATTGAGTTTTTGTGTCTATCAAACTTTATCTAAAGAAGTGATTTCAAATTAAATTTTTTATCAACTTAGAAATTATAGGAGAAAAAAGATAAGAACAATATATATATATATATATATATATTTCAAAAATCTATTAAAATTTTTGCAATTTAGTGAAGTCACGTGGCGCAATTACAGTGTCTAAGCCAACGTTTATTATATATAATATGATATGATATGATATAATTGACTAGATATATTTAAAAAAAAAAAAAGTTTATAAGGCTTATATGTAAATCTCTTTTTTTACCCAAATTCAAAATGGTTAAATTTAGCAAAAAAAAAAAAAAATAAAAAATAAATAAATAAAATATCCGAAGATGTTGTAATCGTACATGGCAAGGTATACCTGCCAACATTTGTTACTACTTTTTTAAGTTTTTATTCTTTTTCAGTATCTTTAGTATCTTTTATTATTATTTTTAAGATCTTTTTTCACTCTCTCTTTTTAAGATAAGTCTTATCACATTTATTGTTGTAGATTACTTTTTCTTTTCTTGGTTGAAGAACTCCTCTGCCTCTTCACGTGGCCACCCAAAACTAAGATAAAAAAGTTAAAAAAAAAAAAGAAGAAGAAGAAAGAATCAAACAAACAAAGACACTTAGAGGCTATTTGGTATATCATTTTAAACATATATTTTCATTTTTTAAACAATATTACATACTTTTTTACACACCTTTTCACCCACACGTATTTAAAAAAAAAATAAAAACTGTTGTTTAAATACACGTACCAAATGAGTCTTTAAATGTTGAGAGAGAGAGATCTGGAGAGAAAGAATAAAAGAACGAAATGTGGAGGAAAGCTGGAAAAAATGGAGAGCAGTTGGGAAGTCGCAAACATTGAAAATATGAAGAAGAAAAGGGAGAAGAAGAAGGGAGATTGAGATAATATAGAGAAGCATTCACAGGTGAGAACAAACATATATAGAAGATAAGTGTTTTTGTTTTGCCCGAAATCTATTTACCTGCCGGAATTCGGTATTTATTCCGGTACAGCCGGAATAACCCTGGTATAGCCAGTATTTAATCCGAGACAAAATAAGGGTGTTTCTGTACCGGCCTATCCACAAGTACGATAAATTTCGGCTGTATTGGCCGGTACGGTTCGGTATTAACTTCATTGGTAATTATAGTAAACTAACCTGTGTTGTTAGATTTGATCTTATTTTATCTATATGTGGTTAGAAAAATGTTACTAATGTTTGCTTCGTTCACCTTCTATTGCCCACCTCATCAATTTCTCCATTAAAAACACTTTTTTAGACAAAGAGAAACATAATACAAAAAAAAAAAAAAAGGTTTGAAATTTTTACAAAAATGAATGATCATTACAAATGGAATTCAAAACCCTGACAAATCAACTTGTTTGAAAAAGAGATTGAACACCACCAATCTTAATACTCTTCGAATTAGTATTAAATCTAATCCATGTGCACGCTCAATCCCTTCACGGCTTCATTTTCATAGTTCATCGAATTAGGTGTATTTACTATTGTACTTAAATTTATATCTGATTTACTGCCAATGCTAAGATTATACTTTTATGCTTTGTTGCATTGCTAGTTTGAGTGAGAGACCGAGAGAGAGGTTGGAAGTGGGATATAGATTATATCGGAGGGAGTAGCTCATCGGCCAATGTCACCAAAGAAGTGAAATTTGTGAAGGCCATAGAGCCGATTGTAGAAGAATCTATTCCTGAGAAAGTTAAGGTTAAACAGAAGAGGAAGGTGGCTAATCAACGGTGTTAAATAAGTCTCGGAATCAATCTGAAGCTAGATTTGAAGCTAGAGGAAGATCATTGCCAAGATCACAACGAGGTCCTAGAACAAATCATGTTTGTCACCATTGTAGATTGCAAGGACATACCAGACCTAACTGCCATAAGCTGAGAGTATTGAACAATGCAAGCGTTCCCTGGTCACGAGGAAGAAGAAGTGATAGGAGGTCTTGGGGTGGTGAGCAACCAAGAAGTCAAAACAGTGATTCAGGAATGAGGGATGTGATGAAGATGATCGGTGCCTTCACCAATTGCTTGGAAAGCTTCACAAGAAGGTTTGAAAGTCCTAACTCTCGTACCCAATACGTTAAGGATATCACTCCAAACGCACATGACGTGTGGGTGACAAAGGGTACTCATGCATAAGCATTACAACATGTCCATGCATTAATACTTCCCATGTTTCGTGTATATGCTTGGTTGTGTGTTTTTTTTTGCAAGTTTGATTTGAAATATTGTTTGTTTGTTTGTTTGTTTCGTCTTTGTTTCAAATGTTTTTACATTGTTGTTTTTGATCAATCTTCGTCTTACTTTTGTGTCAACAATCCAAAAATACAAAAAAAGTAGAAAATCCAAAAAGTTTGATCGACTTTGTTGAGTTGTGTCTCAAAGCATGTTTTGCCTTGTACTTTTGTACTAATGGCTTTGTACATCTACGAGCTTAGCTTGTTTCTATTGCACTCATATCATTGTGGGAGAAATTTTGAAATCTATGTGACTGTTGTAAATAGATCTTCAACCTTGTCATAAATAATTAGTGAATTGTTTTGTTGATCTTGAGACATGCATAGACTTGTGCCTATATATTTTCCTACTCTTTATTTTATTGTTTCGCTTAGAGAGCTCACCAAATGTAAATCTCCAAATGAAAAGAGATATTAAGCTGCAAAAGCATGTTGCACATACTAGTATTTGACTAGGAAAAAGGGAAAGCGACCATATATAAAATGTATGATGCCCAAAAAGCCATAGGCTAACTCATCAATTGAAATATCAAAAATTTCAAGCATTGATCTCACAATGAGATGTTTTGACTCAAAAAGTTCAAATGATATGATGTATATAGAGCCAAATGAAAAGCTTCAAAGTTATCAAGTTTTGTGGGAGGTCATATATGCATATTTCTATAATTGAGATGGGTCACATTATCTAGTGCTAGTTGTGTATGACTTGTTTGAATTGATCATTGAAGCTTCACATTAGACTAAGGACTATCTCATTGTTGATACCCACACACATCACACATATCTATGATCAATGAATGCCATATTCATTTGTGTAATTATACTTGATTTAATGTGTTTTCACATGCTCAATCTCTGTTGATCAAACACAAAAAGATTTTTGAGGGTTTTTAGTTATTTTTGGAAAGTATTTTGTTTTTACAAAAATGTCAAAAATTTCAAAAACAGTTTTGCCCTATTTTGGCGACTCAGTCGCGGGTTGGCCCAGCCATATACCCTAGTCTCGAGCCCACTTAGAGATTTTTTGCGGCTCAATGGCGGGTAAATGTCTCAGTAGCGAAAAATACTTAGAATATTTTTCAAGTTGAGTTTTTATGATTCTCGCGGCTCATTGTGGCGACTTGTTCGTGAGTGGAAGGTTTAGTCGCGAGGTTACATAGAGATTTTCATGGCTCATCTCGCGACTCTCTTGTGGGTAAACCTTCCAGTAGTGAAAAATACTTAGAAAATTTTTCAAAAATTTTGGCCTAAAGTGTTCTGGCGACTTAACCTAGCAACTTGCACGCGGCTTAACTTAGTCGTGAAAAACGTGTGTTTTGCGTTTTCAAGTCAGTTTTTAAAAATTTTCTGTTTTTCCCTCAAATTTTTGTGACTGTTCATTGTCTTCCCCATTTTCACTCTCTCAAACTCACTGTGTCACTCTTCGAAAAATCTCCATTGTTACACTTTTTTCTTCTCCAATCTTCAAGAAAAAGGTATGGGTTTTTCTGTTTTGCACTTCATTATTCTTGATTTGAGTATTACTTTCTTGAATATGTGAGTTGTGTTGTTGACATTATGTTTTGAGTAATAGCATGTTCGTACATGGGTTTGTGTTATTTTGCCGAGTGTTGGTGTTTTTGAGTGTCATCTGTTTATATTCCTATTGTTGTTATGGAGCATGTGTTCTATGGTGTGTTTCATGGCTATATTGATTTGTGCTCATCATGCTCATGGTAGTATGTCACATTGCTATTTGTGACTTTGTGTCATTACTTCATTGTTGCTTATGATAATGTTTGGTACTACCCTGATTCATGCTTGTGATTGTAAGAAATTTCTCTGGTCCACATTCTTATAGCTGAATCTAATCAAGTTACTGTTTGTACCTTGTGGTGTTGCATTTGGTTCTTTGCTGTGTGTTTGTTCTCTTGCAAATGACTCGTCATTCATCTAAAGGCAAAGACATTATAACAAATGATCCATCTACCTCGGTTGCTAAATGGACACGACTCTTGTCTCAGTCATCTAGAGACTCTACCACTAAGAGATTCCAGACACCTCTTGACTTAAAGACCTTCACAGACCTTTTTAGGGAGGCTCCTCCTATTATGGAACGAATAGTCAAATTTGATACCCTGGGGACAACATTTATCCCTAATATTTTTGAAGAAAGAGATTGGGCTGACCTATTTGGAAATTTTGAGGATCCAATTGAAGAAGTGGTTAAGGAATTTTACTCTAATGCCAGATATATCGGGGTAGAGTTGAAATGCTGGGTACGAGGAACGAAATTTTCCATCAATGCAGATTACATTGCTCAGGTTCTTCGCGTCACCAGACCAGAAAATGTGAATAGAACTCCGTATGATGACAGAGTACTTCAGGCACAAGACATTCTTCAAGTTCTTGGGAATGAACATGAAGTGGGTAGCACAGGATCATCTATAGGCATTGCTCAGTTTTCACTTGAACTGACAACTCTAAAGCTAATCATGCTCTCCAACCTTTACCCATTGTCAAACACTGCTTTCATCAGTCTTAGAAGGGCTAAATTCCTGTGTGACCTCATTTCCAGTGTTCTGATTAACATATGTGCTCACATACTTCAGATCATTGGCAAAACAGTAGCTCGATCAGCAGCACGAACAAATCTTCCTTTCTATAGTCTCATCATGAAGATCATACTTCGTGAAGGTGTTAGTCCTTCATCAGATGGAAAAGTTCTGCCTCGTCCTCGACCAATATCCATGTACATTCTCCAAGCAAGTAAGAGCCACTCCTCTAAAGCACCTAAGAGTGAATCAGTCACTCCATCTGGTCAAAGTTCAACTATACCTGTGCAATCAACTAGTACTCCATCTGTTCCCCCTGGATTTCAAATGCCCAAATAAAGCCACTTGATTGAAACTGTAGTTGATCAGATCTTTGATCTGCAACGGCTTATCTACTCAACTAACAACCAAGTTCAAATGCGTCTCATGACCATTGAAACACAGTTGGATGCTATTCAGCAAAAGTTGGAAGAAAGCCTTTAACTATTCGTGACAAAAAGGGAGAGAGCGATAGCATGCATACAGTAAGGGGGAGAGCAACACAGGAAGGAGAAGTGTGCATACTGGAAGGGGGAGCTGTGTGCTCTAGAAGAGGAAGTTGATATACATTTTCATACTCTACATACTTTTGGATAGACTAACTAGTTTATATTTTTTTTTTGTTTATAACTATTTGTGTGGATACAATTCCAATATTTTTTGTTATATGATGATTATTAAGTTAGCGTTTTGTATGATACATCTGTAACCATTTGCTTTTGTAAGCTTTTAGGTTTTTGTATCCATGCTTTGTAGCTTTTATGCTTTGTAGCTTTTATGCTTTGTAGCTTTTGTACTTGTTACTAAATGTCATGCATTTTCTTTAAGTACATCACTTTTTGTGCCCTTGTAGGATTTTTCCTAGATGCATATATGTTTTATGCATTGGTTGAGTGTTTGACATGTAAATGATACTCTACAAATGAGCTTATCAGCTTGCATGTTCGGATGTTCATTCCTTGTGTGAATGAGCATTGTGATCACTTTGTATAGTGATTACCTGTTTTGGCCAAGCCATGGTCTATTGTTTTATTCCATATTGCTTGATCACATTGTGCTTGCTCCATATGCATTTTAAGTTTTTCTGCATACAATGATATTGCTGTGTTGTTGTGTTTAAGGAGATACTTGTTCTTATGGTTCAAGAGTTTATCAGAATCTAGAGTTAGGTGTGAGTGAGTTTTGTTCAATTGTTCCCAACTCACGCGTTAATTCTAGAGTCTGTTGTAGGGTTTTGTCACGGAATAGCCAAAAGGGAAGATTGTAAGGTTGAATTTAATCAACCATCTTGTTGGCTTTATTCCATGCCAAATTTGCTTGTATTTTAACAATTAGTAACCCTGTATTTAGGTGGGATTCATGTAAGGCTAGTGTGTGAGAGAGTATGAAGAAATACTCAAGATTGTGCAAGAATGCAGAGACTCGAGACTAGGACTCGCGGTTGACTCGCGACGGGTAAGCCGCCAACTGCAGCACACGTGAGAAGCACGCAGGGGAGTTGAAGGGTCACGCCAGCTGTCGTACTACAGGACAAAAGTCCCAGACTGGTCAGGCCATTAACTCATGGCTGGAACTCGCGACTCAGATCAGTCGCGAGGCCAAGCCACTAGACCACCCTGTTTGGGAAAAACTGACTCTTCGCATTCCAAACACACACCACTATATATAGACCCTTATACCCACGAAATGTAGAGAGCTTCCAGAGAGAATTTTGAAAGAGAAACCCTAGAGAAAAACAAGATCGATTCATCCACAATCTTCACTTAAAAGACTCTTCAAATTCCTTTACTCTCTTCCTCTCCATTGATACATCATTGAGAGGTTCTTGACCAAATCCTTTTCTCACCATACCCATATCTGTGAGAAGGTTCATTTGGTGCTTTGGGAAGCAGTTAGGAAGGAATCAATTCGTATTGGTTGTTGCTATAGGCTATAGCGAAATCCGGTAAGCTAGAAAAGAAAAAGGTTCGGCGCAACTTCGTTGGAGCAAGAATCTTGGAGGGCTTAGGTACATCAGGTAGATTAGGCTTGGAGGGTCTATTGCTGTTCATGTATCCCAACTACATTTTCTAGTGGATTATTGACCGTTTGGAGGGCGGCAAAGAGGTTTTACGCCGAGGGCTTCGGTTTCCTCTTCGATAACACATCGTGTGTTATCCGTGTGTTTGCATCTTCCTTCCCTTTATCTTTGCAATTTATATTCTGTTGTGGATGTGTTTATATTTGGCTTAGTTTTATTTTATCAATTCTATGTTTAGCTTATGTTCATATTCCGCACGTTAATCGTTTGATATTAAGCTTGAATTGATATTTTGTAATTTGGGGTCTAAACGTTCAATGGTGGTTTATACCCATTTTGAACATTCAAATTAAAACATATGAACAAAAGCATGTTAACGGCAAAGTTGAATATGCTTATGGGTCCACGATATACATATACGAATTCCAAGAATGCAAACATTCAAAGAAAACTAAAACAAAGTGGGCCAAAACATTCAGTCATAAAACTGCTCATATGATATCAAATGGAAATATTACTACCTCGTAGGTGTAATCCATAAGATATCAATAAACCTAGCAATATATGTCAGCGGCATGCAACTCCAATACTTGGACTACAAATATACCGCACTTAATGATAGACATAACCATTGCCTCCACGAATCGTGCTAGACCCATAATAAAAAAAAATATCAAGCCAATGCATTCCGAATCAACATTCAATATATCACATATATTAATCATAGCATCTAGTTTTATTGAACAATAGTTCTAAAACAAAATTATGCAGAAAAATTATTGCAGAATTTTGAAACACCAAGAAAACGGTTTTCTTTAATTCGAAATCTCGATCACATGTTATACAAGCATGATATTGAAGACTGCTCTGATACCAATTGTTGGAAAACTAGTTTTGCATCTCATACAAAACATACAGCGGAAACAACAATCACGGATCTACTTCATTCATGAAAGATAACATGTAACCTTGAATTCTAGAACAAAGAATAGAAAGCGTACCTTGATGCAGTAAAATTCAAAAACAAGAATTGAGAATACCTTTAATCTTCATCTCAATTCCACATATTGCCCTAGAAGTGTGGTCTCTCAATCAGTCTTTTGTACGATGATTCTCAAAGAAAGTTCTTCTTCTCATTATAGAGAAAAACTGTTTTTTTTTTTCATCATACGTACATCTCAAATACCTTAGTGGTTACTTTATTTAATAACTCTTATTAAATAAATAACTGATTATCTAATTGGGTTAGCCTTTTGCGCCTACCCAATTGAGTTTTAGTTTGTGGCTTGAGATGAGACTAAAGGGAACAAATAAGACTCTAGGACCAATGGGCCTTGAGCTTTTCTATCAACTCTTAACAAGTCCAAAGTTACCATTAATTATATTTAAACATTTATTGAAATTCAATTTCAATAAATATAAGCTTTACTAACTCCTTGCTAAAGTAGGCGCCTAGAATAACCAATTTCTATCAAACTTATCTCAAGGGGATAATTTGTGTCTCTACAAAGAGATTATGGATTTCATCTTGAGAATATGTGTTCCCTCAATACTACGTGTAATTACCCTACATACTGAGATTTTGACCGTGAATATTAGATCTCGCTCTTGATATATCAAAGTAACTGTTGGATTCTAAGACTTTATGTTTAAATGTATTAGAACTTCAATTTGTAATGTTGTCAAACCATGATCAAAATGTTTAGTCATGTTTTTAGACTTGCTCAAAGTATGTTTATGTGTAAAGTTGGAATCGAGTGTATTACAGGATTTACTGTGTAAATCTGCCTAGCTCGATCGATCAAAACTCGTACAGATTGTTTTTTGCAGAATTTTCCAACTCAACCTAAGCCTGTTTGACGTGTAGGGTTTTATATTTTTCTTTAAGTATAAAAGGAAAAACCTTAGCCATGTTTTACTATTGTTGCAGTTGTTATTTATGCTGTATATGTGAATTTCTTGTGAGATCTAGAGGTGTTTGCTTTCACATGTACTTAGGGTTATCAAGAATCAAGATTTAGGTCAAGAGCTTGATGATCATTCAGTTGCTGCATTAAGAGCTTAAAGATACATAAGCAGGAGTGCTTTATACTTGCTATGAATCCAAGAAAGAAATAGTCCGTAGACTCGGAGTTATCACGTGGTCGTGATTTTTCTACTCGAGGTAGAAATAGGATGTTAGTGGTCTAAGTCACTATTGTGTAATCTTCAATTTTTTTCATAGTAGATTTGTTTTATCTTGAGGATAGCTAGGTTAAATCCTCCTCAGGTTTTTTATCAGTTTGGTTTTCCTGGGTTATCATATTGTTGTGTTTTTATTTTTCACACTTTACGATGATATGATATATTTGTGTTAACCTAGATCTGATAATTTGATTAAGTAATCACTTGGCTAATTAACTAGGTTAATCCGGTTGTGTTTTAAGGAGTCTAAAAACGTACAAGTGGTATCAGAACTGGTTAGCTCTTGTGTTTAGATCTTTTGATCTAAGAGTTGATCATTGACCCCTGTTGTCATGGAACACGGTCACTCTCTTGTTATCCCACCTCACTTTGATGGGAATAATTATTCTTATTGGAAAGTAAGGATGAAAACATTTCTGAAATCTATTGATGAAAGAGTTTGGAATTCTGTTGAATACGGATGGGAGAAGCCTACTACTACTATTAGTGAATGGCAAACTTTTTAGAAAGAGGCAGCTGATTTTAATAGCAAAGTTATGAATGCTATTTTTAATGCTGTTTCTATAGAGAAATTCAAGAGAATATCTAATGTTGAGGTTGCTTACACTACATGGAATATTCTTCAAACTGTGCATGAAGGAACAAAGGCAGTTAAGATTAACAAACTGCAGTAGTTAACTACTAGGTTTGAAAGCATTAGGATGTTTGATGATGAAAGTTTTGATGAATTCTATGCTAAGCTGAATGATATTGTTAACCTACTTATAATTTGGGTGAAATCTATAATCAACCTAAAATTGTTAGGAAGATACTTAGATATCTTTGCCTGAAGATTTATACCTAAAGTAACTGCCATCACTGAGAGCAAGGATGTGGACTCCATCCCTATTAATGAACTTGTAGGATCTCTTCAGTCCTATGAGTTGGACTTACCTAAGACTAGCAAATCCAAATTAATGGCTCTTAAGTCTGTTGATGATGTTGATGTGAATGGATTTGATGATGAGCTCTCTGCTACAGAGATTGTCTATCTCGCCAAGAACTTTAGAAGCTTTCTTAAGAACAATAACAAAAAGGCAAGAGGTAAAAATAATGCTGAATCTAGAAATTTTAGGAGGAATGATCCCATTAAGGTGAATAACACTGTAAAACCTAAAGAGAAAGTAGGTCAACCTTCTAATAATTCAATGGGTCAACAATGTTCTGGTTGTCAAGAGTATGGTCATGTGAAATCAGAATGTCCAACATTCTTGAGGTCTAAGGGTAAGGATATGGCTATAACCCTTAGTGATGATGAAGTTTTTGACAATGATGTTTGGACATATGTGATTCACTTGTTAGGAACATATAACATTATTTTATGTAATTGGCTAATCTTTTGACAAAATGCACTTTACTTGTATTTGGGTAGATCTAGGGTATGTTTAATACTTCAAGAAATCTTATTTCAAGATCAAGTGTTAAAGCTATGCAAGTCTGTCCAAGATTCAAGCTAAAAAGTGCAAGTTAGTCTGTTCAAGCAAATTGTTACCGGAGACAGAATTTGCCCTAATTCATCTTTCTTGCGAAGAAGTTGCTGTGTTTGTGCACCGTAGGATTTTGTAACCAAACATCTTCTGGATCTTCATCGTGTGATGAATTGAAGAACTTTGAAGCCAACAACCTTCTCTAGTTGGTGATTGAAGTCACGTACTGGGATCCACGTAATTGATTAGTCACGTACTGGAAGCCGTGCATTACAAGGAGAAATTGTCACTATAGAATAAGTCCAATTGAGTATTGAGGTAAGGGTTCAACTGTAGGTTGGTATAAGGTACTAAGGTTCCTTTACTTGTAACAGTTTGTTGTGATAATAGTGGATTCTCGGGAGTGGTGACTTTAAAATCACTTGGTGGGGTTTTTGCCGTGTAGGTTTTCCCCATTCGTAAACAAATCACTCTGTCAATTTATTTTCCGCTACATATTTAGTTTAATTGGTGATTTGTTTGTGCTACCACGTGCTTTACATGTTAATTTGATTAATTAATAAACTTGACTAATTAATCAATTAATTCCATCACAAGGGGTCAATACGTGTTTGGCCTATCAAGTGAGTCTAGTAGTGATGAGGATGGAAACTTCATTGCTTTCACTGCTACTGCTGTAGTTGATAAAAGTGTTGCTGTTGAGGAGAACCATTCTGATGGAGAACTCTTTGAGGATGCAGATTTACAAGAAGCCTATAATAAACTTTGTAAAGTTGCTGCAAAGGATGCTATGAGTGTTGATTTAAGTTTAAAGAAAATTGCATCTTTTGAACTTGATAAGAAATATTTGCTTGTGAAATTGTTTGATGCTAATGAATTGTTGAATAATGTGAAGACTGCGAACATGCTTTTACTTGATAAAGTTAAAAATTTGGAACATGAATTATCTGTTGCTAGAGAACAAACAAATAGGTCTACTAGTTCCAAACTTGATTATATGTTGAGTGTTCAAAAGTCTCCCTCAGACAAAACTGGCTTAAGTTTTGTAGAAAGCATCTCTGTGCCTGAATCATGTTCGACAAACTTTGTTCATTCTTCTAAGCCCCCTGTGAGTGAGGTTGTCAAACCTGTAGAAGTTACACCTTCTAGGAAGATTAGGATTGATCTTCAAAAGTCTAAACTTAAGGCTTCTAACCCTCTTAAGGGCAAGTTGCATGATAGACCTGCATGGGTTTGTCATTTTTGTGGAAAGTCTGGGCACATTTGTCCAAACTGTTTCAAGTTGCAAGCTGCTAAGTGAGCAAATAAGCCAAAAGTACCTGTGCCTCAAGCACAAGATCCTATAGTACTTATTGGTGAGTTGGTAAAGGCTCTAAACCTTTATTCCAATCCTGGAGTTGGTCATTATTCTAATGTGAATAATAACTTCAATACTAGTGTTACATCTAAAAAATTTTGGATGCAAAATGCTCAATCTAATTGAGTCTTTCTGACTTGGTCCTTGTACTTGATCGCTCGACTCTTTGTAACCATTCCTCTTTGTTGTTTTTGTTGTTTTTGTTTTTTATAGGATTTGCATTGCATAACATTCATGTATTTCATTTTAGGTTGTTTTTGTTATTTCTTTTCAAAAATTAAAAAAAAAAAAAGGAAAAGGAAAGCAAAATGTGTTTTGCATTATTTTTCTTGGATTTGAAATTAAGGTTGGCCAATTTATTTTTACATAACATGTTTATGTACCTTGTTTAGCTTTGATGAGCTAATTTATTACACTTTACTAGTTTGAGCTTTGTAGTGCATGTTGTGTGGGAAGATGTTTAAGTTTTTGATCACTTTGTTATGATCTTGAAGTCACATGCCTTTAATTGTTGGACTTGAACTTAATGAGAAAGACATAAATAACCATCTCACCACTGTTTACTAGCCAATCATGAACATCTTAGTTCATATCATAAGATTTTGTACTCGAGAAAGTGTAGCACATGCACAAAAAGAACATAAGGTGTAGCCTGGGTTTAAATGCCAAAATTGGTGTGTACATTATTGGGCTATAATAACTTCAAATCAAATAAAATTGGTGTGTACATTATCCTAACTATTTTAATAAGTTTCTGATCAAATAAAATTGGTGTGTACATTATGAGGCAAATCAAGAAACTTACATGATTGGAAGCTTGTTTTCTAGGAGATGTGGAAGTTATATGATGTAACTCTTTAGGTGATAGTCTCTTTCAAATTTATGTGATGAATTTTGTAGATATTGTGATTGCTTACCATTCACATATCACCTCACATGTATCTCAAGCTTTTGCTAGTTGCACACACTGCACAAGTTGCTTTTTGCTAAACTTTGTACAAGTTATTGTGTGTGATTTTGTTTTGGCCATCCAAGATTGAAACTTCCTTGAGTTCAATGCAAAATGGGTTTGAAGTTTGAGATTTTAAGGAAAATCGATTGAAAATTTTTTGTTTGGGAGATCTGGGTTCTATACAAGTGTTTTTGAAAAGTATTTCATCTCATACTCATGTATTCAATTCATAAAATACTATGCTTTTAGGTGTTTTTGCATAACGATGTTCTTTTTTTCAAAAAAATTGATTTTTCTAAATTTTCGATTAATCGAATCTATTTCTTGATCGATCGAAATTGCGATTAAAATTTTGGTTTGAATCTGTCTGGTTCGATCGTTGCTGGATCGATCGAATCTAATTTTCGATCAATTGAAAATTGCATAGAGTTTTTTTCTAAAACCTTGAGTTTTCACGTGTTCTTCACTATTCAAAACCTTTTCAAAAAGTCTTTCTCTCTCTCTCTCTTCGATCGGTCAAGGGATTCAAAGTAATTTTTTGTCGCCCTCAAACTTTTTGCAAGGTTTTTGTCTTCTAAGGCCGGTAAGACCCTTTTTCCCCTCCTTTTTCATTTATTTTCATGTTTCATGCATATTTTTCATGGATTTTTGGGAGTTAGTCGAACCTATGAAAATTTGGGGTTTTTGTTGTTTTCAATCATTTCTTTCAAAATTGATCATTGGGTTTTTGTTGTAGGATGATATATAACTGATCTTTGTGGTTTAATTTGATCAACTTGTTGTTTTGGAAAAAATTGACTTTTCTAGGGCTTGAAACTACCCGAATTGGGGTTTTTGTCCAATTGAGTATTAATTGATGAAATGGGCTTGTTTGATTGATTGATTTCGTCATTATAATATGTTATCTAACTTGTGTAATGATCAATTGGTCAATTTGTTGAGATTTGTGAAAGTGGGTTTTCAAAATTTGGGGTTTTTGATATAAACTCTATGCTCAAGCCAATTTTGTGATTTCAAAGTAAAATTGAACTTATTATCACTGCATTAGAGCATGTATCATGTGTTGATATTGTTCATGCATCATATAGATTGTTATTTTCTATTTTTTTATGCTAACTAGTAGTCTACCCTTGGTTTTTTTTTTTTTTTTTTTCCTCTCTGTCTCTTTTGTGTCTATCCTTTTGATCCTTAGCATCATGTCTAGGAAGACTAGAGCTAATATGAAACCAGGAAGTGTATGAGAAGCTAAACATTCATAGGAATGTATGCACTGAGAGGAAAGTAGTGTTAGATGAGCTTGACTCGGAGATTAAGAGAAACTTTGAGCGTCGGGGCTGGTTACCTTTGCTGGATATTGATCATCCACCTCCGGCTACCTTGATTAGAGAGTTCTACTCAAACCTGTCTATCCACTCTTATGATTCTAACACTCTAGTGAGAAGTTGGATACAGGGTGACGAGTACACCATTACTCCTTCAGTAGTGGTTGATGCTCTTGGGGTGCCACTGGTCCAACATCCTGTTTATCCCTACGATGAGTCTCCTCCCCTAGATGATATTATGTCATTTATTACTGGTACTTCTATCTAGTAGGGTTCTAATCCTCGGATCACGTCTGCTAAATTGACCGAGATACACTATCTTTTCTTTTGGATTTCTTGCCATTCTATTTGGCACATCTCTCATTTGCACACCACTCTTATAGAGAGATGTGCGCTTTTGTATGCCCTTGTCACTGATGCTCATATGAGCTTTCCTCACCTTTTTCTTCGTTCTTTGGTTGAGATTTATAGGAGTAGTTCTACTGCTTCTGGTCTATTTTTCCCGGTTTTTATTCATTGGATTTTTTTACATTTGGGTTTAGAGGACTTTCCTGCATCTGAGCCTATTCATATAGTTGCTCCTATAGGTGCCACATTTCTTCGGCAGAGGGCTACTCATATGAGAGCAAGCTCTAAACGCCTTAGAGTTGAGTCTTCTAGTGTCACACCTCCTCCTCCCTCTACTACAGGTGATACTTCTGTTGAGGCGTTCGTCGATCCTACTACGGTTGCTGCTGTTCCTCCACCTTCTACTTCAAATGATTCGAGCATTCGTAGTATTTGGAGACTGTCATGACCGTTTAGGCGGCTCATGGTCAACTTTTGGTGGACATGCTTAATGAGTGTAAAGTTGTGATTTACAACTATGTTTTATGTTGGCTTTATTCCATGACAAAAAGTGTTGTGATTGCTTTAATTTTGTTCCTTGTATTTTGTGGGATTTTATTGTATTGGGTTTAGTATTAAGTTGGTAAAGACTCAAGCTGAATTGAAGAATAAGTGGATTTCGCGAGAAGCTCGCAAGAAGCTAACCCGCGAAGTAGCCACATGAGAAGCACATGACTAGAAGCTGAAGAGTTGTGCTAGACTGTCAGTTTCGTGAGTGTTTAGCAAGTAAGGCCTTCCCGTGAGATAGTCGCGAAACATTTTACCTAGAGGATTTTTAATTGTGACTTTCTTACCCTTTACCCATACTATATATACCTTCATTACCCATAAATGTAAAGGAGGCTATTCAGAGGGAAAAACCCTAGATAGGTTTTCTACAACATACACACCCATCTTTTAGAGAGAGAGATCTACTCATCCTTAGTGATAAATCATTCTAGCCTCTTCTCCTTCCCTCTCCCATTGTCATACCTTGAGAGAAGATTTATACCCAAACACAATCCACACCATTTCAGAGTGTAGAGAGTGTTTTGGAGCTTGGGAAGCTTTGGGGATTTGCCAAAAGAAGCTGGTGAGGCTTGGCGGATGCAATCGGGCGTATTACGGGATCTGGAAAGCTAGACAAGACACGGTTCCGAGAAACCTTGTTGGAGTAGGAGTTTGGAGGGCTTAGGTACATTGGGTAGATTAGGCTTGGAGGGTCTCTTGCTATTTGTGTATCCCAGCTTATTGTCTAGTAGATCGATTTACCACTTGGAGAGCGGTGGAGAGGTTTTTTGCTGAGTTCTTTGGTTTCCTCTTCGATAACACATTGCCGTGTTATCTTGTGTTTGCATCTCTCTTCCTTTACTCTTGTACTTTACTTTTATTATTTGTAGTTCATGTTTATGCACTAGAGTAGTTTCGGTTGATTGTGCTTCATTTTACTCTTGTTCTGCACTTAGATAAGTTAGAGTAAAATCAATTTAGCCGTAATCTTTAATTTGGGGGTCTAAACAGCTCTTGTGTTTTTAACACATTTTCGAGCTTTCAATGAGCTTCGGTCCTTGAAAGCAAATTTGGAGAGTCTTTGCTGATCACCTCTGCCACCTTCTTTTGATGATGAGTTATGATTGTCCTTTGGTAATTCGTCACAAAAACGGGGAGTACATATGTAGAGGAGTTTTTGTTGTTAGGGGGAGATTTTGTTACTTTGGAGCTTTAGATTGTATCTAGGTGCTTCATTTTGTATCTATGTTTTTGGCTTATGATGTATTTTTGTTTTATTTGAGTTGTCTATGATAGGGGGAGATACTTTGATGTATTTATATATGTTTCTTGTTTCACATTGTTTATTGATTAATATTTATGAGGTTGTTCATGATGTATGTCTTTATTTTTATGTTATGTGAAATCAAGAAGTTATTTTTTTTTTTTACTTGTATTTTCCACACATGTGTTTATGCATTTGTTGAATGTTTCAGGAATATGCAAGTTGATTCAGTCGTGTTGCTGTCTACACTTGCAATTGATAGATAGTAGTTAGGTTGAATTTGTTTTGTTAGGCAATGTTTTTGTAATAGGCTGTTTTTTGTAAACTTTAAGCATTTTGTTTAGTCTTGTTTTGTCACGGATTACCAAAAGGGGAGTTTGTTAGGTTCTAAGACTTTAGGTTTAAATGTATTAGAATTTCAATTTGTAATGTTGGCAAACCATGATCAAAATGTTTAGTCTTGTTTTTAGACTTGCTCAAAGTATGTTTATGTGTAAAGTTAGAATTAAGTGTATTGCAGGATTTACTGTGTAAATCTGCCTAACTCAATCAATAAAAAATTAGACTTGATCGATTGAAACTTGTGCAGATTGTTTTTTTGCAAAATTTTCAAACTCAGCCCAAGCTTGTTTGACGTGTAGGGTTTTATGTTTTGTCTTAAGTATAAAAAGAAAAACCCTAGCCACATTTTACTGTTGTTGCAGTTGTTGTTTATGCTGTGTATGTGAATCTCTTGTAAGATCTAGAGGTGTTTGCTTTCATATATACTTAGGGTTATCAAGAATCAAGATTTAGGTCAAGAGCTTGATGATCATTTAGTTGCTGTATTAAGAGCTTAAAGATACATAAGCAGGAGTGCTTGTACTTGCTGTGAATCCAAGAAGTAGTTCGTGGATTCGGAGCTGTCACATGGTCGTGGTAGTAAGTTTCCTACTCGAGGTAACAATAGGATATTAGTAGTTTAAGTCACTATTGTGTAAACTTCAATTCTTTCATAGTGGATTTGTTTTACCTTGAGGATGGCTAGGTTAAATCCTCCCCAGGTTTTTTACCAGTTTGGTTTTCCTAGATTATCATATCGTTGTGTTTTTATTTTCCGCACTTTACAATGATATGATATATTTGTGTTAACCTAGATCTGATAATTTGACTAAGTAATCACTTGGCTAATTAACTAAGTTAATCTGGTTGTGTTTTAAGGGGTCTAAAAACGTACAGTAACCTACATTTCATGATCGGGTTCACTACCCTCTCAGGATTGAGAGTCTATGAAATTAGAAGTCGTGAGATTAATTATTCAGGTGACAGTTGTTGATTGCATAATTAGTCTCACAACGGTCCAGTTTAATATGTCTTAACTCTTAAGACACATCAACATATCAACTAGAAGTCTCCGCTTCCATGATTAAGACAAACCATCTTAGTTGATGTGTTATAGTCTTCGCAGATGAAACACCCAATTTCATCACCGACTATGAACTACGTTTTGAGTTCGCAAGGAACTTGTGATTTATATCTTCTGTGACTAAATCACATAAATCACATACAATGCATCTCAAAGACTATGATAATGTCCCACTAGTTCATTTATATATATTTTCATATAATTAAACAATTTAATTATTTATGACATGCAAATAAATTGGATTTTAGGGCATAAACCCCAACATATGGGAGGTGGAATTCAAACCTAGTTTTCCTTGTAAAAAAGAGCATATAATGTCATTAAGTTATAAGAGTTTTTGTCATATTGTATACCTGTAAAACATGAAACTAGCATATACTTTATTTTATGACACTTCGCTCATGTGATTCACTCCATAAGACATTTTTATTAAATTTAACAAATTTGATGATGTAGCAAGTACCAATATAACCTACTAAAAAAAGCGGACGTTCTACTTTAAAACTAATGTTCTATGAATAGAATGAGAATTGAAGGAACCTCAAATAGTTGGTCTAATGGTTTTCAAATCTCTTGTGAATTGTGATCCTTGAGATTCTAGATTCAACTCTTCTTGCCAATTACTTGGAACACCCATTAGGGATTCTTTCATATAATTTGTCTCTCTGTGTGGGATGGGTTACTACACTCTTCGATGATTAATCAATTGATGTAAGAGTTTTGACACCCACCTTGATTGAAGGAGAAAATTAGAGACAAAATTGGAAACATGAGGTCTTCAATTATTTTTCAAAAGATGTAGGTATTGGACATATCAAGGGGTGGAGTCAAGACTAAAGTTAAGGAGGACAACTCTGCTATTGGCTACATGCGGTAGCTTTGTCCTCCAACTCTGTAAGAAGGCTTGTAGCTGTAACATTACTCTCGAATGGATCAATGATATTGTTTAAGGGGAAAACTGTAATTTTATTGAATGAAATTACTAAAGTTAATACCTCTCTCTCTATACACACACACATTAGTTTTTTATTTTTATTTTTATTTTATTTTATTTTTTTTTAAATTTTGGTGGGGTAAAGGAGAATGGGAGAGGGGAGGAAGGGGGGGGGGGGGTGGAGGAAATTGCCCCCAAAGTCCAAGAATAGCTCTGCCCATAGTCATATCATCAAATTTTGTTAAGATTAATGAAAATGTATCATGATGCTAACTACAAGTGAAAATAACTCACAGAGCTTCTTTTTTTAATTTAATTTAATTTTTATTTTTATAATTTTTATAATTGGGTGTGGGGGAATTTGAACCAGTATATTTTGGTTTTAAATATCAAAAGGTGCCAACCAATTGAATTATAAGGTTCTTGCCTCTTGACAGTAACTCACAAAGTCAAGTGCAAAAAAAGTAAATATTATAAAATGCATCTCTATATTTTAGTTACCATGTGACTAGTATTTATAATTAAAAAATAAATAAAAATAGTACGTTTTGATGCAAGCGCAACATATTATAATTATATGGACAAAACTTAGGTATAATACCTTAGATGTTGTTCATTAAGTTCCTCTCCTAAGATTTAGCCATGTGGCTACTTTATTAAAAATTGCACTTCCATCCCATGAGAAAAAAATTCATGAGGAAAAATGTTAAGAGGGGAACTTAAGGAATAACACCTAAGTACTGTACCTAAGTCTTACCTTATAACTATTTAAACTTCACATTGAAATGCCCGAAACCCTTTTGATCTAAAGGACCAATTAGATATCAAAACTTATATGCAAAGATCTTTAAAAAAATTCAAACAGGTCAGGTGGAACAGGTTTCATCTAGAAAAACCCGAAACCCAACCCATTTAATCGATTCTTCTAGCTTCTAACCCATTGCCGATTGTGCCTTATTTTGAATCAACCCAATTCGAGTAAAATTGGTCCGAGGGGGACAGTTTTATTCTGGTCACAGATTACTTGGGCACCCCTAGTTTTAAGAACACCAAAACCTTGTTTGGTTAGGGTGTTTGAACAACAGTTTTAAGTATTTAAACATTGAAAATTGTGGGTCCCCAAAAAAAGAAAAAAGGCATTTGGTAAGGGTGTTAATGAAGGAGTGTTTGAGCAATGTTGCTCATTTCAGGGTGTTTAAACATTGAAAATGGAGAACTTCTCATACCAGTTTTCAGTTTTCAAATAATATTGCTCAATGACACTTTCGTAAATATTTTAAAAACTGTAGGTCCCACTTATTAGAATACATGTCATCACTTAAAAAAAAGGGGGAAATTACAGTAAACCTACCTGTGGGTAGGCCCGTTTTCACTTTGCTTACCCGTGATTGAAAACTTAACACTTTGCCCATCTGAGATCCACTCTGCTAGAACTCTGTTACCCACCTATGTTAAAATCGAGGGTAAATATGTATTTTTGCTTTTCTTTTATGTCTCTCTCCTCCCAAAACAAAATAATACATAAAAAAAATTAGAAAAATAAGATCTAAAATAAAATTTGCAAAAATTGTAAAGTTCTAGTTGAAGAACACACTACCTCTTGGTATGAACAATCTTGACCAATCAATCCAAATAAAATTTTCATATTCACATAAATCCAAAAAACATTCTACTCTTATATACATACAATAACCTTAAATTTAAAAAATCCTACACTTTCAGAAACTCACACACAAACAACCATCACCACCATTGACCTCAGATCCATGGCTGATCCACCCGATCTTAGTTTCCACCTTTCGCCCTCTTCAATCTCATCCAATAAACCCATGACCAAAGTTTCACTAGGTTTGTTGTCTTCTCTCTCTCTCTCTCTCTTCGTCTCACACACACCCAAATAGTAGCCACTGCGATGACTTCATTTTGCTTCGTGGGTCTCGTTTTTTTGGGTGGTTTTTTAGGTTGTGATTTGATATGATTTTGTTGTGGTAGAGGTGGTTGATTTGATTTTAGCAGTGGTTGTGTGTTGTGGTTTGCGATTGGTTATGGGTTTCAGAGGTGGAGTAGCCACCATGGTGATATCGTTTTGCTTCGTGGGTCTGTTTTTTTTTTTGGTGGTTTTTTGGGTTGTGGGTTGATATGATTTTGTTGTGGTAGAGGTGGTTAATTTGATTTTGGCAATGGTTGTATGTTGTGGTTTGCGATTGGTTATGGGTTTCAAAAGTGGTTGCGGTGATTGTCAGCGAACATGAGAGAGAGAGAGAGAGAGAGAGAGAGAGAGAAATCTGGCCATTTTGATAAAGATGTAAAACAATGAAGAAAAAGCTTTGGGTCTTTGGTTAATAGTTTCTATGAATTAGAGTCAACTTATGTAGACTATATTAGAAAGGAGATGGTAAACCCAATTTTGGGTCTTTAGAAGCAAACCCAGTTTTGCTCTAGGACTGTTTGTTGAGATTGTTCATGCTATTGAGGCTTCCAACCATTCATTTGTTTGGGTTGTTGGAAAAACCTTCATATGTTGGAGGGAGTTTGTTATGGTGTGCTTATGATTACATTGCCTCTCTCTGCTGAACAATTCTTGAAGTTTTTGCATTTTTGAAGTTCTAAAGCAACTTTTTACCATTTTTACATAATGACATTTTTTTGATCTTGTTTTCTTTTGATTTTGTATGAATTTTGTCTTGGGAGGAGAGAGACATAAAAGAAAAGCAAAAATACATATTTACTCTGGGTAACGGAGTTCTAATAGAGTGGACCTCAGGTAGGCAAAGTGTTAAGTTTTGAACCATAGGTAGGCAAAGTGAAAATGGGACTAATCATAAGTGAGTTTACTGTAATTTAAAAAAAAAAAAAAAAAAAAAAAAACACACACACACACACACATACCAAACACACAATTATGTTTTTTCGCTTTTGAAAAGACATTATTAGAAATATAGTACCAAACACATTTTTTGCATTATGAGTACTTTAAATACGTATTTTCACAACACTTTTTAAACCACAATTTTCACATCATTTTAAACAATAATACTCAAACACCTCTACCAAACATGCCCCTATTTTCTCATGAGTTTTACATCCATAAATTATGTGTTATAAAATGCATTATAGCTGACCTGCTATTTTTGCAATAGCGAATCCAATGCCTATATGTAGATATCTCATTTTTGCAATCAAGAAATTCACAAAGGCGTACAACTGTAATTTTAAAATAACTCAGGATTAAAAATGTTATCTGGGCCATTGGATGGACACTAGCATCACTTTAAATCAAAATTGACTTCATCACAATCAAAAAGATTAAAGAACATAACGGTCAGACTATATCTGATCGAATCATACCAAGTCAAGGATCAATGGTTAATATGCATCCAAGTACATTAACGCATAAAACATGTGATTATGTGGGTTCAATTCTGATTGGTCCTTCGTTGGATTAATTGAATTAATTTCATGACAAAACCCTATTACTTTTTTTTTTTTTTTTTTTTTTTTTTTTTTTTTTTTTTTAAATTATGAGACAGAGCTCTCCTTGTTATGAATCGAACCCCTAGCTATGTGCCTCTTAGAGAAACTTGAAAATTTGATTTTCTTTCTCCCTTAGAAGCCGTACATCACTTGGAGAGGGGAGAGAAAATTCTCTCTGTCATTTTAAAAATGTAGTGCAAAATATAATTTAGGGTTTTTCTAAACTAAACCATTACCTTTTATAATTGGATTAGCTAGTGTGTCAACCTAGGTGGGCTTTCAATAATGTGGCTTGAAGTCGGACCAAACAGAAATAAAAATATAAGCTTCAATAGGCCTTGAGCCTTTTGCCAACTCATGGCATTCCTAAAGTTACCATTAACCATAATTTATTCCATTATAAAATTATGGTTGGAATAAATTATGGTTGCACTCTAGGTTTTTTTTTGGGAGAGAGTTTTAACCTATGGCGTTTGCTTGTGATGATAGCTCTTTATTATCAAACCAAGATACCAATCAGTTTTTGGTGTAGCAGAGATTGAATCCCAGATCTCTTATACAACTATCAGAGACTTTACCAGTTGAGCTAACTGGAACCCACAGGTTGCACTCTAGGTTTTACTATATATATATATATATGTATAAAATCATCCTAAAACTCTATTAAATAACATTTAAACCCTCCATGAAATC
The DNA here is from genome assembly GCA_023621385.1 of Quercus gilva. Taxonomy (NCBI): domain Eukaryota; kingdom Viridiplantae; phylum Streptophyta; class Magnoliopsida; order Fagales; family Fagaceae; genus Quercus; species Quercus gilva. The sequence continues at coordinate 74,057,440 of CM042476.1, forward strand.
ATCCATAGTGAAACAAAGTCAATAGTTAACATCACTTTGTAAATCACTACATCTTAAATCCATGTTTTCTTAATTTAATCCCTTAATTATTCTTACATTCTCATGGAATATAATTCCGTTGGATATAAATTTTAGTAACTCTTTGCTAAAATAGTCAGACCTAACATTCTAAATAATTAATTCCCATTAAATCTATCTCAATGTGATGTTTTGTGTCTCTTATCAGGATTATGGATTCCGTCTTGAAAAATGGTATTCCCTACACTCTATATGGAATTATCCAATGCATTGAGGTTTTAATCTTACAAGATCTCACTTAGGTATACTGAAATAGTATACTGAGAGTCAATGCAAATTGTATTCATAGGATTTATTTGTTCAAGTGACTTCTTTGATAGAACAAAAAATGTGACAGCATTCCAATTTAGTGTATCCCAAACACTTATGATACGCCAACATATCAATTAGAAGTTTCCAATTCCATGATCAAGATAAATCGTCATAATTGACATGTTGTAGTCTTCATAGAAGAAATGCTCAATCTCATCACCTACTAAGAACTAGGGTTTATGAGTTTATAAGAAACTTGTGATCTAGATCTTTTGTATGCGACTCTAATTCCCATACCTAGATCACATACAATACATCTCATGGACTACACTTAATGTCCAAAAAGCTCATGCACAAATAATCTCAAAAAATAAAACAAGTTTATTAATCAAAGAATAAAGAAGATCTCACAAATTTGATTTTTGGGCATTAGTCCTAACAATATCTCATTAGTCACACCATAAACCTCAACCCATTGGTATGTTTTCAGTTTGCCCCAAGGTGATCCCCATGGACTGGACATTGATGTTGACACCCACGGGTTACGATTCTCATAATATGCAAGCCATTGCTATGCAAATATTCATGAATTATTCTTAAATTTATTTTATGTACATATTAATATAAGTTTTAATAGTTCACAACATGAAATGAAACAAATTACTACAAAGCAAATAGTTTTATTAACTACACTGGTTTTAAAGATAATACTGGTAGGACGATCAATGACAAAAATGAAGCAATTTTCTGAATAGGATTATGATGATGTAGAGCAAGCATATGAAGGATCAATTTCTTTGCTTCTAACATACTGAAGTTCTTCATAATTTTGTTCACCACGAGAAGCTTTTTGAATTCCCTGTAACTCCATTGCGACCTCCCCCATTGTAGGACGTTTTTTCCCATTCAAGTGCAAACAACTTTTTGCAAGATTAGCAACTATGATGATCTCTTCTTTATCACCTTCTTTCTTGATTCGATCATCAAGAATATCAAAGAGATGGTTCTGTTTCATTGAAAGAATGAAATATGTGGATAGACTTCTACCTTCTTCCGACCTTGTTGAAGAAACAGGTTTTTCTCCCGTTAAAAGTTCAACAAGGACTACTCCAAAGCTATACACGTCACTCTTTTCTGTAAATTGGCTTGTTTGGAAGTATTCTGGGTCCAAGTACCCAAAAGTTCCATGAACTAGGGTTGTTACATGAGTTTGGTCAATCTTCACCGACTTTGATGTCCCAAAGTCTGCTACTTTGGCTCTATATTTTTCATCTAAGAGTATGTTTGTAGACTTTATATCTCGATGATAAATTGGTGAGGAAGCTTCCAAGTGTAGGTAGGAAAGAGCTCCTGCAATTTCTATGGCAATCCTTAAGCGCATATCCCATGTTAATGGAAACTCTTCATTTTCTTCATGGAGATATTGGAAAAGTGTCCCATTTGGGATGAATTCGTATACCAACAAAGGAACTTTGGTCTCCAAACAACACCCAAGTAGCTTAACCACATTTCTATGGTTGATTTGTGAAAGAATGATAATCTCATTAATGAAGTTTTTGAGATTGCCTTCATCTAGAATGTTGCACTTTTTAATTGCAATTATTTGTCCATCACTCAACATTCCTTTGTAAACTGTATCTTGTCCACCCTTTCCAACTATTCTTCTTTCACAAAAATGATCTGTTGCCTTTTCTAGCTCCTTTGAATTGAACAATCTTATATTTGAACATTATTTTCCGTGGAAGATAATTGTTGTTGTAACAATAAACCACCATTCTTTTTGAAGAATTTTTTCTTTATCTTGATTTTATTTCTCTTCTTTATCCATTCGTAGATAACCCATGTAGTTGGTACACATAGTACTCCAAGGCTTGTACCAAGACCTGCACAATTCAAACAAATAAATATGAAACATCTATGTTTTTTAGTATTTAAAATATGAATGTGTAATATATATTTTGATCGGAAGTACCTACTTTTTTTTTTTTTTTTTTTTCTTTTTTCTAGATTTTAACTCTTCCAAATAATGTTCTCTCACTACCCTGTAATCTAAATAAGTGTTAACTTCAAATTGATTTCTAGAACAAGGGGAAAAGAATGAATTTTTCTTGATTTTCAGGTAATTAATCTATGATATATATTTTAACCTATAATATATATATATATATATATATATAAAACAAAACAATTTGACTTTTGGTTTACATCATAATATGGTACTATATAAACTTTTGAGTTTTCATAATTTTATACAACATTATTTCAATAGAAAATTTTCAATTGAATTTAAATTCTATTATACAGTTAAAACTTTCATTAGAATCTTGACACTTCCTATTTTCTTTAAATGGTAGAATATATAGTTCCATACACAAACATAATCATAATAAACACCTAATGCTAGAAGATATAGTTCAATCTACAACCAGATTCATAAATGCCTATTAGTAACTAAAATAATCATCAAAATTCATATTTAGATAAAAATAATAGGAAAAATTCATATTATGTTAAACTTTCTTGTTTACTACACAAATTATCAACTAGTTAGTACATATATTCGACGTTCAATTGTGACTTAATTTATAAGGGCATCAAGCATGAGAATCATAATTTTGTCATTAAACCAAAGTTGTCGATGTCAATGAGAGGCTTAAATAGTGGCAGGTTGAAATTAGCACTCATCATATGGCAAGCTATCTATGTCTTGCATTATATATATATATATATATATATTTTTTTTTTTTCTTTTTTGGTTTGTATGGCATTTCTTTTCTTTAGAATTAGCCAACTTTAATAGACATTGATATGTGGTTTGTTGCAAAAGTGTGATGTGTAAGTCACAAATTAGAACAGGGAATAAAAAATTTTCTATTCTTTTTTATTTGTGAGAGAGCTTTTTAGATGTATTTTTGGTTTGGTTTTTGTGATATTTATCTTTATAATATCCATATTTGTTAGTGAAATTTTATCCTTGTTGCTGCATCATGTTGATGAATGCTTAAAGCGAAACTACGTAAATTTTTAACGTTCTTTTTTGTTAAGTTATGATTTTTATCGTAACATTAGTATTGGTTTATTCCATGGCAAAAAGTATTGTATTTGCATAAATTTATTTCCTTATATTTTTGTGGAATTTATTTGTAATAGGTTTAGTATTAAGTGGTAGAGATTTGATCAAGACAGCTAAAAGTCACATGAGGAGCACATGCCAAAAGCTGAAGAGTCATGCCAGGCTGTCGATTTCGTGAGTGTTTCGCGAGTAAGGCCTTCCTGCGAAGTACTCACGAAACATTCAGCTTGACAGATTTTTAAGTGTGACTTTCTTACCCTTCATCCATACTACATATACCTTCATTACCCACAAAAGTAAGAGAGGCCATTTAGTGAGAAAAACCCTAGATAGGTTTTTTTATAACACACACACCCATCTTTTGAGTGAGAGCTACTCATCCTTAGTGAGAAATCATTCTAGCAACTTCTCTTTCCCTCTCCCATTGTCATGCCTTGAGAGGAGATTTGTACCCAAACACAAACCACACCTATTCAGAGCGTAAAGAGTGTTTTGGAGCTTGGGAAGCTTTGGAGATTTGCCAGAAGAAACCGGTAAGGCTTGGCAGATGCAATCGGGCGTATTGCAGGATTCAGAAAGTTAGAGAAGACATGACTTTGAGAAGTCCGTTGGTAGCAGGAGCTTGGTGGGCTTAAGTACATTTGTTAGACTAGGCTTGGAGGGTCTTTTACTATTCTTGTACTCCAACTTTATTCTCTAATGGATTTGTACATTTTTAGACCCCTTAAACATAAATAGATTAACCTAGTTATTTAGCCAAGTGATTAACTTAGGTAAATTATTCAAATCTAAGTTAACACAAGTAAATCATATAATTGAAACATGTGGAAAAATAAATAACATAACGATATGATAACCTAGGAAAACCAAACTGATAAAAAACATGGGGAGGATTTAACCTAGCTATTCTCAAGGTAAAACAGATTCACTATGAAAGAATTGAAGTTTTATAATAGTGATTTAGACTACTAACATCCTATTGCTACCTTGAGTAGAAAACTTACTACCATGACCAAGTGATAGCTCCGAGTCCACGACTACTTCTTTCTTGGATTCACAGCAACTATAAGTACTCCCACTTGTGTTTTCTTTAAACTCTTTATGTAGCAACTGAAACGATCACCAAGTTCTCGATATCAATCTTGATCTTGATAACCCTAAGTACGTATGAAGGCAAACACTTCTAGATCTCATAAGAGATTCATACACATAGCATAAAACAACAACAACAAAACGTGGCTAGGGTTTTTCCTTTTATAGTTAAGGCAAAATATAAAACTCTACACGTCATACGGGCTTGGGCTAAGTTGGAAAGATTCTGCAGAAAAATAATCTGCACGAGTTTCGATCGATTGAGTCTAATTTTTGATTGATTGAGCCTTGCAGATTTACATAATAAATCCTACAGTACACTCGATTCCAACTTTACACAAAAACACACTTTGAGCAGCCTAATCTAGATTCTAAGTTTTGATCATGGCTTGCCAACATTACACATTGAAGTCCTAATACATTTAGATCCTAAATCCTTAGAACCTAACAGGATTGATTACTACTTAGAGGGCAGTGTAGAGGTTCTTCGCCTAGTTCTTCGGTTTTCTCTTCGATAACACGTCTTGGTGTTATCTTGTGGTTGCATCTTTCTTCCCTTCCTCTTGTGTTTTACTTTTATTGTTTGTTGTTCTTGTTTATGCATTAGAGTAATCAGTTTATTGCGCTTTATTTACTCTTCTTCCGCACTTAAATAAGTTAGAGTAAAAGCAATCTAGCAGTATCTTTTAAAATTGGGGTCTAAACAAGTTCTTGTGTTCTCACACAAATTCGAGTTTTCATTTTTTCATGTGTGTCGCTAGCTATGTCTACTTTCTTTTAGGTTTCCATCACTCCTATTATTTAGTTGTGACATCGTTCTAAGTCTCACAATAGATTTCCAAGTCATCTTGTTTTACAGTGCTTCCTTGGCCCCTTTGTGCCAGAAACTATGATAAAAGGTTTGCCATCTAGACGTTTAGATTTGATCTCTTTGGAGAGAATTTGTTGATTGGTTATAATAATAAAATGCTTTGACTAATAATAAGGGAGATGGAATCTAAGGAGTTGTGAGGAAAAAAAAAATGGAGTACAAATACATGACCACGAGTGTGGAAAAACAACTCAATTTGAACAAAAAGCTCTTTCGTTTTTAGTACCGTAAAGGCATTTCTATGTCAAACTATTTTATCATTAAAAAAAAAAAAAAAAAAAAAAACCTGTTTCACAAGAGAAGGTTGAAAAAAAAAATCTCTCCTTAATATCCTTTGCGGGTTTCAGTTAGCTTAACTAGTAAAATGTCTGACAGTTGAATAAAAGACTTGGAGTTTAATTCTTGCTTATACAAAAAACTGATTGATATCTTAATCTGATGATAAAAAGCTATCATCAAGAGAAGGAAGACAGTGACACCAAATTGTTTCAACTTTTAAGCTTCATCCTTACAAGTGTCCAATTCGTCTCACCCAAGAACCACTATGAAGAGCCCCAGGAAATAAACCTATCCAAGAGCCTCTAGAAAGTATCTTAGGACTGATGCTTCCACTGTCACATACCAAGGTCAATTTGTGAAGAAAATCTTGTATGCTTTATGTTCCATGACAGTTGGTAAGTTTGGATCCATATCTCTGTCTTATATAGAAATTGTTTGGGTATGGATAGACTCTAACTTGAGAGGTTTGGCGTTCCATCCTTGATCAAATTCTTCTCATCTTTTGTAGGACCTACTTGTACATTAGGCATTGAATCTGCATGCATTTTACCTTATGCTAGCTGTTTACTGCTTTAGGTGTTTTTTTTTTTTTTTTTTCGTCGTCGTCGTCTGTGTTTTTGGTTTTCATCAACAGTAAACTGAGGAAAAAAAAAAAAAAAACGTAAAATAAAAAATCTTTCAACAAGAGTGTAAGCATATAAGATTATGATTGGCCCTTGTGCATTTGTATATTGGCTTAGTGCAGTTGTTGAAGTTTAGGCATATGTATACACAAATGAGTTTGACTGTGTTTGACCGTATGTGTGAGTGTTTGACGGGTAATCACTCGTGACTAATGTCTCTATATTACGAGTTTTGGTCTGAACGCTAGAAACTCTAAAGAGAAAAAGGTTTGAATAAAATTCTCACTTCTCTATGTATAGAAGTAAAAAACCAGGCTCAGTTTTAAACTTATCTCTCTCCCAAGCAGGAGTTTGTTCTCTCTGGACCGAAAGGTTCCAGTCCTTTCTAGAGAGTTCTATCTCTCTCTTTTCTCTTTGGATCACGGTGTCTAGCCCTCTCTCTCTCTCGACGCACAGGGTTTTCTCAGTATCTTTAAGTGGGTCCGATTGAAGCTCGTGGGTTTCTCAGTATCTCAAAGATCGTGGGTCTCTCTCTTTACCAATTCATCAAGGGTTTTCTCAGTATCCTTGGTGGGTCCGATTGTGCTGTGTAGATTTAGCCTTTTGCCATGGGTCCGATTGTGCTGGAGTGGGTATAGATTTGTCGCTGATCTTGTGCTGAAGGTGTGGTGATTGAAGCAGCCAGAGGCATTTTGTGGGATGAATTTCCAGCAAGTGGGGGTACTCTAGAGTTGGTGTGATTCGGCCAAGGTGGTTTCCAAGCAATTAGTGAGTATTTCATATGATTTGTGTTTACTTATGTGGTTATCAGAAGCTTGATTTTAGGACTTTCCCTTTGTACTGGATTCGCTTAATGCTCTGTTTGTTCCCCTGTATCCTTTCAATCTTTTTTGGATATGTTTTAATGAGGGTCTTGAGATGGAACTGCTGGGGACTGGGGAACCCTCGGTTAATTCGAGTGTTGCGCGATCTGGTGCAACAATGGGAACCTGATTTTGTTTTCTTATCGGAAACAAAAATGAAAAAGAACAGTATGGATAAAAAGAAGGGGAGTGTTGGTTTTATTAATGGGTTAGTTGTTCCCAGCCATGGAAGAAGTGGAGGTTTAGCTCTTCTGTTGAGGAAGGATATTAGTGTTGATGTTCAAAGTTATTCAGACAGGCATATTGATGCCATTGTTACTGAAAGCTCAGGGTTTAAATGGCGGATTACCGAGTTCTATGGAAATCCTAAGGTTCATAGAAGGAAGGAGTCATGGGATTTATTAAGGGTTCTTAATAGAAAATTTCAGCTTCCCTAGCTGTGTTTTGGGGATTTTAATGTAATTGTTTCCGCTGCAGAGAAAATGGGGGGAGTGCGAAGATCTCAGAAGTAGATGGATGAGTTTAGGGAAGCAATTAATTATTGTAGATTCATGGACCTTGAGTTCTGTGGTCCGGAGTTCACTTGGTGCAATATGCAAGAAGGAAGGCATAGAATGTATCTTCGGTTGGATCGTGCTCTAGTAATGCAGGAATGGATTGATAATTTTAGGGACATGAGAGTTCACCATCTTGTGGAAACTACTAGTGACTATTATGCACTCTTGATCACTGATTCTTTTGCTCCGTAAAGCCCTCGGAAGAGAAGATTTTAGTTTGAAGCTATGTAGACAAAAAGAGAAGATTGTAGAGATGTTATTAAGGAGGCTTGGACTGGGAGTGTGTGTGCTTATAACCCTAGTGATATAGTGGCTGGTCTTACAAGATGTGCAGATGAACTTTCAAGATGGAACATAATAGTTTTTGGACATGTTCCAGGACAGATTCAAAAGAAGAGGAATGTTTTAAATGATCTGGTCTTAAGGGATCAGAATGGAAGGAATGGAAGGGAGATAAACAAGATCAGAAAAGAGATTAATGAGTTGCTGGACTGTGAGGAAGTTATGTGGCAACAAAGATCAAAAGTTCAGTGGATGAGTCTTGGAGATCGCAATACAAAATTCTTCCATTCTAAGGCTTTCGGGAGGAAAAAGAAAAACACAATCACCAGACTGTTGGATGATATAGGGGTCTGGAGAGAGTCTACTTCGGGTGTGGCAGAAGTTGCTGTGTCTTATTTTGAGAAGCTTTATACAACATCTCATCCGGATAGAATTCAGGAGGTTATTGACACTATAGAATCAAAGGTGTCTGTTCAGATGAATCAAGATCTTATTAAGCAATTCACTAAGGAAGAAGTTGAAGTAGCACTAAAACAGATGAACCCGACCAAATCCCTTGGCCCAGATGGTATGTCCGCTGTCTTTTATAAAAAATTTTGGGATATTGTTGGTAACGATGTTGTGAATATGGTTCCTAATGTCTTAAATTCTGATATGTCCATGACTGATATTAATAAAACTTATATTACTCTTGTTCCAAAAATTAACAATCCTTCTAGAATGGCGGAGTTTAGACCTATTAGCCTAAGCAATGTTATTTATAAACTTATTGCTAAGGTCCTAGCTAATCGTCTAAAATTGATCCTCCCTTATATAATATCAGAAAATCAAAGTTCTTTTACTACTGGAAGGTTTATAACAGATAATGTTCTTATTGCTTTTGAGATGATGTATTATTTAGAACATAAGAAGGAGGGTAAGGATTGTTATATGGCAATTAAATTGGACATGAGTAAAGTTTACGATAGGATGGAATGGGGCTTTATAGAGCAAGTTATGAGAAAATTGGGTTTTCATGAAAGGTGGATTGGCTTGATAATGAGATGCATAACATCTATCTCCTATTCTATGCTTATAAATGGGGTAGCTCATGGTAATATTGTGCCATCAAGGGGTCTCCGTCAAGGGGATCCTTTGTCATCTTATCCGTTTCTTCTATGTGCAGATGGTTTTTCTTCACTTATTAATAAGGCTGTAAGATGTCACACCATGAGTGGACTTTCAATTTATAGAGGCTGCCCTATGATATCACACCTCTTTTTTGCAGATGACAGTCTGTTTTTCTGCAAAGTTAGCAGCCAAGAATGCCAGCATCTAACTAATATTCTTTGTCTGTATGAGGCTGCTTCAGGTCAGAAAATCAATACAGACAAATCATCGGTGTTCTTTAGTGCCAATACCCCTAAAGAGAAGAAAATTGAGACTTTAGATATTCTTAGGCCGATGCAGGATTCTCGCCATAGTAAGTATCTCGGTTTTCCTTCAATCATTGGCAAATCTAAGATTGAAGTTTTTGCGGAGATCAAAGAAAGGGTGGGAAGAAAATTGTTTGGATGGAAGGAGAAAATTCTTTCTATTGGTGGTAGAGAGATTTTGGTCAAAGCGGTGGCCCAAGCTATCCCTACGTACACTATGAGCTATTTTTAGCTCCCTAAAGGATTGTGTGATGAGATTGAAAACATGATGAGGAAGTTTTGGTGGGGTCAGAGGGGTCAAGAAACTAAGGTTGCTTGGGTATGTTGGAGGAAGTTATGTAAGTCAAAGCTTAAAGGAGGTATGGGTTTCAGAAATCTCCAAGCGTTCAATCTTGCAATGCTCACAACGCAAGGTTGGAGGCTCCTGGAGAACCCTAATTCATTAGTAGCTCGTATGTATAGAGCTAAGTATTATCCTCATGGTGATGTTCTTAAAGCTGGTTTGGGGTCTAGCCTATCCTTTACTTGGAGAAGTATAATGCAGGGGCTCGAAGTTGTGAAGAAAGGAGCACGTTGGAGAGTTGGCAACAGGAAATTGATTCATATTTGGGAAGATAAGTGGTTGCCCATTCCTACAACGTACAAGGTTATTTCTCCTCCTCAAAATTTTGATAATTTCCTCATGGTCTCAACTCTTATTGATTTTGATTCTAGAAGATGGAAAGTGGACCTAGTGAAGTCTCTATTCTTGCCATTTGAAGCAAGAACTATTCTTAATATTCCAATTAGCTATAATCTTCCGTATGATAAAATTATTTGGGTTGGTAATAATAAGGGTGTTTTTACTGTTAAAAGTACATATTATGTTGCACTTAGCTTAGTGGAATCACTCGAGGTGGGAGAATGTTCTTATAATGACCTGAGAGAGCTATTGTGGAGGAAGTTATGACACTTGCGTATTCCATCAAAGATCAAAATCTTTGCTTGGAGGGCATGTGTGGATGCTCTTCCAATAATGGTGAATTTGCAAAAAAGAGGTATTGGGGTTAGTGACTTGTGTCCTTGTTGTGGCTTTGAGTTTGAGACTCTTTTTCACTCAATTATTAAATGTGAGGTAGCTAGAAGAGTTTGGGATAATTGGGAGGGTAGTAGTGTGGAAAACTGGCAGGGACTTATGGACATCTTCGATGTAGCTTTGGATATTTTGAAGAATGGCACTAATTGTGATTTGGAGGTGTTTTTTGGAGTTGCTTGGTCTGTTTGGTATAATAGGAATCAAGCTGCCTTTGAATCAAAATGCCAATTACTGGGTCAGATTTGGAGGTTTGCTAGGAGTTTTCTACAAGATTATAAAGGTGCTTTGTGTGCTTTGAACACAAATTCAGCGAAGGAAAGTAGTAGGTGGACTCCTCCATTGCTTGGAGTTTTCAAAATCAATGTTGATGGGGCGACGTCTGAGGATGGGCGAAACTCTAGTGTTGGGGCTGTTATTCGTGACTCTTGTGGTGCAGTTCTTATAGCTTGTAGTAAATTCCTGCAAGGTCAGTATTCAGTTGAGGAGGTCGAAGCTCTTGCCATGGAAGCTGGGATTCTGCTTGCACGAGATATGAAGCTTTCTCAGATTATTGTTGAATCTGACGCCATTTCCATTGTTAATAGTGTTAATGAGATTTTTATGGAAGGGAGCATTGGCCATCTGATTCAAGGCATCCGTGCCTTGCTGAGCTCTTTTACCAATTGGAAGGTCAATCATGTGAATCGGGATTATAACAGAGTTGCTCATGAGTTAGCTCATTTGGCTAGGCGAAGTGAAAACACGCAGGTGTGGAGAGGACTTCTCCCTAGGGTAGTGCAGGATATTGTTCAAGCTGATTGTTCTGATTAGAGCCTGTTGTTTCTGTGAGCTCTGTTGTTTTCCTTTTCTTTGCTTGTCTGTTTGTAATGGCAAGCTTTGTATCAAAAAAAAAAAAAAAACCAGGCTCGATTTCATATACATGCAGATATAACCTTGCCTCCACACAAATTTAAAGTTTTGAACTTTCTAAGTTACTGATTTCACACACGTGATGCAAGTTCTAAGTGTAAATTGCAGTCATTTCTTTTGTTTCAAATTCAAATACACTTGCTTAAATCTCCTTTTTATATGCTTGTCTATTAAGAACCGATAATTTCAAATGGGCAAACATAATGTTCTCATCTAACTATGGACAAACACCAGTTCACCGAGAACCCCATATCTATTATAGTTGTGTTTTTCATGACATTGGCCTCTGACTTTCAAAACGCTAGGCAGACTGAAACCTCTCTCTCTCACCCAAATTTTCAAAACTCAAGATTCTTTAAGCATAGTTGATTTCATTCATCTCCATACACTTCATTGAGGTAATCTCCTTCTCCCCCATGCATTTTAATCTTATATTGCATCTAGTTTCATTCTAGGAAGTGGAGTTACGCAAATTTTTTAGAAAAAAGTCGGATTTTACTTAAATTCTTTCAATTTGTCTAATCAATTGGTTTCAATTCATGGGGCTTGTTCCCTTTTGCTGCCATGAAGGAAAATTATGTGTAATTTTGGCAGGAATCATGGGCGATCCTTCACTTACCAGTGTGTTGTACTTGATGTGGTGTGTTCGACAAAATGTCTGAGTCACTTTTTTGCCTTGTGATAAAGACTAGTGTGGTAGATGTTTAGGATTCAAATTTCCCTTCCCTCAACTATTGTATCATTAGAAAAAAAAAAAAAAAAAAAAAAAAAAAAAAAAAAATGCTGGTGTGGCTTGAAATCGTTGTGGAGATTGTTTACAGCGTGAGTGATTCATTCATTTGCATTGTAGCTTTAGCCTTGTGTTTGACCTATGCCACTTGACCTTTGCATTAGACATGGTCATATGCAGTACATCTTCCTGGTGACATGGTGATCTTGTCCTTGGCTCTGGCTTGATGCTTGTTCTTCATATGAGTGACTACCTTGGTGTACTCTTGCATTCATGCCAGATTTATGAATTTCAAAGCATGACATGTATGCATTGAACCTTGAACTTTGAATTAATTTTCAATTGCAAAATTTGTTCCTTTCGCCTCAATATCATGACTCCTAACCTAATCTGCTCATTCTAGTGCCACTGCTCCTCGCTTTGACAAGAACCAATTTCACAATGTCCGAGCCTCTAATACCTTTCGTGAGTATCATGGCGTTTGCAAGTTGCACACTAAACATCCTATAGACATAACTATCCTAGGAAACACCTGTATCCCCTAGGATTTCTGAGTCTCGTGGGCGGTCCTCACTCATTATTTCATTGAAATCACTCCCATTCTTGTTCAAGAATTCTATTCCAAGTCCATCACATCACTGAAGAGAGGACACTTCAGAAACCTTTGTGCAAGGTATTCTTTTTGAAGTCAACCCTGAAATCATCTTGAAACTTATAGACATGAAAAAAGGTTAATCCTAACCTCAATGAGGCTCTTACTCATTTGTGGGGTTGCTCTACGGTATGGGTAGGATATGTTTTCCAAGCAAAAAAATTTCTCCATGTGTATCAACTTCTCTGTCAATCTTGTTTGCAACCACTCACGCATCCTTCCTGAGTTCTTCTAGAGTCAAAATGCTTTATGATCTTGTTACTGGTGCCCCCATTGACATTAATTTCCATATCTGCCAGGTCATCATTACAAGTGTTGGGTGTCTTAATCCTAGATCTATCATTTTGTTTCTCAGTCACATCATCAAGCTTCTCATAGACCAGGGTGTTCCTATCCCTCATGGAGAGAGTTGAACCAAGATTTCCTAAGCCATCAATGTTTGTATGTAGAGCCTTACGAGCTGTTTGGATTTTCAGTTTCCATCACCCATAATTCTGTTTCCATCATCCATAAGTCAAAATTGGTAGGTCCCACGGCTGAGTAGTGTGTTTGGATGCGTTTCCAGTTTTTGTTTCCATCACTCAACTTTGATTTTTGAGTAATGAGTTATGGAAACTGAAAACACATTTTAAGTGTTTTCAAGTTATCAAATTGAGTTTTCATGGCATTTTGGTAATTAAACACACATACATGGGACCCACGGTTAGAGCAACATCACACCAACACACCTTTTGATACTACTTGCAACGGCTCCATCTTCATACCACCATCTTCTTCTTCTTCTTCTTCCTTTTTTTTGGTAAACTATACCACCATCTTCATACCACCACCGATCGGAGCTCAGACCCGCCATCTTCTCCATCCTTCCAAAATCAAGAAACAAACTTTTCAATTCAAACAATATCCACAAACTTTTCAATTCAAACAATCTCCAAAACAAACCTCAACCCAAAACAAACACAACCCCAATTGCACAAAAATCAATCTGAATGAAACAAATCAACCCAGAATTAACCCATAAATTTCGATCTACGAGCACATCGAACCATGTCAATCCACCAGGCACCACCACCAACACTGGAAGCATGAAAGAGAAGAAAGAGAGTCAAAGTAAAACAGGGAGAGAAGCTACACCACCAAACCACTAGCACCCCCAAACCCACGGCCAAACAATCAGTCCAACGAACAGAGATGAAAACAAGAACAACGGGTAGCAGAGATGTAGAGAGAGAGAGGTCCTTGGAGAAGGAAACTAGGAAAGTGATAAGCTTTTTTTTATTAATAACATGAACATTAGGAAATATTTGACCAAGTGCTCAGGTATGGGTCCCACAAACAGTAGAAATATTTGAGTGATGAGAAGCTGAAAACAGTGTGCCAAACTTGTGGGGTTTAGGAAATTAGGATATTTTAAGCGATGAGTGATGAGTGACGAAAATTGAGTGAGGAGTGATGATTGATGGCTTTTTAAAAACCAAACAGCCCCTTATTATCTTTGATATCCCAAACCCTCGTGATCCCAATTCTTCATCCGAGGATGAGCTCGAGCATGAAATTAATGACTTGGCTGCTGTTATGGCTGATGAGGAAATTCCTCCTACACCAAACACCACCTATGCTATACATGTGACAAGAAGTACATAGTGGTGATTTAAAAAAAAAAAAAATTTATTATTATGTATTATGTTATATATTTTGATGTAGTCTCTAAACATCTAAACTTTGTTATTATGTTTAATTTATTGTGATTTAATATTTCATATTCTCGATTATGCACCGTTAAGGTGTACTTCAGTTTAACTCTTGATTTAGTTATGTAACCGTTTGGAATTTTAAAGTTTTGATTTCTAACTATATTGTGTTGGCTTTAATTCCGTGCCAAATTTGATTGTAATTTCTTCAATCATTTTTCCCTGTATGTATGTGGGTTTATCTGTAAGGCATGAGTGTGAGAGATCAGTGAAAAATCGAGTTTTAAAAGTTAAACAAATGGATTTTGTGACTGGCTCGCGAGTAGCTTGCGAGAAGTAACTTGCAAAAAAGCCATGTGTAGAGCACATGACTGCAAGATGAAGAGTCGTGCCAGGCTATCAATTTCGCGACTGTCTTTCGGGAAAGACCAACTCGCGAAGGACCCACGAAAGTCTCTGTTTGGCAAAAAGTTGTGTTTAGCTTTACCAAGTCTTTACCCATACTATATATGCTTTCATTACCCACAAAATGTAAGGAGTGCTTTTCAAAGAGAAAATCTTAGAAAATACACTTAAGAGTTATAGATTGTTATACCTATAATCATCTACACATTTCCTTGTAGTTTTTCTCAACTCCTACCTCTCCATCTCTAGATCCTTGAGAGGTTGCTAGCTCAAACACTTATCACACTCATTCTGAGTATAAAGTGAGATTTTGGTACTGCTGGGAAGTATTGGAAGGAGTCATTCATTAGCAGATGCAATCAGGCTGAATTATGGGATCCGAAAAACTAGAGAAGACAAGACACTAAAAAGTCAGTTGGTAGTAAGAGTTTGGAGAGCTCAAGTACATGGGATAGACTAAGCTTGGAGTGTCTTTTGTTATTCGTGTACTCCAACTTTATTCTCTAATGGATCGATTTCGACTTGGAGGGTCACGTAGAGATTTTTTGCCGAGTTTTTCGGTTTCCTCTTCGATAACATGTCTCAGTATTGTCTTGTGTTTGTATCTCTCTTTCCTACTCTTTAAACTTTCATTTTATTGTTCATGATGGATGAATATGGTTTAGGGTAGTGTTATCGGTTCATTGCGCTTATTTACTATTGTTCCACACTTAGTCTAAGTAGAGTAAAAGCAATCTAGTCATAATTTTTATTTGGGGATTTGAACAAGCTTTTGTATTTAGCACAAATCCGAGCTTTCAGGAATGTTAGGCATGTTGATATTTATTACTCATTGTGCTTATCCAGTTAACATGTTCAGACGGTGAATCTAATGTTTGATTGATTATTTTGGTCAAATCTTGACCGTTCGTGTATGGTTGGGTTATATGTGGTTCAATGGTTACTATTTCTATTCCTTGATCTTTTTATTTTGTAACTTTTACACTATTTATAGCCAATGTGTTTATTGAGGTTGGTTCATGATTTTACAGAAGACAGTTAAAGCTTCTTGACTCTCATGACTCGGCCTCTAGAAATGGTGTAACGTTTTTTTTTTTTTTTTTTTTTGGCCGTGTGTGTTTTTCAAAGGCTTATATTTAGGGTATATCTGGTTGGGAGCATGGAAAAGCAGCAGGATAGAAAATTGGAAAGGGATGAAGAAGTGGGAGACAAAAGAGATTTTAGTTTACCCTCATGGTGTTTGGTTGGGAGAGTGGAAGAGTGGAAAAGTGGAGGGATAGAAAACTTCTTTGTTTGGTTGAGAAGAAAATGAGATGATTGAAAATGTAGTTTGTATAAATTTACTTACATACCTCTCTTAGATAAATTAAAAAAAAAAAAAATAACTAATTATATTTTCATTAAGATTGTGTATGGATGGAAACTTCTTTAAAAAAAAAAAAAAAAAAAAAAAAAAAAAGAGGGAACTGGAGGAGATGTAACATAAAATGAAAGAAGAAAGAAAAGGATGAAAAAAAGAAAAAAAGAAAAACCAAAACAGATGAGAAGTAAAAACTGAATGAAAAAAAAAAAAAAAAAAAAAAAAAAACAACCAAAAGAGGAAAGTAGAATGTTGTTGCACAAATATTTTTGATCAAAACGCCAATGACTTTTGTGTTTCCATTAATTTTCTCTCCTGATTTCTCCCTAATTTGGGGAGATTGTATTTTGGTAGGTCCGGAGAGAAAACACCTGGGCTTTACCAAATTTCCCTCTCCTTTTCTCTCCCAACCAAATAACGCAAAAGTTATTTTCTCTCATATTTTCTTCTCCTTTTTTTCATCCTCTTCTAAATCTCCCCAACCAAATGGACTATTATTAGTAGTTGAGTTTGTATTAGGGTGTATTGTCAAAAAAATTTCAAAGAGGGAGTTTATTAGGACTTTTAGTGTTGGCTAATTCTATGACAAATTTAATTGTAATTTTGAATATTTTAGTTTGTAATAAGTATGGGTAATAAAGGCTGAAGGCTAAAGTTTCTTATCTAAAGACTTCAGTTAAGTAAAATAAAGACCTCAGTCATGCAAGACTGAAGGTTCAAATAGAAATTTTGTAGACTCTCAATCGATCAAGATCCTAAAATGGAAATTCCGGAGTTTACCTTCCCAAGTTTATTTTTGTAGCCACCTCAAGACCAAAGGCGACTTATATTTAAACCTTATTTCAACTCTAATGAGTCTAATCACAAGAGAAGGAAAACGGAGATACTAAACCTTAACAGCCTTCTAGTTCTTCACCTCTCCAATTGACTATTCTTAAAAGTTTGTTTACTTCCAAACACAAAGATCATTACTTGTGTATTGGAGTTGTTTGAAACCACAACAACAACATCGAATCTTCAAGAATCCTTGGAGTGATTAAGAGATCAATTTTACTGTTTACAAATTGAGTTGCAAAAACAAGTAACTTTGAAGTCACAAGAAAGTCTACAATTGCTAGTAGGAATAGGAAGCTCGGGTACTTAATTTGACTACATTTACGGGAAGTTACGTGAGCATCATTTATACTACAACAACCTTCATAGTTGACTTATTGAGTGTGACTACGAATACAAGAAGTTATGTGTTTTTACTATTTATGTTTTCACTCCATGAACAAATATTGTTTCTCTCTCTCTCTCTCTCTCTCTCTCTCTCTGTATTTATTCTTTATTGTTTTTCTTTTTCTTTTTCTTTTTTCTTTTTTCTTTTTATTTATTTAAAATCCATTTTGTATATTATGCTTGAATACTGAATTAGTAACTACTTAGTTGAATAATGGTATAAATTATTAAAATTGGTAGTTAAGCTTATTAAGGGTCTAAACATAATTCTCCACATTGGACAAAAGATCGTACTCTTTTGAAAAGTAAGGACAAAAATGATTCCAATGCAAACGTAGCACAATATTTTGAATTGGACTTGATTGATTCATCATTTGTTTGCTATTTAGATGAGTACGTATAGTCAAATTTACTAGTACCTACCATATTTGTCCCCATAGGGAATGGTTTTACAATTTACAGACTTGAATAGTTGGAAGGTGGTTTTATCTACATGAACGAAATTGAAATTGCATGATGCAACAATTCGTTTCCTAACTAAAGTTCAATATTTACCAGACATGAAGAAGAATATAATCTCAGTGGATTTGTTAGAATCCAAAGCTTTGAATATTGTTATGAAAAATGGAACTATACAAAGTAATATTAGGTGCATTATTAGTGATGTGGAATACACATCAAAGTAACTTATATTTCTTAAAAGCCTGTTTGGATTGAGGAAAGTAGAGTAGAGTTGGCTGAAAAATAAACTATTTTTTGGGCCAATTCTATTCAACTCTCCTTCACTCTCCCTCAATCCAAACAAATCATAAAGGGAGTACAAGTTCAGATGGAGCTACCAAAGTTTTGGTAAAATTAGGGAGAATCAGGGTTTCAATATTCACCTTCTTTGTACTATCATATTATAAAAAAAATATATAAAAAATATAAAAAATCTGTTATTTTATATTTTATTCAAGTCATTTAAACTAAAAGCTGAAATTCGAAGCTTTTGTTTTTAAATACCACTGTCCAAATGAACCATAAGGAAAAAGAACACTAAAAAGAAATATATTTTAAGGTGGAATTTCATCAAGATATTGAAATTACTGCATGTATTGATTGTTAGGTCTAAGACAATCTCTTTCCCCTATCACATGAAAAATTATGTTAGGGGAACCTTAGACTATTGCTAGCGATAATTTAACGTAGTTAAATTAGCTACAAGGCTCTTGGCGGAGAGCCCTGTTCTCAATCATGTAACAATATGATTTGTGTTTTTAGTTTTATATTTATTTAGATAATTTAGTAAGTATAGAGACATACCTATAATGACCATCTTCGATTTAGATTTTCGCTTGTTGCAAATATAACCACCATCTGTGTTTTCACAATCCAACTTGTTTCCGCAATAATTGAGATCATTGTCTTCATATTCATTAATATCTGATAGGATAACAAAAAAATTAATAAACTTATTTTGGGAGCTCTCACCATTTGTATCCTTTTCATTTATGCGTGACAGTTTGACAAACAAATTAATAAATTCATTAAAGTTTTGTGCAATTTATAGCTCAACCCACACATAGACCAACAAGAGATTACAAAATGAGGAGTAATTCTTAAGTACTTTTAGAGCATAGAGAATAATGTTCATTTCTTTACTTTGAGAGTACGTAGCTAAGAATTTTCCCAAAATGGGAAGGAAAACGTTAATAATACTACCACATTTTGCTTTAAAAATATTTATAATTACAAATTGACATTGTAATGAATTTTATTGATACCACGTCAATAACATAATAAATAAATTTACTAGTTAAATACCATAAATTTTTTTTTGAGAAAGAATTAAATATCAGAATTATTTTTTGAAAAGTTGACACTTGACATAATCTATACTATTTATAAGATGATTCCCTCTTCGAACTGGACTTTTATGTGATACAAAAATACATTCATTAATAAATGGTAACTTCTCTTAAAAATTTGTCATAAATGTCAAATAATAAATTTCATTTTAAATTCGAAAATAGAACTCCTAAATTTTATGATGTTTTTCCCTTCAAGTTCATTTTCTTTTTATTCCCTAAAATTTAGCATTTTTTATTCTTTTTTCATCCAAATAAAAGTAAAACACCCCCAATTTAAAAAATAAAAAACTAAGAGAACTTCTAAAATTTAGCTTTCTTTCCCTTCACATATTCATCTTATTTTCCCTACCCAAATTTTTCTCTATATCACTACGTCACTTTCGAACACATGTTCAAAAATGAAATTACAGTTATTGCTTATCTCTAAAGTTTATCATTTTTATTTTTTTCAAAAATAAAAAATATTTTCAAATTATAATAGATGCAAATTATTAAACTTTACTTAAAAAATAGAAGAGCCTCTAAGTATGCGCAACATGCGTGTTTAGAGGCTAGTAGTTTATAAACTAAATATTGTAAAATTTATAGTATCTCTAATATCATCCAAAATAGTACTATAATTTTATTGTAAACATGCTTGGTTTAGAGATTAATCCTTAACCCAAAATGATTTAGTGATAAAAAAACGATTAATCCTTAACCCAATATATTAGCCCAATAATAATAATGGACCTACCATTAATTTCAGGGGGGAAAAAAAACCGTCAAATTCTAAAAATAAAAATAAAACAAATTGAAACCTGAAGATTGAAACTTCAAGATTAAAGTGGCCGAAATACTAATTGAGGATTAGTTGTGATCTTAGTATTACTAATTGAAATAATGAATGGTGGATGGGAATTGACTAAACTCTTTAGTCTTCACTCTTTAGTCACAGTTTAAGGTCATGTGATCACACAAAATAAGAAATTTAAAAAGAGAAGTTAAGGGACAGTGACATAGAAGGAGAGAGTGAGAAGATGAAGGGGCGAAGAAGCCTAAGAAATTCAAAGACAACAGACCGAGAAATGTAAAGACAAAGTGATTGAATTGAAGAAAATGAAGAAGAAGAAGAAGAAAGGCAAAAGAAACAGTAAAAAGTTTTGGTTAAATTCTGGCCCATATACATTTATTGACCGAAATCCGGAATACATCCTAGCATAGGTGAAACAACCTGATAAATCCTGGTATTTCTGGTGGCACGTTTCAACTTTGTTTCTATACTGACTTGGGTACCAATTGGGTAAATACCAATCATATTGGTCATTACGATATGAAATTGACTCCCTTATCAAAATTGTGATTTAGGTTAAATGTGTTTAAGTAACAAATAATGAGTGTCCATTTAAAATGTATTATATTATCATTTGATAGCTTTCAATTAAGAAGAATAATTGAAAATATTATTATGCAAGCGGCTTTATATTTTTGAGTTTATATTTCTAACATAGAATACACTTTCAAGTATGAGCTATCTATAATAGAATCTATCTGTTTAAACTCATAGGCCTACTCATTACTGAACATAGTACTAATTAAAAAGCATGCGACTATCAGGTATATAGGTGTGAGTGAAGTCTCACATTAAATAATAATAAGAATAATAAGTGGTTAATATAACATAGTTGAGCTTATATCCATTGAGCATAAACTTTTGGGTTGGAATGTCTAGATCTATAGGCCAAGATGGATACAAAATAAATTACATTAGATTGTGTTTAGAGAAATTCCTAGAAGGATGTAAAAATAAAATATATTAGTTTGTGTATTGGTGTTCAGTGGAGGAGCACGGTTAGTAGTATACATGACTCAATGCCTAGAATGCTTTTAAAAAATGATATAAAATTCAATATTTCTTAGTAGATAACATTTAGCTTTATAGAAAAAAATTAAAAGTTTGAAACTATGAAAATGAATGGGAGATGAAAAAGAAAAAAATTAGTGGAGGTGCCTAATTTTAGTGTCATGTAAAGTAAAAGGACATAAGTACATATTTGATTCAAAAAAAAAAAAAAAAAAAAACATGACTACGTATTTTAAAATCTAACCATTAGATTACATGTTCTTTATGCTCTTAACACACATGTCAAATTTTGTGTCAATTGAATGTTATTGACTATATGATCCACAAAATTATTTTTCATGCATAATTATATACTTCAAAAACTTGTAATTTATTTTATACAATTGATTGATGAAATAACTATTAATATATAATTTTCTAAAAATTTTGCAAGAATGAAGTATATAAGAAGAAAACGTAATCTAATTGGTGATTTATCAAAATTCATATTCAATAAAATGATATTGAGTGAAATTGTTGTTTTAGACTACAATCAAATTTGTAGTCAAACTTTATCCTTTTAAAAAAGGTAAGGTTTATTATTTTTATTTGAAAAATATTAAAATTAATATAAATTTTATATAATAAAATTTTGCAAACTGATAAGACAATGAATGTAATTTGTAGAATTCAACCATCTAATAAATGAGTGTTAGATTTTTATTTTTATTTTTTGTAATTGGTGACACATAAATTTGTGTACTCTATATAATAAAATTTATAATATTACCAACATCACTTTTTTCATTATTGAGTGTGATCCACTATTTTAATACGTCAATGGTGAAACTGATGACACGTGACAAGTAAAGAAATTTTGAAAGGGTGACTTAAGTTGTGTGTGTATATATATATATATATATATTCCTCCCCTTTTTCAGGAGAGGTAAATTTTGTGAGAGGCAAACAATTTTCTAAACTAACATATGGTGATGCACCCAAAAAAAAAAAAAAAAAAACCCTATTTTACATTATCAAATACCACTTTATTTATTTTACCAATCTATTTCATAACTCACCTAACATAATATTTGAGTTTTTATTTTTACATACAATTCATTAAAATAATATAAATTATATCATCAAATAAATAATCGCTTTTATGAGGAGAAAAGAGAAAGGAGAAGAGAGAGAGTCTAATTGGTTTATGAGCAGAGAGTGATTAAAATAATCACTTTTATGTTTACAACCATGCTACAGTTGCATATATGCAACCTTACTTTAATAAGGATTGGAAAAAATTTGGGCTTGCATACTTGAATGTTGCATGATTTTAAGGGTTCATGTGGTAAAATAGCAACTAAAGGGGTTTTACACCCCAATGCTAGGGCTATGTGGCTAACAAGCGTTATGTCCATTCAACAAAAAGTAACTACTAATGAGGGTCGCTGCCTCTTGCAGTCTCGCCTCCCTCCTTTGCTTGTGATTCTAAATGAATTGGAATCTAAATCTGGGACGTGTGTGAGATTGTCACTGGGAGTAGAATTCCGTAGTCAATTTAAATTTCTTTAATTTATATTATATTACATTAACATTAATTCAATAAATAATTTATTTAGGAAAGGAGAAAAAAGTGGACAGTGAGATCCAGTTACAATAATATATAATAAAATTGTAGATTAGATATAACATAAATTAACCACTAAAAGAATGTTATCAAAATCATATTCCTATTGTATTATATTATATTATATTATATAGAATAAATAAAAACAAAAACCACCAAAACAATATTATTGGCTCCGTCAAAAGTTAAAAGCAAGAAATGGACGTACCATTATCTCAAAGTTCTATAAAAATAGAAATATCAAAGTCACTTTAGCTTTCTATCTTTTTCTTTAAAAAAAAAGTCACTTTAGGACCATGTGACTTGTCTCTCACCCAAAGGTCAATTTAAAT
This sequence comes from Quercus gilva, assembly GCA_023621385.1. Lineage (NCBI taxonomy): Eukaryota > Viridiplantae > Streptophyta > Magnoliopsida > Fagales > Fagaceae > Quercus > Quercus gilva. The sequence continues at coordinate 74,080,502 of CM042476.1, forward strand.
CGCATAAAACACTCCTCGAATCTTGCTACCAAATGCGCCTTTACTGAAAGAGTAGGTATTATATGGGACTTCTTTCTCTCGATATATCAGACTCACACATGATCTAAGAGAGAAATGTTTTATTAGGAGATTATCTTATAAGATAAATTTTTTTTTTTAGAAAAATATAATATTGTTTTTTTAATTGTTATTATAACACGGAATACTTAGTAATTATATATGTGATTAGATTATTATAAACTGGGAATACATATTTTATTTAGAATTAAATTTAGATGAAAATATATATTTCAGAATAAAGTGCAAAACATTAGCCTTAAGATGAAAATATGAAAGTACAGAATTTACAATAAAAAAGGGGGTGTTAAAAGTAAGTTTTTTTTTTTTTTTTTTTTAACAAATTCTAATCATATAACTAATCTAGTTAATAAGCATTATTTTGAGGTTATTCTATATGAGAATTTAATTTTAAAAATATTTATTTTAACATAATTATAATGCACATAAATGGCCATAAGGGATTATTTGTTAGATAAATTAAAACCTAAATAAATGGAATATTATTTATACAAATAAGAGAGGGTTTATGATATTTCCTAATCCTATAACTCAAAAAAGATTATTGTAATTTACCCAAAAAAAAAAAAAAAAGTTTGTGCTGCAGTAATAGTATTGTTAACAAACTATATTTTGAAAGTCCAGTTTTTTAGGAAATCTAAAAAGCTTTCAACAAAATTAATTGTATTATCATTTTCTTATAAAATTTTTCTAAAAATAGCTCCTAGACCAATGCCCTTAAAGCAATCTATAACATTTCCTTATATGTATTTGATACGAGGAAGTGGTATCCAACCTAAGGAAGTGAAAAATACGAAAAACTATCTTTACACAAGATTTTCTACAAAAACAAATAGAGCGTTAGGTCAAACAATCTCACTTTTTTTCTCATGAGACCCATCTCTTCATGTTAATGAATGCCTTTTAGGAAATTGTTAATAAATTATAATAGGAAAGTTTTGACACCATTTTCATTGAAAATATAAAGAGCTATTAACAACATTTATTATTTTATCATTTTCTTAATAAAATATTTTTAAAAATAGTTCATAAACCAATACCTTTAAGAAATTAGTTAACATTTCCCTTTTTAAGTTTTATACGGCTAATTAATAGTGATACATTGAAAGATATTGGCACTATACATGGTGTAATGAAAGTACTTGTTAGATATATGTTAACAAAAATATTTTAAACAACCGGTAATTGTTTTAAAAAAATATTAAATAATAAACTATAAAAAGAAGGTTTTTTTTTTTTTTTTTTTTTTTTTTAAGTTTTAATTTTTAATTCTTTTATCAAGTTATAAAAACTAGTTTGGCTGTTTTATCATCTCCATCACAGTGTTCTAGCCTACACATAAATCATGTGTTTTTTATTTATTTATTTTATACAAGATAAAAATTCTACTATAACCTAATTTAAGTGCATATATATATATGTGTGTGTGTGTGCGCGCGCGCGCGCGCGTGTGTGTGTGTAAAGCTCACTTCTAGATACTTGAATCCTGACTCTTTACCCTACACTCCACAAACACTTATACTTGTAGAGTGACCACTACACCAAGAGTATGCAGTAGCCTACACATACATCATGTTAAGAGCCTACTATATATAAAATATAAACTAAATTATACTTTTGTCCCTTAAAGTTTGGGGTTATTTTCATTTTGACCCTTTTACTTTTCAAAATTTTCATTTTGATCTTTCATATTGGATTTTGTTTTCATATTGCCCACAAAATTCATTTTTGTGAGAAATATGACCGTCCATAATATATATATATATATATATTCTGCATACAATAATGAATTTCATGAATTCTACAACATTATAGAACTAGTATTGAAATAACTAAATATTAAGAGCCATGGTTTTAAAAACCAAACCATTGAAAAAACTGGAAAGATGAAAGGCTTGAGATTTAAGAGGGGAAAAACAATGATATGTGAAGAATGGCTTCAAGGGGGGAAAAAACTGCAAGAATGATATGTATCATGAAATAGCTACTTCCTTCAAAATACAAAATAGCTACTTTGTTATGGGAGATTAGTTAAAATTTGGCTTATATGATCTTTTCTATTGAAATGAATCTCTACACTTTTTATATAGAGAAAATAAAATCTTAACCATAAAATAAATAAATAAAATGAAATTTACTTGAAATGGAGAGAATGGTGTTCGGGTGCAAATATGGAGTATATAAACTAGTATTTGAAGTTTACCTTCACATCCCCCTTCAACATAAGGATTTCCTCTGTATCCCGGAGCACAGTCACAATAAAAGGTGTAGACGTCTGGGTAAGAACAACTGACTTTTCGTCTATTTTTTAGCAAGTTAAAGAACTCAAGTGAATTGTTGTTCCATTGAAATATTGCCCATTCCAGCACCACGGAAACATATTCCCAATATTGCACAGAAGAAGGATCTGGTTTGTTTTCCTTCATCCAGACTTGGTCTACCAGGAAGGCATATTTGCAACCCTTTATTACTCCCTCTCTGTCATTTGATTCGTTTACACTTCTGAATTCAACATCAAATGCTTGAAGGTTTGATGGGATATTCTTCGACTCGCAGCAGTTGAAACCTGAGCATGGATCTTCTTTGTCTACCTTTGAGTCCCTCTTGCAATCTGGCTTGCACCCGAAAACCTTAGGAAAAATTCCAGCTATTGTTGCAAAGTTGTCGCAACCAACCGAAATGAATGTATTATCAGAGGCAGAAAAGTAAAAAGGACTTCCTGAAAAGTTCGTAACACTGTGATTTCCCGTGAGCTGACAAAACTTCGAATAAATTATTGGGATTTGGACATGAACCGTTGGAGCAAAAGAATAGTGGCTATTTAATGGCTTGCTACTAATATTGATTTGCCGCACCACCATGTCCATACTAGTTAAGAAGGCTTTAGCAAAGCCGCCAGTTCCATTGCAAACAATTTCGAACCACTTGTCCAAGTAGCAATCTGGTCCAATTCCAAACGGGTATGGAATTTGAAGTTGTCCACAGCTACTTCTACAATTGGGTTTCGCTATAGGTGGTGCTGCTTCTGCTAACTCGCATGCAAGCAGAAGTATGAAAGTAATTCGTTTTACCAAATGTACAGCCATTTTTTCAGGTGTCACTCGCAACCTTCTCATATGTCATGTCACTCGCAACAGGAAGACTTTTATAGACCTCTGCCACTCGCATGTTCTCATATCTGTTGCAGAGGAGAAAAATCCACCCTCAGGTGAAAGGTGGATGCATGCATCTAACGCATGTAATCCTACCTCATTGCATAAACATTGACCACTGCCAATAATAGAGAAAATGGGACCCACGAAAATTCAATTAATTAAAAAAAAAAAAATCTCCCCTCTCAAAGTTATATTAATGAGTTGTTTTAACGATTTAGGAGCTCGTTTTTTTTTTCCTATGCGAGTCATGTATGTCGGCCCGTTTGGTAACGTTATTTTTGTAATATTGTTTAAGCATTGTGAAAATATATTTAAGTAAAAAAGTATTGTAAAAATATAAGTTGTGTTGTTTAAATAATGAAAATTATTATTTAAACAATACAACCAAATAAGCCCGACCATGTCACTCACAACAAGAGGACTTCTATTGACCTCTCACCTCTTATACTTAGGGTGGAGATTAGATGCATTGTCCTACTTGGTGCAATTGCTCAATTCTCTCTCATAAAATTTTCTACTCTCTCACTTTTTAACTTCATCTGACTTTATTATATTTAATGGTTGAGATTGAAAGTTTTTTTTTTTAACTCTCAATCTTAGCTATTGAGGGCTATTGCATATACCATTTCCAATGATGGATTGAGATTAGGTGCAATATTTAGGATATAGCACCTGATGTAATAGCTATCAATAGTTGAGATTAAGAGATTAAAAAAAAAAATTAATCTCAATAATTGAATAAAAAAAGTGAGAAAAAAAAATACAAAAGTGAAAGTATAAAAATGAAAATTATAAAAGTGTTTGAGCGGAGAGGGAATAACTACAACTAGTGGACCCGATCCTAATCCACTAATGATAGAGGAAATGGGGCCCACCCTAACCCCATGGAAAAACAAGCACCCGCTTTGTAAGATGTTGCTTTCATATATATATATATATATATATATAGCAAAATTTCAATCTTATCCTCCAAAAAAATTCCATTAGTTAAAAAAGAAAATCTCACCTCTCAAATTTATATTGTTGAGTTGTTTTAAGTTTTAACCAATTATGAGTAGGGTTGTCCAATTCACCCGCCCAGCTGACTGAGCCAACCTGAAAACCACTCAATTTGAGGCCTGTTGTTAGAAACTAAAAAGAATATGGATGGACACCCAAAGTGGGCATGTCCTTATGTATACCTCAAGATAATTGTAACATCCAAGGGTTATGGAGTAATGGTTTGGACCGTTACTCTATTCCACTAAGTCCACTACCTCACTCAATATTAATGGAGTGGTGTGTATATAAACACCAAGAGTGGTATCCATTGAACGGTGAACGAATTCTACATTTCTCATAATGTTTATAGAGTGTTGTAAGACTCTTAGGTTATGGGTTATGTTTGCATCACTCTAGTAGTGTGCAACACCGTCGAAGAAATGTTTTTGGTTTGTGGATTATACAAACTGGAATTTAGAACGTGTTTGAATAGCTGGTTTGCATGGAGGCTGGCTCTAGATAGCGTAGAACAATCTTAAAACTTCTGTGTGATCATCAGTTTGGGCTAAGAGAGGTATGTCGAAAAACCGATTACTTATATTCCATTGCAAGTTTCTATTTCTTACACTTGTGATAGTTGATGGGGGGTTACAACCTCCGGAAATCAGATTCCGGAAGGTCGGTTGGTTGGCTGTTGCATCAGAATCTGATTCCAATCGACTCGACCAATCTCCACCAACCAATTCAATCAGATCTTGCCAAATCCAGCGAGATCTCGTTGAGATCCGTCTAGATCCAATGAGATATTGACAAGATTTTGTGTCAATCCAGTGATATCTCATCGAGATCTTGATAGATCCAGCAAGATCTCGACAAATCTAGACGATTTCGGCCAAACCTGACCAAATTTCAGCTAGATTTGATGAGTTTCAGCCAAATCTCCTCCTTCTTGACTCCAACCGAGATTGTCCACCACCTGACACAAATCATACCAGTATGACCAATCCTTCACCAGTCAATGGTGGGTTTGGAAGTTTTCCACTTGATTTTGTCTGATTGGTTGCTGGTTGGGCACAAAGCCGACTCAGACCAACCTGTGGACACTCTTAGTTATAAGTCTTGTAACTCAACTAGTTGGTATCTTTTGGTATTTGTAAATGAGACATTTGGGATTCAACTCTCCCGTTCTCCCAACTATCAAATTAAAAAAAAAAAAAAAAAGGTTGTTTTAACAAAATTACTTTCCATACAAAAATAAAAATTTGTATTACTTATTTCCTTGTTTTATTTTATTTTATTATTTTTTTGCTAACTAATACTTATTATTTATTGACCGGTGATGATTTTGATGTCGGATTGTGTGGCTAAATGGACGTCAAAGTGTGCAATAGTTCAAATAAAAATTAATTTATATCAACCTTGTACATCATTTACTATATTTTTAATAAAATAATTATAAATAAAGAATTGCATGTTTGGTCATAATGAACTGCGTGGGAGGATTTAATTAGATTAAACATTCAAGAAAGATTATTGAAGCCCCTTGCGGGTTTAAAAAACCCACTTGACCTCTTTGGAAATGATTACCACACAGGGTTCCTAATTTCCTATACAGAAAAAATCATTGCTAACCAAACAGTATCCACTTTGTGTCTCACATTCATTCTTTATTTTAAGAATTTTATTATTATTATTATTATTTTGCTTCATTTGTACTAGAACATGGAAGCAAATTTGTTCGGTGTAAATTTATCTTCACTTATTCTTATTCGGCTTCATCCTTGGTTAAACGCCAATTTTTGTTGGCTTCTTTACTCTATTCTGTTAGAATTACCAAAAGGAGTGCAATTTTATTTTATTTTTCTATCTTTGGTAATATCCATTGTTATCAATTTCGTTCCATTCTAAGTCGAGCCGGGAATTTCTATACAAGTGTGCCAACTGAAATGAAAAACACCCTCACTGCACCTTGGGAAAAATTTTAGATAGCCATTGCTATGGTCCATTTCGGCCATTCGAGGCCATTTTGCTAAAACACAGGCCAAAATTCAGGATCCAATCGGTATGCAAATACAGTAGTAGTCATTGTTTTGTGTTTTACTGTTTTTCTATTCCTCATTTTCACGTGTTTTCTTTAGTTATTATTACACACTCTCTCTCTCCCCATCCAATCAATGCACTCCTCTATCTTTATTGGTCAAAACAAATGGTTTTTATCTATTTAATTCATTTTTTTTCAACTATGATCCACCCATGTTAAGAAAATTTTGTTTGAATGGACAAATCGAAACATGCATCAAAATAGTATCCACACCAATAACTTGGATAGAAGAGGGTATTTTTTTTTTTTCTTTTTTCTCTGCGTATGCAAAAAAGTGACATGTTGAAAGCCTTAGAAATTGGGGATTTTTACTTGACCATCAGCTTTTTAATGCTTGTGAGAGTCAAAATTAATTGGCTCCTTTTTTTTGGCCCCACGTTAATGTTTGCTAAAAGAAATGAGACTTGGTAAAGAGAATTGTTGGAGAACCAATTTTTCTACCCCACACTATTTTGTTTGCTTTATATTTAGGGTAAATTGCAAATTACACCGTTGAAGTTTAGAGTTGATTGGATTTTATATCCCAGAGTTTTAGAAACTTGATCTTACACCTTCAAGTTTGGTTTTGTTAGCAATTCACACCCTACGGTCACTTTCTGCTATTAAGCGCATGCTGACATGTTTTATTTTGCCAAATTAGCCCCAAAACTACGTTGTTTCAATGAAAAATAAAAACTTAAAATCCAATCCTAAAACTACATCATTTCAGCCTAATTCTAAAATCTCAAATCAGTGAATCATCAGCTATTCCCATCCATCTAAGCAAGCCTCATCGTGAACCAATCCACTTGAAAGGTACCGGCTCATTGTGAACCCATCATCCCAGCGGCAGCGGCCACAGCAACTTGAAGATTGTGAACCCAGGCAGCGGCGGCGGCTTTAGGTAGCCTCCACAGCCACGTCAACGATAAAATTAGATAGGGTCCGGCTCCCCTCCCGTTTGGAATCCTCATGTTTTCTCCTGTTTTTGTCTAGATGAATAACACGTGGCAAATGACACATCCAAAGGTTAAAACTCACCCATGTCAACTATGGTTTTTCTCTCAATTTTTGGGTCTTTCTTTCCACTCTCTATCTACCCCTTTCTAGCTGTCTCTCCAACATTATCACCGCCACCTGAAAATCAAAGGCATCAAGATCAGAACTTGAGTAAAAGTGAATTTTGAATGCTAAGAGAAAACCCAATATATATATATATATATTTTGTGACAAAACCCAAGTTTGCATTATTTCCAATCTCAATATACAACTGAACTTGAGAAAAGCAAAGCGTGGAGGAATAAAAATCAACTAAGTATTTGACGTTGAATAGATCTAGCCATTCAGTGATAATGTGTTGGGTCTTCAATAGCCCAAATCAAGAAGAAATATACAATAAATTATGCGGTCAAACAATTACTAAAAACAATAGGAAAAAAATGATAAAAACAAAATTAAAGAAATTTAAAATAGGAATGGAGATAGAAGTATAGAACAGATGATGGTTTTACAGGCAGAATGAAAATGGCTTAACAAACAGAGGACAATAATCTGCACACCCACCTTGCACAATAGAGCTTCCTTGGCTTTTGGCAGAAAGATATTTTATTCTTCTTTGATTTTCCCATCTATTGTCCTACTTTTACCTCTCTTTTTTTCCAGAAAGTAACGATCTTGGCACCTTTGATTCTCAGGTGAGTGTGATGATGTCTGAGAGATAGGGGCAAAAACTTAAGAGAAAGGGGCAAACAGAGAAATAGAGAGAACGAGAGAAAGAAAGACCCAAAAAATTGAGAGAAAATCATAGTTGACGTGGGTGGTTTTTAACCTTTGGATGTGTTATTTGCCACGTGTCACTCATCTAGATAAAAACTGGAGGAAACATGAGGATTCCAAACGGGAGGGGAACCGGACCCAATTAGATAAACCCGAGTAGCTCTTCTCGTGTGATTGATTTGTTGATTGGGTTTGGTGGGAAGTTTTTGTATAAATGTTTGGGTGATTGATTTGTTGCTAGAACTGTCTATATGTGTACGATTTAAACTCATTGTACAACTTGCATCTTTATTGAAACTGTGTGTGTTTATGGTGAAGCTTGTTTTTCTTTGAGATATATATATATATATATATATTTTTTGGTTTTTGTATCACTTTGAATATTGTTGATTGGAATTAGTTTTGTATTATTTTGTTGTCAATGGATTATAATATAGTTGGTTGTATTTTGTCTTGTTTTGGTTACTTTTTTTATCTTTATTTTTGGTAGGCTAGCTTGTTGGATGATGATTAGTTGTATGTATTGTTCGGTGTAAAATAATGTGTATTTTTTATTGGTAAATTGACTGAGTGCAATGGTTGTGGTCCAAATGAGCAGTTCATGTGTTGTGCTTTATGCCTCATGTCTACATGTATGTTTTGTTGCATTTATGTGTGTATTATATTTTAGTAATATATTAATTAAAGGTTATATTTTAGTAATGCATTTATATGTGTGTGCAAGGCATTGAATATGGATCAACTATTTGATATGTGTATACATCATGGAGGGGTATTCATTATGCATAGTGATACACATGTTAAATATGTTAGAGGGACTGAATCAAGGGTTTCTGATGTTGATATTGACACTCTTGCTATTTTTGATATGCCTAAGTATGCCAAAAATCTTGGTATTATGAATGCAACATAATTTCTTTACCAGATTCCTTAAATGGAACTTTGTAATGGCTTATGTCCATTGAATAAAGATGGTGATGTTAGGGCCCTACGTGACTGGATAGAATTTGCACATGAAAAGTTAATACACATATATGTGGGGCATGTTGAACAAGCTGTTGAGGAACAAGTTGATGAGGATCAAGGTAATGAAGGTGATGATGAGCATGAGTGTTATTGGACACCCACTTGCTTTAGTGATGAGGAGCATGCTATAAGAAGTGGGGAAAGTGATTATGGGCACTTTGATGTCTTGTGCACACCTGTTAACTTTGAGAATGATGAAGAGCACCCCAAGTACACTAAATTTAGAGTTGAGGTGGATATGCCCAACCTCGTTTTTGAGAAAGGCATGTTGTTTAGTGACCACAAGGAATTTAAGAGGGTTGTGCAATCTTATAGAATCAAGCATGAATATCCATTGTTAATTGGTAAGAACAAATCTCGCAAGGTGAGTTACAAATGTGAAAATTGTGAGTGGTATATTTATGCCTTATGGGACCCTGAAGAAAACTATTTGCTAGTGAAAACCTATCGTGGAAAACATACATGTTCTAGGGCTTTTCATAGTAGGATGGTGTCTACAAGGTGGATTGCAGTTGCATGGCTAGAGGTGTATAATGAGTCAATTTCAAGTAGACATATCCTTGGACAAAGCCTTTAGGTCTAGGCAGATCGCATTGGAGATGCTTAAAAGAAGGTTTTCCTACCAGTTTGAAAAAGCTAGAGATTATTGTGAAGAGCTGAGATCTTCTAATCCAGGCACCATAACTAAAATTAATCTACACACACCTACATTGCACTTCAAACAAATGTATGTGTGTCTAGCTACTTGTAGAACTGAATTTATGGAGGAATGTAAGCCAATTATTAGTCTTGATGCTTGTCATTTAAGAGGGTTTTTGAAGGGGCAACTACTGGCAGTTGTTAATTAATGGGAATGATGGGATGTACCCAATAGCATTTGCTGTTTGTGAGGGCAAGAACAAGGATAGTTGGTCATGGTTTTTGGAGTTGTTGTTAGCTAATATTGATCTTGTGAAGGAACGTGGCTGGACCTTTATTTCTAATCAGCAAAATGTATGTAATTATTTATGTAAGTTTAATCTTACCATTTGTTGTATAATATTAGACATGAAATAATTTACATATTATTTAATATCTACGTACTAACAAATTTATTTGTTTAGTTTTTAATATAGGGCTTACTTCCTACTCTTGCAAAAGTTGCTCCTGAAGCACATACAAGGTTCAATGTTAGGCATCTATATGCTAACTTCAAGAAAGTGCACAAAGGCAAACTATTGAAAGATTTAATGTGGGCAGCAGCAAGAGAGACCACCAAACTTGGGTTTAAGGCAAAGATGGAGATGATGAGAAAGGTAGATGTTAATGCTTATAGGCACTTGATGGGTATTGATTGTGCACATTGGAGTAGACATGCTTTTAATACATGGCCTAAGTGTGACATGCTGTTGAACAATCTTTGTGAGTCATTTAACTATAAGATTGTTGATGTAAGGGATAAGTCTATATTGACTATGTGTGAGATGATTAGGAGATATCTTATAAATAGGATCCCAAGAAACATGGATACAATGTTGAAGAAGTTTAGCCTAATTTGTCCTAAGATTCAAGATAAATTAGAAGTTAACAAGAAAGCAACTAGGGTTTGCACATCTACATGGTCTAGTGGATCGAAGTTTGAAGTTCATTGTAAGGGAAAGCAGTTTGTAGTTGATTTGGAGAAGCATACATGTGCTTGCCACAGATGGGATATAACCGGTATCCCTTGCATGCATGCGGTTTTAGCAATTGCTTACAAGAAAGAAAATGCAAAAAACTATGTGCATAGCTATTACAAGGTTGAGACTTACCTTAGAACATACTCAGACCTCATACAACCTACCAATGGTGAGTACTTTTGGCCAAATGCAACAGGTGATAAGATATTGCCTCCAAAGATACTAGTACAGCCTGGAAGACTAAAGGAGAACAAGAGGAAGAAAGTTGCTGACGAAGCACTGAGGATTTCACATAAGTCGAAGAAATCATTTGCCGAACAAAAATGTGGCAATTGTGGACAATTGGGTCACAACAAAAGAGGATGCAAATTATACCCCAAATCTAATGATGCTAGTGAGAGCCAAACTAAGCAAAGACAAGGAGCAACAACAAATACAAGGAGCCAAAACCATGTATTATTACTTGCTTATTGCTAAATAAGTTTTTTATTGTGCTACTTACCTGTTGTAGTTGCTAACTACAAAATTTTTGAACTTGTTAAAGGTTAGGAGAACCAGAGGCGATCATGTGTTTATGGGCTTAAGAGTGGAAGAGGATAATCACCCATCAAGTGTTGTTGAAAGCCAATCCACTATAATAATTGCCATATTATATATATAATACACATTGTGCTTGTTATTTACATATTATTGCTAGAATTTGGTCATTGAGTTTGTTGTGTACTTAACATATGGTCCAATGTATCTATTATTATGGGTCTCAACCCAAACAAGTGTTGCTAGAAGCAGTGTAGTTGGTAGATATGGAAAAGGAGATGGAGCTGGGGCTGGAAAAGGAACTGGAAGTGGATCAGGAGTTGGTAGTTTGTAGGACCTTTGATTGTTAGAACCTTTTGTGGTACTGTTTTATAAAGTTGCCCATAAGCTTATTTGATGGTGTTACTAGACAAAAATAACTTATTTTGTGTTAGTCTTAGGACCTTTGGTTTGGCAAACTTTGATAGTCACTGTTTTGTAAAGCTTTCATGAGCTTATTATTCTAGTCATATTTGACATGAGCAAAATATATATATATATATATAGCAGCATATTTCAGTCATATTTCTGCATATTTCAGTCATATAGCAGCGACTTACTATTCCAGTCACATTTCTGCATATTTCAGTCCATCATTTATTTACTATTCTAGTCATATTTCTGCATTAGCAGCCAAGTGATAACTAAATAAAACTTATGCATGCATGTGCTGCAAATATCACCATAAGAAAATAGTACTGGTCATGAAAGATTTTTTCTTCATTTCTGGGTCTGGCACATGCAATGCATAAGTTTAGTATGGTTTGAACTAGAATTTATTGTGTTTGACCTGCCCCACCTTCTTTTTCTTCTCTCTAACAGATTGATAGCTACATAATAAAAAAAACCACGGTACTTTCTTGTTGATGAGTTAATTTGGTTATGTGGTTTTGGTAGACTTCTTCTAAGTTTTAAGTCAAGAGCAAAAGCCACATTTAAAAACCTTCAGCCAATTTCCATTATAATAAACAATATTCTAATAAGAGACAAAATTAAGTGACAATTTCCAAGAAATGCATTTCAATTTCCATTACAATATAATAAAGCCAGTGGCTATTACAATTGTCATTACATTAAACAAGATAAGAAACTATATGCTCTCTCAAACCGATTGTCATTTCAATCTTTCACAATGACTAAATTGCAATTCACCTATTCTAAATACAAGTTCTTTCCTTGGCCTTTTGCATTCACTAAATAAACTAAAATGACCACTACAACAACAAACCAACCTCTACAATTTAGGTTCTCTCAGAGAAGCTGCTACTTCTACAATTTCACTCCTACCCATTTCAAGATTGTTAGTTTGCAAGAGATAAGAGGCACATGTATAGCTGATCATGAATCTATGGAATAGTGGAAAATTTGAAGGGTCCTGGACATGAGAACATCAACTGATAATGAATATATGGAACAGTGGAAAATTTCACTTCTTCAATTGCTCTAATGTTGCTGGATGCATGTTACTAATGGCAGAATCAAAAGATCCTCCATGAAGGGCAGCACATGTCTTCCTTTGGGTGGAAGATACATTGTCTACCTGTGACCAAATAAATATAATTTGGCAATAAGAAAATGAAGCAAGACTTAAAGTAGTCAGATTAATGCTTGTAATCTAAGATCATTATAATAACAATTTTCTAAAAACAATCCCAAATAAACAGTCTTTTGGTAATTACTATGTCAACAGTCATGATGCAATAGACAATTTTTCAAATAATTTGCCAATACAAAATTCCATAAGACATGAAGTCATGCACACCAATTTAATGTGGGAAAATACCAATAGCATGTAAATGAACAGCTGCACAAAGGTGGGAACATAATTCTATAGTCTGGATGACAAAGCACAATCAAAACTATATTTTGGGGGTAGAAGTGTATCATTTGCTTTAAGAGCTCTTTGAAGAGCCCAAATATCAGTTAGCAAAGCATAGTATATAGGTCAAACCTCCCTCTGCTTAGTAAAATGAAGCAAGTTGTATAGTAGTAGAAATTTTGGGTTATCTCAAGCAACTCACAAAGTGGCCATTTGACCACTCTAGAATAGTTATTCAATTATATGCAAATTGAGTTATCACTAAAACCTCTAGAGTAGTTATTGATTATTTTACCCCAACATAAGGATGGCTGCCGCTGAATTATGCATGTTTCATTTGTCTTAATCTTTAAACTTTTTTGTTTGATTCAAATATAAGCATATACAAGAATGGTGAACAATTAGGAATTAACTCATCTTAGATATGTGAGAAGATGATAAAATGATTTAGACTATTATATCTCATAATAATCCACAACTTCTATAGAATGACAAAAGATCTAGCCCAATTCACCACAAGAATATAAGGTAACAGTGATATGTACAACATTCAAGATCAAGAATTCCTACTGTGTTCCTGAGACATAATGCTAATTTAATTGCATTATAAAGGGCCACTGATATTAAACTTTCCAGTAATATCTAGAAATAGGATTTTAGAAAGGCAGCAGGGTGTGTCTGTAAGTAGGTGTTTGTATTTTTCATGGATCAATAGGTACCTAAAAGATTTATAGAGTTTCTAATGTTGTGGCTTCTAATCTGATCTTGCAATTTGTATTGCTTTTAATATTGTTGTTGGACCTCAACCTTTCATTTGCATATCTTGAATACATACAATTTTGCAACTCTAATCGCTGGAGTAAGTAAAGCCTAGACATATTGCATACATTCTTAATCATTTGTGGAACCTAACTCCAATTTCTGGGCATAGCGTGAGCCAATGCATCAGAAAGATCCACAATCATGAAATATACCGTAATAATGATCTACAACTTCTAACAATTAAATTATCAAAAAAAAAAAAAATTGCATATTCTATAAAAACTTTAGTATTCCAAAAATTTTACAAATCTAGAAGCAATAACCCTAAGAAAAAGCGAGAGAGTGAGAGAGAGAGCCAATGGTTTTACCACTGCTGTGGCTATCGCTATGGCCGCCAAGGCTGCCTGGATTCACAAGAGCCGATGGGTTCGTGGGGTTTGGTTTCAGTCTGTTTAGGTTCACACATGCAATTAAAGCTAGGTGGTCTAGACGTTATCGGCGATGTAGCTTGAAGCCTTCAACGCCGCCGCCGCCGCCACCGTTGTCTGGGATGAAGGGTTTGGGTTCGTGAGATCTCTAAGTTGTTCATGAGTCTTTGTTTTTAGATTTTAGGACTTTGCCTGAAACTGTGTCATTTATGGAGATGTGCAAGAAGTTAAGTTTAGGCTTGCAACTACATAGTTTTGATGCATGCTACCTTTTCGTTTGGTCATCATTAAATCCACATAGTTTTGGGGCTAATTTGGCAAAAATAAAACACGTCAGCATGCATGTGTCACTTAATAGCAAAAACCAAACATATGGTGTGAATTGCCAACGGGGACCAAACTATTAGATGTAAAATCAAATTTCTGAAATTTTGAAGTGTAAAATTCAAACAATCCCAAACTTCAGGGGTTTAATTTGTAATTTACCATTATCTATATATATATATATATATAAAATCGAAACTTTTGAAGCTCTCACAATTTTTCACATCATCACTATTTTCTTTTTCTTTTTCTTTTTCTTTTAGATTCTTTTTATTTTAGATTTTATATCTTATATAGAATTCATCATAAAAACAATAAACAAAAGTTTAAATTTTTATTAATATCAATAATATTGAAAAACGTATGCAAACTTGGAGGCCTGTTTAAGGGCTCCATAAAACTTAATGGACAATAAAATATATTCTAAAATAAGCCCTAATTAATACCTAACTATAATAGGAACCAAATTTGACCTAAAAAAACATTAAAAGAACCTAAAAACAAGGAAATAAATCACCTAGACCTAAAATAACGTTTTTTGCATAAAAATACCAAAATTAAATAATTACAAAGATTAAATTGTAAATTCTATCCTACATCAACTTATCACAAAAATCATCATCTATATTTATTATTATTATTATTATTATTATTATTATTATTATTATCTATATATATATATATATAAAACTGAAGCCTTTAAAGCTCCCACAATTTTCCACGTCACCATTATTTTCTTTTTCTTTTTATTTTAGATTCTTTTTATTCTAGATTTTATATCTTATATTTACTAGTGTTACAATAGTTTAGTTTAAGTAAAACTCTATTAGATATATTTTGTTGGCCTATCATATCATTATTATTATCTATATACAATATAAAATTGAAGATTAAAAATTAATTATAATTTTTTAAGATACCTCACGTTTTTTTTTTTTAAAAGGACTTACCAAAAAAAAAAAAAAAAAACTTTAGGATTAAGAAAAAAAGAGAGAGACTTCTAGTAGGACTCTCTCTTCTCTCCTTAAAACCCTAGCAATTACCATCTTAAAACCCTAAATTCAACTTCACTTTAAGATTAAAAAAAATAAGAAGGAGAGAGACTCACGTAAAAAAAAAAAAAAAAAAAAAAAAAGGTTTTGTCTTTTTTATTTGCTTTCATATGTGCCTAAAATTTTCATTCTATCTTATTGTTTTATTATGTTTAGAATTGATTTTCTTCTAAGTATTTGGGTTAATCTCTATATTTTGATAGTGTTTTTATGGGTTTGGTTTTTGGGTTGAAATTCTAATAATTATTTTATATTGTATATGGTAGATGAAGCATCTCTATTTTTTTGAGAAAAATCAAAGCTGCAACCTATGTCTTTCAGCCCAAGGTGTGGTAAATTTTTATATGTTTTTGCTTTATTGAGAATTTTTATTTAGGTTCATGTGATTTTTTGTTTTTTTATTAAAGCTTTGATTTTTGGTTGATTAATTATTTATTTGGATTAATTTCAATTAATTATTTGTTTGGATTCAACGTAAAAGATAATGGAATTAGGTGTTATAAATTTGATAATGTTCCATGTTTTGAATTGTTTATATTATTTAGACTACTGGTAGGACTCTCTCTTCTCTCCTTAAAACCCTATTAATTTCCATCTCAAAATCCTAAATTTAACTTCGCTTTAAAATTAAAAAAATAAGAAGGAGAGAGACTCAACAAAAAAAAAAAAAAAAAAAAGTAGGTTTTGTCTTTTTTATTTGCTTTCATATGTGCCTGAAATTTTCATTCTATCTTATTGTTTTGTTATGTTTAGAATTTATTTTCTTCTAAGTATTTTGGTTAATCTCTATATTTTGATAGTGTTTTTGTGGGTTTGGTTTGTGGGTTGAAATTTCTAATAATTATTTTATATTGTATACAGTAGATGAAGCATCTCTATTTTTTGGAGAAAAATCAAAACTGCAACCTATGTCTTCCAACCCAAGGTGTGGTAAATTTTTATTTGGTATATTATATATGAATTTTCTATAATATGCATATTATTAACCCAATTTTCTATTTCTAAATTTCTTAGATTTTATTATATCAATCTTTTTTTCTTTTAAATTCTTGATGGACAAATCAGTCTCTCACTAATTTTTTTACTTTAACGTGATGTTGATTAATTGTCCTTTTATTTAATTATTCCGTGCATCACACGGGTTAGAGACTAGTATTTATATATACGTGTGAGCTGTAACTTGACTAAATAAGAAATAACTAGTGATGGAGTAGCGGAGTAATAATGTTATTGCGAACATGTCAATACAGTTTTTAGTTTTGGGGTTCGCACATCAAGGTGAGATTTCTAAACAAAAACTTTTAATTTTTTTTCTCATAAAAAAAAACTTTTAATTTTTTGTTATTTAGAGAGCATTTAAGTCTAGGTTGTTAACATTCTCCCAAAAAAAAAAGTCCAGGTTGTTAAAAAATTTAACATTTTAGCAATCCAAAATGTTATTTCTCTAAAAAAAAAAAAAAAAAAAAAATTAGCAATCCAAAATTTTAACATTTTAGCAATCCTTAAAAAAAAAAAATAAATAAAAAAAAAAACTCACTTTTTTTATAACGTATGTTTGGTAAATTTTTTTTTTCCCCGTAGTTTTATGTTTTTAAGAATAGTTTTATTATAAACTTATTTGGTAATCCAAAACAGGTAGGAAACAAAAATTGTTTTCGATTCTCAAAATGAAAAAAGGAACTTGAAAACAAGCCTTTGCGGGATTCTAGTTTTAGCTCTTAAGCCCTAGTTCAATGTGAAAACCCTCAATTAATGATTCCCGTGCCCAAGTTCATACCCCATTTCCCCTGGTAGCAAAACTCAGAATTTCATCAATCTTTTTCTCTTTCTCTCGCACAGGACACGAGGGCTGTTTCTCTGCATTCCACTGTGCGGAATTGAACCATCTGATGATCTTAGAAAAGATAATGACAGACCACGTTTGCCCACTAGTGGCACCTTTGCTCACTAGTGGCATCAATTGCCCCACCAAATGAAGCAAATTAGCAATGCGAATTCACAAGCCAACATGATGGACGGGTGGTAGGCACCTGATGCTGTTTATCTTGTAGGACTTAAAAACCGAATGACCCCAAATTATATTGATCTTGTTGGGACTTTAACCAGTCCGATATAATTTCACCGATATTTATTTTTATTTATTTTTAAACTTTTTTTTTAAAAAATTTTGAAAACACGACAAAATTGTTTTTTTTTTTTTTTTTTTTCTTAAAAGCAAAATTTTGAACACAGAAAACAAAATTAGTTATAAAAAATAATCTTATATTTCCCCTTAAAGTTATAAAAACTTTCTTAAAATGATCAATTAACAAAATGCCTTAAAAATACCTATTAACCGGACTCTTTATTTGTTTGTTCATTTCTCTCTCTTCCTTTCCGTCTCTCTTAAGCAACCTAATAACCACCAAAAACCTAGTACCACCCCACAACCTGCCACTGCCACCATAACCCACCATTATTGCCACTGTAAGTATATATTGTCACAAAATAAAAATAAAAAAATAAAAAAAAAACCACAACAACCATGTTCAGAAACAAAACTAATCACCAAACCCACCGCAAACCCACCACATGAAACCAACAAAATCATGTTATCCACCATTGATTTTCCAAAAATACCCAAACAAATCACCAACTCACCAACAAGTATTCACCCAAAATCATCATGTGCAAACCCACTACAAATCTCTAACCCACGACCAGCCACCACAAGAAATCAACGAAACCCAAAATCAACGAGAGAGAGAGAGAGAGATATGAGATGATTTAAAAATGATTTCTTAAGTTTAAAAAGTTTTAAGTTTAGCAATCCTGATGTTGTAGGTTTTTGGTGTTTGGGGGTGCTAAAATAGCATTTTGAGTGTTTTAGTTCCCCAATACTAATACTCTTAGTTATGGCCAGTAGAAGTATAAGTGAAAATGCTAATATTAATATTAGAGGAATATATATAAAACATTAATATAATTTAAAAATGTTAGAGATATATTGCTTATATTTATAGCACTCGACATTAAAATTCTATTATATTTATATATATATATATATATATATGCACATGCTTAAATAATGTTTGATGCTATTATTAACACATATCATGCTTCCTCTAAAACATACATTTACTTTCAACTTTTAATTAAGAGATTTAATGGAACCACAATGAAAGAATGTGATAATGTTATTAAACATGTAAATAAATTCTCAATCATTACAAAAAATTCAATTTTTATAGGAAATCTAATTCTGCATAATATGCTTGTTCAACATAAAATGGTTTGAGATTTAATTTGCTGCTTTTTTTTTAATCTCAAAATGTTTTTTTGTTATTTCTGAAACCATAAGATTTATTTTGTTACACCCTTAACTTATAGGTTTAAAAGGAAGTTTTTTCATTTTATTTATATTTATTTAACCTTACTGTTCTTTTTTTATAAATATTTAACCTTCCTAATCTGGTGATAAAATAGTTACTCAAAAATTTTTTTTCTTATAAAATATATAACCTTTCATGATAGGGCTTATTAAAAGATCCATCTATTAAAAGGAAAAGACAAATTGTGGGTGCCCGGCCCATTTACCTACAAGTGCCTTTTGGGCAGCAACGAACTACCTAGTTTCTTTTATCATAGAATATCTGGACCCCAGTCATTTGTGTTGCCCATAATACTTAACCTAAAAAATGTGAGTTTGCATGCGATGGTGCCCTTTAATGGGCTCTTGGTGACTCTTGCATTGGGCTTTAACATCTTCAAAGAACCTCCGGCTTCCTCACTTCACAAACAAATGGTATATGTTTCCTTGAGGTACTTACGTATAACAAGTAACACCATGTGTGTGAGTTTCATGTACAATCATTGGGCTCAAACTGACCATGGCTAGGATTTTGGCTAATATGTAGGATTTACCACTCTGCTGCCACCATATAATGGGGTCTTCAGGGAATTTGCTTTAATGCTCATGAAACTTGAATTGCCTGTTCCTTATTAATTGTATGTCTGTTATTTTATTTTATTTAATTTTTTTAAATTTTATAATTTGGGTGGAAGGATTTGAACGGTGACGTCTCTATTAGAAACACGAGGAGGTGTTAGTTGTGCCCAAACACGATATTAGTTGTTTACGCTTGGATTTTATTTTGACTTTTGAAGCAGGTTCAGCAGCATTCTTTATGCTGGAAATTCTGCCTTGAAAAAGGATTGAAGGCTTCACTATGTTATAAACTTACTATATCTGTACTGTACATCTGGTTACATCTTTTAATTAGTGCATGTCCTTTTATTAGTTCTTTAACTGGAAGTTTCATACATCACAATTTTATATAGAGAAACAAGATGTTACTCACTCAACTAATGAATACCAAGTTTCTATGATATTCACGTGCACACAATCCATTGCAAAAAGTTGTTTGCATACAGTTATAAAGTTTTTAATTGTGCAGAATTATTGTAGACTTACTTTGTTATTGATTGGATTAGTAGCAGAGAAGACCAGAAAGAAAGAATATTAGCATTTCTAACCACTCAAATCATTATGGATGTAAGATTCTAATTCATTGTTTAAAATAGAATGATTTCTGAGTATTGTGAATGAATATATAAGTATTATCTGACTCCTGAAGTATCCCAAATTACAAAGAGGATTTAAAGATGGCAGCATATGAATCCTCTGCAAGGGCAAGGATGTGTGTCTGCCTAGATTTTAAATTCTCAATATAGGGTTACAACACATATGCCTTCTCAATCAAAACCATAACCCAATACATTGAAATTCCCAATATACTTTTCTTGAATGACAAGGGGCTTTGCCTTCCACACCCCCCAAGCCTATTATTCATCCCTGGCATAACAGAATATGAGCCACCATCTTTAACATGGCCTCAATATTGCACAATCTAAACCGCATCCAAAACAGACAGGTAACTACCTTGACAACAAGAATGAAGGCGGTTTATGTTTTATTTTTGGAATAGCTAACATTTGGCTAGCAAAGTGTTTCAACTACTTGACTTTGTCCATTTAAACATACAATTTTGATAGTGGGTATGTGGCGTACCTTTGATTGATCATGATTTTTATCATTCCTCAACATTTGTATAAATTCTTCTGGCATCTCTTCCAAGTATAGCTTCTGGAGTCTAATCAGATGTTCAACACCCTGAGGCAACGCCTTTAGCTCCAGACAACGAATTAGATTCAATTCCTGAATGGTTGGCAATGCACCCTCTTCTACTACTAGACTATCCAATAGTGCGAGATCCACAATTTTCAGCTTGTTGAGTTTAGGAAACCATTTTTCCTTAAAGTGCAAGATCTTACCATTGTAGGCCTTTCTGAGTTCAAGAAACACTAGAACAGACAATGTGTGGAGAGAAAAAACAATATCATCTTGGAGATAAGACCTACCTAAATACAGATGAGTGAGATTTGATAGTGACCCAAACCAGTGAGGCAATCTATTTAACTGTCCAACCAATTCCAGCTTCTGAAGATACGATGGAGGCACAGATAAAGATTCCAACTGAAGTTCTTCTTCGTTAGTTGCTGTCACACATAAACGGAGGAGGTTTTTCATCTTCTGAATCGAAGTGCACAACTTTGGCCCATGAACAGTCTTAAGCTTTGTGATATCCAGCCTTCTGAGTTCAGTCAAGTTCCCAACTTGTTGGATTAACTCTTCCTCTGCATCAATGCAAGCAAGAGTTTGTAGGCATTGAATATTCCATATTCCTGTTGGAGCCATCATGCTGTTAGCAATATTGGATGTTTCAGAATTCTGATAATTGTTGCAATACATGTATAGATGTCTCAATCTTGTCAGCTTTGATATTCCACTTGGTAGCCTTCTCACATTAGTATTCCAAACATCCAAGGTTTGTAGGTTCCTTAGCTTTTTGATTGACTTGGGAAGCTCACTAATCTTGGTATCTCTCAAGTTCAAGTACCTCAAATTGAACAACCTACCTAATGTGCTTGGAATTGTTTCAACAGGAACTCCTTGTAGATTAAGCACCCTTAGCAATTTGAATTTGGATAGTGCTGCATCCAAAGAGAATGAGGTGCACATATCTGCCTTAAATACAAAGAAAGAGCGAAGATGGTGTGATATGGTTCTGCTCAATCGGATTTTTTCACCTCTATCGTGTAATGATAGGTGGAGGAAATTTCCTTCTAGCCTTGATTCATTTCCATCATAAGCTGTACAGAAATTCTCTCTCTCAGAAATCGTCATAGCCAGTTCACGCATAACATCATGCACTCGACAGGTCTTCACCCTCCCAGCGGCATTAGTCTCTGTGACCTGAATCATGCTTCGTAGAATAAGATCTGTGAGGTGCTCCTCTGCTACCTCCTCCATAGTATTCCCTTTTCTTTCTTTAACAAAACCTTCTGCTACCCACAACCGAATCAGCTTCTTCCTCTTGATCTGGGAACAATAATGGAACATACAGCAATACAAGAAACAATGTTTTAGATAGAAGGGTAAATCTTTGTAACTCAACAATAACATACCCTTAACTTGTCCCAGTTTGGGATTGTAGCTAAGTTGCCAATTGAGACTTTCATAAACTTTCTTCCATTCCCCGATTGCCTTGCTTCTTGAACACATTAGACCTCCAATGGCCACAATCGCAAGTGGCAAGCCTTCACATTTGTTCACAATGGCATGAGCTAATGGTTGCAGTTCTTGAGGACAGCAACGATCTGGTTCATTCCAAAATGCCGTCTTATAGAAAAGGGCCCAAGCATCTTTCTCTTGAAGGGGCTCAAGGTGATTAACACGGTATCCGACTCCAACAGATGTTGCTACATTCTCATTTCTTGTTGTGAGGATAATTCTGCTTCCATTTTTATTATCTGGAAAAGCACCTCTTATTGAACTCCAGAGATATATGTCCCATACATCATCCAAAACAACAACATACCTCTTCTGATGCAAATAGTGAAAGAGCATTGCCATCAACTGTATATTGTTCATTGTTCCAAAATTGTTTGGTAACACTAGTTGCTTTGTCTCAAAGAATTCTCTGACCATGCTTCTTAGTAGCTCATTACTGTCATGTATTTGGGTCACCGATATCCATGCGCAGCAATTAAATTGTTGCTTGATTCTTTGGTCATTGTAGACTTTTGTAGCTAGAGTGGTTTTACCTAAACCACCCATTCCCACAATTGAAATAATTGTCCGGCGTTGTTCATCCTCAAGTAACCAATCAATCATTTCTTCTGTTTTTTCTTCCATTCCTACTATCTCATCTTCACCAAAAAAAATTGATGATTCTGCATAGTGCTGCCAACTTTCACGAGACATATAGCTACTTGTCCCTTCATCAAGCTTATCAAAACCATATCTCTTGCTTCTATCAGAGATCTCACGCACCTTCACTTTGATCTTTGGAAGCTTTGTAGCAACTTGATGCCTTGCAGTGATGTTCTTGGGGAAGTGGACAATTTCTTTAGTGATACCCTTGAAACCACTTTTATGCTTCTCCTTATCTTTATGATGCACGAACTCATCTATAATATCCTCAGCTTCATATGCTACTTCTCTTACTTGCCTCACCCAAGTTTCCACTGACTCACTTCTTTCCATTCTTCTTTCTGCATCTTTTAAGAATGATCGCATGCTCTCTAACTCAAGCTTTATCTCTTCAATTTCATCGTAAGCATCTCCTAGCAGTGATGCCTCCTGGAGTAAAATACTTGTTAGTTTATCAAGTAAGAAGTTTACAGAACCATCTGCCATTTTGCTCCCAAATTTCTCCTTCCTTCTCTCTTTTTCCTGTGTTTTCTTTTTCTTCGCAAGTAGACTTGAAGGCATGGAACAAGAAAGTAGTTTCTGCTTTCTGTTGTTTCTGAGAAAATACATCCTATTTCGGTGTATATTTCCTCACACTCACGGTTGATGGACCTATCAGTTTGCTTCTTCGTTGTTTGACTGTTTCTACTTTCTTCGTATTTTTTTCTTCTCCCCTCTCTTTCGTTTGATCAATGTTCTACCGTGAGCCACTTAACATTTTCTTGCAGACTTTGATTTTGTACTTTCGGATTTCAAATGAGTGATCACCAATGCTCCCAGGTGCCAGCTGCCTCCCACTAGATTTTGTTATTTATTTATTTATTGTTAAGAGTTTAACTTCTGTCCGGAGGTGGCGAAAAAGAAGGGTTCTACACCACCCAATGAATGAAAGCCACGTCGTCATTTTACAGAAATATCAATACACCTCAGCACACACAATTATAACTCATTAAATCTACGATCTTCCTCACACATGATAGTTTCAGATCTGGAGAGCTAAACCCCAAATCTCTTCTCCTCCTCTCTTCTTAGCACCAGAGCTCTACGCCGCCACATGTGCCGCTGCATTCGTCGTTTCTGGCGTCTGAAAATTATGTTGGAGCCTTCGCAAGTGTGGTGTCACTACCTCAAGGTGTGTTCTTTGAAGATTTGTTATTTCCCTAAATTTTGGATTTTGAAATATTGATGGGTTTGGGGTATTTTTTGGATATCAATCACTTGATTTGGTATGGGTTTTCCTGGTTTTTGGTATTTTCATGGGTTTTGATCGGATTTTTAAGTTATAGGTTCAAACCCTAAGAAAAATCTGACTGTGGTTCTTCATTTTCTTTTTTCCAGCCAGCTTGAGTTCTTACTTATTATGTTTCAGCTCTAAATCATGATTCTTGTGGTGCTTCCTTTTTAATTTATGAAATTTTTTTGAGGTTTTCTATGTATTTGGATCCCCTGTATTGCTCTGCCATTGTTCTTTTGAAAGGATTCATTTAGTTAGTTGAATAGTTCTTTATGTTAATAGTTAATACTAACATACATACAATTCATGTTCTTACAATATATACCGTGGGAATTTGTTGAGGGGATGTGAGTCAGTGAGATTGATTAAATGCAATCAAGTAAAACCAAGGTGGCACCAGCTTTGGTCTAATTTTGTTTCAGCTCTATAACCATGTTTAAATCGTTGGAGAAAAAGAACAATGAAATAAAATTAGACCACAGGACAACAAAGGGTATCGAGATTGGTAGAATGCAAATAATGCAGTATATTTAAGGTGGGGTAACTTGCCAGTATTATTGAGCATAACAATCACATTTGATATCTGTCTTGCTAACACAAAATAGTCTTGCATTGAAACTACTTTCATAATAAGGATGTCTTTATCACTTCATTTTAGTTTCTACAAATGCAATTCTAGGTTTGTACATAAAGATTTATGAAGGCTAACTTTTGAGTGTGTTAGCTTATCAACGTCCATGAATGATAAATCATAGATTGAACTACCAAATGGGTGCTATCATATGGCTTTGTATCGGCTAAGTTCACGAGTTAGCCAACAAAGTTTTTGTTGATGGTTACGAGTGTTCTCAAGATGTATATGACTTCTCGTTCCTTTTTTTTAAAATGATTTCTCAAGATTCAAGTGGGTTTTTAAGTGTTTATATTGTCTGATTTCTTTTGCTAATGTTAGCTGCAACTTATTATGTTTTTCTTTTTTCCCAGCTATGATGCAGACAGGTGGTTTTGAATATTTTAAGGAAAATTGCCCTACTATCTTGATTGAAATCTTGGAGTATGTGACTAGAGTTAGTGAACACTGTCATCCAATGCCGGCATGGAAATGAAGCCTAAAAATCACGTATTTTGGAGAACAATTGAATCAGCAAAAGTCAATTCCTAGAATTGGTTTTCTATTTAAATAACTGTGGAGGGGACAAAGCCCTGAAATGAGGAAATTTCTCCACTTCTTGCTCTTTTCACAACAAAACCTTGTATTTTTGAGAACAATTGAATTTATAAATCATGCAAGTGGCATATTGCAAGTGGTAATTGACTTATTACAGAAGGTGTGTAAATAATACCTTTGGCATCACGGTCTAATCTTTTAGAGATCTTTCTAGTGGCAAATGGCAATTATTTCTCTATTGAATCTTTAGACATCACTAAAATAGACTTCCACCAGTTATTTCTCTATATTAAATTGTTGAAGGAATCGGCTAGTTTACAAGAAGGTGAATAAAACTTGAAATTTTTATCAACACATTACACATCTCAAAAACTTTTAATCATTTCTTTCAAGTAATATAAAACCTATCACAATTTAATATTTAAAGGATCACGAGATTGATAAGTACACAATACAATTATTGAAAAGTTTTTAATTTTATTATTTAATCTAAAATATAACCTATAACATAGTTTGAGAATATATTTGAAAATAAAACCTGTCAAAGTTCTATTTAATTGTCTCTAATTCAAAATACATTCATTTGAAACAAATAAAACATGTCATGATATATTGTACCAAGAGAAGATCACAAGATTGGAAATACATTTGAAATGAAACCTGTCATGATATATTGTACAAAAGGAGGATCACAGGATTGGAAATACATTTGCAACAAAACCTGTCACGGTTTCAGTATGCAAAAGAGGATCATAAGATTGGAAATACATTTACATAGAACCTATCACAATTCTTTCTAAAAGTTTCTAATTCACAATACGTTCACATGAAAGTTTCAGAACGTTTTGATGATTCAATTGCTCTCCAAAAAACAGGAATTTTAGCTTCATTTCCATGCTGCCGTTGGGTGACAGATTGTGCACTAATCCTAGCCACATACTCCAAGAATTCATTCAAGACGGTAGGGCAGTTTTCCTTTGAAGTATTCAAAACCATCTATCTGCATCACAGCTGGGAAAAAAAATTGAGAATAAGCTGCAGCCAAAATTAGAAGAAAAATCCAGACAATAAAAAAACTTAAACACAACTTGAATCTTGAGAAGTCATTACAAAACGAAGGGCATAACTACACAACAAAGTAATAGAAATATCAAACCGCAAGGTGAACTTTTAGTCATACTTGCTGTCATCAATCTAGTCTGATAATTTTTTTTAATCACCAATCCTAATTTGACACTCTCACCAATAGATCTAGAACATTTAGAAAGATTAGCAGTTTTTTAAAAGTATGTCATTAGCATCTGCCGATGTACTTCAATTTTAGTTATGACATTCTTGCAATCAGATTTTTAATATTTAGTAAAATGTTAATGAACTTTGCCTTCTTGTAACAGAATTTTATCAAACATGACTTCTTCGACATTACTGTATGGGGCATGGTACTAAACCCAAATCAATTGACCCACGTTAATGATTTACTAACTTTCAGGATCAGGATCCCTTTTGAGGATATGTTAAAATTTCACTAACTTTTCCTTCTTGTAACACAAGTTCATCAAACATGATTTCTTCTACATTACTGCATGGGGCACTAGTACTAAAAGTAAAAGCCCACCCAGATCAACTGACCCACATTAATCAAATCCGCAAGGACATCATGTTAAACCATGAAATTATTTAATTAAATTAAAAGAGATAGCATGAAAAAGCAAGCTAGTGAAAATTAAGTCTGTATTAGATGGCATGAAAAAACAAAACTATCCAGCCAGGGACAGGGGAGTGTGGCCGGTAGGTGGGCATATTGAGAGCAATTACTCATTCCGGTATCCTCTCAAATGAGAGTCCCTTGTATTCCCCAGGCCTTTCTAGTAGAATGCAGTTCAAAATGCAACTTGATAGCAAACTACTTAAGGGCCAAATTTACAAAACTCCTATGGGCTTAGGGGATAGTTAAACACTTAATATCACAAGTGTGTAATTGAGAATGAGAGAGTGATGCAAACATATTGACTAATAATTATGAGTACCATAGCATTATACCGAATTTTTATTATTTAATCTGGTTTAAGTAAATTTCATATCACATTTTTAAAACATATAAGAATAAAAAAAAAAATCTCATTTCCCATGGTATATATTTTAGGAACATGAATGGTATGTATGTAAGCATTAACTATTAACATAAAGAACAATTCAACTAACTAAATGAAGCCTTTCAAAAGAACAATGGCAGAGCGATACAGGGGATCCAAATACATAGAAAACCTCAAAAAAATTTCATAAATTAAAAAGAAAGCACACAAGAATCATGATTTGGAACTGAAACATAATAAGGAAGAACCCAAGCTAGCTGGAAAAAAAAATTTAAGAACCACAATCAGATTTTTTTAGGGTTTGAACCTACAACTTAATAATCTGGTCAAAACCCATGAAAATACCAAAAACCAGGAAAACCCATACCAAATCAAGTGATTGATATCCAAAAAATACCCCAAACCCATCAATATTTCAAAATCCAAAATTTGGGGAAATAACAAATCTTCAAAGAACACAGCTTGAGGTAGTGACACCACACTTGCAAAGGCTTCGACATAATTTTCAGACGCAGGAAACGCCACGTGCAGCGGCGTATGTGGCGGCGTAGAGCTCCGGTGCTAAGAAGAGAGGAGGAGAGGAGATTAGGGGTTTAGCTCTCCAGATCTGTAACTCTCGTGTGCGAGACTGAGGAGGATTGTAGATTTAATGAGTTATGATTGTGTGTGCTGAGGTGTATTGATTTTTCTGTAAAATGACGGCGTGGCTTTAATTCATTGGGTGGCGTAAAACCAGTGTTTTACGCCAGCCAATAGAATACTGCCATGTGAACTTTCACTTAAATCCCTCTCCAAACGGACTCCAAGCAGAGAACGAAGAAAGAAAACCAGAGTCTGAAGACAAAAGCTCACGCCATTCACCTCTGCTTCCTTCACGCCGAACCTCCACCACCGCCACACAGATCGCCAGAGCAGAAAGAGTTCTCGCTGTGCCGTCCTTTGCTTGCCCAAACCTCCACCACACCACACACCGAAGCTCACCGCCACAGAGGTCGCTGGAGCTGTGGGTGGAGCTTGGAAACATAATGGAGCCGCCGTGACCACGATCCAAAGGTTTGTTTTTCATGATTTTCCCTTTTCCCCAATTTGGATTTCGAATTATTTTGGTTTTTCTGTTTTCTGGGTTTATGGGTTCAGTACAATTGTGTTTGGGATTTTGGGTTTTGGAATTGGAATTGGATTTCGAATTATTGATGGGTTTTTCGGGGTTCATGGGTTTCTTTGGAGCCTTATGAATTTTGCTCTGTTTGTGTTTGTGTTTTGGTTTCTTACGGTTGTGGTTGATGACGGTTTCTTACGGTTGTGTTTGTGTTTGTGTTTGTGTTTTGGTTTCTTGGAGTCTTTGCTTTGCGTCGCATGCTCATTTTTATGCTTACTGTGCAAGTAGAGTTCTTTGATCCGAATGCCTTTCTTTACAAGATTACGCGTTAAACATTTCTGAAACACTTAATATTCGTCGAATTTGTAACATGGTCAAGGTATTCTTGATGTTGATTTAGTTTGATTTGTTTTAATGATTAAATATCAAATTTTTATTAAATAAGTTCATGTAAAAAGCAAGAGAAGAGGTGTTTTGGGGGGGGGGGGGGGCACACTTTTACATTGTTAACCATCTTAAAATAATGCGGCAAGAGTTGGTAGGGGTTAACTGTTTAAACTTGCATTATATTATTGTGTTTTAGTGCATGCCAGTGTGTGTGTGTGTGTGTGTGTGTGTATAAATTAATGACGTTTAAGATGGTTTGGTCATGTTCAAAGGAGAACAATCAATGCACCAATGAAAAGGAGTGAGTTGATTCAAGTTGATGGAACAAAAAAATGTAGTGGAAGACAACAAATTATCATTCATAGAAGTAGTAAAAAAGAACATGTCAATTAACGAGGTAAACTTATAAGTTTGACTATTGTTACATCTGGGCCAAACAAGAGTGCAATATTTGACTCTTCTCATAAGCCCAAGCGTATGCTCAAGCCAATTCCTAGATGATAAGATTAGATAAACTTTTAAGTCTTGACATAGCCATTTTCATTTGAGACCACTGTCTCTGATGGCATAACTGCATAAATAACTTGTGTTCACATACCGCAGTCTACAATTTAAATGGATGAACTTATTTTTGGCCATCTCATTTTGATACAATCAATACAAAGTTTTCCCATTCTAATGCAGGACTTTTTTTTTCCTTTTCTGGGGTGGGATATTTATCTACATCCATTATGTGTTTTCCATGTTATAATAATTTGAAGAGTAACATCCTGAGATCTTGGGCTTGTTGGTAATATGATATATGAATTAAAATTAAGTGTTATTTATTTTTAAACTTGCAGTCGCTACTTGATACACTTTTACTCAAGAAATTTTATTTTTTGACTTTGTTGGTCTGGACTTGTGGCATGAAGTTCTAATTAAAATATTATTTCACTTCTTTTGTTTTATCTATTACATATGGCTGCGTTTCAAGCAAAGATGCTATTTTCTTTGTTGCAAGGAGAAAGAACTCGCTGCTGTTAAGATCAAGGCAGCCGATGTTGACATAATTGCAAATGAGCTAGAGGTTAGTGCCTCATATTTTAATTAATGCTCTCTTAACATGTATGTATTTTGGCTTCCAAAATTAAAAGGCTTACAATATATTTCTTTCAATATTGAGAACAGTTAGACCCAAAGGTGGCTGAGAGGACCTTACGTGAGCACAATGTTGATGCTGTTGCTGCCATTCGACATCTGCTTCGATAAAAAGTTGCTGGAGGATCTTACAATAGTTTGGTTTTCAAATTTTGTTGGAATCATTTGCATGCTTTTGCAATATGAATGGTTAATGCTTACAGCTAGATTATTTGTCAACAGATAGTGTTTGCTTCAGCGAGATGTATCAGTCACCAGGCCAATTGATTTAGATTTGTTTTGGTGCTGATGAGTCCTGTTTTACTCAATACCAAAAGAGAGTCAAAATTCTGAAGACAATATATCATTTCAGGCCCCATGGCTTGAGTGGCTTTGCTACAAAATCTCGTAGTGGTAACTATGCTTATCTTGTACGCATTGCTTAGTTTAAATTTGGTAATGGTCAGCAAAATAATGGGCCTACTTTGAATTTTTGAAGGCATTGTTTTTTAGAAATTCATTTATACTTCCTGCATCTGCTGTTGATCCTATTGCAAATTTGTGATCATTTTCTCTTATATTAAAAAAAATTTTACCAAGGTTTTTTATATTATTTTGTGGACTTTTGGATGTTGCATGCAGTTTACAAGTCTGAAGATAACCTGTCAAGTTTGATGGGTTAGTATTCTTAGGAGAATGCTTGTGAGCATATTGCCAAGAGATCATTTCTCATTACATGAGCGAAAACTTAATCCTAATTATAATATTTGTATCAATTAGATATATCTACTTTAATAAGTAATGTTTTATATTGTTAAATGGTTTCAATTTCAACTAATCTATATTTTTTTTGCCTTAATTTATTTTTTCTCACGTTCATTGCGTTTCTTTCTAGCAGCTTGGCCTGTATTAGTATTTGTAACGTCAGCAACGAATCCCAAAGTATCATTCAAAGTAGCTTGGAGATGGGAATGGCTGTGGTGTGCATTAGAGTAATTGGAGAAGGAGAGCATGCATTCAACCTGTATACCGTTGGACTTTACATGCATTCAACTGCACTTGGATACATGCATGGATTCGCTTTAGGGTAGAAGTTAGGACCTTTTTTTTAAGCTTTAAGCTTTCCATAGACTGTACCTGGACTTATACATGGATTTGTTTTTGTTGGGCTGTACTTGAAGATATAATAGTACTAGGCAATAAACTTTCAATTGTTAGTGAATGTGAATTGTACTTAGTTTCTAATTAATTGGTCTTCATACAAATACAATTAATTGCGAATGAAATGCATACATGCGGATATGCAGAATTTTAGATAAGCAAAATAAAAGACATTTTAACAATTCTTTTATAGAATCAAAATTACATGGATACTTGTTTGAATTCATAGACAAGTTATGAATTTCCAAATAATACAAGCCAACTAATCCAATGACAAGTCTATATTATTTTGATCTTCGTTTATTTCTAGCTTATCATATACTAAGTCATCCACCATATCACAAAGTGAGATTGTTTCAGATTCTTTGTTGTTCGCACTTATATTTTTAATTCAAGTAATTTTATATTTCAATATGACCTATAAAAACCAAAAGAGAAGAAAAATTCATAAGCAACAATTAAGAATAAATTTAAAATTTGTGCTATTACAATACTAAACTTGCTCAATCTGGCAAACTTGTTCTATTACAAAATTAAAATTTAATTGAAAAATTTTACGCTAATATTACAATTATCATTAACAGTAGGAGAAAATTGACATTGATACATATAGCTCCAAGTACATAAAACAGCTATCAAAGAGCTTAAAGTACATAAAACAGCTATCAAATAGCTCCAAGTACATTGGTACATTGATACATATAGCTCCACTTAATAAACTTTATTACATAAAAAACTTCCAAGTACATCCTTATTTGCACTTTTGTACATATAGAGAGCAAATTGACATTACAAGTAGGAAAAAATTGACATTACAAGTAAAAGTAAATTATATTTGAAACTAAAAATATTTTAATAGCTATCAAATAAATGATACCAGCTGTGTCCTAGAGGCTAAAGTTGATAGCGGAGAATTCAAAAACCACAGTAAGTAAACTTGTTGGAACGGCACTTGTAAGAAGCAAAATTGAAAGAAATACAAATCCAATAAAATAAAAAAAAAAAAGGAAACAATTCAGTCAAGCTTTAAAAAAAAAAAAAAAAAAAAAAAAAAAAAAAAAAAGGAAACACAAATTGAAAAATTGAAAGAAATATATATAGGAATAATAAAATTAATGGGGAGCTCATTACATTCACAGATTGGGAGGCAACCTCAATCAACAAAACTATTGTCTTATGCCTCTCTTATTTCAGGATTCTCACCACCTGCCACAAATATTATACCAAGTCACTCACCAACAGTTGACACACTTCCTACTATGACAACTTCAAGGTACCTTAATTTTCATGTAGCAAGGGTTACTCATAATATACCTATTGTACCAAAATCCATCATCTTTGCCAAATGTCAGCCTGGATGGGTTGCTGCTATGGATGAAAAAATTTGCTGCCTTAAATGGAAATCTAGACGTCATGGCCCTGGCACATCACCCTGACATGAATGCCATTGGGTGTATATGGGTTTACAAAGCAAAATTGAAACAAGATGGCTCCTTGGAACGTATCAAAGCTCAGTTGGTGGGTAAGAGGTTTAGCCAAGTTGATAGTATCAATTTTTTAGAAACATTTCTCCTTGTACTGGAAGTTGTCAAAGGCAGGGATATCCAGCATTCGTCTTGTCCTTAACTAGCATCAACTGGTTCATCTCTCAGTTGGGACATGAGTTCTCCATCATGGTCTTGTGTTTTCTTCATCACTTTCTCGGTGTTAGCCAACATAGCCTGTTTTTATGTCAAACCAGTATGCTGAGGATATCTTAGAACTTGCTTTCATGCAGATGTGCAAACCAATTATTACTCCAGTGCCTGAGAAAGGCAGACATTTCCCATCTACTAATGAGCCTTATCCTGATCCTTATAGTTATCAAATCCTTGTGGGAGCACTTCAATACCCCAAGTTCACTGGACCTGATCTATCCTATGGTGTCAACTTAGCTTTCTAATTCATTCATGACCCTATAGTGGCTCCCTACAAGACAGTTAATTGCTAGCCTAGACTCCCAAGTCCAACCAACCAACACAGAGGCCCCTAAATGTCCGAATGGCCATGAAATTAACATGAATTAACTATAAAATCCCCATCATTATCATCATCATAATAATAGTAATTAAAGACACTCATAATCCATGACAAAAACAGAGGAGCATAGGGGTAAAAAAAGGGTAACAAATGAAGAAAAGAAACAATAAAAATTAAAAAGAACCCAGTTGATGAAACAAGACGCATATATCATATACCAAAAAGAAAGAATGCAGTTGAGCAAGGTCATCAATTCAAAGACTAATAGTTCAAAACACAGAAAGTAATCCCAGTTCATAGATTCAAAGAAAAAAACCCTCAAGCTTCTTCTTGTTTTGAGGAACAAGCCTTAAGCAATTAGTAATGAGCAATATTAGCACAAAACTAGCAATACCCAAAACCCTTAAACTCCAATTCCAAAACCCAAAATCCCAAACACAACTGTACTGAACCCATAAACCCAGAAAATGGAAAAACCAAAATAATTCGAAATCCAAATTGGGGAAAAGGGAAAATCATGAAAAACAAACCTTTGGATTGTGGTCACGGCGGCTCCGGTATGTTTCCAAGCTCCACGCACAACTCCAGCGACCTCTGTGGCGGTGAGCTTCGGTGTATGGTGTAGTGGAGGTTTGGGCAAGCAAAGGACGGCACGGCGAGAACTCTTTCTGCTCCAGTGATCTGTGTGGCGGTGGTAAAGGTTCGGCGTGAAGGAAGCAGAGGAAGCAGAGGTGAATGGCGTGAACTTTTGTCTTCAGGCTATGGTTTTCTTTCTTCGTTCTCTGCTTAGAGTCTGTGTGGAGAGGGATTTAAGTGAGAGTCCACGTGGCAGGAGTCTATTGGCTGGCGTTTTACGCCAGCTCCTAATGCGATGTTTTCTCTAGAAATAATATTTTAAGTGCTTTTAGTTCTTTTCTTAAAATTTATTATTTTTTATTTAATTAAAAAATACATTTTCATTTTAAGAAAAAAAAATTATATGACGGAATTTTAGAAGAAAATTTAAGAAATAATATCTAAGTACTGTATTTAAGTCTTGCTCATTCTTAAAAACTCATAAAAATGTGAAATTGTGGAAATTGAGTAGGCGTACAAACCAATGTTCGCCACTATTAAAGCTTCAAATTTTTTTTTATGACAAATACTTGACCATTTTTTTTTTTTTTTTGATAAAAAATACTTGTCTCTCTTAACATTTTTTTATTGGGTCTCATAAAAACAGTTTATTAGATTATCAAATGGGCTTATATATAGCTTAAGATAATTTTTTTTTTTTTTTTAAATTGAGCTCTAACAATACACACACACAAATATATACGTGCGGTAATTTCACAATGGTATATCGTTATTGATAGATACCAAAAATATTTTATATCCCTCACTAAAAATAACTAAAAATCAATTTATGTTTGCTTAGGAATTAATATTTCTTATTTTTTTTTTATAAAAGTTATGATATGAAAAATACATTTGAAAGATAGAGCTTTATATATATATATGGACTATTTTAGTTAATTTTTATATTTTTATTAATTTAATATATATATATATATATTTATATTTTAAATAATTATTAAATTAATTATAATATCATCGCGGTTCAACCTTGGTTTGACTTCAGTCCGATCTTAACAACCTTGAACCTCTCATTTTTACAGTTCTTTAAATGGTCCGGCCAGTCTATAAACCATGATATGGACCATATGGTATTGGCAATTGAAGTACACTAGTCGCTAACCTATGCGATGCACGAAATAGTTAAATAAAAATTAAAAGTATTTATTTTGCTTAAAGGTCTATGACTTGACTTAAAAAAATTTACATCTTGAAAATGAATGAAAATAAGTAATTTTTTGTTCAATATAATGGTTTAGAAAAATTCTTTTTCTTTCATATCATTGGTTCCACATAACACATCTTACACGTGGGCTATTCTATGATGATAACTTCACACAATACTCAACTGCAATTAAATATTCTATCCATCACCAATCTAATCTATGTTATCTTGATAGTAGATCTACAAATTGCATTCTTATATTCTCCATCATTTAGAAGGTAACTGGAGTAATGATTGTATGCAATGTATAAATTTTATTCTTTTATAATATAAAATTATTGTGATAGATGATTAAAATAAAATCTAATGTTCAGGAAACTTTTTGAAATAGAATTTTAAATTTCTTAAAACTTAGTTAATAGAGTTTCTATTTTACCTAAAAGTGAACTATCATAATTAATGAGAATTTAACCAATTTTTGCAAAGAGAAGATAACCATAGGCGTAATTTTTATTTTATAGCATAGGATGTTACAGTTAGATCCATACCATGTGTAATATGTTAGTCCATTATGATAGTACCAAATAATATCCTAATACCTATTTATATGAGTTTTCTTTTAAATGATGCCATAAAGGATGGAGTTTAATAGAAGTCATTTAAGATCCAACGTATCCAATAACTTTTTTTTTAATTGTAAATTTATTTTAATCTTAAAATAGACTCTATCTAAACTCTAAAGGAAAGCATTTGGAATGATTACATCATTGATATCATATCATGATGGTTGCAAATAGCAATATTATTATTCATGATTAATAGATGAACAATAAAACTCTGAATTAACAATTTAACAATTCAAATACCAAATTTAAACTACAACAACACTTATATAGGAGACTCCAAATATTGGAGCATACTTCTTTTGAAATTTTCATTATTCAATCAAAACCAAAGTTTCAAAGATAATTCCAATTCAATTAAACCCAATACATACATACACATGAACATAAAGAATTCCAAAAATAAAAACAACAAACTCCAAAAGCCTCTGCCTAATACAATCACTATTATTTTTTTTTCTTCAGATTATTGACAAAAATATCTTTCATATATGTTAACATTAAACCTGATAAAAAACTTTACATACCAATGAATAACTCCCATTGGCTAGGTATTAGAGTCAAAACATAGTCATATTGTCCAAAATCATATATATCAATTAGACTTCAAACATATATATATATATATATATATGAGTTAAGAATTTGGAAAACCTTAGTTAAGGAAACCAGTGAATTCAAGAAACTTAGGATTAAGGAAACTTAGTGAATTCAAGAAAACCTTAGTTAAGGAAACTAGTAAACCTAAACCAAGGATTAAGGAACCCAAAGTTGATTTGGAGAAAATCTACGATAGGTTTGCCAAGTCAAGGAAGGAAGTTACAGTTAATGACCTCAAAAGGAAATCAAGGAAACTAAGTCTGAGGTTAGAACCCTTAAGTAAAAACTAACCATTCTTAGGGTTGATCAGAATCTCCTTGATCAAAGAGTTAAGAATTTGGAAAACACTTCTCATCAAGGCAATGAGGAAGGAACCTCATTTCAGAACCCTTCTGATGATGAAGTAGATGAAATTGTTAACCCTACAGCAGATATAGACCATGAACCACCCAGTGAAGCGTTTTTAAAAGCTATTAGTAGGATTAACTTCCAGAAATGGCACTCCAAAGTCAGGATTGTCATTAGTGAAGATTTGGAATTCGAGGTCATAGCCCTAATGGATTCAGGCACTGATCTCAACTGCATTTAAGAAGGAATCATTCCCTCTAAGTACTTCAGAAAGACCAAAGAAAGGTTAACTTCTACAAGTGGAGGAAAAATGCATATTGAATTCGAAATTCCAAAAGCTCATGTGTGCCAAGACAACACATGCTTCAAAACTACATTCGTCCTTGTCAAGAATAGGACAGATAATGTTATCCTAGGAAACTCTTTCATGTGTCTGTTGTATCCTTTCACCACGAATAGTGAAGGAATCACTACCCATCCCTTTGGCCAACCAGTTAAGTTTAAGTTTCTTAGGAGCCCTGAACCTAGAGATATTAGTACCCTCCAGGAAGTCTTTGTTTCCAAGACCTTGAACTTAATTTATGCCAAACTCCTTCATCCACAGTTTCACAAAATCAAGCCGAGAACCTTGATTGATGTGTATCCACCCTTCCATTCCCAAATGATGTTTTTGTTAGCCCAATTTAGCTCCAAAATTCATCCCAGCATTTTATCCCATTCATTCATCAAGAAAGTATTGGCTTAATGTCATCTCATGATTTAAACAATAGTATTTTTGCAATTCATCCTATTTGTTTAAACCAATCTTGGCAGGATAAGGAGCACATAACTTATAATATAACCACTAGTAAGTGGAAAATGACTTCTTCAGCAGAGAAGATGAACAAGGGGAAGGCACCTGTACAAGGCTTTCCTCAAGACAAAAGGCTCCCAGCGGGTCAGTCTTTTGTAATGCATGAAGGCGCTCCCTCTGGATCAATACCCTCCAGAAGAGCAACATCCCTTCAGGGATTTGTCCCGGCAACGGTGACATATTCCAATAGTGACATGGCTATTGAACTACAAGAAGTGTTATCCAGAAACCTACAATTCCATGATGAAGCTTACACAGACCTACCACCCTCCATTAAATACATCCTGGATAACCTTAAAGTAGCTTACACCAGATTAAACAATGGCCTTTTCCAAAGAACCCTCAAAGCACTAGAAATCCACCTAGTAAATCTTGAGGCAAGAAATGATGCCATCACTAGTCTACTCTCTGGCAAAGAGAAAGCCCATTCAAAGGGCAAAAAGACTACTATAATGGGCACCCATTATGCTAGGCTTAGTCTTAAGACTCAGTCTACCTTAAGAAGTGCCATTGCCAACTTGCCCTTTGAGATACAAACCAACATCTTGGGTTGCAAGGTTATGTTCGAATCACCTGACCAATGGTTTGAATATTTTAGAATGATGGTTACCACTCACTTCCCAGTATTTGGAGAACCATATGATGATGTTGATACTGCCTTAACACAGGCTACCTGGGAGGAATACTTTGGGAGTAGCCTCAGAGTATATGAAAAGGAGCATCCATTCCCTGGATTGATAGTCAATTACGAGGATGGATCTAATGAAGAGGACAGAGATCCTTACTGGCTTTCCAGAATGTTTGAATATGGCTTTATCAAGCTTATTAAACTATCAAGCCATAATCAAGTCAGCCAGTTCCCCCAAATCATCCAACAGGTTATTACAGCAATCAAAAGTCCATTTGTTTCTATCAGGTGCTGGAGCACTCTCCCACAGTGGGATGCTAACAATTGGATGTCTGTAATACCCTCCAGACACTTAGTACTCATCAATTGGTACACCCACCAAGGTCCCTGGTATGAAGGAGATTCTTATTTGTCTTACAGAGAGCCCCATGCTCTTGCTTACTGCTAGAGAATCTTCTTCAACAATGAAATTCTCAATGTCACCCAAGACTTATGGAAAAACTACCATTTCATAGTAAATACTGGGAGGATTTCAGTATTCACTACTAGACCTTATTCTGAATCCACCATGGACCTTTATTGGATCAATCACAATATTCCAAGGAAGTTCACTCAAAGGAAGCCAGAATACGAAGCCATATTGTACTGTGGTTTCTGTAAGGATCCCTATGACGGTATTCCATAAGAGTATTATGATGCAGACTAGATAGCATATTTTCTGCAAAAGGATTGCCAGCCCTAGGAATGGTCCGATCATCATTCACCAGTCAATGACTTCCCTCCTCCAGTTCAAAAAGCCATTGCTTATAATACAAGGTCTCAGTCTAGCCTAGACTTCGTCCAGATCGTCGGAAAATCTAGCAAGGAATTAAAAGATCTTGCACAGCAATTGCAGATCCAAGCAGAGAAGTTAGAGTCAGCAGAAAAGGTTTCTCCTGCCTCCTCAGAAGCCTCAGTTAATCGTTGTCCGATTGACCCCTTCTAGGATTCCCAAGATCCATATGATGGTTACAATTTGGATGACGATTAAGCAATCTGAATAGCACCAATCACTATTCAGAATAGTTTTTATAAACCGGTTACTATTCATTTATAGTCCAAATCACTGTACATGCATAGTACCCGCACCAGCAGCCGTATAAGACAAAGAGACAGGCTACTATTCATGAACAGTAACAGTCACTGTTCATCTACAGTACCTGACACAATAATCCGGATTTACTGTTGCTTTCGGCTGAAAAGATATTCACCTGTGGTAAAAGCATTTTCACTCTCCAGATTTCCAGCAGTCTTCAGCAGCATCTAAGGCTCCCTTCAGCTATAAAAGGCAGCTCGGGATTCATTCAGAGGCAAGCTCAGTTTAGTAGAGTTTCAATTCCAAGTTCAGTCTGAAGTTCAAAAAGGACAATACCCTCTCCTTTACAACCCTTAATCTTGTAAATAGATGGCTACCTTAGTCTATTTCCCAGTTTATACCTGTAACACCATAGTGGTTTTCACAATTGTAACCTGTAATCAAATGGCCTTCCCCCATCACGTGTACTTGTAACTTACCCCCCTCCTGTACCGTTGAGAGCCCCACGCTCTCGCTGACTGCTAGAGAAACTTCTTCAACAATGAAATTCTCAATGTCACCCAAGACCTATGGAAAAACTACCATTTGTAGGAAATACTGGGAAGACTTCAGTATTCACTACCAGACCTTATTTTGAATCCACCATGGACCTCCATTAGATCAATCACAGTATTCCAAGGAAGTTCACTCAGAGGAAGCCGGAATACGAACCATATTGTACTGTGGTTTTTGTAACCAATATGCTAGATATCATGAGCATAGTTGTGATTATAATCCTCCATGGGATCCTTATGATGGTGTTCCATCTAAGTATTATGATACAGGCTAGATAACATATTTTCTGCAAAAGGATTACAAGCCCTAAGAATGGTCCGATCATCATTCACCAGTCAAGGACAGGTGCCTTCCCCTTGTTCCTCTTCTCTGCTGAAGAAGCCATTTTCCACTTACTAGTGGTAATAGTATAAGTTATGTGCTCCTTATCTTGCCAAGATTGGTTTAAACAAATAGGATGAATTGCAAAAATACTATTGTTTAAATCATGAGATGACATTAAGCAAATACTTTCTTGATGAATGGATGGGATAAAAATGCTGGGATGAATTTTGGAGCTGAATTGGGCTAACAAAAACATCATTTGGGAATGGAAGGGTGGATACACATGAATCAAGGTTCTCGGCTTGTGAAACTATGGATGAAGGAGTTTTGGCATTAATTAAGTTCAAGGTCTTGGAAATAGAGACTTCCTGGAGGGTACTAATATCTCTAGGTTCAGGGCTCCTAAGAAACTTAAACTTAACTGGTTGGCCAAAGGGATGGGTAGTGATTCCTTCACTATCCATGGTGAAAGGATACAATAGACACATGAAAGGGTTTCCTAGGATAACCTTATTTGTCATATTCTTGACAAGGACGAATGTAGTTTTGAAGCATGTGTTGTCCTGGCACACATGAGCTTTTGGAATTTTGAATTTAGTTTGCATTTTTCCTCCACTTGCAGAAGTTAACCTTTCTTTGGTCTTTTAGAAGTACTTAGAGGGAATGATTCCTTCTTGAATGTAGTTGAGATCAGTGCTTGAATTCATTAGGGCTATGACCTCGAATTCTAAATCTTTACTAATGGCAATCCTGACTTTGGAGTGCCAATTCTAGAAGTTAATCCCACTAATAGCTTTTAAAAACGCTTCACTAGATGGTTCATGGATTATATCTGTTGTAGGGTTAACAGTTTCATCTACTTCATCATCAAAAGGGTTCTGAAATGATGTTCCTTCCTCATTGCCTTGATGAGAAGTGTTTTCCAAATTCTTAACTCTTTGATCAAGGAGATTCTAATCAACCCTAAGAATGGTTAGTTCTTGCTTAAGGGTTCTAACCTCAGACTTAGTTTCCTTGATTTCCTTTTGAAGGTCATTAACTGTAACTTCCTTCCTTGACTTGTCAAACCTATCGTAGATTTTCTCCAAATCAACTTTGGGTTCCTTAATCCTTGGTTTAGGTTCATTGGTTTCCTTAACTAAGGTTTTCTTGAATTCACTAAGTTTCTAGGCTTTGATGACTGGGTCTTCGATCTGTTCTATGAGATCTAAGAGAAGCTCTTCTTGCTTAGAGAGAACATTGATAGTCTTGTTCCTGCAACAACTATCCATACATGGAATGGGTTCATCCGGGCCACTAGAGGAACTAGAGGAGGCTCTAGAGGGTTCAGAGGATGACTGGTAAATCTGACGAATCTTACTACGAGAAGACTCACTTTCTGAGCGATCTAATTCTAGGAGTTTAAAGATCTCATCTTTACTGGTTTGGTCACTAACAAGGGTGTTGATAAGGGATTTGGTCTTAGCTTTACACTCTTTTTTGAAATGACCTCTTTTTCCACAGTTGAAGCATTTTCCTGATGCTTTGGATATGGGTTTTCCTGTGGACTTGGATTTTCCTTTTCTATAGAAATCATCTTTGCTATACTTTTGTTTTCTATAGTACTTGGCTGCAGTTTTCTTCCTGTGGAATTTCTCAGAGGATTCCTTGCCTCTGTATTTGGATTTTCTTTTGGGAAAAACTGAAGGTAAGCCATACTGTGTACAAAAGTTTCCTATTTCATACTTTGCTTTGCCTTTGCTGGCTTTACTCTAGATTTTGAGACCTCTACACATCTTCATTCCTACACTTTGAATGGTGCTAGAGATGTCTCCATAGGCTAGGTTATCATAATCTATGACACTTAAAGGGCTACAAAGGGTTTCTTTGACCTTTTCACCGAAGAGGGTTTGTAATCCATTGATGAACTTTTCCTTCCAAAATGGAGAGTTACAATCAGTTATGTGCATGACTCTGGTGGTAAACACATCTTCGTACCACCTGAAGTCGCCAAGGGTTTTACATCTAAGTTTACTCAACTGATCGTAAATCCTAGATGTAATGTTGCTAGGTTTTCCTACGAAGTGTTTCATGATCGTATATATCAGGGTATTGACTCCGTCGGGAACACCTCTTACTATGGTGTCATCGAAGATGGGGATTCCTTCCTCATATTTTTGGACATCATGTTTGATGTCTTCCTTAGACTCTTCTATAAGACAGTTGTTCCACCATTGCAAAAGTTTTCTTGTAAATCCTAAGGCTGTGAGCTCTATGACCTCAATATGAGCATGTCCTTCACTGATGTAGTTATTGGCTACCATGGTCATGTGCTGTATCTCGTTTAGGATTTCATGTTCTGACAAACTATCTATATTCCATTCATAGAGTTTACTAGAAGATACTGAGAACTGGTTGCTAACATTCCTTTCCTCGAACTGGAGGTCAGGGGGTGTAAGTTTGGGATACTAATTCTTGGTTAGGCTAGTTGGGGTTACTTGGGGGTGAAGAAGCTTATTCACTTGTAAACCCTTAAACTGTTTTTCTAGATGTTCTATCTCCTTTTCATTATCTGAGGAGGTTCTACTAAAACTACTAGATGCTGTATGGATGTCTAGGATAACTAGACAGGAATCTAGTCGGGAATCAACACTGGTTGAAGTAGTAATTGGTGAAGTGGTGACTGATTCCTTCTTCACAAGTTCTTCAAGCTTTTGATTAACAATTTCTAAGGCTGATTTATCCTTGGGTCTAAGGTTGGGTTGCTTAGTCATGTGAAGCTTGACTAAAGGTTTTTCTAAGGTTTGGATAGGTTTGCTAGGGCTTCCTGGCTGGAGGATGACCTTGTTTTCTATCCTATCTTCTATCCTATCAAGCTGTTTTTCTATAACTCCTAAACACTAGTTGGTATAGTTGTTTTGCTCTATAACCTTCTTCACTACCGTTTCTTCTGGAGTAGTAGGGGTTTTGAAGAGAGAGGCAACTAAATTACTTCCACAGTGTTTGAAGGAAATAGCTTCTTGGGGTGGATGGCTAGATCTAATGATTTCTGGTGGGTTAGAACTACTAGCATCCTTTGGAAGTTTGGTCCAGTTGGTTTTTGTAATGACACAAGACTGTTTGTGCCATTCAAAATGGTTCTCAAAATATTCAAGGAAAGGGACATTACTGGATATCTCTTTCATGAACATTTTCCAACTTTCAAAAACTTCTTTCTTTTGTTCCAGGGTGTGGTTGGCTCTATAGGCTTCTCTTTTGAGTCTGTTTTCCTCAGATTCAAATTCTTTGCCTAGGGCAACTAAATCAGGGGTGAACTCTTTCTTAATAGCCATAAACTGGGGATCTATTTCAGGTTCTGACTGAAAGGGATCCTGTGGGTATTGCTGATAAGGGTTCATCATATCAGTACCTGTTGGGGATGGGGCTTTTTGACTATTGTTGTCTTCTTCCTGAACAACAACTGAGTCTTGTATGGCTGTGTAGCAGGGTGTGCTAACCTAAGATCGGGTCTGGACACCTTGGAGCTCTAACCCTAAGTCTCTTCTAGACTTGGGAAAGGGTGCTAGAGGTCTGGATGAACTACACTGGGAAACTGGTCTATCTCTTAAAAGGATAGGTGGCGGCCTGATGGGTTGGTGTAGACCTACTGGGGATCTAAACCTCAATTCATCATGACTAAATGGTGAACCTAAAGGTGTTCTAAACCTGGATTGGTCGAAGCTTAATCTAACCTTGCCATCGGTTAGCTGCTAGACAAAATCTAAGTCTGGATTCTGGGATGGATCTTGGATCTGTAGATGATGATTCTCATTCTCTAAAGTCCAATTTTCTAGGAATACGACCTCAGACCATTTCAGGGTTCTTGGGACCTGAATCTTGGAACAAGGGTCACTGGTTTGGATGAGAGTGGTTTCTCCCATCTTCCTGGGGTTAAGTGCTTGAACATTCATGTTCATCCTGATGCCCTTGTAGTATATCTGTATATCAAGGCTATCTAGTGGACTCCCTAGATCATGAGGGTTCCTTGGGTCTTGATATTGAGGGTGAGGGCTTTCATGACATGTGGGTCATGAAGTCCAACTGTGAAATTTGGAAAATAGTCGAAATGGACTGGTCCATTACTAAGGCTGGATTGGATGGTGCCTAGGAGACTATCATCGAATCTGATGTGTTTAGTGTCTCTAAGGGCCATGAGAATGGAATAATTCAATCCTTCTCTGATTAAGGATTTGACTCCAATCTTGACTAAACCTATGTGTAGGTAATTGTGTCCTTCCTTCTTGTGCGCTAACAAGGCTGAAGGTGATAACAAGTAGCATGTCTCGTACTCCTTGTTGATTCCATAAACTTGCTTTATGGTCTTAACATGGTAATCTGTCTTGAATACTCTACTCAAGGACCATGAAGACTTATAGATCTTTTTTGTGGGAATCCTAGGGATATTCCAATCTCCTAGCTTTAGATCTAAATTTGATAACTCATAAGACTCAGAATTGAGTATTCCACTTTCTTGAGGAATCTCTGGGAG
The DNA here is from genome assembly GCA_023621385.1 of Quercus gilva. Lineage (NCBI taxonomy): Eukaryota > Viridiplantae > Streptophyta > Magnoliopsida > Fagales > Fagaceae > Quercus > Quercus gilva. The sequence goes on from CM042476.1 coordinate 74,125,084, forward strand.
AGATGATCTCTGGCTGGTAGTAGAATTACTTCTAAACAACCTATTCATTGTTCTGGATTGAAAGCTTAGTTAAATAATCACAACCTAATTACCTTTAACCTCAAACTTCTAGATCTATCCTTAGATCTAAAACAGAGTGTTCAAACAAGACAATCGCCTAATCTTGTGCAAACTACAACCTCTTATCGCCACAATCCTTTCCATTGAGGGACAACCCTAAACGCCTGACACACAACTAACACGGGTTGACCAACACAGACAGGAATGGATACTGGGTCTAACTGGGTTGACAAACGGCATAGATTTGGTCTTACTTGTCTCAACAGTACACATCTGCAACAAACTTGAGGTATAAACATAGAAACAAGAAGAAGTAGATAACTGGGATATAACTGATCAACATGAACAATAATCACAGAATGACAAACAGATAGGTAAAGAAGGAGGCTCAGCCTACCAATTATACCAGAAACAATCAGGGTACCAATAACAACAAATGGCGAAGATATAGTAAATGTAGAATGTGAAAAATGGTAATGGAAGAGTTATCAAAAAATAGATGTAAAACACAATAAAATGGTTAGGAGATAACATACTGAAAATAATCAAAATAATCTTAATTTAAAAGATATTTGATAGCTATGGCAGCAGTGCTGACCAACTTGATTCAAAATGAAAGTAACTTACAACACTACAATCGGCCAAACTTGGCTCTGATACCAAAAGGGGGGTAAGTTACATCCTAGTTGTATCATCCAAATACATATATAAAACCTTATATTTAGTAAGCAAATATATTTGTGATAATATTTTATTCTTTACTTTAAATCAATAATTCAGTTGAAATAAATTGTAACAATTATAAACAATTTTCAATAGTTACGATACAGTAATATAAGCAAAATAAAACCAATTAGGATAAGGTTACTTTCCTCAGCTAGCTCACCACAAAAGAACTTCTCTTTAACACTTCCTCTAAAATCTTTAGATATCACATAAAACAATTGTTACAGTCAGAAGAAAAATGGGTAAAATATTTAATAATTTTACACTATATCTCACATAAAAATATCCACATATTCATAATATATATTTGAATGTTCAATATGTGTGTAAAACACCTATGAACTTTTAAACCCCCAATTTACAAACTACCAACTCTAGCTTATTATCAAACAATATATGTGCGGAATATGAAAATAAGGTAAAACAGAATTGGTAAAACAATCTAAACCATAATTAATCACAACCACAGTAGTAATTAACTGGCAAAGATTAAGGGAAAAGAGATGCAAATGCAAAGCCAACATAGCGATGTGTTATAGAAGAGGAAACTGAAGTCTTCGGCATAAAACCTTTTCGTGGCCCTCCAAGCGATCAATAATCCACTAGAGAATAAAGTTGGGATACATGAATAGCAAAAGACCCTCCAAGCCTAAGCTACCCAGTGCACCTAAGCCCTCCAAGTTTCTTGCTCCAACAGGGTTACGCCGAACCTTGTCTTCTCTAACTTACTGGATCCCGCAATCGCCCATTGCATCAACCAAAATGAATTGGTCCCTTCCTAACTGCTTCCCAAGAACCAAAAAGCCTTCTCACAGATATGGGTATGGTGAGATAAGGATTTGGCTAATGTACCTTTAAAGGATGTATCAATGGAGAGGGTGAAAGTAGAGGAATTTAGAGAATCAAAGAATGAAGATTGTGGATGAGTCAATCTTGTTTTTCTCTAGGGTTTCTCTCTCAAAATTCTCTCTAGGAGCTTTCTACAATACGTGGGTATAAGGGTATTTATAATAGGGTGTGTATGGAATGCCAAGAGTTAGTTTGTAACAAACAGAGTGTTCTAGCTAATCAAACTTACGACTAGAACGAGTCGCGAGTTTGAGTCGCAAGCTAACATTTTGGCTAGACTAGAAGTTTTGTCCTGTAGTGTAACAGCTGGCGTGACTCTTTAGCTCCCTTGCATGCTTAACACGTGTGCCACCTTTGCCGACTTGTCAGTCGCGAGATCCAATCGTAAGACCCTTCTTGAGTGCACACTATTGAGCTTTTCTCCACACTCTCTCACACATTACCCTTACATGATTCCCACCTAAATACAGGGTTTCTAAATGTTGAATTACAAGCAAATTTGGCACGGAATAAAGCCAACAAAATGATTGAATAAATTCAACCTTAAAATATTTTCTTTACTTTCTGCCACTAATAGTTCCTAGGGATAAGGCCTAAAGATTCCATATGGAGTCAAAGTCAATTTGGAAAGGACCACCACCTAGGCCCATCTTCTTCTATACGTGTGTTCCTTTGTCTTTTTTTTTTTTTAATTATTATTTTTTTATTATCTCCTACCACCTGCCACCATTAAGTGTGCATTTGGCTCCAATTTAAAAAACTCATTTATTTTTCTATTCAGCTTATTTTTGCTCCTATTTATGGATTCCATTGTACTATTTCAACTAACTTTTATATTTATCTATAGTGCTTTCAGTAAAAAATTTTCAGATTTAGTAAAATAAGCGGGTCTCAAATAGACCCTAATTCTCTTTCGAGATGAGGACAAAACCAAGTACAAGCAAGGCATATGGGCACTTACGTGATACACACTTTTTTTATTATTTATTTTTTATTTTTACAACTGATACTTGTCAGACTACAAGCCTACACCATGACTTTTCCTATTCACCAAAACCATAATTCGGTACACCTGTGCATAATCGGACCCATTAAGTGTCTTTTTGCTAGATTATTTTTTGCCAACTTATTTTACTATTTAACTTATTTTTGCTACTATTTATTAGTCATACTGTATTTTTTAATATTATTCATGGGTCCCACTATAATATTTCAACTAACGTTTATCTTTATCTACAGTACTTTTAGCAAAAAGTTTTCAGTTTCAGCAAAATAAACGGATCCCAAATAGACCCCAAGTGTGTGTTTGGCAAAAATTAAAAAATCAGCTTATTTTACTATTTAGCTTATTTTTGCTACTATTCATGGATCCCACTGCATTTTTTTGGTATTATTAATGGGTCCTACTGTATTATTTCAGCTAATTTTTATCTTTATCTACAATACTTTTGGCAAAAAGTTTTCAATTTCAACAAAATAAGCGGATCCCAAATAGACTTATTTAAGCCTAAAAGTTTGTAGCTTCTTTTTACACTTAACTCCAAGAACCAAAAACAATGCAAGAGATTGTATAGCAGAGTGGTGTTGGAAGCATAGAAATAGTTTTCTTAAATAGGAAAGAGTACAGACCGTGTGAGTGTTATTATATTTGGCTAGAAGTCTAACTTGAGTTAGGTTTTTTTATATATTTTTTTATTTAATGGAAAGAGTATAAGGAGTCTAGGAACAGTGGGAGAGTATTGTAGAAAGAAATGTGTACGTTTTTAGACCCCTTAACACAAGTTGTTTAACCTAGTAATTTAGCCAAGTGAATACTTAGACAAATTATTCAGTTCTAGGTTAACATAATAAAACCATATCATGTAAATAATGCGGAAATATAAAGAAGACAACGATATGATAACCCAGGAAAACCTAACAGGTAAAAAACCTAGGGAGGATTTAACCTAACTATCCTCAAGGTAAAACAAATCCACTATGAAAGAATTGAAGTTTGTACAATAGAACTTAGACCACTAACATCCTATTGCAACCTCGAGTAGAAAACTTACTACCATAATCACGTGACAACTCATGGTCCACGAATTGTTTCTTTCTTTGATCTGCAACAATCACAAGTTCTCCTACTTGTGACTTTGAGAATCCACTCAAATGTTTCGAATCTTCTTGAAAGTTCTTTATGCATCAACTAAAACCACCATCAAGTTCTTGATGCAAATCTTGATCTTAAAGATTCAACACACAACTCAACAAAGACCTTAGAGAGCTTTTGGGTACAAAACCCTAGATCTACAAAAAAAGCACAAGATGCACTCTCTAAAAAGCCTATTTAAAAATGTGCTTAGGGTTTCCTTTATATACTAGGAGAAGTAAATCTAAAACCCTAATCCTTAATAGTCTTGAACTGCTATTTGGGCTTAATTCAAATTCTGCAGATACGATTCTCGATCGATTGAGCCTTACTTTCGATTGATCGAGCTTTGCAATTTTGCATAGTAAGTTTTTGCATTCAGCTCAATTCAAATTATAACAAATAAACTTTGAGCAAGCCTAAACCTAGACTCATTGTTTTGATCATGGTTTGCCAACATTTGCAAAGTGAATTTCTAATACATTTAGTTCCTAAAGCCTTAGAACCTAACAAAATGTTTGTTTTATATTTTGTAAGTTTTGTTTAAAAATAATAATAATGATGTGGCAAGCTCTAGAAAGGTCAATAAAAAGTCAAAAGTTTCGATTATATATATATACTAGTATTATGCCCGTGCGATGTACAACTTAATAAAAAAATTATATATAAATTTTAAAAAATATTTTTTGATAATATAATTAAATTTAATAACAAATAAAATCGTAAAAATATTTTAAAAATTATGGAAAGTTTTAAATTTCTAAAAGCTCTTAGAAGTGAAATTGTAATTTGTTTATATATATATATATATATAGAGAGAGAGAGAGAGAGAGAGAGAGAGAGAGAGAGAGAGAGAGAGAGATGAGTTCAAAGAGTTACACATTTTTTAAACCATTGGATTCAAGTAGATCCAAAACTTAAAAAAAGACCCTCATTATTACAAATATTTTTAATAAAATCTCATTAATTACCCTCATTAATTACATTCTAAACTTACCTCTAAACCAAAAAAAAAAACACACGTATGACTCTCTCTCTCTCTCTCTCTCTCTCTCTCTCTCTCTCTCTCTCTCTCTCTCTCTACGTTTGGCCAAAAAGAAATTGGTCTCTCCGTTAGTCTCTCTGTATTTTCTCAACTTGCGTTTCTCTCTCTATCTCCTCCTCCATTGCTCCTCCACCATTGTTCCACCTCCATAGGTTGCTAGCAGAAAAAAAAAAAAATAAAAATAAAAAACCATGTCGATCACTGTGGAGAGAAAATTCACAATTGTCTTTGATGGGTTGTGGGTCATTTTCCCCAATGCCAAACAAGATGTTTTTCTACCGAAGTTGGCTCATCATCTTTGACTTCCCACTCAGCAGCAATGGAGACTTGGGCACTGCTCACTCATTGCCACATGAGGTGAGTCCACTTTCCCTTTCTTTTTGGCCAAATGAAATTCTAGGATTTTCTTGCCCAATAAAATAAAATGTTTTGCCATAGGTGTTCTTGATTTTTTAATTATTTGCTTTTCTTTGATTCCTTTTGATAATCATGATGATCTATTTGATAATTACAGTTAAGTCCTTGATAAAATCCTGTATCTTGAGTGATTTTTGTACTGGGTAATTAGGAGTTCATGGCCAATTGATTTCACAACTTGGGCTAATTCCTTTTGTGCTCCAACTATTTGATAAAATGCCCCAATGAATTTTTGTTTTTTTTTGTTTTTTCCATTTTAAAAATTTTGGGTATGGTCTTTTCATGAAACTTGCCTATTTCCCTGAGAAAAGCTTACTTTAATCATCAAGAGTCATTCTTGGACAAGCAATTGTTATCATGTAAATTCTTAAGTATCAGGAACAAGGCATAAACATGTAACTTTGGTTCATAAGTCATTTTAGTTTCTAGATCATGCTAGAAGCTATATTTTTTGCTTAGATATGATCAAGATTAGTGGTATGATCATTTTGGTACCTGCGTATACATGCACTACAATGTGCAAATTGAATCTTAGAAAATTTACATGCATTTATGATTGAAATCTTCCATGTGCTTTTGTTTCTCCATTTATAAATTTTCCAAATTGTTTTAGATTTGTCACATTTGTTTCTATTTTGCTTTTGTAGATGATATAGCGAGATATATGTGGTGAGGACAACATTTAGTTAGATGATTTTGTATTTGTTTTTTAGGCTTATTTTGATGTTAAAGAGGTGGTAAATCTGTGATTGGTGGCTGTTTATTATTGTATTTCGAAGTGTTCTTTATATTTATGGATGTAGTATTTTCGCCCATCCACAATTATTGCCACTTGGACGTGAGGGCCACTTAGTTAACCTCTCTTATGTTGCTTGGAATTTGATTTTGCAGCAGTTAACCTCTCTTATTTCTTAGCTTCAATTTTACTACGTTTCTACTAAAATCACTTCTATGCCAACCTTACTATGGTTATATGCACAATTTTAATGATGATTACCAGTTAATAATACTCTAGTAAGCTGTTGGAAGTATGAACCTATTAGAATTTAGACAAAACCGATTTTTTTATTTTTCCTTTAAGCTATTGGTTGGGCAGGATATGTGATGTTGTGGCTCTAATTAGCTTATTTTATACTTTATAGGAATTGGATTCAAGAGTGTATTTTTGGTTAGTGCTCAACCATACATATTCAACAATGGAGCAATGTAAAATGAAGATCCCTGCCCATACTACAATCTTGGGTACATAGTTCTTGAATGGGTTGAGGAGAACTCAACTCTTTCTAGCATAAAAGAAATATATGGTTCTGGAACTAATCTTCCAATGAAAATAATAGTCAATTATGTGTAATGCTTCTATTGAATTCCTTATACTTTTCTATACAGTATTTCATGGAGTTTTATATATATATATATATATGTATTATGAAAATGATGGAGTTCCTTTGCCTCTTTTACAGGTGCGAATTGTGCAAGGTCTTGTACATACGGGGAAAGGCATTCTGCTCATGGTGTTGGAGTGTATCAAGACAAAGACTCAGGCAGAGAGGCAGAATGCCATAACAGTCCATTGGAAGAGTTTAAGCCAAGACTACCTAAACGACAGTGCAGACAGTGCAATAAAAAGTGTAGTAAACAGAGCAGACAGTGCAGTAACTTAAAGTAGCTATACTACCTATAGTTTTAGGATTAGTTTTTAATTGTTAGCTATGATTTATATACACGTGTAATGATCTGATTGTTTGTAAAGACTAGTTCCACATTAATTCACTTTTGAACTAGTCTACAGTTATTCAAAGGTGGGGTTACAACACTTCTTGATTTGATGCTCGAAATTTATGGCATTTTATTCATCCAAACTTTTAAAATGTTTTGGCTTGGACCACATTTTTATATATCTTCAAATTCTAAACCTTCCTAAACTATCTGTAATTATATGTCTAAGTTTTGTATAAGCACACTTGTTTATAGTTTACTGGTTTGGTTTGGTTTTATAATCACCCCAATTGAATTCCCAAGATTGATGGAGACTAAATGACAGTCACAGTGCCATTGATATAAGTACATCTTCTCATGATTAACATGGTTATGGTGAAGGGGCCCTTAAATTATTGAAAGTCGTGTCAAATTTGGCTAAGGAAAGCAAATTGAACTTGTGCATTTTATGTGAATCAATTCTTTTAACTCTTTAGGCCTATTTGAAAGGATATGTGTCTATTCAACAAGCAATTATGAGCAAGCAGATAATTGACAAGTTTGGTGACCATGCATATGACACATAAATAGATAGTTTGTGATCTCAAGGAATGAGTCTATGATAAAAAAAAAAAAAAAACCTATGAACCACAAAAATAAAAGGACCTGTTGGCTGACTTGGCAAACAAGAAGTATTCAGTGCCTTAAAGTGCAGTAAAGTGCCTTAAATAAAACCACAATGCAGTAAATAAAACCACAAATGCAGTAACTTATGCAGTGCACAAACAAATAGTGCAGTGCAGTAAACAAACGGCTATACTAATGCAGTGTAGTAAACAGTGCAGTAAAGAAACAGTGTAGATTCACTAATGCAGTAACTTAAGGCAGCTATACTACTTGTTATTTAAAACCACAAACAAAGATAGATCATCCCTAAGAAACTGTTATTAAAAAAGAAAACACAAAGTTGTAGTTACCCCCTCAAAACAAGAGGTGAGCAGTAGAAAATTTGAAAAAATGAGGCATATGTCCTTAAATAACAATATTCCAACATAGGTCCTTAAAAACACACTATTAATGACATTAAATTAAAGCAAAAAACAGTATTCCAATGTAGGTCCATAAAAAAACAAAACAAAAAGCCAAATAAAACTATTTCATCATGATTAACAACATAGGTTCTTAAACATAGTTCCTTCAGCTACTTGGACTCAATACATATATATAAATTCCACCAAGAAATGCTCATTTTGTGATTCACTTCTGGGTGCTTTTTTACTCTTACGGATACGGATTTCAAAACCTTTTTTTTTTTTTTGGCAAATTCTTTGTAAAAACTTTCAACATCATCAAGGGAGTCAAATTGCATTCCAACATATGGCTTGGATTTCAACTCACAATCACCAAAATCTTCAAGTGGTAACTCTTGCTCTGATGGTCCTAAATTGTTTAGGGCATCATATAACTCTTCACGTTCCATTTACGATTTAGTAACTATAAGAACTGATACAAATAATGAACATAAATAAAAAAATATGCAAACATTTTACCAATATTAGGCTCCAAATTGAAACCAAAAAGGAAAAAAAAAAAAAAAAAAAAAAAAAAAAAAAAAAGCAAGGCTAGTAGTATAAAAGACTGCAAGAACTTACCTACAGACCATGCCACTAATCACAACTAGCCTTAGGGTGTTACAATCATTCTCTCAAAATTCTCATAGTAAATGTGTTTCAAAATTAATCATTCTAAAAGTATTCTAGTACTATCTTTGCAAAATATATACTTTAAAATCATGATACCTTCCAACCACTACAAAATAATATAAACATCAAAGTCCATGTAAAACATCATGAGTACTTAAATAGTAATTTATCAAATGGCATTCATCTCAATATACCAATGTCACAAAGTATTCATCATCACCTACTATGCTAATTGTACAATTTTAAACCCCTTAAAACATAACCAGATTAACCTAGTTATTTAGCCAAGTGATTAGCTTAGGTAAATTATGCAGATCTAGGTTAACACATATAAATCATATCATTGAACAATGTGGAAAATAAATAACACAAAGATATGATAACCCAAGAAAACCAAACCAGTAAAAAACCTGGGGATGATTTAACCTAGCTATCCTCAAGGTAAAACAGATCCACTATGAAAGAATTGAAGTTTACACAATAGCGACTTAGACTACTAACATCCTATTGCTACCTCAAGTAGGAAACTTACTACCACGACCACATGACAGCTCCGAGTCCACAGACTACTTCTTTCTTGGATTCACAGCAAGCACAAGTACTCCCACTTGTGTTTTCTTTAAGCCCTTTATGCAGCAACTTAAACAATCATCAAGCTCTTGACATAATCTTGATTCTTGATAACCATAAGTATATGTGAAGGCAAACACCTTGAGATCTCACAAGAGATTCACATACACAGCATAAACAACATCTGCAACAACTACAAAATGTGGCTAGGGTTTTTCCTTTTATACTTAAGCCAAAACATAAAACCCTACATGTCAAACAGGCTTGGGCTGAGTTGAAAAATTTTGCAGAAAAACAATTTGCACGAGCTTCAATTGATCGAATCTAATTTTCGATCGATCGAGCCAAGCAGATTTACACAGTAAATCCTACAGTACACTCGATTCCAACTTTACACATAAACATACTTTGAGCAAGTCTAAAACAAGACTAAACATTTTGATCATGGTTTGCCAACATTACAAAATGAAGTTCTAATACATTTAAACCTAAAGTCTTAGAATCCAACACTAATTTCTCAAAGTATCGTGGGTAAAATGAACAATAAATTCCTCATACCAATTCATAGGCAGATTGAACAACAATTCTAGAAACATGTGCATAAATAACTCAGTGTGCCCATATGTATAAGTTCTAGCTTGTCCCATAAGAATTACTTCTATAAATGAATGTGTGATCTGATTTTCTATAACTTAGTTGCCAGCTTCTTTTTTAAAATTTAAAAAGGTTAATTTTTTAAATGTGTGATATGATTTTCTTCTATAAATGAATGTAAAAAAATTCCATCCTAAAAATCCACAAACAGTTGACTGAAGTAGTGCTTGCTCACAAAAATAAAAGGTATACCTTTAATGCGCAATGCTCATAGAAATAGTGTTGGCACTTGGTTACAACAGCATCGACAAAAAGTTGTTTGCAAATGAAATAGAGCACTCACAAACTAGAAAAGAAACAGAAATAGAGCACTCACAACAAAAAAGAAAGGACAAAAAAAAAAAAAAAAACAGAGCACTCACAACAGTTCGGCTTCATATAGAACGCATTCAAGACTATTTAGTTCGGCTTCACATAGAACGCATAGAGTCAGAACTTCTAACCACATTCACGTAGAACGCATAGAGTCAGACCAGAAAAGACAAAAAAAAAAAAAAAAAAAAAATAGAGCACTCATAACAGAAAAGAAAGGAAAAATAGAAACAGAGTACTCACAAATAGAAACGGTTCAGCTTGTTTTTTTTTTTTTTTTTTTTTTTTTTTTTTTTTTTTTCTGCTGGCAACTTGTGGAGGTGGAACAATGGTAGAGGAGTAGTGGAGGAGGAGATAGAGAGAGAGAAATGCAGGTCTAGAAAATAGAGAGAGAGAGAGAGAGAGAGAGTAACGGAGAAGCCAATTTCTTTTTGGCCAAACGTAGAGAGAGGGAGAGAGAGAGAGAGTCAGGCGTGTATTTTTTTTTTTTTTTTTTTTTTTTTTAAGATTTAGAGATAAGTTTAGAATGTAATTAATGAGGGTAATTAATGAGAATCTATTAAAAATATTTGTAATAATGAGGGTCTTTTTATAACCGTTGGATTTACTTAAATCCAATGGTTTAAAAAAGGTGTAACTTGAACCCATCTCATATATATATATGTATGTATATATATGGCACTTAAAAATAACATGTATAGTAGTAAAAGTGCTAATCATGTATAAATTTCTTGCGTATATAACTAAAAATAAATTCCATAAATTACAAAAATATAAGTATTAGAGTTTCTAGACAGCAAAGTAAATGTAAAATTTTATATAAATTGTTGGTGCAAACACAATAATAATGGAAGTAACACAAAGAGAAACTGAACAATACTTCTGAATATTATTTATTTAAAGAGAGAAATTACACAACACTATCTCTTTAAGGAGATTCAAGCCCTTGGTTGACTAAACTTTGTAACCGGTGCAAATCTTCTCTGACTTGTCTCCCTCAGGATAATGTCGTATGTCTAGAACAACCTCTGCAGAAAGTGTTCAAGCTCAAAACTCCACCAGAAAGAACACCATTCCTTACCAAGAACCTCTCTATATTTTTTTTAGTGTATATTGCAGTTACTTGGATTGGGTCTAAATGAGTCTATTTATAGGCTGAATGGGCCTCACAAAATTACTACCAAAATTAATCTGATTAATGAGCTCCATTATTCTAATGCAGTGGGTGTTACAAGATTAATTGTTGGATATTAATCTGATGGGCTAGAGTTACACAATTAATGGTGAGATAAAGAGTTTCTAAATAATGAAAAGGCCCAAACAGATAGTCCATTAAGTGGTTAACGGCTCTTCCTTTTCCATAATAAAAATGGAGTATTAATTTGGGCCATTTACTCATCAACAGATATGGTAATTATTCTGAATGGGCTGTCAAGTAGGAGAATCCAAGAGGCTGATTCACTCCCATTTTTGATACCTCCACCTTCACCTCCCCCTTGCGCACGTATCTAGCCCAATATCTGAGACAATTCATGTTAGCCCATTAATCACCACAGTTAAAAGAATAAAATAGTCCATTTCCTTTTCAACGTGGGATTAAATATTTTCACTAACTCCTTATCTTCCATATTCACTCCCACATCTTTATATTTATGTTGTAACATTTATTCATTTTAATTATTTAATATTAAAATGCTCCAACAATCCTCCACTCATTTTAATATTAAAATTTTTAGTTAAAGAGAGATTACCAAGAAAAGACGGGTCACTATGCATCACGAAGGTGTGCTATGCATTGGACCTTCACTTAGTAAAACAGCGATCTCAACTCCAGAGTCATAGTGGTCTTTGACTTGAACTAGGACTGCTTTAGGGAAATTAAGCGTCACTGCTTACACGTAATAACCAAGGTGTTGACATGAGCTTTTATAACTAGCACTTTATGGCCGTGTGTTGATCCTGATTTCATGAGTGTATTTGAGATTAAGTCCAAATCTCATAAGGAGTGGCCTCACCCCTACACTCACGTAGGTGAAATTTTGTCAAGGGTACTCCTGTAATTTAACACCTCACTCATACGAGCTACAAATTTCATTAAGAGTTTTTTACTCATCCTCTCCACATTACAGGATAAATGCACTTACATCATAGGGATGAATAATTAAAAAAATTATTTATAAAATAAATAATTAAAAAAATATAAATTGTGCATTTCTTACGACCATCGTATGATTCGTTTTTCCCATTGAACCCAATTCTCAAGATCTCTAGTCCTTGGGTTGGGTATCCTCATACATGGCTCATGATTCTATGGACTTTAGTCCCATCCCCCTTGATGTATTCTAGACTCTATCTTTCGCCAAGGCCTTGGTAAATGGATCTGCAAGATTATCATTAGATTTAATATAATCCACAGTTATGATGCCACTACTAAAATAAGATCGCACGATACTGTGCTTTCTTCTTATAGGTCTGGATTTACCATTGTAGTAACGGTTTTTAACTCTACCAATTGCGGCAATGCTATCACAATGAATTAATATAGGTGGAATTGGCTTTTCCCAAAGTGGAATTTCATATAACAAATCTCTAAGCCAATTTGCCTCTTCACTAGCTGAAGCTAATGCTATTAATTCAGCTTCCATTGTTGAATTAGCAATTATTGTTTGCTTTTTAGATTTCCAACAAATATCATCACTACCTAAGATAAAAATATAACCAGTGGTAGAGAGAGAATCACCTGACAAAGTATTCCAATTGGCATCACTAAAAGCTTCAATCACAGCAAGGTACTTTTTTATAAAATAAGCCATGGATTTTGGTACCAATTAAATATCTCATGACTCGCTCAATAGCTAGCCAATAATCTTTACTAGGCTTGCTAGTAACTCTACTAACCACACTCCTACTGCATATGCAATGTCAAGTCTAGTACAATCAGTAGCATAACGTAAACTATCAATGATACTAGCATAATCCTTTTGATTAAAAATCTCATCATCATTATTCACAGGAAATAAATGAACACTAGAATCAAAAGGAGTAGCAATATTTTCTCAATATTTTCTCAACATAATGTGATCGATCAAGAAATATTCCATCACATGTTTTTGTAATTTTCATGCCCAAAATAAAACTAGACTCACCAAAATCTTTCATATCAAAATGGCATTTAAGCATATTTTTCGTCTCATTTATAACATGCATATTTGAGCCAAAAATCAACATATCATCCACATAGAGGCTAATAATAACATGTAAATTATTCCATGATTTAGAATAAATACATTTATCACATTCATTTGATTTATAACTATTCTCAATCATGCAGGAATCAAACTTTTCATGCCACTGCTTAGGTGCTTATTTTAAGCCATATAGGGATTTAGTTAGCTTACATACCTTGCTTTCTTGTCTAGGCTCTACAAAGCCTTCGGGTTGATCCATATAAATATCTTCCTCTAGGTTCCCATTTAGAAAAGTAGTTTTCACATCCATTTGATGAATTTTTAAATAAAAAATTGTAGCAATAGCAATTAACAATCTAATAGATATAATTCTTGTTACCGGAGAAAATGTATCAAAGAAATCAAGATCAACTTTTTGTTTAAACCCTTTTACAACAAGTCTAGCTTTAAACTTATCTATTGATCCATTTGGTTTCAGCTCTTTTCTAAGGACCTATTTACAACCTATGGTCTTACAACCCGGTGGAAGATCTACTAATTTCAAAGTTCTATTAGAAATTAGAGATTCTATCTCATTATTTACAGTCTCTTTCCAAAATATAACATCAGATGATGTTAAAGCCTCTTTTAAATTTTAAGGATTTTCCTCAATGTTAAAAACATAATAATTAGGACCAAAATCCTTTTCAACTCTAGCTCTTTTACTCCTTCTAGGTTCCATTTCAAAATTTTCTTGATTTTGTAAATGTGAAGTAGAAGAACTAGGTTGTGACAAAATATTTTCTTCACCCCACTATTTTTTATTTTAAAATGATTCTTCATGAAAAATTGCATCACCAGATTAAAAAAATTATTTTGTTTTCCAGATAAAAATATCTATAGGCTGCACTATTAATCGCATAACCAAGAAAAGCACGGTAGTAGCTCTTATACCTAATTTAGGTATTTTAGGGTCAGTAAGCCTTATATAAGCAAGACAAACCCATACTCTAAAATATCCCAAATTTGGCTTATGCCCTTTCCACATATTAAAAAAATGTGGTATGTGACTTTTTATGTGGCACCCTATTCAAAACATGACATGCAGTTAAAATAGCTTCACCCCAAAAAAGTAAAGGTGCACCAGATTTAATTAACATGGCATTTGTTAACTCAATTAGAGTTCTATTTTTTCTTTCAGCCACACCATTAGAAGCAGGTGAATATGGTGTAGTAGTTTCATGGATAATTTCCAAAGACTGAACAAATGAATTGAATGCACTTGATTCATATTCAGGGCCTGTACCAAATTGATTTTCAACTTCTTTTAAAAAATCTTGAAATTTTTCAAAAGCATCACTTTTATTTTTCAGCAAATAAATAGTTGTATATTTTGAGAATTCATCAATAAAAGTGATAATATATTTATTTCTTCCACGAGTTAAAATTCCCTCAAATTCACATAAATCGGAGTGAATTAACTCAAGCAATTCAGTATTTCTTATAAAAATATTATGAGGCCTTTTTGTAATCTTAGCTTGACTACAAGTTTCACATTTTTCAAAATTTTTTGATAGTCTTGGAATTAATCCTAAACTAGTCATGATTCTCACATATCTACTATTTATATGACACAAACGAGCATGCCAAAAATTTATAGAAGAAAGCATATAAATTGAACTGGTAGATGCTTTATTATTCTCAATATTCAATTTAAACATTCCATCACAAGCATAACCCTTGCCCACAAATAATCCATTTTCAGTGATTACATAATTATCAGATTCTATAGTTCGCTTGAAGCTAGCCCTTTTAAGCAAAAAACTTGACATCAAATTCTTCCTCATGGACGGAGTGTAAAATATATCTTTCAATGTTAGCACATGTCCAGAAGTGAATTTCAATTCAACCTCACCACTCCTAAGAACCTTGGTTTTGCTAGAGTCACCAAGCATAACAATTTTTTCTTCTTCAAAAGGAGTGTACAATTTGAACCAATTTTTGTCATAGCAGACGTGCCTATTAGCACCAGAATCTACTCACCACCCTTCAACATATTGCACTATATTAATGTTTGTAATCATAGCCATTAAAGCTTCTTCGGTTACGTTAGCCTGCGGGACAGATTCACGTTTATGAAATTTGCAAAATCAAGCAATATGCCCACTCTTGCTGTCAGGATTAGTGCTCTTAAGTCCTATTATATAATGCTATATATTATATTATGTATGACATGATGTATGACTTAATATTGTAATTAATAAAGTTGTTTTATTATTATCTAAAATAATGGTAACATGAATATTTGGACATTATCATATAGTCCATGAGATGCATAGTATGTGTTTTATGTGAAAAGTCACAGAAAATATAAATCATAAGTTCTTTGTAAACTCAGAATTTAGTTCGTAGTCAATGATGAAATTGGGCGTTTCATCTGCAAAGACTATAACATATTAACTAAGATGATTTGTCTTGATCATGGAAGTGGTGACTTCTAGTTGATATGTTGATATGTTTTAAGAGTCAAAACATATTGAACAGGACCACTGTGAGATTTATTATTGACCTAATGACTATCAATTGAATAATAAATCTCACGACTTATATATGAACTCTTAATCCTGAGAGAATAATGAACCTAATCATGAAGTGTAGGTTGCTTTGATATATCAGGAGTGAGATCTAAAGTAACGGTAAAAACCTCAGTATGTTGGGCAGCCACATTTAGTATTGATGGAACATATATTCTCAAAATGGGTTTGTTATTCAAAATATTCTTTTGGGATAAGTTTAATGGGTTTGTTATTCAGAATGTTAGGCCAACTACTTTAGTAAATAGTTACAAAAGTATATATTTATGAAATTGGATTTCATAAATATATAATGAATAACTTGAAGGATTAAACCGGGTACTCAAGGATTAAGATGTAGTAATTCACAAAGTGGCAGTCTGCTTTCATGACTTTGTGTTACTACGAATATTTTATGAAGGGGTTGCATGTACAATAAAGTCTTGGGATATAATTTATTAATAAGACCTAGAGTGCAATTATATTTATATAGTGGTATTAAATATAATTAATGGTAACTTTGAACTTGTCAAAAGTTGACAGAAAAGTCCAAAGCCCATTGGAGCTAGTGTCTTATTTGTCTCCTTTTAGTCCCACTCCAAGCCACATATTAAAGTCCAATTGGAAAGGCCCAAAAGGCTGGCCCAATTAGATAATCAGTTATATTGAGAGAAACATACAAAATTAAAAAAGAACAACAAGTTCATGAAATGGTATGAACGTGAGTGTTGGACACTCTCTTATTCTCTCTAGCACAAACTCATATAACTGATTGAGAGACCACACTTCTTGGGCGTTAGTGGAATAGGCGTGAAGATTAAAAGTGTTCCTAAGAACTTCTAATCTTTTTTTTGAAATTCACCATACCAAGGTACACTTTCTTGTTCCTATATTCTGAAATTTACATAGTACATGTTATCAATTATGAATGAAGTAGATCTGTTAATTTTCCATTGCATACTTTTATATTTCCATCAAATGGTATCAAAGTGGCCTTCAATTTCGAATCTTTGTAACATGTTTTGTGAGTTTTGGAATTAGAGATATTAGTTTCATGATGTTAGAAGATTATACATATTTAATTTTCTGCATTGTTGTTGAAACTATGATTTGATGAAAACTGATATTGATGTTATGATGTTGTTTAAATTTGAATTTAAGGCTATAGCATCAATGGAATTTAGTTTTGATATCAATTTTTGTCTATAATGTTCATATGATGGTTGTTAGTTCATGAAAAGCTGTTAAAAACTACCTTAGAAAAATTTTGGAAATTCAAAATTCGCGAAGCTCGATCAATCAAGAAGCAATCGAGCATCCAGAACTTTTCTTGATCGATCAAGATACATGCATATTTCAATAAGGAAAGAGCTTTTCATACCCTTATTATTGGCAGCCTTGAATTTTGGACAATTTCTCTTCCAATGTCCTTTCTCACCACAATGGAAACACTTTCCTTTGATCTTCTTTCCTTTATCAGTAACCCCTAAAACAATTTGTTTATCCTCTTGCGTGGTGAAGTCATTCTTCTTCTTCTTCTTACCCTTGCCTTTCAATTTAGGTTAAGAAGTAAAAGCTTCAGCCATATTAGCATCAACACTAGAAGTACCAAGAATGCCTTCTACCGCTACCAACTCATTCATTAATTCAAACAATGTATAAATCTTTTTGTTCATGTTATAATTGAGTCTGAATTCTTTAAATGATTCCGGTAGTGACTGGAGTATCATATCCACTTGGGATTCTCCATCAATATCAGCACCTAAAACCTCCAATGTATTCAGATTAGAGATCATTGTAAGACAATGCTCCTCAACTGAATCGCCTTTAGCCATTTTGGTATTATAAATTTACCTCATGGTTTCTTGCCTTGCAAAATGGTCTTGCTCACCAAACATCTCCTTCAGACTTAGCATAATGTCTGAAGCTAGTTCTACACCCTGCATTTGATGCTGTAGAACATTTGAGATAGATGCTAGGATTTAGCACTTGGCCATTTCATTAGATTTCTGCCAACGATCATATCGTTGTTTTTCCTCAAGAGGAGCACCTAATGAAGAAAAGTTAGGACATGGTTGAGTAAGCACATATTTGTGCTCTTTAGCTGTAAGAACAATGTCCAAATTTCTTTTCTAGTCAACATAATTGGATCCAGCCAGTGTGTTTTTATTAAGAATAGTAACAAGTGAGCTAAATGATGCCATGTTCAAATATGAAAACAATAAACATGAATATAGTAAGTAAACTGGACATTATCAATTTAGCATATTGAATGTTCAATATGGGTATGAAACACCCTTGAACGTTTAGACCCCAAATTACAAAATATCAATTCAAGCTTATTATCAAACAATTATTGTGCGGAACATGAACATAAGCCAAACACAGAATTGATAAGCAATTTAAGCCAAATATAAACACATCTAAAGCAGTAAATATAAGGCAAAGATAAAGGAAGGAAAATGCAAACACACGGACAACACACGATGTGTTATCGAAAAGGAAATCGAAGCCCTCGGCGTAAAACCTCTCCGTCGTCCTCTAAGTGGTAAATAATCCACTAAAGAATGTAGTTGGGATACATGAACAACAGAAGAACCTTCAAGCCTAATCTACCCAATGTACCTAAGCCCTCCAAGCTTCTTACTCTAACGAGGTTGTTATACATTTGGCTTCTAAATAATAATAGTGAGAACTTAGCATAGAGGATACTATAATATTTAGTTTAGTGTGTACTATTGTCTAGAATCATGTGTAGCCACATTTTATCCCCTTAACAGGCTTTCTTTGTAGTACCATGATACAAAACACCCTCCGCATAGAATGCAAAGCTCGAAACTAAGACAAGGTGTTTGATCAAACTACTATAAACCAAGAAATTTAATCTTGTAGGACCATGAAATAAATACTCTCTGCATGGAATGCTAAGCTCAAAGCAAATAAAAAGTATATATTTCACATTGCTATGAACCAACAATGGAGGTCATGAGCTCCAACCCTTGTATCTCTCTCCCACTAGATGTTTTAAATTAAAGGTTTTTATATTGTAAACATGCATAAACTAATTACACATAGCCTTGCACTTTTAAAACTTGAAAACACTTAGACAAAATCAGAATTCCCGATTCTCGATCGATCGAGCTTCTGAATTTCCAGGCTTGATCAATCACCTATTTCTTCTTTAGCTTATCAAATTCCGCTATCAACCATAGCATCAACCAATGAATATTGGTTCCTTCCTAACTGCTTCCCAAAACTCCAAATAAACCTTCTCACAGATATGTGTATGGTGAGAAAAGGATTTGGCTAAAGACCTCTCAAGGATTTAACAATGGAAAGGAAGAGAGTAGAGGAATTTGATGAGTCTCTAAGGTAAAGATTGTGGATGAATCAATCTTGTTTTTCTCTAGGCTTTCTCTCACAAAATTCTCTCTGGAAGCTCTCTACATTTGGTGGGTATAAGGTCTATATATAGTGGGGTGAGAAAGGAATGCGAAGAGTTAGTTTTTCCCAAACAGGGTGGTTTGGCAGCTTGGCCTCGTGACTGGTCTGAGTCGCGAGTTTCAGCCGCGAGTTAATGGCCTGGCTAGCCTGTAACTTTTGTCCTGTAGTGCAACAGCTGGCGTGACCCTTCACCTCCCCCGTGTGCTTCTCACATGCCTGCAATTGGCGGCTCCCAGTCACGAGTCATCTGCGAGTCCTAGCCGTGAAACTCTGCATCCTTGCACAATCTTGGGCATTTCTTCACATCTTCTCACACACTACCCTTATAAGAATCCCACCTAAATACAGGGTTACTAATTGCTAAAATACAAGCAAATTTGGCATGGAATAAAGCCAACAAGATGGTTGATTAAATTCAACCTTACACATATAAACATATAGTATGGAACCTTAATAAAAGCATAGTATAATATATGCAACGACAACCCAATCCCATATTCAATATCCCTCAGCATAGAGTGAACATTAAATACTATGATTGATTGAGAACTCTTCTCATTATTAGTGCTATCATGATAACTCTTATCATACACTAATAGGATTCTTAGTGTGTGAATTTAGGTTATACTAATCATATCTGTAATTCTTTGTAGGGGTTCCAGGAGACTAGAAGGCTTAATGAAGGGGAATTGTTTCTTACTTTGGCTGATGGGAGCAGGATTTCGGTTTTAGCTATTGGTGTTTTTAATTTATGTTTTGAATCTAGAGTTTTATTATTAGAATACTGTCTGTATGTACCTAATGTTCGTAGGAATTTAATTTCTGTAACTTATTTAGGTAAACATGGATATTGTGTTATCCTTAAAGACAATGTTGTAATAAATAAGGGTAAAGTGCTTATCTGTGCTGGCAATATTATTGATGGTCTTTATATTTTAACTCCTGATAAGCATGAATTATATAATTCTGAATTAGATAATAACTCTATGTAAAATCATTAAAAAGAATGTTTCTTTCTACTAGGGATGCATATCTTTGGCACTTGCGTTTGGATCATATTAATTCAAATAAGATTCAAAAACTAATCAAAGATGGTCTCTTACAGTCCATGGACTTTGATGACTTTCCAATTTGTGAATCTTGTTTGGAAAGCAAAATGACCAAATGACCTTTTAATGCAAAAGGTAGAAGAGCCCAAGATTTGCTAGAACTAATACATTCAGATGTATATGGTCCTAAGTCAATCTAGGCAAGAGGTGGCTATAAGTATTTCATTACTTTCACTAATGATTACTCTAGATTTGGTTATGTATACCTAATGAAACGGAAGTTCGAAACCTTTGAAAAGTGCAAAGAGTTTAGGGCTGAAGTTGAGAATCAATTAGGCAAATGCATAAAGGCCATTCGATCAGATCGTGGTGGCGAATACCTTCTTGGGGATTTTAAGGATTATTTAACTGAAAATGGGATTGTATCCCAATTGACTGCACCTGGAACTCCACAACAAAATGGTGTAGTGGAAAGAAGGAATATGACTCTTGTAGATATGGTTAGGTCCATGATGATTTATTCAACTCTACTAATTTCTTTTTGGGGATATGCCTTAAATACTACACTGTATCTTCTGAATTTAGTACCTTCAAAGTTTGTTCCTAAAACACCTGTTGAGTTGTGGAATGGGCGTAAGCCTAGTATAAGACATCTCCATATTTAGGGTTGTCCAGCATATGTGTTAAAGGGTTGTCCAGCATATGTGTCCAGCATATGTGATAAGACATCTCCATAGAAGTGGTTTTCTTTGTAAGGTATCCAAAAGGAACTATTGGAGGTTTATTCTATAGTCATAAAGATAATAAAGTGTTTGTTAGCACAAATGCTAAATTCTTGTAAAATTACTATATGAATAATTATACTCCTAGAAGTAGAGTTGTGTTGGCTGAAATGAATGAACTTGTAATAGAACAATCAATGGATGAAACTAGGGATGATGTGGATGTATTAGATACACCACAAGATACTACTCATAAGATGTCTAGTACACAAGTGCCTTGTCGTAGTGGGAGAATTGTTCGGCCTCCTATAAGATTCATAAGTTTGGGATAAACTTATGAAGCTATCTTAGAAGAGGCTGAATCGGATCCCTACACTTATGAATAGGCAATAATTGATATAGATGCACATCATTGGGTCAAAGCTATGAAATCTGAATTAGATTCCATGTATTCCAATCAAGTTTGGAATCTTATAGAGGCGCCTAACGGCATTAAACTTGTTAGTTGCAAATGGGTTTACAAGAGAAAGAGAGGGATAGATGGAAAGGTTGAAACCTTTAAAGCAAGGCTAGTGGCAAAAGGGTACACAAAAAAAAGGGTAATGATTATGAAGAAACATTTTCACTAGTAGCAATGCTTAAATCTATCAGAATTTTTTTATCCATTGCTGCTCATTATGATTATGAGATTTGACAAATGGATGTCAAGATTGCATTTCTCAATGGCAATCTTGAAGAGGAAATCTATATGATGCAACCGGAAGGTTTCATAGCAAAGAACCAAAAGCATATGGTATGCAAGTTGGAAAGGTCCATTTATGGACCTAAGCAAGCATTTAGGTCATGGAACATCAGATTTAATCAAGCAATCAAGTCATTTGGTTTTGAACAAAATCTTGATGAACCATGTGTGTACAAAAGACATTAAGATAAAGTAGTAATGTTTCTAGTGCTTTTTGTTGATGATATTCTACTCATTGGAAATGATGTAGGGGTAATGTCATAAGTAAAGGTTTGGTTGTCAAGCCAATTTGATATGAAGGACTTAGGTGAGGCTAACTTTATTCTAGGGATCAAGTTTTGGCGAGATCGCAAGAATAGGACGTTAGGCTTATCACAAGATGGATATATAGATAAGGTTCTAGAAAAGTTTAGCATGCAAAACTCCAAGAAAGGTTTACTTCCTTTTAGACATGGAGCTCCTCTGTCTGATGACCAAAGGCCTAAGACTCAAGAGGAAGTAGATATGATGAGACAAGTTCCTTATGCTTCTGTAGTGGGAAGTCTTATGTATGCAATGCTTTGTATTAGACCAGATATTTGTTATTTAGTTGGCATGGTCAGCCGATATCAATCAAATCCAGGACCACAACATTGGCAAGTTGTAAAGCATATTCTCAAGTATCTACGAAGAACGAGAGATTATATGCTTGTTTATCTACCGAAAAGTGAGGGTCTTGAAATCCCTTTGGTTGCTCAACGAATACTTCTTCATTTAGAAAACCATTCAGAAAGGCACTTTTCACATCCATTTGGTATAGTTTGAAATCCATAACACATGCTATGGACAATAGAATTCGAATCAACTCTAGTCTTGCTACTGGTGCAAACGAATCATCAAAATCTATGCCTTCCACTTGAGTATATCCTTGAGCTACCAGCCTAGACTTGTTTCGGACAACCTCACCGTCTTCATCAGTTTTGTTCTTGAAGATCCATTTGGTGCCGATCACATGGGTGTCTTTGGGCCTTGGAACCAATTCCCATACATCATTTCTAACAAACTGATGTAGCTCTTGATGCATAGACTCTATCCAATTCTTGTCTCTAAGAGCTTCCTCTACCTTCTTGGGTTCGAATTGAGCAAGATAACAATTGTATGTCACATGATTAGCACTGTATTTTGGTCCTTTTCTCAACCGAAGTCCCTCATTTACATCACCAATGATATTACTTGATGGATGATTGAGAATTACCCTTGATGACGGTCTCTTAGAGATAGAAGGTTCTTCATCTCGAGAGATCGGAGGTTGAACTTCCAGAGGGGTGAGAGGGCTAGAAGGCCCTTGTGTTGATCTAGTCTCCCTTCTTGGTATAGGGGGTGTGGACTCTTTTTCTGGTGATTCTTTCTCAATATCATTATCTTGTGACATGTTGTCCTCAACCTCCCCCTTTTTCAGGTCAGATCCTTTACCATCATCAATATCCTTTTCAGATATGGTGTCATCGATGACCACATTTATTGATTCCATCATTGTCTTAGTGCGTTTGTTGAACACTCTGTATGCTCGACTATTTAATGAGTAGCCTAGAAATATCCCTTCATCACTCTTAGCATCAAATTTTCCAGGATTCTCTCTATCATTAAGAATATAGCATTTGCTCCCAAATATTCGTAAATATTTCACCTTCGGTTTCTTTTCTCTCTAAATTTCATACGATGTCTTCTTCGTTTTTGCTCGGAAGTAAATCCTATTTCCAATATGACATGAGGTATTCACCGCTTCAGCCTAAAACTTCCATGGAAGGTTTTTGTTGAGTAACATTACTCGAGCCATTTCTTGAATCACCTGGTTCTTCCTTTCAACTACCACATTTTGTTGTGGAGTCTTTGAGGTTGAGAATTCCTTCTTGATGCCGTGTTCATTGCAAAATGCTTAAAACTTCGCATTTTCAAACTCCTTCCCGTGGTCACTTCTGATCTTGACTATAGGTACTCCTTTTTCATTAATCAATCTCTTGTACAATTTCTTCATCTTGTCACATGCTTCTGATTTCTCTCTAAGAAAATCCACCCAAGAATACCTTGAGAAGTCGTCAACTACCACCATAATATAACGCTTTCCACCCATGCTTTCTGTTCTTGTTGGACTCATTAGATCCACATGCAGAAATTCTAAAGCGTGAGAGGTTGCAACCACATTCACTTTTGGATGGATTGACTTTGTTTGTTTTCCTAATTGACATGGACCACAAACATTCTTCTCAATTTTCCCAAACTTTGGTAAACCAACCACTGCTTCAAGTTTCGAGACTTTTGCCACTTGTTTGTAATTAGCATGTCCAAGTCGTTGATGCCACAACTCCAAGAGATTTACCCGAGCACTCCAACATGCTATGCTTGGTTTGGGAATGACCCCATAACAATTATCAGTGGTCCTAAGACCCTTCAGAACTTGAACACCTTCTTCATTCAAGATTAGACATCCTTTCTTTAAGAATTGAACTAAAAAGTCATCATCACAGATCTGAGTAATACTTAATAAGTTCACTTTTAATCCCTTAATATATAGCACGTCAGTCAACAGTGGCAGTCACGGAATGTCCACCATTCCCTTTCCAAGAACTTGTGAATGACTACCATCTCTAAATGTCACAAAGCCATCTTCCTTCTCTTTAAGAGTTTTAAACAGAGACTTATCTCCAGTCATATGCTTTGAACAACTGTTGTCAAGGTACCACAAACATGAATTAAATACTTTCAAAGCGGTATGAACAAAAAGACATGCATGACAGAGACATTCTTGACCCTCGAAGCAGGACTCATTTTCCTTTATTTCATTCGAGGATGAGTGTAGTTTTCTTTTTAGATGATCAAGTTTATCACACAAGTGTCTATTTCTCCTCTCATACTTATAGACTAAGGACTTTGACTCACATAAGCTGTTATGTATATCATGGTTCCTATGAACTAGGGATTTCAGCATGTGACAGAAGATTCTAGCATGTTTCTTTGATTTAAATAACTCTAAAAACACATTACTAGAACAGTCTTCAAGTATGCTTATAGAGTCATTTTCACAAACATCTTTACTATCTTTCATGTTGATTTAAACCAAGACACTATTCAAAACACACCAAGGGGTCTAGGATCACACTTAGGTATTTAAACCACAGCAAGTGTACCTGCTCTGATACCAATTGAAAGCTTGAAAATGTGTTAAAAACATTAGAGCTGTTTAGACCCCCTAATCAAAATTACGGCTTGATAGATTTTACACCTACTTAATACTAAGTGCAGAATAGGGTAAAAGCGAGCGAACAACTAAACATGCTACTCTAATACATAATCTAAGCAACACAGCAGTATAGCATAATGTAAAAGAGTAGGGAAGAATGATGTAAACACAAGATAACATGCCGATGTGTTATCGAAGAGGAAACCGAAGAACTCGGTGAAAAACCTCTCCGCCATCCTCTAAGCGGTAATCGATCCACTAGACAATTAGTTGGGATACATGGGTTAGCAAGAGAGCCTCCAAGCCTAATCTACCCGATGTACCTAAGCCCTCTAAGCTCCTACTCCAACAAGGCTTCTCGGAACCCTGTCTTGTCTAGCACTCTGGATCCCGCAACAAGCTCCATGTTGCAGCTGCCATCCTTGGCTTCTTCCAATGCTTCCCAGCAGCACCAAAACGTCACTTAACACTCTCAAAGGGTGTGGTAAGTGTTTGGGCTATCAACCTCTCAATGGTATGGAAAATGGAAAGGGAAGAGTTGAGAAAATACCACAAGCAAGTGTATAGAGAAATGTGGGTATGACAATCTCTAATTCTCAATGTGTTTGGCTAAGGTTTTCTCTCTGAAGCACTCCTCAACATTTGTGGGTAATGAGAGTATATATAGGATAGGCATAAAAAGTGTGAGTCATTCAGTACAGGTTGGCAGAACAGAATGCCTCGCGAGTGTCTCACGGGAAGGCCTTACCAGCGAGATACTCGGGAGACACAGCTGTCTCCACTTGGCCTAACTCTTCACATTCCAGCATGTGCAAGGCACATGATTCACTTCGCGGGAAGCTAGGTCGCGACATACTCGCGAGAATTCTTCAGTCTTCAAATGCTTGAGTCTTCACACTCTCTCTCTATCACATCTCTCTATCACACAACCCTTACAACCAATTCCACAATAAATACAGGGTATAAACGATTGATAATAATTACAATCAAATTTGGCACTGAATAAAAGCCAACAAAAACATAGTTGAAAATAATAACTTTACAATTCCCATTGGCTATAGAGATTTAAACTTTCAATCGGATCTAGATTTCAGAAAGTCCACATCAGGATGTGTTTTCACCTCGGGAGGTGAAGCCATAACTCAGAGGAGTGTCAAGCAATCTTGTATTGCGGACTCCACCATGGAAGTAGAATATGTTGCTACTTGTGAAGCAGCAAAAGAAGCTGTATGGCTTAAGAAATTCCTTTCTGACCTTGGTGTAATGAGAATAGAACAAGTTCCCATCACATTGTTTTGCAACAATAATGGTGCAGTTGCACAATCAAAAGATCCAAGGAATCACAAGAACGGAAATCACATTGAAAGAAAGTACCACATCATAAGAGATATTATTGCTTGTGGAGATGTGGTGGTAGCAAAGATTGAAAGTGCAAATAATTTAGCAGATCACTTTACCAAAGTCTTGCCTTAAAGGACCTTTGAGTCACATTTGGAGGAAATGGGAGTTAGATTAGTACACAATAGTCTTTAGGGCAAGTGGGAGATTGTTAGGATTAGTGCCCTTAAATCTTATTGTTTGATGCTATGTATTATATTATTGATAGGCCACAAACTGAATGACCCCTTGTGATTAATTAACCAATTAATTAGCCAAGCGAATTAATTAGGTTTAATTAACATGCAAACGCGTGGCAGCACAAACAAATCACCAAATAACTAAAATATGCAGCGGAAAATAAATGACACGGTGATTTGTTCACGAATGGGGAAAAACCCTAAAGGCAAAAACCCCACTGGGTGATTTTCAGGTCACCACTCCCGAAACTCCACTATTATCAAATCAAGCGGTTACAAATAAGGAATCCCAAGTACCTTACCAACCTACAGTTGAACCCTTACCCCAATACCCAATCGAACTTGATCTGCAGTAACAGTTCCCCTTTTGATGCACGGCTCCCAAGTACGTGACTAACCAGATGCGCGGATCTCAGTACGCGACTTCAAACACCAACTTTAGAGTGAGAGGTTGGTTGCAAAGTTCTTTAGTTCATCCTATGTGATGAAGATCTAGAAGATGCTTGGTCACAAAACCCTACGGTGCAAATACACAGCAACTTCTTCAGAGAAGATGAACTAGGTCAAGAACTTCGTCTTTGATCACAATTTGCTTGAACAAGGATTGCTCAATGCTTCTGCAACTTGTGTCTATGTTGACAGCTTTTAAAACACTCCATTTATATGTTTAGGGTTAGAAGAAAAGAAGGCCCAAAAACATATTCACGGATCCCAAGAAAATCAGAACAGAAAATCTGACTTTTTAATTCTCGACAGATAGCAAGTGTCGAGGTAGCTATCGAGAAGGTGTCGAGATTTAAAAACTGTGCACTCCAACTTGCTTTTTCTTGGATAGACTTGATGACTTCAACACTTGATCTTGAAACCTTGTTTCTTGAAGTATTAAAAACACCTAGAACTACCCAATTGCAAGTATAGTGCGTTTTGTCAAAGGATTAGCCAATTTACATAAACATTATGACATATGTTCTTAACATGTGAACACATATGTCCTAACAATCTCCCCCTTTGGCAATCCGTGACAAAACCACAACAAACAAATGAACATATGAGAGAAGTCATAAATCACTAAACTCATATTCACTTGTTGAATACAATATAATCTATCCTAACACAAACTCTTGAAAAACTTTGCAAGAAGAGAGTTTATGGCAAGTAGACTTTGACAACCTGTATTTCTGAAACACTTTTAAACAAAACTCATCAAGGCATCTTGTGTGAAACAGAAATAATTAGATTGCATACAAGTATAAAGAACATGTGTCTAAAGATAGAAAAGAAACAACACATGAAAAGATAGGTGAAAAAGAAACATACATCCACATATAGAGAAAAAATAAGTACAATGTATGTAAACTGATCACAAGACCTCATATACAAGATCAAAGTATCTAACAAGAATAGAAAAGAAAAGATACATCAAGACCTCACTACATCCCTCAAAAATATGAACACTCCCCCTAACAAAAATGTCCTATACTAGCTCTCCCCCTAAGATGACTACTCTCATAGTCCAAAACTACTCCCCCTTTTTGTCACGAGTGACAAAAGGTAGAGTGTCATGTAGACATCTCATCAGTAGAACTAGCATCTCCACCATCATCATCCGAAGCATCATCGTCATCACCATCATCATCATCATCCTCAATATCAGAATCTGAAGCAACTGGAGGAGGTGGTGGAGGAGAAGCCTCAGAAGCAAAACCACCCATGGTCGCCTGCCGTCGTGCAATACGACCAACACGAACGTTCACCTGATACAACTCAGTGGTGAGTGTATCGAGGCGAGCATCCATGCGTTGTAGCTGCGCCAGAATATCTCCAAGAGATATATCGCCTGAAGAAGAAGGAGGAGCCGATGTAGATGGAGCTGATCTGGATGGAGCCGAACGCGAGGGAGGAGTGGAATCCGGCTGTCACGACCTAAACTGTGCCTCACTACATTTTACGGTAGCGGCATCTATGGCAGATATGTGTGTGAAGTGGTCGGACGCAAGGAAAGGGATGGAAAAATGGCGTAGAATCCTCGTGATAGCGGAAGGAAAGATGAGCTTATCACGGGACGCCGCATCTAAA
Source organism: Quercus gilva (assembly GCA_023621385.1). Lineage (NCBI taxonomy): Eukaryota > Viridiplantae > Streptophyta > Magnoliopsida > Fagales > Fagaceae > Quercus > Quercus gilva. The sequence goes on from CM042476.1 coordinate 74,153,813, forward strand.
TGAACATCTATGATAGAGAAAATGAAGTGAGAAGGAAAATCTATCGTGAGATGCTCAAGTAGAGATAACAAAAATCGAGCACGAGGCTCTGTGATAGAGTTATAGTGAGAGAGAGGATGAAGTACAAAAGTCATCACCATGTTTAGAAATCTAGGACCTTTAGCAAAAGGTCTACATGATGTATACTGGTGCTCACCCCAATCAGAAGGGCGCTCACAAAAAGCAGAAATGAGCTCATCCTTGGACACAGTCCTCAGTCGCTCACAGGAAGGATAGTCAGGAAACTCTATCCTAGGGACCCTAAGCACATCCGCCACTAACTGCGGTGTGACAGGGATGCGCATACCTCGAACGCGAGTGAAAAAGAGAGGTACTGAACGATCAATCCCGTGCATGTTGGAGTAAAACTCCTGAATCAGCACGATAGGACAGGTGACCGGGACATCACACAGTGACCCCCATCCCCTACTGTGAATGACAGAGGGAAGGTCAGTGTCGGCGAAGTCCGCCAGAATGACTTGGCGTTCCGAATGAACACCTCGTCTAGAAAAGTTCTCAGTAAATGCCTTGTGGGCATCTCCATCACGGAACCGAAGGTTAAGAGGAGCAGAATCTGAAGAAGAGGAAGCTCCAGAACGCAGAGGGTTCTGAGCTGGAGTAGATTTACGTTTGGGTGCCATAGATACTACTAACGTAAAAGAATGAGAAAGAGATAGAGAGGGAGACAATCAGAAAAGTCCCAAACAGTTCAAATATGATAATATGTTGAACAAAAAGTACGTATGCATGGGAATGCATGGGCATGTGACATGCAAACTTAAAAAGCATCATGGGCTCAGCCCAATCCAAACCTAGCAGCACACATACAAGAAACACACATCTAAGTGCATGAAAATATCATTCTAATGTACATAGAATGCAATGTATGACATTTTAAAACATTTGAGTGAAAAGCCAACCCAAAATTTCAAGAAAAACTCATCAATTTTGAAAAACCCCAAAAATTTCCAGAAATCCCAAAACCTAGGTTTTAAAATATGCAATGCATGAAAAAGAAAGGGAAAAAGAACATACCAGGTGAAGGAAATCAAGGGAAGATCAAAAAGGATGAAGATTTGAAGCTTTGAGTGAGAAAAGCTTGGTTGGGAGATGAAAAGACCTCGGACAGATCAAGAGAGATCGAGTGAGAATGAGAAAAAAATCGCGATCGCAGCTTAAATAGATACCTCAGTAAATCTCGACAGCTGAGGTATTAAGAGGTATCGAGGATGCTGTCGAGGAAGGTATCGAGAAATTTGCCTTCGACAGCTAAAGGTGTCGAGGAGGTATCGAGGTAAGAACAGCTGAACAGATACCTGAAGCTCGATCGATCGACTAGGTGTCGAGAAGGTATCGAGGAGACAGAGACTTTCTCGATCGATCCACCAGGTGTCGAGGATGTGTCGAGATTGCAATAAGAAAAAGGCTTAGAAGCTCGACAGATGATCAGGTATCGAGGAGGTGTCGAGGAGGTGTCGAGCCAGCTTTTTAAAGCAGTTTTTCGAGAAGTGAAAAACACAAAAATGAATGCAATCAAAACATGCACCTCAACCATGATCCAACCAACATAATAAGCTCTCAAAAATCATCTCTCAATGAAAATTTAAGCACATGGATCTCCCAAAAACTCATACACACACTAAACAAGTCTAACAAATTTTATATTTCAAAAATAAGTCATGACAGTTTAGTGAGCATACAAAAGTACATGTAAAACCTTTGTGATGACCAAATCACATTGTACCTGCACATGTATCAAAAGTAGCAAAGAATATTGCGTGTTGTGTGTGAAAAACATCGTAAGATTGCATATGTGTATACATGTTATGACGATCTGAGATATGAAAATAACTTTAACTCACACACAATCATAACTGTTTGATGGGGACTATCACCTTCGAGGTACATCCTATAACTCCCACATCTCCTAGAATACACGCTTGCAACCATGTTTAAAGCATTTTTAATCTTTTTGCTTTTTATTTCTTTGCATATTTTCTTTTTAAGCATATCATGCATGGGCTTATGAGAAAGAAAAGAAATACCCATTGATATTTGACATTTTAATTTTGTTATGCCTAAGCACACAAATGTCATTGACATCACACTTTTGCTATGCCGAAGCATACATATGTCATTAATGATTGGCGGGCAACAGTGGTGAGATGGTTATTTATGCCTTTCTCTTAGGATTTTCTAGTCCTACCCGTCAAAAAGAGTGATATGAGTGTTAAGTTTAAGAATTAACCTAATCTTACTCATCACAAACAAGAGCCACAAAGCTCACTTGCTTAGTTGTGCATAAAAATGCTCATCTAAGCTACAAGAGATACAAAGTTTAGAAAACTTTGTTTCATTGGCCATCCAAGGTACACAAGTACCAAAGTACACATAACACACACTGTTTTTGTATTTTTCAATTTTTCAATTTTTATTTTATTTTATATGAAAAACAAAATAAACAAAACTGAAAGTAAACACACAAAAACATGTTAAGCAAAGCAAAAACAATGCATAAAACTAGATGCAAATGCATGAGGAAGAGAAAGAAGATAGGGAAATCAATCCATGGAGATAACACCAATGTTTGGACGAAGGAATTCAAAGCGTTTGCTGTCAAGAGGTTTGGTAAACAAATCAGCCTTCTGATCATCGGTGTGAATAAACTCAAGAGTGAGAATACCATCTTCGACAAGCTCCCTAATGAAGTGATGTCGAATCTCTATGTGTTTGGTTCGAGAATGTTGAACCGGATTCTTAGAGATATTTATGGCACTGGTATTGTCACAATAGATAGTGAGATGATCTTGACAAATACCATAATCATGAAGGAGTTTTTACATCCAGAGGAGTTGTGTGCAACAGCTACCAGCAGCAATGTACTCAGCTTCAGCAGTGGATAAGGAGATGGAGTTCTGCTTTTTGCTCATCCAAGAGACGAGATTGTTGCCTACATAAAAACAACCCCCTGAAGTACTCTTCCTATCATCAGCATTCCCAGCCCAATCTGCATCGGAATATCCAGCTAAGACATTATTAGTGTCCTTGTTGTACCACACATCGAACTCAGCGGTAGTTTTGACATACTTTATAATTCTTTTTAAAGCAGTCATATGCGATTCTTTGGGATTAGCTTGATATCTAGCGTACACACCAACACTGTAGCTAATGTCAGGTCTACTAGCAGTAAGGTAAAGAAGACTACCTATCATGCTTCTATAAAGAGAAGGATTAACACTCTTACCTAACACATCTACAGTGAGTTTAACATTAGGGCTCATAGGGGTACGAACAGAACTAGCAGATTCCAAGCCAAATTTTTTCACAAGATTCTTAGCATACTTAGATTGAGATAGAAAAATACCTGAATCTTGTTGACGAATCCGCAATCCGAGGAAGTGAGTCAACTCTCCAATCATGCTCATCTCGAACTCTGCTTGCATGAGCTTTGAGAAGTCATGAGCAAGTTCATCCTTAGTCGACCCAAAGATGATATCATCAACATACACTTGAGCAACCATCAATTCGCCATCTTCCTTTTTGATGAAGAGAGTTTGGTCAGCTTTTCCTCTTGTGAACCCATGTGACACAAGATATTGTGTGAGTCTGTCATACCAAGCTCTAGGGGCTTGCTTCAACCCATAAAGTGCCTTTTTGAGATATAATACATGATCCGGAAAGTGTGCATCAATGAATCCTTTTGGTTGAGCCACATAGACATCCTCTTTAAGTAGCCCATTCAAAAAGGCAGTCTTTACATCCATCTGATAAAGTTTGAATTTCAGGTGACATGCTAGGGCAAGCAGAATTCTGATGGACTCCATTCTAGCAAATGGGGCAAATGTTTCATCATAGTCTACTCCTTCCATCTGAGAGTATCCTTGAGCCACAAGTCGAGCCTTGTTTCGAATCACATTGCCTTCTTCATCGGTCTTGTTGCAGAAAATCCACTTTATACCAATGATGTGCTCGCCCTCCGGTCTAGGTACAAGAGTCCAAACATTATTCCTCTGAAACTGGAGCAGTTCATCATGCATTGCTTCAACCCAACTTTCATCTTGTAGTGCTTCCTCCACTTTCTTGGGTTCAACCTGTGACAAGTAGCAAGAATAAGACACAAAGTTAGCAACACATTTGTCAACTGTTCGTTTTCTTAATGTGAGTTCATTCAAGTTTCCCACAATAACTTCTGGAGGATGATTTAATTTAATCCTTGAGGAAGGTCCTTTCTCCTGACGAGATTCAGAATCAGGTGAAGTCGGAATTTCTGCAGACTCTTCCACAACACTGGGAGTACCGGGAGCATTAGGAGATGCAGGTTCTCGGTCAACAATGTCTTGAACTTCCGTAGGCTTAGTGGGAGGAATTTCCTTGGGAAGTTCATCAATGCCTTTTTCAGAAATGGAATCTGAAGACTCATCAATGACAACATTTACAGTCTCCATTACCTTCATAGTTCTTTTGTTGTATACCCGATAGGCCTTGCTGGTAGAAGAATAGCCTAGAAATATACCTTCATCACTTCTAGAGTCAAACTTTCCTACATTTTCTCTATCCTTGAGGATGAAGCAAGTACTTCCAAAGATTCTGAAATACTTCACATTTGGCTTTCTTCCTTTCCATAACTCATAGGGAGTCTTCTTGGTACCGGGTCTGAAGTACACCCTATTTACTGTATGACATGTAGTGTTTATGGCTTCTCCCCATAGGTTTAGAGCCACATCTTTGTTATGCAACATGGCTCTGGCCATCTCTTGAATAACTCTATTCTTTCTTTCTACCACACCATTCTATTGAGGAGTAATCGGTGCAGAGAATTCTTGAGATATACCTGATTTCAAGCAGAAGGATTTCATGTATGAATTCTCAAATTCTTTACCATGGTCACTTCGAATTCGATCAATCTTCAAATTCTTTTCATTCTGCAGTCTTGTGCACAAGGCCTCAATGTGCTCGGGAGCATCAGACTTGGATCGAAGTAAGATGACCCAAGTGTATCTGGTGAAGTCGTCTACCATTACCATGATATATCTCTTACCACCAAGAGATTCAGTTCTGGTTGGACCCATAAGATCTAAATGTAACAATTCCAACGGTCTGGAGGTAGCGGATGCCTGAGTGCTTGGATGCTTAGCTTTTGTCTGTTTCCCAAGTTGACATGGTCCACATACCACATTGCTCATTCTACTAAGCTTTGGTATCCCCAAGACAGATTCATGCTTAGAGACAATGGATAGATGCTTGTAACTAGCATGTCCTATCCGTTGGTGCCATAGATCTTCATTAGGCAAACGAATGCTATTACACACTATATCAGCATCAGGAACCAATCCATAACAATTGTCCAAAGTACGAACCCCACTGATGAGATTCTTTCCGGACTCATCCATGACAAGACACTTTCCTTTTGAGAATAGCACCATGAAGTCTTGATCACATATCTGACTTATGCTTAGTAGATTCACCCTTAGGCCTTCTACATAGAGAACATTTGCAATGTCCGGCAGTCCTGGTAGAGATATGATTCCTTTCCCTTTAATCTGTGACTTGCTTCCATCACCAAAAGTCACATTTCCACCTTTCTTAGGCTCAAAGATCTTGAAGAGAGATCTATCTCCAGTCATGTGTCTTGAGCAACCATTGTCAAGATACCAAAGGCATGTATCCATCACTTTGAATGCAGATTTCATCATGAAACATACTTCATGCTTGGATGACAAGTCAGATGGAACAGTTCTTTCTCTCAACTGCCATCTACTAGCTAAGCCTTTAACTTTTACTCTTCTCAAACGAACTCTTTTGCACATTTTCATTCTGAGACAGTCTAGTTTCTTCTTAGCCAAACTGAGATCTTTTACCATAGTCATTATAAGTGAGTTCAAATAACTTTTAGACTTGTGTTTTCTGAGACACTCAAACAAATAGTGATTAGAAAAACAAGATGTATTTAAAAACATAGATCTCTTAAAGCCGGTCATAGCCATGACAAACAGGGGTCAATGGATCAACACAGCAAAGATTAACCTAATCAGAGTGTGCCCGCTCTGATACCACTTGATAGGCCACAAACTGAATGACCCCTTGTGATTAATTAACCAATTAATTAGCCAAGTGAATTAATTAGGTTTAATTAACATGCAAACGCGTGGCAGCACAAACAAATCACCGAATAACTAAAATATGCAGCGGAAAATAAATGACACGGTGATTTGTTCACGAATGGGGAAAAACCCTAACGGCAAAAACCCCACCGGGTGATTTTTAGGTCACCACTCCCGAAACTCCACTATTATCAAATCAAGCGGTTACAAATAAGGAATCCCAAGTACCTTACCAACCTACAGTTGAACCCTTACCCCAATACCCAATCGGACTTGATCTACAGTGACAGTTCCCCTTTTGATGCACGGCTCCCAAGTACGTGACTAACCAGATGCGCGGATCTCAGTACACGACTTCAAACACCAACTTTAGAGTGAGAGGTTGGTTGCAAAGTTCTTCAGTTCATCCTATGCGATGAAGATCTAGAAGATGCTTGGTCACAAAACCCTACGGTGCAAATACATAGCAACTTCTTCAGAGAAGATGAACTAGGTCAAGAACTTCGTCTTTGATCACAATTTGCTTGAACAAGGATTGCTCAATACTTTTGCAACTTGTGTCTATGTTGACGGCTCTTAAAACACTCCATTTATATGTTTAGGGTTAGAAGAAAAGAATGCCCAAAAACATATTCACAGATCCCAAGAAAATCAGAACAGAAAATCTGACTTTTTAATTCTCGACAGATAGCAAGTGTCGAGGTAGCTATCGAGAAGGTGTCGAGATTTAAAAACTGTGCACTCCAACTTGCTTTTTCTTGGACAGATTTGATGACTTGAACACTTAATCTTGAAACCTTGTTTCTTGAAGTATTAAAAACACCTAGAACTACCCAATTACAAGTATAGTGCGTTTTGTCAAAGGATTAGCCAATTTACATAAACATTATGACATATGTTCTTAACATGTGAACACATATGTCCTAACAATTATGTATGACATGATGTATGACTTAATATTGTAATTAATAAAGTTGTTTTATTATTATCTGAAATAATGGTAACATGAATATTTGAACATTATCATATAGTCCATGAGATATATAGTATGTGTTTTATGTGAAAAGTCACAGAAGATATAAATCATAAGTTCTTTGTAAACTCAGAATTTAGTTCGTAGTCAGTGATGAAATTGAGCGTTTCATCTACGAAGACTATAACATATTAACTAAGATGATTTGTCTTAATCATGGAAGTGGTGATTTCTAGTTGATATGTTGATATGTTTTAAAATATTGAACAGGACCGCTGTGAGATTTATTATTCACCTAACGATTGTCAATTGAATAATAAATCTCACGACATATATTTACATGAATTTTTAATCCTGAGAGAATAATGGACCTGATCATGAGTGTAGGTTGTTTTGATATATCAGGAGTGAGATCTAAAGTAACGGTCAAAACCCTAGTATGTTGGGCAGCCACATTTAGTGTTGATGGAACATATATTATCAAGATGGAATTCATAGTCTCTTAATGGAAATACAAAATATTCCCTTGAGATAAGTTTAATAGGTTTGTTATTCACAATATTAGGCCTAACTACTTTAGTAAATAGTTACTAAAGTATATATTTATAAAACTAGATTTCATAAATATATAATGAATAACTTAAAGGATTAAACCGGGTACTCAAGGATTAAGATGTAGTAATTCACAAAGTGACAGTCTTCATTCATGACTTTGTGTTACTACGAATATTTTATGAAGGGGTTGCATGTACAATAAAGTCTTGGGATATAATTCATTAATAAGGCCTAGAGTGCAATTATATTTATATAATTGTATTAAATATAATTAATGGTAACTTTGGACTTGTCAAGAGTTGACAGAAAAGCCCAAGGCCCATTGGAGCTAGTGTTTTATTTGTTCACTTTTGGTCCTACTCCAAGCCACATATTAAAATCCAATTGGAAAAGCACAAAAGGCTAGCCTAGTTAGATAATCAGTTAGATTCAGAGAAACATACAGAATTAAAAAAGAACAATAAGTTCATGAAATGGTATGAATGTGAGTGTTGGACACTCCCTTATTCTCTCTAGTACAAACTCATATAACTGATTGAGAGATTACACTTCTTGGGTATTAGTGGAATTTGAGTGAATATTAAAAGTGCTCCTAAGAACTCTTAATCTTTGTTTTGAAATTAACCATACCAAGGTACACTCTCTTGTTCCTATATTCTGAATTTACATAGTACATGTTATCAATTACGAATGAAGTAGATCCGTTAATTTTTCGCTGTGTACATTTGTATTTCCATCACTTGCCACAAACAAAACAGGATCTATTAAATTGATCTTGTGAAGGTGGTCCTTGGTTCTTATTGTAATTTTTATTTGATTTTCCCCTTCCTTGAGGTCTATTATTATTTTTAAAGACTCTCTTTTTAGGCTTCAATTGACCATTTCTAGGAAAATGATTTTGGGCATATTATTATTGGCTAAAATAAGATTTACCTTTGTGGTGGATTTGCCATTGCTTTCTTGTGTCATGAGTGCATCTTGTCCTCTAGCCTCCTCCTTCACATGGATGTGTGTGATCAAAGTCTCCAAGGATGTCTCCTTTTGTTTGTATCACAAAATCTTTTGGAACTCCCTCCAAGATTGTGGTAGTTTGACAATTATGCCAGCTACCACCAAATTGTCTCCAATTTTTATGCCTTCGGATCTCAATTCTACCACAATCATTTGGAAGTCTTGTGCTTGATCCACCACCAATTTTCCATCCACCATTTGGTAACGGGAAAATCTAATACTTCTTTGCACTAGCCTCCTCAGTATTATACTTGCTTTGTAAAGTTTACCAATTTTTTTTTGGCAGAATTGTAAGTTGTATCATAATAATCATAGAAATGATCGGCAAGACAATTCAAAAGATAAGAGAAACAATTATATTCATCTTTAGTATACTTATCTATTTTTTCTTGATGGAAACTATATTCTTCTTCACTCATCTCATCGATAGAAACCTTTGATGGATTTTTGTCAGTGAGGATGTAGGTGACTTTGAAAAGACTCAAGTAAAAGAGAACCTTTCCTTTCCACCTCTTGAGATGGGCTCCCTTAAAGCAAAAGGGCTTGTTGAGATCTCCAACAAGCTCATTTGGTTTCTTTTGTGTAGACTCCATGTGTTGAATCTCCTTAAAATTGTTGGTGCAAACACAATAATAATGGAAATAACATAAAGAGAAACTGAATAATACTTCTGAATATTATTTATTTAAAGAGAGAAATTACACAACACTATTTGGACTAAGGCGCGGCACTTGATCTCTTTAAGGAGATTTAAGCCCTTGGTTGGCTAAACTTTGTAATTGGTGTAGACCTTCTCTGACTTGTCTCCACCTTTCATCTCCCTTTTGCGCACGTATCTAGCCCATTATCTTAGACAATTCATGTTGGCCCATTAATCACCACAATTAAAAAGAATAAAATAGTCTCTCTCCGTTTCAATGTGGGATTATACATTTTCACTAACTCTTCATCTTCTATATTCACTTCCACATCTTTACATTTATGTTGTAACATTTATTCATTTTAATTATTTAATATTAAAATGCTCCAACATAAATTATTTTAATGTTGCCATAAGTGAGGAAATAATCAACGTAATCAATGAAGAACACCAAATCAAAGATGAATTGCATTATCTAAATTTTTTTTATAAAAAAAATCATAGCGTTTAAGCCATAATTGAACTATGTTAGTATCTAAACCTTCGCACTCAAAATAATTTTAATTATAGATAAATAAAGGTACATAAAGAGAAAACAAATATTGTAATGCAATGTAAATGTAAAAGTTTAAATATGTAATACATACTTGCAAGAAGAATAGAGGTTTTAGGCAGAAAAATATAAGAATAAAGAAAAATAATTGTATTGTAGGTATTTATTATGAACTATTTGAGATATATATACAGTCCACATTCAAGAAGTTGATATGAACAAAAGTCTAATGTTAGTATAATGTTAATTGAATAGAATTTTATAAGAGAACTTTTTAAGTGTACTGTGTTGTTGTTAGGTTGTTGTTTTCTTTTTACATGTAGTATTATATGTTTTTTTAAATTGCTGTTTTCTTTTTACGTGTAGTAATATAATTATAGGAGAAGAAAATAAGAAAAAAATTTGTGGGAATAAAGGAGCTGAGTAGGAATATTGGGCTGTGGGCCATGCTCGAGGATGTATGGTGGCCTAAGGATGGTTGAATAGTAAGGTAAGCTTGTAAAGCAATGGGACGAGGACAAGAGTAAGTAATGATGAACAAAGGTTGTCTCTCGAGAGGGTACTGTGCTTCTAAGGATAAGTTTCAGATAAAAAAGTCCACAGTGAACTAGGAAATATCTGAGAAGAAGGCTACTACCACAACATTAAATGTTCTATATCTAACCCACTGGCCGCATTTATGTGGAAATGATACCTGAACAGTGATATTGAGCCTTACAGCTACATACAAAGGTTTCAGGAGGGCTCTAATGGGACAAGCATCCAGAAGATCACTTATACAATCAACAGATGGAAGGCTGGGATTGAAAAGGAATAAGACTATATAAAGAAAAGACCCCCGTGAGAAATAGGGGGGGAAATCACTAAGAGAGGAAGAAAAAGGGAGAACAACTTGTACTAAAAGAAACTTAAGTGAATATAAGAACACTTGATCCTCGGACTTGACCGATGAGTATTATTCCCTTCAAATTGTGTTTTCTTATCTTTCTGGCGTGAACCCAATTTCTTGTGGCCCATATATGATTTGCTAAGTCTTACCTGTAATATCTACTCTCTAACAAATATATTGTTTTAGGCTCGTTGGGCCATTATCCATTTCTTATGGGCTGAGGGTCAAAATCTAGCCCTTACAAATTTAAAATGTGTAGTTGTGTACTACTTCTCAAAAAAAATAAAATAAAATGTGTATTAAAAATCGGTTAGATTTTTAATATATAAGAATATATATATATAGTAATATATTAATCATTAATTATCATTCTATTCTAATTTCAAAAAAAAGTGTACTACTTCTTTTTACGTGTGCTTTTGTTTTTGTTATTAAACGTTTGGGTTTAAGATTTTTTTTTTTGGTTGTCGTTTGTTTTTAATTAAGATTTGTTTTTTTCAACTTATATATTATAATAAGAAAATGATTAGATGAAGATTTTGGATTGTAATCAAATTATAATTTTTATCAACCCAGAAATTATAGGAAAAGAAAAATTATATCTATTTTTTTTTAATCTAAAAATTTCTGCAATTATAACTATTTTTAAAAAAAAATATAAATATAAAACGTGTAAGATTAATGTGTAATAATTTTTTCTTTTTTTTTGTTGTTGTTTTGAAAAATTATATCTTTCTTTTTTTTTTAAATCTGATAAAATTTCTGCAATTTGGTGAAACCACTTGACGCAACCCCAGCTTCTAAGCCCAACTTTTATTATATAGTATATAATATATATATATATAGATAGATAGGTTTAAGTTATACCTGGTATAACTTTAAAGAGTTACACATTTTTTAAACCATTGAATTTAAGTAGATCTAATAGTAAAAACTCCTATTAACGCTAATACTCTAATTGATCTCATTTATTATCTCTTATTTAATACATTCCATATTTATTTCTAAATCCAAAAAAAAATTATACGTTCTCTCTCCACTTCTCTCTCTCTCTCTTTCTCTTTGCACAGCTCTTCCTCTATCTCCTCCACAGCTAGGTCACTGACAGCAATTAAAAAAAGAAAAGAAAAGCCACACCTTGCCATACTTTGTTGAATAACACAAATATTGTTGCCGTATTGTTCCCTATCTCCATGTTTTTGGTCCTAAATTCTCTTCGATTCTAAGAGATTGAATTTAACCATACTTTTAAAATTATAATAGGTTGTGTGCTGTTTGTGGTTTTTTTTTTTTTTTTTTTTTTTTTTTTTTTGGTTGTTGTTGTTGTTAATTTTTATGAATGGTTGTGTGCTGTTTTTGAACTCAATTGTCCTGAATCTTATATACGAGAAATGTAAGAAAATTTTCATTTGGAGACTATATGGCAAAATTTTAATTGAATGAGAAATGCAAAAAATATATAATATTTATTTGACCAGATCGTTTTTTACACTCACAATAGCCATGTAATTTCCTTCCTACCCTACCCTACCTCAGAAAAGGAAAACTTGCTTTCAAATTGTCTTTCCATCATTTCCCTGAGCATTGTCCAATGATGTAGGAGTAACTAGATCATCAACTTTTAGATGGAATTTCCACAACTGGGGTATTAGTGATAATTACTATATAAGGATAATGGCTAGGAGGAGGGTTGAAAGCCATAATGGCTAGCAATAATTATTGCATAAGGATAATAGCTTTTTTTTAGGATTTAGAGTTCTATTGTTTCAGTCTCCATATTATGTATAATTGCAATTTATTGGCTTTTCACATGGAGATTGTGCATTTGAACAAACCTTATCAAATCCATGTTCAAATTAGATTGAAATTAAACTGTATTCATTTTCACTGCCAATTTGAACTCCTCCCCTTTCCCTTCCCTTTTCTCTCAAGCATCAAACCGCATTGATTTAATTTGGTTAGAAACATGGAGATAGAGAACAACACAACAGCAATATTTGTGTTATTCAACAAAGCACAACAGATTGTATATATATATATATATATTTTTTTTTTATTGTTGCCGGCAACTTGCTCGTGGAGGAGATAGAGGAAGAGCCATGCAAAGAGAAAGAGAGAGAGATGTGCAATGGAGAGAGAATGCATAATATATATATATATATATATATTTGGGTTAAGAAATAAGTATGGAATGTATTAAATAAGAGATAATAAATGAGATCAATTAGAATATTAGCATTAATGAAGGTCTTTTTTTGACTTTTGGATCTGTTTAAATCTAATAGTTTAAAAAATGTGTAACTTGGACCCATCTCTCTCTCTCTCTCTCTCTCTCTCTCTCTCTCTCTCTCTCTCTCTCTCTCTCTCTCTCTATATATATATATATATATATTCTTTGTGAAGTTGTTTTCGAGAGAAAGAAGGGGAAAAAAATAATGGAGTATTTAAAGGAGATAATAGTGGATCTTCAAGTATTTAATTACATAATAGTTAAGAATTTATTATAAAGGTGGAATTTTAATGTGTATTTAAGGTCAATTTAGAGTATTTAAAGGAGCTTGTAGTGGATATTTATTACAATGGTGAAATTTATTGTTGACACATGACAAAATAAATTAGACATGTACCAATAATTGTCTGCCATGTGGCTTAATCTTTCCAATGTTATATGTGTCATTGTTTTATGTATTGTCAAAAGGACACGTGTCACCATTGTGTGTATCCTCTAGTTTGAGGATTCAAAAAAAACTTTTATAAAACAATGACACATATATATATTTAAATCTAGAATCCTCCTAAATGATGTGTTATACTAATACCCACTTAAATAAAAGTGGTAATAATTGTTTTTTTCCTAAACAATAAATATGTATATGTATCCAAAATCCCCCTTAAATGATGTGTAATAGTAATGGGTAAGACTTAGGCTCCGTTTGTTTTGGGTGAAAACCACTTCCGGAAATGCTTTTTTGTAAATGCAGGTGTTTGGTTGCGCATGGAAAATAAATTTTCTAGAAATACTTTTTAGTTGACCGTGAGTCAAGGTGAAAATCACTTCCATTTTTATTTTACCTTCAAATATCATTTTCCAAAAAATAGAGAGAGAGAGAGAGAGCACAAAGAGAGAGAGAGAGAGAGAGAGAGAGAGCATGAGCTATGAGCTCGAACTACCGCCTCAAGCCCAGAGCAACCGCACGAGCACCCTTCCACGCAACGGTTAGAGAGAGCCCATCGCCGGCGATATAGAGCCTTCGCGCCATGAAACCACGAACCTAGAGCCTTTGACCTTCGACCCAGACCCATTGCCACGAACCCAAAGCCATCGACCTTCGACCCAGACCCATCACCATGAACCCATGAACCCATCGCCTTCGACCCACCGATCTTCGACCCAGAGCCTTCGACTTCAACGGAAACCCACGAACTGATCTCTCTCTGTGTGTGATTTTGATTTTTGTGTGATTTTGATTATTATTTTTTTTGTTGTTGTGGTGGTGTTTTGGTGGTTTTCCTGTTGTGTGGTGGTGGGTTTTGTGTGGGTGGTGGGGGAAAATAGCATTTTCAGAATGTTACCAAACACATGAAAATATTTTCTAGAACAATTTTCATAATACAACCAAACACTTGAAAATATTTTCCTTTCTCGAAAATAGCATTTCCGGAAAATAAATATTTTTCGGAAAATATTTTACGGGAACCAAACACAGCCTTAGATACAGTAATTATTTGCTGTTTCTTAGGTTCATTTCTTAAGATTCTGCTATGTGGTTTTTTTTTTTTATGGGATGGAAGGTATTTTTTAGTTAAGTAGCCACATAGCTAAATCTTAAGAGAGGAACCTAAGGAATAGTACTTAAGGTACTGTACTTAAGTTTTATTCAATAGTAATACCCACTTAAATAAAAATGGTAATAATTTCTTTTTTAATAAAAATGGTAATAATTTATCGTTAGTTTTTTTATATTGAGAAACTTGAAATTAGTGTTTTAATGAACCTGAAACCTAGTAAGCATTCTGTTTCTTTACAGTGAAAACCCAAAAAATAATAATAATAATAATAATAATAATAATAATTTCAATTGTAGCAATCTATAAACATAACAAAAGCAAATATGATTTAATAGGCTTATTGTAAATTAAATTGAGAAAGACAGATTTTGAGAGAAACCAAAAAATCAAATCAACACCTAACGTAACCCAAATACCTAAACTTTCAATAATTGTACACTAAACTTTTAGATTTGCAAGCATAAAATGTTAATTAAGGGCAACTTTCCTAATGTTATTAAAACATGTAAAACAGAGATTATAATCGGAGACCAAAGCATCCAAAGAAAGAGAATAAACAGCAGAGTTTTAATTCAAATTCGACTACAAAAGAGCACTAGTGAGAAGTTCTAGGAAAATCAGTGCATACCTTCTGAATACACCTTTAAAAAGAAGGGATGGAGGCAGACAACTAATAGAGCAGAGAAGGAATGGGGTTGAGAACAATTAGAGCAGCAACTAAGATGAAATTGAAACCATGGAGTGAAGGAGATGTCTGTTTTTATGTCCTCTAAATGGTATTTAAGAGTGTGGTTTAAAGGAAAAAAAAAAAGTAAAAAAAGGAAGATAGATCTTGAATCAAAACCAATTCAATTAAATACCCAAACCTAAGACTAAAGCAACTCAAACATTTAAAGCAATATTTAAAATAAAAAAAAAAACAATTACCGATAAAGGTTTCTGGCGTTCTAACAGGAAGATGTCAAATTTCTCTTGTTACCAATGCTCTTTCCGAATAATGAACTCATGTTCTCTCTTATTTCTCTGTCTTTGCCCTCTCCAAACCTAAATCATATATAACCCCAAATTTCAAAATATCAAATCAAAACGTAATATAACCCAAATACCTAAATAAAAATCAATTCAACCAAATTTCTCAAAACCTAAATCATATTTCATACCCATACCCAGATCTAAGAAAGAATGAAAAAGAAAAACTTACCGGAGGTAGTTCTCTCTATGTCCGTATCTCAATTCCTACGTGCACCTTTAGGTTACCGGTGCCGGTTTGAGTGGTATAATTCTGGC
This sequence comes from Quercus gilva, assembly GCA_023621385.1. Lineage (NCBI taxonomy): Eukaryota > Viridiplantae > Streptophyta > Magnoliopsida > Fagales > Fagaceae > Quercus > Quercus gilva. The sequence goes on from CM042476.1 coordinate 74,169,650, forward strand.
AAGGGAACGGACAGTGGGGGGTACGAACTTTGTCTCCTTCTCATCTCTGTATCGCAAGCGTTGGTGTTAAGAGTATTCATAAGAGGAGAAACTAAAGTTAGAGTGAGTTTGACTTTTGATTGGGAATACGTTGTTTGGGTTTGTGTTCTTTTCTTGTTTTTTTTGTTTTGTGGATAAGCGGTTGTTGTTTTTATAGGGGGCTGTGTTTTTTTCTTTTTTTTGGATAAGCAGGTTGGTGTCTGAAAGTGAGCCTCTCCAACGCACCGAGCGAAATTTTAAAGTAATAAGCTTGACATCAATGCCACAAACTGAAAAAACATACCACATAATAATTCCAAAATTAAAAGATTAAAAAAAAAAAAAAAAAGACGATGAATATATATTTACCATAGTTGACATCTTGAATAGATGACTTATGAAATCACTTAAGTCCATTGGTCTTTATAAATCCAATGAAAGAATATTCATTAACATTTTATAAGAAATAAAAGCAAAGAATTTTGAATTAACAAAACTATTCCATAACAAAGACAACCATTTTTGCTAGTAATTATTCCAAAATTACCTGCATCATTATGTTTCAAAACTTTTTGGAAAAGAAACCGCTAAAATTTATTTGGCCATCCCTGTTCAATCAAACCAAACACAAAGATCATCACTATTAATAGAACTAAAAGATTAGCAACCATTTCCAATAGCTACGCTTCAAACATCCATCTATAGATACAACATTTGATATGGCTTTAAAAATATATTCACCACAAACATGACATGCCCCAGGAAATCATTCATGCTTAAAGCACATACTTAATTCTTATTGTAAACAGATATGGATATCATAAGCATGTTTTAGGCTAAATTAAAATCATGAAAAGAAACCAGATATTGATGCGAACCATTTGGTGTTATTCAAAGTATGTCTACCAAACCACTTATAGAAATGCAAGTTTATATATCAAATCCTATTTTTTGTTACATGGCACATATTTACATGATCACATTCTTCAATCATATTTAGTCTCTTAGTTCTAAAGGGTCAACTAACAGTAAACAAATCCAAACAACTAAAGGGCTATGATTATGGAATAAAAATTTAGGAGAAAGAAAATTCAAAAAATTACTCAAGGTGGAAGTCAGTACCAACTGAAGGTAAATTTTAGTGAAGTCAGGCATACCTTTACTATTTCCTAGCCCAAGATGTATTTGGCTTCAAGGTTCTCACTCCAGATGAAATTTGCAAATAATACACCAATTGATTGTTAAATCTTAAAGTAAATAACAATCTAAGCTATTTCCTTGATCCTACTCCTGAATGAGAAATAAATACTATCAATCTAAATTTATGGGTTTATATAATGACATACCAAATCAATCAAAGCATCCATCACACCTCCAACAACAACACCAGCAATTATGCAACTAATTAAGCCTCTAGCAGCAGCACCAACATCAGTTATGCAGCAACTTAAGTTGAGCATTATTGCCACCAACCATGAGCATTGGTTTAGCGATCATAAATCCTGAAAATCAGTCTCATGCTGGTAAAAACTCAAACATAGAAAATCATTGCATCAAATCAAATCATTGCCAAACTCGAGAAATATTATGCAATAATAAATCATGGCAAATCATATTTAACCTGTGCATCAAAACTTTCCTTGTAACTTGTATAATCTTACTTGTACAACTATAAGTAAATATCAATGATAGTCATTCCAATCTGGAGAATTATTTCATACAGAGTTGATAAACATTTAAAACTCTAGAATTTTATCTTAGCTTATTTTCCTTCATTTTCTCAATTACTAAATAATGGGCAAAAAAAAAAAAAAAAAAGAAAAAAAAAGAAAGAAAGAGTAATTCATTATATTAAAATATAGTAAGCTATTTTATTACTTAACAAATATAGAATATGTTAAAAGTCATCAAGCAACACTTGTGATGTTGCTGCTGAAGTTGACTTGTTGCCATAGCTGTTATTGTTGATGTTGCCTAACATACACCTATCCTAAGCCGCTGCATTAGAGTTAGGGAATTGTTATTCTTTTACCATAGAAGCTATTAACATTTGTTAGTTGCTGTCAGTTAGTTAGAAAGGTTGTTAGAAGGCAACATACATGGCTTTACTTGGAATAGCTTTGAATACTTAACAAAACTGGATATAAGTGGTTTGCTAGAGTGGGGATTGTAAGGACCATTGAATGAAATAAGCAACAGTTTCTCTCCTAATCTTCTCTATTCTCTCAAAATCTTATTTCTCATTCTTGGAGGCCAGTTGCCTCGAATATAGTATTTCTCATAGAATCTACTCACTCTTGGGTAGATTCTTATCAAAATACGTGATTCTTATCAAAATACGTTATACTTCGACCATGTTGTGTGTTTGAAGTTAATGGAGATCTTAAAATAATCATATATGAATTACATATTATGTTTAAGCTCTAAGCATAAAAGTTTGTGGAAAGTAAAAGAGGCAATAATAATGAATTGTTATAAAGTTAGTCCAAATGGTTTGGCAATGTGTAGTAGCTAATATTTATTTGCACATAGGCTATTAGATTTTCTATCAGAAATTTCAACAAACATTTGGCATTCAAATATGCTTCAAAACACAGTTCTTATACATGGATAGGAGATGTTAGTGAAGGACTCAAACATGGATACCTTTATTTTATTTTTTGTTAACACGTGGAAGAAGAACAATTGAATGTATGAGGAGAGGACACTATTTTCTGTGATACTGATTTACAATAATGCTTTATGCTCACTGTGAAGCAGGTTAGTACATACATATCTGATGAGCAAGGAGAGAGGTACCAATCTCCAAAGTTGTGAGAATGTCCCTGCAATATCAAACCAAGGTATTTTAAAGATGTTAACAGTACTATAGAAAGTGAAATAGATTATTAAAAAAAAAAAAAGTGATTATTGCAAAAAATTACAAAATTTTCAATTCCAAAGTCTAAAGGCAACCAAAGGGAAAAACACCCACAAATACAAACCCACCAAAATTTAGGCACTTAAAAGCATATAGAGTAGAAAGCCACAACGTAAAAGATTAAATAAGAAAGTAAAATAAATAAAAATACAATCAATGCAATGGTCGTGGAGGAGGACATAACGTGTGGGGACTGAAGTGCATCTAATCAATTATTGGGCAGAGGGAAAGAAAAAAGGGTTTGAAGGAGTGGTAGAGGGAGGCCAAGAGATTCAAATATAAGAAAATAGAATTTAAAAAAAAAAAAAAAAAAAAAGAAGAAGAAGAAAAGAACAGGGTTGTAAATAAAAAGGAAAGAACCCAAATTAATTGAAATAAAACAACCTAGGTGCGACCTTTGTGTCATGTGCTGCTGTAGAAAACCCACCCTTTCACCAGTTCAGTCTAGCACCCTTTCACCAATTCGAATAATAAAAAGCGCTTGAGAGAAGTTCCAAGAAAATCATGCGTACCTTTCGAATACACCGTTGAAGAGAAGTGATGGAGGCAGACAACGAATAGAGCAGAGAAACATAACCCTAAACCAAAATCACCGTGGAGGCTGTGATTGAATGGAGCCGGAGATGGGTGCTAGACCAAAAACGTAACCCTAAACCAAAATCAAGTCTTTCAAAACCCTAAATCATATTTAAAATTGAAAAAAAAAAAAAACATTTTGATAGAGAATCCAAAAACCAAAAACAAAAACAAATCAAATCTAAACCTATCCATCAAAAAAACTCAATCAAAAGTAATATTTCATACCCAAATCTTAAAAAAAAAAAAAAAAAACAATCTACTGATATCGGTACTTTCTGCGATCTAAGTCTAGCGAGGGACCCAAACTGCAATAAGCAAAAATCATAATTATGGCATTATTTTTGTTTTTTCTTTTTAAATTTTATTTAAAAAAATCAAAAATCAAAAATCAAAGAAAGCAAAAAAAGAAAACTCACCCTGTAACAGAGTACCGCCGGTTGAGGGAAGCAAGATTTTTGGTGGTTAGAGTCTGACGGTGGTGCTGGCCTGAGATGTCTTTCTATCTTGCTAAACTCTGCCTCCTCTATTCTCTATTTCATCTCTGTGTCCCAGCCTCATCGCCTCTTTCTCTATTTCTCTCCGTGTCCCAGGCTTCTTTGTATTTTAACCGGTTATTTTACTTTTCTACTAAGAGGCTCCAAATAATGTAATGAAACAATATAATGTCAAACTTGAGGGCCTGCAGATGAGAATGTCAAACTGAAAAGCGAAGAGAAAAACTTAATTAAAATACCAAAAATCAAAAACAATCTAAACAAAATATCAAAACCTAATCATAATTAAGAAACAAACTTAAATCAAAGATAAAAACTCACCGGTGAAAGAAATTAATGGACTGTTAGATGAAGAAATCTGACAGGAAAGTGAGAGACATCTTTTCATTCTTGATTGAAAACTGTGGAAATATTTCAATGGGCTTCTATTTTTTCTTTTTCAACGGCAAGGAAAATCTTTTCTTTTGGCCATTTGTGTTAACAAATGGAAAGAATGGATGATTGTGTGTTTTGGGTTTCAGTTTTTAGAGCGTGCAGTTTTTGATCTCTCGATCTCTCTCTCCTTCTCCGTTCTCTGCCTCTATTTCTCTGTCTCTCTTTTCTCTCGATCTCTCTTTCTTCTTTTTTTTTCTCCTTGTAGCAATCTTTCCTTTTTCTGTCTTAAGCAGTTAATTTCATTTTATACCAAGGGAGCTCTAAACAGTATTTTAACATGGTAAAAAATTATAATTTATCACTTTTAAACAGTATTGTAGCGTTACCAAACAATATAATGTATCGCTTTTTAAAGCGAAATATGCCTAAATTTTGGATAGACATTTATCCTATTTGTCACCACCTCCTTAATTGTAGGAACCCACTTTCTCTCAGCTTCTGCTATTACATAGATATATATATATATATATAGATATAGATTACTAGAGAACCCATCTTAAATTCACTTCACTCAACCTATAGGTTCCCTAAACTAAAATCAAATAAAGAGCTCGCATATTTCTTAGTCCAATCTCGAGCAGTAGTCTCATACTTGGCTTTGTTGGTCTAATCTCGAGCAATCTTAGGGACAAGAGGATCGTTTGAGTTTGGATCTGTCAGTAGTGAGCATATCGACAACAGCACCTGCAACCAATTATCGTACTAATCAAACAATTCTTATTTTTGATTTTTCTTATACCCAAAATAATGGAAATTGGATTTAGATTTGACTGTGATGACTCTTGCTTTTTTTTTTTTTTGATAATTCGAAAGTTTCACATGAGAGCATTTTAGGTCAAGATATTTCTATTGAAAATAGCCGAAATATCAAACTCATTATTAAACTTGGGAAAAAGGGGGTTTGATCTTGATGAATTTGAATATGGCTACAAAGTTTAACCGATAGTTGAGCTTACTTCTAGTATGTTTTAGGTGAAAACACTATTTTGGTCCTACGTTTTGATAGTAATCAATTTGGTCCCTATCATTTTCAACTTGCAGCTGTTATTTTCAACTTATAGTCAATTTAGTCCCTACCATTAAATCACTAACGAAAAATACTTATGTGACAAACGGTTTGCCTTATTAGCACACATGTGGCTAACATAATAACATAAAATCATATAACTAAATATTAAAAAAGTCACATAAGCATTTTAATAATAAAAGAAATCCATATAAAAATAAAATCTAAAAAGATTAATTAAAAGAAAAAATAAACAAAATGATTTTTTTTTTATCTCAATTTCTTTTATTTTCTTTTTGAATTCTTGCTCTTTCTTAGTTTCTGTTTCTAAGCACAATACCTAGAACACAGCAATCTAACTTAAACCAATCAATAATTTATCAAATATCAAGACTCAATTTTCTTTTCAATTCTTTTCTTTTAATCTATTTTCTTAGCAGCCACATAATAGTCATACAACTATCAAAAGCACCACAAATTTGACCACCAACAACCACCATCAATATCAAAGCTACAAAGGCTGATGAACCCCTCACTATAAACTCCTAAATTCCTAATCACAAACACTGACAAACTCTCTTACACTTTGCAAATTTTCCCTCCCAACTTTCTATCACTTTCCCAAGAAAAACAATTCACAAAAAAGAAGTGAAAATGCGTGAGATTCTTCACATCCAGGGAGGCCGGTGTGGGAACCAAATACATGCAAAGTTTTGGGAGATGGTGTACGTGAAGCATGGGATTGATTCAGTGGGTCAGTGCATTGAAGTGCTTGGTTGGGATTTTTTTGGCTAAACACTCAGTATTGAGATTTGATTTCATATTGTGGTGTTGATGGGTGTTGGGTGGTGCTGGGTATTGTGTTTGGGAAATAAGAAAGTGCAAGAATTCTAAAGTAAATAAAAGAAATTCATTTTATATATATGTATATTTTTAATTAATCTTTTTAGAAATTTTGTGTCTGACGTGGATTTCTTTTATTATTAAAATTCTTATGTGGATTTTTTTAATGTTTAATTAATTGATTTTATATTATTATGTTAGCCACGTGTACGCCGACAAGGAAAACTATTTGCCACATAAACATTTTTCGTTGATGAGTTAACAGTAGGGACTAAATTATTTGTATGTTGAAAATAACTGAGATTAAATTGATTGCTACCAAAATATAGGGACGAAATTGACCGAGACCTTAAAATGTAGGGACCAAAATGGTTTTTTTGCCTACTTTTTAAAAATTAATCTCCTTTTGTTTTAATGAGAGACTGCCACATCACTTGCTAACTAAATAAAATATGGAGATTAAAACTTACTACCACCTACTATTGTATATTTAAAACAAAAGGACATGTCTAGTTAAAAAAATACTGGAGGTAAACCAAACTCTAACTTTGAACAGCTGACATTATCTTTATTCTAATCAAAATTCCATGCTATTTAAGGGGATATTAAAGCTGGGCAACAGTAAAGCCAAGCCAACACCACTAGAGGAAAATAAGCAATTGGGCCTGTTTGGTTGTGCTATTTAAACAACAGTTTTCAATGTTTAAACAACACAACACGTATTTCCACAACATTTAAACAACGTTACTAGAACAACATTACCAAATAGATCATTGTTTGCTATGTGGGCATTTTTCCCCCGAATCAAACAAGTACTATTTATATTTATTCTATTTTTTCATATATATTATTATTTATAATAGTTTTTGGTTTTTTGTCAATTTAAGTTACACTTAAATGATTTTTTTTTTTTTTTAATTTCATATTCTGCTTTCAACCAACAATCATATCTTTCTCTTGCCTAGATTTTTTGCTTTATTGGTATTGATAATCTTATTCTTTTGCTGAATTCAATTTAAATTTGATTGAAGGCTAAACTTGTAGATAACCCATTTTGCGTCTCACATTTAACTCCACCTGCATTACATTACATATTATCACCATTTAACGTCTCCAAGGCAAGACTATAATTTTGACCTTTTGATCTCCAAATACTTCTTATAAAAAAATCTTAAGGTCATAACGATCAAAATGACAATTCATGAGCATTAATCGGACCACCAGATTAAAAGATATTAAAGAAATAAGGTTTGTGAGAGTGCCTTTTTTCTTCAGCACTATGGCCCAAGAATCCTGGGCCGTGTGAGATGTTCTTGGTGGAATGGGATCGATTCTCCGCAGCTAAATGACTGTTTTAAGAATCGACTGGTGCGCAAAATATACTTCCTACAATACTGATAGCTAACAAAACAAGAATATTTGTATTGAATGACATTTTAACAGTAAAGGAAATGCATGACAAGTGGAAATATAACGTAAGAACAAATTAGGGATCCTCTAATTAGTGAGGTGTATTTTATTGATTTCACATAGTTGTGATTACAATGCTCACTAAGACGTGGTGCAAGGTTCAACTGAGCTCATAATTTACAAACTTTGATAGCTATTCAAGCTTCAAAGACTTGCAAAATTTGAACTTGTTGAATCCGAGCATGTATTGTAATGGCTGTCCTGGGATACCAGGGATGGTTCCTCTGCTTTTCCCTTAAGTTTACAGAGTCTCTTCTGTAATTTTATGAGACTGTAGAAAGCAATTGTGAATGCCTAAAAAAAAAATGGTCTCTTAGTAAATGAATTCTTCTCCCTTTTATAGCACAGCTTCGGGCTCCAGGGTACTAACGATTTCTCCCTTTTGCCCCTTAAAGTCTGTGCCGTGCCTGGTTGTTTCAGGATCATGTCGTTTCCTTTTCTTCATAGTTTCTTGCTTTATGTTGCGACCAGATGAAAGTCCCTCAGCTCCTTTCTATTTCCAGATTTTCCGTTGGCTGGCCTGAGGCATTTTTGGCTTTTCTTCTCAGCGCTCCAGCTTTTTCCAGTTGTACTCTTCCTTGTCTCTTTCTCCAAATGGTTGGAACCAGGCTCCTGCGTTTTGCTCTGTACTTCTACTGCGTCTCTGGGTCACAAGGTCCGCGTGCCCTTTGTCTCTTATCTTTCTTTAATTTTTCTGCCATGATCCTACTTCACGCGTCCAAGGATCCCCTACCTCTGGGAGGCTTCTGGGATTTCGACCCAGTTCTTCCTCCTAGGCTTTCTTTGGTTCGCTAGTTGGGCCTTTCCTTCGGACCCCAGCCCTTTGGGCCTTTTCTTTCTTTCTTCTCTCTTTTCTTTATTGTGAGAGCCCACCCTTTATTATTGTTTTGTTTTCTTTTTTTGTGTGAAATGGGCCCAATGTCTTTTCTATCTCTTTGGGCCTATTTGTGGCTATTTAATTCTTTTTTGAACCTCAACAAGGTTTAACAATAAAGGACACTTGCATGAAACCAGTCTTGACCATAGGTGATTATGATATCTTAATTCTAATTGGTCTATTTTCAGTCTAATTTAAATTAAATGTTGTGTCATATTCCTATTGGCTGTGTCGATACCTCTTGGTTGTCGACCACCTAGAAACAGCAACATGCACGCCCCTCCCTAGAGGGTGGTTCATGGGCTTGGGTGCATGCTCTCCTATGACTAAAGAGTCATTTTTAAATTGTCACGAGTTTGTGAAGTCACCACCGATCATTAGGTTTTTACTAAGGTGTGATTGGTCATTTGACTCTATTTGATTTTATTACCAATCCTAGGTTATGAAAATGTCAGTTTTTCCTAATCTAACTGGATGATAAAAAATCTTAATTCTTGGTTCGAAAGTCTAGTAACATATGGGAAAGATGTTAGGCTTTCCACAACGCCTGTCATGAGATAGTCTTTTGTTTTGATAAATTCTTAATGTTTGGTCATAGGCTGATAAAAGCAAGCTACTAGCATTTGCTTTCGTGGCTTTAAAGAAATGGGCTTTGAGAAGTAAATTGGCCAATAATTAGGAGGGTGTTTTGGCCAATGGCTAAAAGTTCAAGGGGTATATGAGCATTTTTCCCTAGTGTACAGAGGAACATTACTTACTTGGAGGATAATTGGGAAGAAGATAATTTCTAGAAGCATATGTAAAGTGTTGAGTGTCACCACAAAGATGTTGCTGATGAATTGATGTGCAAAAGGCTTGAAGCGATTGGCAAAAGAAGCCACAAAGAAAAACAATAGTATTCTGTTTTTGGCCACCAAAAATCCATGTTACTATACTTTCCAATATCATTCTTTTTTTGAGACATGCTACGTACAGAACATTTTCACAACAAAAAACTTTTACAACAAATCATAAGTGGTTAGTTGTTATTGGTTTTAATTTGAACCTACTATTGAAATTATTTTTTTGCCTCACCAATAACAACTCGTAATAAACTACCACTAAGTTCATTGGTGGTTAGTTGTTATCGGTTTTTTAAGTGTTTTGAAAATATTATGGACATAGCATTTCTCTTCATTTTTTTAGCATTTATGAGCTCTTTGTATTTTGTAGTATTTATTTTTACACAATTCTATTTTTTGGGGTTTAAGTTACTAGTTGTAATGCTTATCTCTCTCTGTTGCTTGCACGTATACATGGTAACCTTAGTTATCATGGTTTAATATATTCTTTTGTGCCACATTCTCACATTCTCTCTGTCTTAAGAATGAGTGCTACTAGAGGGTAATGCTCTATGCATACATGTCTATTAGATTCAAAATATGTCTACCAACTTGTCAAATAGCTAATGGATACATTTTTTTAATTAAAATTTCATTTTGGGTATTATTGTTGATGCTCTAAATTGGGTTAGATTGACTTGGGAAAACAATCTTCCTATGGCTTGACAACTAACACCCAGTTGGAACACTTCCGCTTAAATTTGGAAATATATAGGATTATATATGATGCAACAATCTATGAGGCTTTAGTGGATTTAGTCTTAAAAAATATAACTTGGTCTGGTCATACTCCAAGGCCAATAAGTCTTGTAGATCCAAAGTAAAGGATAAAGCTACATGGACCAAAACTAAGTCAGGCTGCTTCTCTAGTGTAGCCACATATACAGAGCTTTATATGCTTTAGGGAGGTCCTAGACTGTTTGCTGTGTGTCATATCTGCTTCATCAAATATTGGGCAGTGATGGGTGATTGGTCTTTTGTCCGTTTAAAGTCTTATATAATAAATTGAAACTTAGATTGATTGTTTTATTCTATACAACCACAAGCTACTATAATCTAAAACATTGAGTTTAAATAGAAATTAAATGAAACATCCATTTTATTTGTATACTAAAATAATGTTGCATAAAGCATCTAAATTTCTTAACTAACATGGCATCTTTGATACATTCCCATCCTATGAAGACTTTTAGGAATTGAATTGATTATTAGTATAAACACATAATCACACATTATAGTAGTAGAATCCAGCACAGTAAATGTAGACGACTCCTACACTTGAAGAGAAAGAAAATCATGATTCCTACACTAGAAGAGAAAATCATCCATTGATCATTTCAACAAGGGATAATAAACTAGCTTGAAATGAAGATCATGACTCCTAATCCCTTGCATAATCCAAGCATTATTAAAGACAATTAATCTCTTCTAGTTGTTCCAGGCCTCTGCAATTCACAAAAAAGTTAGTTAGCTCACCATTTTATACCTTGATAACATAAAAAACAATAACTATTACGTGGTTCATTGGAAAAAAAAAAAAAAAAAAGATAAAAAAAAGATAAGAATTATTACAAGGTCTTGGGTATTAAATTATTAATACAATGATAATTTCTGTTTAGCAATTTGACCATCAGTGAGAAATGAAAATCTAATTTTAAAATTAGTTATGACTATCTACTCAAGATTAATAAAATGGTAAACATAAAATCTCCATGCTTTTTAAAAGAAGTATTTGGGAATTGAATAAAATCAACGTAAATGCCTAGGACACACTACTTAGAGTAGTCTTATAGTAATTAAAATGAAATGCCTCTTACTTGAGCTCTACTTGGTCTACCTCTACAAATCCCCAAACCAAGGAAAGTACTTTTTATCGATAGTAGTTCCTTAATGACTTCCTCCATATTGATTCTCTCTTTTGGAGATTCTAGTGAACATAAGATTCCAATGCTAAGGATTGAGAGTAAGCATTTTTGAGTATCCACATCAATATGCCTAAAGTCCTCAGTATTATTAACTTCCTCTACTTCAATTTCATTGTCATTTTCATCTTCTTTTGTTGCCATCATTGCTGCTGTTGCTACTCCCATTTCTTTAACTTCTCTTAGCAAAAGCATTGGGTCGACAACTTGAATGAGCCTTTTCGGTAAGGACATCTTAACAAAGTTATGGAGATTGAGACCATCTTTAAACATATCATCAATGGGTCTCCTTCCTATAAACATTTCCAACACAAGGACTCCATAACTATATACATCCCCCTCAGTTAATGCTTCACCGCCCATGCCATACTCTACAACTCATGGAATGGAGGGAAATTAAGCAATATTCTATCTATTACAAAAATATGGATTTAGGGTTTATAGAATGCAAAGTCAAGAAAATAAAACAAAGCTATATTAAAAAAAATAATAACATATGCTATTACTTTTGAAATTTAAGGAAACAATAACAACTTTATCCCGAGGGTCCAAATCACTTTTTCCCCCTCTTATTGATTTATTTTGATTAAGAAAATATATATGTTCAAAGAAGGTACAAATTTTAGTCAAAGAATATCAAATTTAACATTTCTTAAAGTTTAAATCATATTTGAATGTTATTTTTGAATTAAAATATGCAGTTTTATAAAAAAATATTAATTAAATTAATTACGTGCTTGCATGGTACAAATGTGAACGTGTTTTAACTTCTAAAAGAAAAACAAATACTAAGCGAGAGTTACTTAGAAAATAAATAAATAATAAAAATTACTAAGTGAGAGTTTATGTTAATATGCTAATTATGTGTACACCCGTGCAAATATGTTGAAGGATACGAAAATTAAAAAGCATATATGACAAGAAAATCAAGGAGTTAAAAATCCTATCATTTGATAAAGTGACAAAAAGAAAATAAATACATTGGAATAGTTAAGGAATTAAAACAAAAGAAGAAAGATAATACCTGGAGTAGCATAACCAATAGATCCCTTTAATCTAATTATGCTAGTATGATAGGTCACAAACTGAATGACCCATTGTGATTAAACCAATTAATTAATTAGTCAAGTTATTAATTAATCAATTTATCATGCAAACGCATGGCAGCACAAACAAATCACTAAATAACTAAATATGCAGCGGAAATTAAATAACACGATGATTTGTTCACGAATGGGGAAAATCCTAACGGCAAAAACCCCACTGGGTGATTTTCAGGTCACCACTCCTGAAACTCCACTATTATCAAATCAAGTGATTACAAGTAAAGGAATCCCAAGTACCTTACTAACCTACAGTTGAACCCTTACCCCAATACCTAATTGGACTTGATCTGTAGTGACAATTTCCACCTTTAATGCACGGCTCCCAAGTACGTGACTAACCAGATGTGCGGATCCTAATATGCGACTTCAAACACCAACTTAGAAGGAGAGGTTAGTTGCAAAGTTCTTCAGTTCATCCTATGCGATGAAGATCAGGAAGATGCTTGGTCATAAAACCCTTCGGTGCAATTACACAGCAACTTCTTCAGAGAAGATGAACTTGGTCAAGAACTTCGTCTTTGATCATAATTTGCTTAAACAAGGATTGCTCAATACTTTTGCAACTTGTGTCTATTATGACGGCTCTAAAAACAATCCTTTTATATTTTTAGGGTTAGAAGAAAAGAAGGCCCAAAAACATATTCACGGATCCCAAGAAATCAGATCAGAAAATCTGACTTTTTAATTCTCGATAAATAGCAAGTGTCGAGGAGCTATCGAGCAGGTGTCGAGCTTTAATGATTTTGCACTTCAGCTTGTTTTTCTTGGACAGGCTTGATGACTTTAACACTTGATCTTGAAACCTTATTTCTTGAAGTATTAAAAACACCTAGAACTACCCAATTACAAGTAGAGTGCGTTTTGTCAAAGGATTAGCCAATTTACATAAATAAGTATGACATATGTTCTTAACATGTGAACCACATATGTCCTAACATAGTACACTTTTAGGAAGAATCATTCAAAGTTGTAAGGAGCCTTGATAAGCCAAAATCACTTACATGAGCAATCATATCACTATCAAGAAGAATATTGCTTGGCTTTAAATCACAATGAATGATTTTTTGCTCACAATGATTGTGAAGATAGTTTAAAGCAAAAGCCACATCAATTGCAATAATTAGTCTTTGAAGAATGCTCAAATTTTTTGATTGATTGTCGTTATCTGTCATCGGATGCAACCACATTTCCAAGCTCCCATTTGTCATGAATTCAAAAACTAGAGCTTTGAAATCATCACCATTATAATTTATACTGGAGCAACATGTTAAGATCTTTATAAGATTTCGGTGCCGAACATTTCTTAATACATTGTATTCTGCCATAAAACTCTTCGAAGCATCTTTGTTTTGAAGGTTAAGAACCTTTACAGCTACTAATCTTTCATCTTGCTCAAGAACTCCTTTATAAACTACTCCAAAACTATCGGATCCAATCAAATTGTTGAGAGAAAATCCATTAGTCGTTTGATGGAGCATTTTGTACGAAATTGTTGGAAGGAGATCAATATTTTAGACTATAGATGATGGTTTATTTTTTGATTTTTTCCTCCAATAAAGCACAAGAAAGGTTGAAACTAGAAGAATACATGTAACGACACAAACAATTGTGATTGTCAATCTAGAAGCAAGAGACTTTCTTGATTTCGTAACTTTGTGGCATGTTGGTAATTGCAGCTGTGGAATACCCCCACAAAGCTTATTGTTTCCAATAACAGATATCATATTCACATTCTGAAAACTCCTTCTATTGGTACCTCACCCTCAATATTGTTGAATGAAATGTTCAAATATTTTAAAAATGAAAGTTTCTCTAGACCTTTTGGAATTAATCCTGATAAGTTGTTTCGTGAAACATCTAAATGTTCAAGGCCTTTCAAGGAAGCCATTGATGAAGGTATGGTCCCGTTAAAGGAATTCCCTTGCAAGCCTAGGTACACTAAGCTCAAGAAATTTCCAATTGTTGTAGGAATTTCACTAGACAATTTGTTTTCAGAGACATCAAGTAAATTAATATTCTTCAAACTATCTACTTCAACAGGTAATTTGCCACTAAATGAGTTGTGGGATAAATTAAGTAAAAGTGACAAAGAAAAAATTTGAAAAACATGTTGGGGTATGCCTCCACTAAGGTAATTTTCTGAAACATCCAACTTCTGTAAACTTTGGCAAGTTCTAATGCTTGGAGGAATGCTTCCTTCTAAATTGTTTTGAGACAAAAACAATTCAGCCAATTGAGTGAGGTTGCCAATAGAACTTGGGATTTTCCCTGACAACTTGTTTTTCGATAAATTTAGTCCTTGCATCTTTTGAAACTTCCCAAAACAGGTAGGTATCATACTTGTGAAAAGATTCTCTTCCATGCCCAAGAGAATTAAATTGATAAGATTTTGCAATGCTATAGGAATAGTTCCAGATATTTTATAGCCTCCCAAATATAATTTTGCGAGTTGTGTTGACAAGTTACCTATAGAACTGGGCAAAACACCTTCAAATTGGTTTACTTCAAATCCTAGCTCGAACATTTTGCTACAGTTCCTCAGAGACATTAAAAAGTCCAAATCCTTTCCTAATTTATTCGTACTTATATGCAGTAATTCAAGATCTTGTAGATAACCCAAATTAGTTGGAACTGATCCCACAAAGCTATTAATGGAAAGTTCAAGTAATTGAAGTTTAGATGCATTGCATAAAGAACTAGGGATTGACCCAAAGAATTTGTTACCACCTATTGCAAACTCATGGAGATTAGGGAGAGTCTGGCCTATATTTTCTGGAAGGGTACCACTAAGTTGGTTTTGTACAAGTGACAAGACTCTAATAGATGACATATTGTAGAGAGAGGAGGAGACCATACCGTTCAGTTTATTATCTGCAACTACGAAATATGATAAGCTTTTCAAACGGCCTACGCTTTCTGGAATATTTCCTTCTAAATCATTATAGCTAGCCGAAAATATTAAGAGTGATGAAAGATTTCCCAAGAAACCTGGGATTCCTCCTATGAAATTGTTTCTGGCGACCCCAAGAGCAGAAAGCTTGGTCAAAGAGCCAAGCTCCAGGGGAATTTTCCCAATAAGTTTGTTGTTCGAGACTAGTATCATCCTAAGTTTAGAGCAATTGGACAAGTTGGTTGGAATTTCTCCTCCCAACGTGTTATTTGTAAGATTGAGTTCTCGCAATCGGAACAACTGACCAACTTCTTTTGGAATTTCACCATAGAAGCTATTGTTTTGAAGGTTGATGGCCCTAAGAAAGGTGACGTTGCCAATGTAAGGCGGAATGGTGCCACGCAAGTTATGACCTTGTAGTTCTAAGGTTGTGACTCTTTGATGACGGTGGCCGCATGTAATTCCATGCCAGTTGCAGTAGTGGAAAGAATCATTCCATGAGCTCAAGATTCCATATGGATCATAATCAATGGATTCCTTGAATTTGAGCAAAGCCAAACGGTCAGTCTCATTTGATGGAGTGGCAGAAGTGGTGGCAGGATTCAAGCATAGAAGGGTTACAGTAAAGAGTAGAATGATATGAAGGAATGTAGAGCATATAATAATGCAGGAAAATTGGGGTTGTGAAGCTTCATTGGTTTGGACAAGCAGGAAACTGGTGAAATTTTAGCGTGCGGTAGAGGAAGATACACAACTTTGTATTATATATAGGCTATTTCAGTTAGTTACTACGCAAATCTAAAAATAAAAAATAAAAAGTGAAAGCGAACAAACAAAGAAATTACTTTGTTAACGTGCATAGGCCGTTGAGCAGACCCTACCAGAAATTCATAGGAACTGTAAAATGATGAATTTTCAATAGAAAATAGATTAATGAACTGAAATTGCTTTGATTAGACAGTGAAGTGAGCTTGGAATACACTAGAGACATGAAAGGAACCATTAATGTAATTGACTTCTAAATCGAGTCATAAAGAATCCATCGTCCATGTCAGTGCTGTTAGACTGTATTCTCCACTAAAAATTCCCTGACGATCTTCTAATCTTTGATGTAAGTAAACACAGTGAATTCTAAAAAAGAAAAGTAAAGAGGAATTGGATTTGGTGCAGAGCTACTTTTTTTTCTTATTTTACTTTTTTCCTGACTAATGACCATCATGTAAGCCGTGTTGTTGTTGTCGTCGTCATCGCCGTCGTCGTTGTTGTTGTTTTTTTTTTTGTGAACAGTGTATTTTTATTCTTAGTGTTTAGATTGCAAGAAAATAAAAGAAAAATAAATAGGGAATTTTGAGTTTTTTTTTTTTTTTTTAATTCATTTTACTTTTTTTCGTAATTTCATCACTTCAAAATATTGATCTCATCGATTCTAAATATAATAAATAAATAAAAATTTGATAGCCTGCATGCTTCCAAGAAAGCCCCACTACCTTGGACAAAGACCCCTGGGTCAATTCAACCGTGTGATTTGTGTCAAAAATAATGGTCCTCTTTCCTGAAAACAACAGGCATAAGATTTGTATTGGTGCAGACTGCAGAGCACACGAGTTTGAACTTTGAACAATCTTCGTTCTACACGGCGTGAAGACAAATGTGTGATTTTGGGTCATCTAAATTGAGGTGCAGGAATATTACAACCCAAAGTTCAGAATATGAGTTCTCTTTAAAACCCTTCCCAAGTGGCCCTATTTCGGAGTTGGAGATGGTTGTAATATTATATATATATATATATATATGGATATGGTAAGTAAAGCTAGAAAGCATGGGCGCAGGTGAAGTGCAGAGACACGACAATTTTTGAAAATGTATGATGCAAGTGCAGCGGGATACGTTTATTAATAAATTATTAAATATATTTTTTATATATTGCTAAGCATATTTTTTTCATATAATGGTAAACATATACTAATTTAAGAGCAATAGTAGATAAGGAACTTTGGGGATCAATTTAATATTTATAGCTGATATTTAGGGAGTAAATTTTGCAAAATAATATTATTTTTAATGATAAGCAATTACTTAAATTGATACAATTTCCAAATTATTTGGGAACTTTCTAAAAAAAAAAACAAATAAGACATGGAAAGGGAACAAAAAGGGAAAGAAAACACTAGAGTCAAATGGTGGGTTTTGCCGTATTTTTTATTATTTTTTTAAAAAAACACTTATTTCGGCCCAAATTGGCCCATATTGGGCTGAATCAAAAATCGTAAAAGGATTCGCCACAGATGCGTGTGCAGCCATATCGACGACCGCACGGCACATCCGTGCTTGTTGGACATAGGTGTGCCACCTCTGGAGGAGCACCTGTGCTTTCTAGTAGTAAAGTCTAGAACAAGATTCGTATTGTGGTTTTGTCAAGCGTCATCTTCTCTCTTGCAAAATAACAAATGTTGAATTATATCAATAAATAAAACATTGTTTATGTCAATTTCCTTGATCAGAATTTGGTTTCATAACTAAACTTTTCGAATTCGAATTAATATGCCTGAATATAAGAGGAAAACATCTATGATTTTCACACTCATGTGTGTATGCTATATTTAACCAAAACACAATTAAAATGGGGCAAATTTCATATTAAACAAAAAAGCCCCAGTTTATTTTAACAATACCTTTTAATATCATTCACGCTTCATGATTTGTAAGAGTTTTTTGAAAATACAATTTTATTTTATTCATTCCAGTCAAATATCTATACATAGAGGCTTAGAATTGTTAACCAACTAAGTATAGGTGATAAACAAGAAATATTGTTTAGAGTTTTTTATATTTCCTATAAAAATTGTGTCAAAACTTTCCTATTATGGTTTATTAACAATTACACTAAAGGCATTTGTTAACATGACTCATATCTTTACAGATGAGAAATGAACAAGCAAGGTATGTGATTTGGGGTTATCTACTTATCTAAACAGGACACCTTTTATTTATATAAAATTTATAAATTTAATTTAAAGAAGTCCATAAAAATATCAAATTTAAAGACTACATATAACTTAATTCAGCTTAACAATATTTATTTAAACTTTTCGATTATAAATACTTTATTTAAAATCCATTATATTTTCTTTTAGATATGCAAAAGTACTAATGATTATTATTATTATTTTTTTTTTTTGGTTTTCAATTGATAAAATGATTAATGAAGTAAATCTTCATGTAACAATTGATTTGAAGTTTCTCTTTCATTTAGTTTTTATCTTTTAAATAAAAATATTAATATACATGTAGATAATCTCATACTATAGACATGAAAAGCAAAAAATAAAAAGAAGAAATACAATCTCCTTTTGAGATTGTATGGAAACGCTGATGGGTCAAGTTGTTCAGGTCCTTACTCAGCCCTACTTTGAATTTATGCAAACTGGTTACAAGAGGATGTGTATTTTCCAAACACCTCTTAGGAAATTCAAGGTGGTCCTATATATCTTTAAGATGGTCATTTCCAGAATGAGATATCTAGAGAAAGAGATTCATGTTGTGGCTCTGTCAAGTCTCTTATCTTTTCTCTTGCAAAATAACAAATGTTGATAACCACTTTACTTCATGGAGTTGATGACTTGACTAATAATTTGACTCCCATTTTATAAGAAAGTGTGCACTGGTGAGAACTCGATCACTAGGGCCCTGTTTGATTATTATTGGAGGTGGATTCATTTTCTCTTTTTATTTTCTAAACTCTTTTAATTTTTTTCTCAAATCTTGTACTCATTTTCTCTACCCAACCCATTTCATGTTTGGCATTATTTTCTAGTCTAGTTTTTGCTTTTTCTTTTCACTTTATATATTTCAATTAAAAATTTATCACAATTGAGAGAGTGTGTTATTTTATGGGACAAATCAATGTTAGAGGGACTCACAGATTTGGTTTTTTACGAAAATGTCACTATATTCAATTTCAAGAAAATGAAAACACCAAAAGTTGTATTTAGTTTTTGTATTCAAATCCTATATTTTTTTATACTAAAATTGAAAACTGAATATAAATATAAAGTCAAACAAGTTTTTTGGTGGTGGGTCCCACAAAAAACTGAAAATGAATATAGAATACACCCGTTTTTTGCTCAAACCAAACTAGCCCTAGATTTGGGTATTTTTGTCATTTTTACTTTTTTTTTTCCTTCTTTCTTTCCATGAGAAGTTAAATTATTGAAATAAAGGAAAAAGCACACAGGTTAAATAGAGTCATTACAACAAAACACTGGAGCTAGACTACCAACTACAACAGACTATTCGACTAAAACAAATTGAACTTCCAACTACAAACAACTAAACATAAGAAAGATAACTGGAGATAATTTATTTGTCGTTTTAACTTTTAACTTACTTCCCAACGTTTAATTTGCTTTGTTCGTTAATTTTTGTTAGATAATATGCTTGGCAAATATTAATTCAAATTCAATTTACAATATGCAATCCTTTGTTAGTGTTTCTGAATTTCAATGATTTCATGCGAATTCAAATTTTTGAATCCAATAGTTGTAGAGTGGATTCATTAAAATTTACTATAAAAAAAAAAAAAAAAAAAAAACTTGAATATTTCAGCATTAAAAGAAAAAAAATAATAAATAACTTGTAAGCACATGAAATTTTACAATTTCTTTTACTGACAAAATGAACGCAAAAAGTTACTAATAAGAGATAAAGTGAGAATTAATAATAATGTTAAAATGAGAGTAATAAAGTTAAAGAGTCTAATCATGATGAGAGATAGAGAGAGTAGCGGATGATAAGCCGAGTCATCGAGGAGAGTAAAGCTTTAGTGATTGCAAAGCTTAGGAAAACTCACTACCACAATATCTCTCTCTTGGTATCAATTTTTTTTAGGAAAAAAAAAAATGAAATTATAGATTATTTAAATACAATGGGTTTAATGGATTATTAATTTCAATGATTTTTTCAATTTTTATTTTTCAATGAGTTTTATTGAATATTTTGTTCATTTATTCTGTTTAGTCTAATTTTGTTGTTGTTGTTTGAACTATTTTTATTATTATTTGGACTAATTTTTAGAGTTATGTCTAGGTGCATTATCAATATATTGATAGTGTTGACTTGGGTGGAGCAGCCACTACCGTCAATAAAGACCTCAGAGTCAACACTTGGTACCCTCGCACAGGCAATACCACTTTCAACTTTGATAATGTTTGTAATTATCATTCATCATTACACACTTGAAGTCTGGTTTTCAACATCAAGAAGGGGCCTAACTCATCAAAGAGGACTAACCTCATGAAAGCTCTGTGGCTGTGGGCGTAAGATGTTTCTTTTTCTTTTTCTTTTTTCTGTTTTCTTTTTTCCTTTTTCTAATTCTATTTCATAATTCCTTGTGTTCGAAATTAGTAATTGTATGGATGAGAAAGAAATCAAAGAATTTTGGAAGTTATAACAAGGAAGTCAATACCGTACCGGAAGCTGTACCGGTTTGGCCATCGGTACGATATATTTCGAGTACCGATCAATACCGGTGTACCGTTTCGGATTTACCACTATTTTATATATTTAATATACATACACACACAAAATCTCTATTTACCATAAAACATTACCTCCTATTTACAATAAAACATTACTTCAATTGTTCATTGCATACAAAGGAAAAAAAAACAATATAAAAAACAAAAAACTTAATTGTTCATTGCATATAAACTATATATATATATATATTATTTACATTTTTTTAGAAACATATTATTTACATGTTTATATTATATAAATTTAATTGTTTGAAAAAAGCCAATACAATATGTTATTCATCTTTATAGGTGAGTTTATACCTAAACCAAAACCCAATATGCTTTAATTTATCGGTCAAAAAGGAAAGAAAAAACAACCAACAGACAAGACAAAAATTTGAATAAGAGATAGTAATGAGATATGAGATACTATTAGAAAAAACTATTCAATGGGCGGAAGTTGTTGGCACAAAAATATTATAATATTAGAAAAGCTTGTGGGTGGTAATGGTAAACCCAAAAATAAAAATTTAAAAAGCTACCTGCTGTTGTAACTCACAAAAACTGAGGGACAAAAAATAAAAAAGCCAACCTGTCATCACTCATCACAGCTTCCAATGTTTATCAAGTTTTTCAATTTTTCTGTTCACACGTTACCGCTGGAATACTTATTACTTCCCGCTTCACATTTATTTCAGATCTCAAAAACGCATGCTCTTTCTCTGTGTTCAAGACTTCAAGTTCAAGCTTTTAGTTCCAGCCTCTCTTTCTCTATCTATTACTCTAAGCTTTAAGCCCCATTTCGCAACGTCAACAAATCGATGGTGCCACCATTCACCTTCAATCAGCAATATCGTCCCAGTGTTAGGCTGAAAAAATCAATGGCATAAAGGGCATAGAGCTGGAAAGAGCCCATCCAATGTGAGGAGGAGAAAACCAGTGGATCAGATGGTGTGTTTGGGTCAAGTTCAGTACTGGCCGGTATCCATTAACCGGCTGGAATCCGATATTTACCCCGGTACGGCTGAAACGATCCCGGTATAATCGGTATTTAATCCGGAACGAAATCACTATGTTTTTGTACTGGCCGACCTACCGGAACAGAAAATACCAGTGGTACCAGCTGGTACGGTACGAAATCGTCTTCCTTGAGTTATAATAGTCATAACTATTTCTTCAATAAAATATATATATATATAGTTATAATAACTATGGATAAAATATGGGGCTTGAAGTTAGATCTATTTAGAAGTTTTAATTTCGTTGGACTACTTTATCCCTTATCTTTTTTAATTTTTTCTAATTTGTCTTTTAACTATTTGTCAAAATATTATTTTGTCCTTAAATATATATGTAAGAACTAATTAAAGAGCAAAATAAAATAAAATAAAATGCAATAATGTTTCCGTTTGTCTCTGGGATGCAAAGCTGATAACAAAATCCTTTCATTTCCTCAAATCTAAACAAGTTTGAACTTCTTACCATGAAGTTAGATTTAGAGAGAGCATATTTTGAAATTTGATAATGTCTTGTACATGTAGTGGAAGGGTGTCAATGACCAATTCAACTGTCCTACAAGGGGCCTTCGTTAGTATAATATTCTATCTCCTTCTCTCATTTCTATGATGAGATATTTTGATGATTGCAATAATTAAGATTGATACGTAAAAATAAACACTTTAACCTGTCAGCTTTTCATGTGCGAAAGATCCTGTAGTCTAAGCTGACGGGGTTAGGCAACCGGAAGAAGCTGAAGGTTTTAAGGCTGACAGACAGTAATTCAGAAGCTCTTGGGCATTCCATAGAACAAAGCATGGAATTGACGCCGACGTGGCTGAAGGGGATAAGGAAAGCTGACGGCCCTGAGGCCGACGGTTCTACATAAAACCATGACTTGGTCATCACGTATTAGTAATAAGGAAATTACTTGTATTCCATGCTCAGTGTTAGAGTTCTATAAGGAAAGGATTCCGCAATCTCCGCTCATAAAGACTCCTATAAGGAAAGGACTTCTACTCCAAGGCAAAGAGGTCAACCTTCTACTACTATAAAAGTCCCAATGCCTTCACAAATCGAGGTACGCATAATTAACTCCTCTCTAGCTCTCTAGATTTGAAAAAGTTCTAACTTGACCTTTAGAGGGTATTTGGTTGGCATCACACCGGTGCTCTTCGTTAGGTCTTTTCCTTTTTTGTTATGCAGGTGTTGTTTAGAGTGTGCAAGTACCGTGTGGCTTACTAGTGATTTTTTCGGCATCATCAGTTGGCGCCATCTGTGGGAAAAGAAAAACCGAGTTTTGGTTTGTAAGCCATAGCTAACGCTTCCCGGACAAAAAGAGTTGCATGGTGCAAACTCGCTCGATGGCAACAACGAAAAATGTTCAGGGAGACGAAACCCGCACAATTGCCCTTGAGAGGCAGGTTCAGACCTTGGCCACCGCCGTAAAGTGCCTTACTAGGCAAAACCTCGATCTGGAGGAACAGTTGCACCAGAAAAATGTAGGTCACGGCACTCAGGAGCAGGACCAAGAGGGAACTAGTGCTGAGAGAAGAGAATGAGAAGGGCCAGAAGGCAGCAACGCTCCAAGTAGACAGGAGCGACAGAACTTGAGCATGCCCTCCCTCACAGACGCGACTCAACCACACATTGCCACAGAGATAGGCAATAAAGGAGCAGATGGAGATCATGATGAACGCCCTCAAAGGAAGGGTATCTAGCAACCACGACGATCTGGTAAATCGTACCGACTCACCATTCACTATAGCCGTCAATTCCTTCCCCCTACCACATAAGTTTCGCATGCCCTATATAGAGAGTTACGACGGAGTGAAAGACCCTCTGGATCATCTAGAGACCTTCAAGACTTTAATGCATCTTCAAGGCATCGTGGACAAAATCATGTGTAGGGCCTTCCTTACAACATTGAAAGGCCCCGCGAAGGTATGGTTCAACTGGATGACGCCGAATTCCATCAGCACTTTCAGGGAGCTAAGCGCTCAGTTCACTACACACTTTATCGGGGGACACAGGTATAAAAAGTCCACAGCGTGCTTGATGAGTATTAGGCAGCGGGAGGACGAGACACTGAGGTCCTAAATAACGTGCTTCAATAAAGAAGAGCTCTCGATCGATGAAGCCAACAACAAGATTTTAGTTACGACCTTCACAAATGGGCTGCGGAAGGGAAAATTTTTGTTCTCCCTATACAAAAACGACCCAAAGACCATGTCGGAAGTACTCTACAGGGCCACCAAGTACATGAATACTGAAGACGCGCTGCAGGCTCGGGAGGAAAAGCTAAGGAAAAGGGAGAGACAGGAAGACACACGACAGGATTAAGGGCGAAAGAAGCCCAGAACAAGAGATAGAAGGGATGAAAGGCGGCCTAAACCCCCAGGGGGAAGATTCACAAGCTTCACCCCGTTAACTACCCTGATAGACCAAGTCCTGATACAAATCAAGGACGAAGGAACCCTTACTTTTCCCGAAAAACTGAAAGGGGATCCTAGCAAGCGCTCCAAAGACAAGTATTGCCGCTTTCACCGCGACCACGGTCATGACACGGCAGATTGTTATGACTTAAAGCAACAAATAGAGGCCCTCATAAGACAAGGGAAATTGCAAAAGTTTGTGAGCAAAGAAAGAACCGACCTATAGCCTCAAGAACAGCCCCCCTGATGAGACAATGACCGTCAGAGGCCTCCTATCGGTGACATAAGGATGATTATAGGAGGAACGACTACCGGGTCATCCAAAAAGGCTAGGAAGACATACCTCAGGATGGTCCAGAACGTCCAACTGACGGGTTCAATACCGAAAATAGCACGAAGAGAAGGCCCTACCATCGGGTTCTCAGAAGAGGATGTGCGACATCTTCACCATCCACACGACCATGCGCTCATTGTCAACCTAAGAGTAGGGGACTACAACTTGCACCGGGTACTGGTCAACAATGGGAGCTCGACAGACATCCTGTACTACCCAGTATTCTAGCAGATGAGAATTGACAGAGAACGATTGATCCCGACGGACTCCCCATTCGTCGGTTTTGGAGGAACAAGAGTGTTTCCCCTAGGCGCGATGACGTTGTCTGTAACAGCAGGCGATTATCCCCAACAGATCACGAAGGATGTAACGTTCCTTGTGGTCGACTGTTCGTCAGCCTACAATGCTATCTTAGGGCGACCCACCCTCAATTCATGGAAGGCAACAACCTTAACTTATCATTTAATGATTAAATTCGCTATCGAATACGGGGTGGGAGAGCTACGCGAAAATCAGATAGCCGCACAAGAATGCTACGTGGCTATGATGGAAATGGACGAGCACCTCCAAACCATGAGCATAGAAGAGCATCGGAGCATAAAGAAGCTCGTTGAAAACCTTGAAGAAATACCCCTTGATGACTCCAGGCCTGACTGAACAACAAAGATCGAAACCATCGCAAGTCCCATGATCCGACAAACCCTTACGACCTTCCTCAAAGTGAATCGGGACGTGTTCGCCTAGAGTCATGAAGACATGCCAGGTATAGACCCTTCAGTCATGGTGCATAGGCTGAATGTGTCGCCTTCCTCTCCACCCGTCTGGCAGAAGAAGCGGGTGTTTGCCCCAGAACGAGATCAGGCCATAGCCGAGGAAGTCCGTAAGTTAGAGGAAGCGAACTTTATTAAGGAAGTCTACTACCCCAACTGGCTGGCGAATGTAGTAATGGTAAAGAAAGCTAGCGGGAAGTGGAGGATGTGCGTAGACTTCACCGACCTAAACAAAGCGTGCCCCAAAGACAGCTATCCCCTCTTGAGGGTCGACACCCTAGTAGACTCTACTGCTCAACACCAGCTGCTAAGTTTCATGGATGCTTTCTCCGGTTACAACCAAATCAGGATGCATGAAGCTGACCAAGAGAAAACTTCGTTCGTAACCAGCCAAGGTCTCTTCTGTTACAAGGTAATGCCATTTGGTTTAAAAAATGCGGGCGCAACATATCAAAGGCTTATGAACAAGATGTTCTCACAGCAGATAAGGAGAAATGTCCAAGTCTACGTAGATGACATGCTAGTAAAAAGTCGAAGGGAGGAAGATCACTTGGAAGACCTCAGGGAGACATTTGACACTCTTCGATCTTACAACATGAAGCTTAATCTAGGAAAATGCGCCTTCGGAGTGACGACAGGAAAATTCTTGGGGTTCATGGTATCATAGAGGGGCATCAAGGCTAACCCAGACAAAATCCAGGCTATAATGGAAATGGCACCACCAAGGAATGTGAAGGAGGTGCAAAGCCTCAATGGCAAGATAGCAGCCCTGAATAGGTTCGTCTAAAGGGCAACGGACAAATGCCTACCCTTCTTTCGCACATTAAAGAGATCTTTCGAGTGGACTGCTGAGTGCCAGCAAGCATTCGAGGAACTGAAAACTTATCTCTCTTCCCCACCATTGCTGAGTCCCTCGTAGCTAGGTGAAGAACTTTTTCTTTATCTTGCCGTCTCCCTAGCAACCATTAGCTCCGCCCTGATCAGAGAAGAAGAGAAAGTGCAGAGGCCTGTGTATTACACCAGCCGGGCGCTTCACGGGGCCGAAGAAAGATATTTGCTGATGGAGAAACTCGCCTTCGCATTAGTTACGACAGCACGCAAACTCAAGCCATATTTTCAGGCGCACACAGTGGTCGTCCTGACCGACAAGCCTTTGCGACGAGCAATGAGCAACCCTGAAGCTGCCGGAAGATTGACACTATGGGCCATAGAATTGAGCAAGTTTGAAGTCCAATACCGCCCACGGACCACCATTAAAGGACAGGTCATCGCTGATTCCATAGCTGAATTCATAAATGGCGAGGACGGCGTGGTAGAAGAATCTCCTCGATAGAGCATACATGTAGACGGATCCTCCAACAGGCAGGCTGGGGGAGCTGGCATCGTACTACGGTCGCCCGAAGGAGACACGGTCGAATGTATGGTCCACCTTGTGTTCCCCACCACTAACAATGAGGCAGAGTACGAAGCTTTAATAGCAGGGCTTGATCTCGACAGGGCTACAGGAGCCAAGAACGTGATCGTTTACTGCGACTATCAAATCGTGACCAACCAGATGAACGGGGATTACGAGTGTAAAGGCGCAAGAATGAAGAAGTATCTGGACCAAGCAAAGAAGAGGGTAAACGAGCTGAAGGCCGAAATTGTACAGATCCTTCGGGGAGAAAACGAGCAAGCTGACCGCCTAGCCAAAGTCGCTTCAGCAGAACATATGGCCACCCTTGGTAATGCACTTTCCTTCATCCAACTCTCTCCACTTATAAATTCTGTTGATGTACAGGAGCTTGGTTCCAAAAACGATTGGACCATGCCGTTAGTCTCTTATTTGAAGAACGGCGTATTGCCAGATAGAAAGGAAGCTGCAAAAAAGCTGAAGGTCCAAGCGACAAGGTTCGTTCTAATAAAGGACGATTTGTACAAAAGAGGCTTCTCCCGCCCCTACCTAAGATGCTTAGGTCCAGAAGAAGCAGATTACGTTATGAGAGAAGTACATGAGGAAATCTGTGGAAACCACTCAGGGTCGAAATCATTAGTGCACAAGCTAGTGCGAACGGGGTACTTCTAGCCAACCATGCAGAAGGATGCCGAGGCTTATGTAAAAGCCTGCGACAAATGCCAAAGGTTCAGCAATGTCATAAGACAGCCGCCCGAAGAACTTACCCCAATGGCAGCACCGTGGCCGTTTGCTCAATGGGGATTAGACATCATGGGGCCATTCCCTACGACAATACGACAGCTGAAGTTTCTGGTAATAGGCATCGACTATTTTACAAAGTGGGTGGAAGCTGAAGCCTTGGCCACCATTATAGAGAGGAATGTACGAAGTTTCGTCTGGCGATGTATCATATGCAGATTTGGCATCCCGAGAGTCTTAGTCTTGGACAACGGGAAGCAATTTGACAACGACTCCTTCCGAGACTTCTGCTCGCGATTGGGGATATGAAACCACTACTCCTCCCCTGCCCACCCTCAAGCCAACGGACAGGTCGAAGTCACGAACCGATCCTTGTTAAAGATCATCAAGACTCGGCTCGAGGGGGCAAAGGGCATATGAGCAGAAGAGTTACTAAGCATACTTTGGGCCTACAGGACTACAGCAAGGACACCAATAGGAGAAACGCCATTCCGATTAACATATGGAATCGAAGCAGTCATCCCAGTCGAAGTCAGTCTCACAAGCTACAGGGTGCACAACCATGACGAGTAGAAGAACGACGAGGCCATACGTCTACAGCTCGATTTAATGGACAAAGTCAGGGCAGCAGCAGAGCAAAGGCTCGCGTGGTATTAGGACCGCATGGCCAAGCACTACAACTCCCGGGTTAGACACAGAGACTTCCAGATTGGAGACCTCATTTTGAGAAAAGTCATGGGCACAGCAAGAGACCCAACCCAAGGAAAGCTCGACCCGAACTGGGAAGGACCTTACCGAGTCACGGCGTGGCAGAGGAAAGGCACCTACCATCTGGAGACGCTAGATGGATAGAAGTTGCCGCATCCTTGGAATGCCGAACGCCTTCGAAGATACTACCAGTAGAGACGGTGACGTAAAGAACAACACCCCCCTTTTTTATTCATAGCCTACTCCTCAGATTTATTAGTTATGTTTTTGTTACAATAAGCCCAAAGAACAGGTTTTTTACTTTGGTTTTTGTTACAATAAGCCCAAATGGGCAGGTTTTGTTTTTAGACTACTTTTTATATAGATGCATGGCAATAAGAGGAGTTTATTTAGAACTACTATTTCTACTTTCAAATTCGCATTCACAAAAAGTGGATCCACAAGAAAATTGGCCAAAGTCCACAAGACGGACAAAGCCATACAGCTGACGGTCTAACAAAAGACATATAAAGCTAACGGTCTAATAAAAGACCTAAAGCTAAAACTCGGCTATAAAGCTGACGGTCTAATAAAAGACCTAAGATAAAACTCAGCTAAAATGTTAATGGTCTAAAAGACTGAAATTGACTAAGTCCACGAGATGGACAAAGCCGTACAACTGACGGCCTAATGAACGACCTAAGCTACAAACTGACAGTCTAAAAGACTGAAATTGACCAAAGCCTATTAGTTGATGGTCTTACCCTCATCCCGAAAAAGGAAATAAAATTATCAAGTCCATAAGGTGGACGACCTTAACCCAAGGGAATATGTTGTTAAAACTCCTAGGAACAACAGATTAAAAAGTATGGGAAAAAGACAAGTGGACAAATCTCGCTTAATAAAATAAACTTAAGTCCTTAAAAGTGACCGGCTCACCAAAACTACTGTCTATTCAAAAAATAAAAACTAACGACTTAATTAAACCAATGGTTCCACTTTGGCTGATGGCGTTGCTAAATCAAGACGGCGTTGCTAACATAACCTATAAATAGGTTAACGAGTTCAACCTACGACTGAGAGATGGCCATAGCAATAAAAAAGAGGCGCAAAATCAAAATAGCCATACATATATGATAAAAAAATGACGAGTATCATAAGCAGAAATAAACAAAGTACAAATAGAAGCCCCCAAGAACCAAGGGGGCACTCTTAAAGACATTGTTTACAGACGGAATAAAGTACATTTGTTACAAAGAGAAAATATATATAAAACTATTGCTGGAAAGAGAAGCGTCACTTAGAGCTTTATCTATTTCTTCTGAATAGGAGGGTCGTTTACATCCAAGATCTCTATAGAAGGGTTGGAAGAAGGTACTGCAAGGTTCACAGTAGGCTGAGCCAAAACAACCCCGTCACCACCACTAGAAGGAGCATCTCCGAGTCCGTCACCTTCAATATTGATGGCGTCGTTAGCAGGCGTCATTGGCACGGCATCATCCAAGGTGATTCCTGAAAGGTCCAACTCAGGGAAGGCTAACGCAACCTGCTTAAGGCAGTCATCAAACCCTGTTCCGTAGTAGGCGCCACAAGAATCAACAAAGGAATCTGACTCCTTGAACTTCTGGACCGCGTCAGCCCCAGCCTGCTCCACCTAATTACGAAGGACCGTCAGCTCTTGTCCCAATTTCTCCTTCTGACTGACGGCCTCCTCCAACTTCTACCTCGTCCCTTTCAGATCAACGTTCAATAAACACATGGCCTCCTTATATTGAGCTTACTGATTTAGCATGTTCTTATTGTGTTTACTGACGCGTGCGACAACGCCTTCCTTGGCCACACACTGATCCTGGAGCGTCTTTACACGAACCAGGGCCTAGTAAAGGATACAACCGTCAGTCATTAAACAGGACGAAGAGAAAGAAAAAAAAACCAACTAGGGGAGACAGGTTACCCATGTGAGGTCAAAAAAAGCTGACGATCCCAATTCCTCCATCTCCAACAGCTCACAAGGATCAATGTCTGTCGACTTTATAAGCGATTCCACCATTTCGACAGCAAAGTCCTTGTGCGTCAAAAGGCAATGGGGCCCCTCCAGGACGGGACCAGAAGAAGTCATCACCCCCTTCCCTACCCCATGGCCTGAGGCAGGAGTTGACTTCTCTCGGGGCTCTTTCTCCGGCGTGACGGCCATCTTTTTTAACAGACAGCTGTCATTCCCATCAGTTTTTTTTTTTTTTTTTGCCGTGCCTTTGGTGACGGTCTTAGGAGCTGACGAAGATGCCAACTCCCCCTTCGACTTTTGCTCCTCCTTTTGGTGAGCCGTGGCAGCCCTAATTCGTTGTTTGGCTGACTCCATTTCTGCGAAGGTACCAGATAAGTATGGTAAAAAACTAACGGCAAAAAGTAAAGTGACGGAATTATACGAACAAATTACTCACGACGATAGGAAAACTCTTCCAACTTGAGAGCTTCAGGCGTCAGTTCTGGCCCCCCACAGTAGGCATGAAGAGTGTCAAGTGTAATCAAGTCTCGACACAACCGCTCTTCCAATGGGATTTCTAGAACCCAACGGATGAAATCTCTTTGCTCGTCGGTTATAAGAGGGCGAGTGTTAGCTGAGGAAGAAAAAAAAGTAAACAATGTTAATGCAGGTAAGCAAATACAAATAATAAACTGACGGGTACAAAGGCTGACGGCTAGAACCTGAATCCCTGACATATCCCCAAGTATTATCAAAATAACCTCGAGGCATGGTCGCTCATTCTTCCTGATGGCATACCCAATCCGTCCCCTTAACAAAAAAGTATCTGCCCTTCTAATTTATATTTGAATCAGGCATCTTCGATACTAATCTTAACTCCTTCTCCCTGACGACGAAGTGGTATATCCCTTTAGAGGAAGTTAGGTGCTGGGGTCTATAACAGTAAAAGAATTCGTCAAGGGAAAGCTGATGGTGTCCTCCACTCAGACGACCCCATAAGACCTCAGTACCAATAAAGACTCTCCATGAGTTGGGGGTAATCTGACTAATGGATAAACCGAGGAAGTCAGCAAGCTGACGGTGCAAAGCCATCAGGGGTAACCTCAGCCCCGCAACAAACATAGCATCATACATACCTACGTCTGTGGTTCTCCCCGTGTAGCACTTTTCATCTTCTTGGGGGAGACAAATAGGAATATGATTTAGGATTTGAAAACGGACACACAACTCTTTAAAAACCTTATCACTCATTGTTGGTAAAAAATTATTGACGGCCCAATCCTCGGGAAGGATGAAAGGACGACTTTCTCCAAGACTTCCTGAGGTTCTTTCACAGGATTCCTCGTCACCCTCATCTCCGTCTCTATCCCTTTCTCCGTCCCCCTTAACTTCGCCCTCATCATCTATTACCTCCTCCTGACCTTCATCTCCATGACTCTCTATTTCCTCGTTAGGAGTTTGGGTGGATGTTTCCCTCTCTGACGAATAGGAAAAGCTCCCGGACTCAAACCCTGAACCAAATACCTTGTCGTAGCCCGCTCCATCGCAGACCGACGACTGACCACTCGACGCGTCACTTAATATCTGACTACCTACAAGTGACGAATTTATTCTAAGTACCTAAGATGACGGCCCCACTTTAGAGGAATCAATTGAAATAATGCACATAAAAAGTAAAGATAGAGAACTTACAAGTCTCTCAAAATAGTTGACAGTCGAAGAACGACGGCAGGAACGTAGTTGACGGTACGGAAAGGTTGACAGAATAAAGGTGACGGATCTTCTCTCTGGAATCAATAAAGATGAAAATAGTAAAAATGAGGGGGGGAAGCAGACTATATATGTGGGGGAGTGGCACGGAAGACGAAGCGATGCCCTCGTCCAGAAGCGGAGCCAATCAGGGTGTGCCACATGTCCGAAACATTAAATTAGTGGCTGTTCGAGGAGATAAGCATAAAATTATTCTCTCCTGACTAAAGTAAGTCTGTAACTCCATAACCCGTCAGTTTAAAATGACGGAGATATGGTGTAGGAGGCAACTGATACGTAAAAATAAACACTTTAACCCGTCAGCTTTTCATGTGCAAAAGAGCCTGTAGTCTAAACTGACGGGGTTAGGCAACCGGAAGAAGCTGAAGGTTTTAAGGCTGACGGACAATAATTCAGAAGCTCTTGGGCATTCCATAGAACGAAGCATGGAGCTGACGCCGACGTGGTCGAAGGGGATCAGGAAAGCTGACGGCCCTGAGGCCGACGGTTCTACATAAAACCATGACTTGGCCATCACGTATTAGTAATAAGGAAATTACTTGTATTCCACACTCAGTGTTAGAGTCCCATAAGGAAAGGATTCCGCAATCTCCGCTCATAAAGACTCTTATAAGGAAAGGACTTCTACTCCAAGGCAAAGATGTCAACTCTCTACTACTCTAAAAGCCCCAATGCCCTCACAAATCGAGGTAAGTATAATTAACTCCTCTCTAGCTCTCTAGAGTTGAAAAAGTTCTAATTTGACCTTTGGAGGGTATTTGGCCGGCACCACACCGGTGCTCTTCATTAGGTCTTCTCCTTTTTTGTTGTGCAGATGTTGTTTAGAGTGTATGGCTCACTGGTGATTTTTTCAGCATCATCAAAGATGATACTAGCTAGTATGTGATTACATAGCCCACATGACCCTCCATGATCATCTTTACAGCACCAATAATTCACCTTTTTTGTGGAAACAATTGCTCGAGATTGGTATTATTATGGACAAAGAGAAATAATTCATTCCAACAACTAGGTGGACTTATTAATTATTATGAAATATCTATAATATATGTAGAATTAAAAAAGTTTAACTTTTAGTTGACCTTTTAATCTTTTTTTAGATAAAATTTTGAGAGCCCACATGTTTTTAGAGACATCCATTGAATTATTTCCTATGAGATATTATTATATTTTCTTTACAACTCCTTTTCATTTATTTAATTTTAATTTTTTCTTAATGTAAACACGAACCTGCGGACTTGCCCCATATGCTAATCTAGTCCTACCCCGCTTTTCCTCCCCCCCAAAAAAAAAAGTCCTACCTGCTCTCACTTTTTTGGGAATGAAGAGACACATTATTATATTTATTAAAACTAGGAGACACTTGTTTCTAATAATAATAATAATAATAATAATAAACTAGGAATTTTATATTTTTATTAAACCCCCAATCCAAACCTGAGATAACTCGTTCAGAATATATTGGGAGTCCTACCCAAATTTTTCTACACTCTTGTTCCTCCCTTACCTCTAATGTTTATATCATTCCAAAAATCTACTATTTCTTACCATCTCTTTCTATATGACTGTTCCAATTTCAAAACTTCCTTGAGTGTTAATTTGTGATTCGATTTTAGTACTTACACATGAGATCACTATGAGAACTTAATGACTAAAAATTGAAATATAAGGTGATACTTAAGCATATTATAGATTTGGACCTAGAATTAGGCATGCCGTAGCATTTTCTATTTTTCCTTCTCTCTCTCTCTCTCTCTCAAAATCTACTTTTCCAATCTTTCTCTACTTTTTGACCTGTATTTCCTCATTTTTTTTTTCTTATTCTTCTTTAGTTACTCACCCGCATGACCTTTTCTCTCTCCTAAATTCTAACTTTTCTTCTCCACTTTTTATCTTTTTTGCTAGGCCCCAAAAAGAAGGGGGGAAATCCGGGCCATATTTGGTAAAGAAGAACCTAAAAGAAAAAGAGGGTCAAGAATGCTCCATTGAATAAGGAAAGGTAAAACATGTATCACTTGTGGCCACAATTATAGAATAATGTATTTTTTAAACATATTTTACAAAATAGGTTCTTTTCTTTTTCTTTTTTTCTTTTTTTTTTTTTTTTTTTTTTGATATCATAGCATAAACATAAGACAAAGTTAAGTTACATTGGGAGAGATCCAACAGTAGTGGATCGGAGCTTGAACAGCTAAAGAGGCAACATCTAACACATTACACAGGATAAGTTTTGGAACAAAAAGAGTGTAAAAGGATAAATCCTGTTGAGTGAGGTAATGCAGGTCTGTCATCATAGAAGCCTCCTGCCATCTTGGTTGACTAACACCATCACAAACCTAGGTGATTCTTTTGCAATTGGTAAGGAACAAAACTTGTCTAAAACCAAAATCTCTGGCCTTTATAGCTGCTTCCACAATTGCATCTTAAAAGTTTTTGTTTTTGTTTTTGTTTTTGTTTTTTTTTTTTTTTTTTTTTTTTTTTTTTTGCAATTTTTTTACAAATAAATTAACTTTTAACTTTTTAAAAAATTATGTTAGTTTTTAGCTTTTTGTCACACATTAAGTATAAAAGTTACAAAAAATTATATATATATATATATATTATATAAATACTATGCAAATAAGCTATTGAAAACTACAAAATTCTCAAACAAACATTTATTTGAAAAGTTGCATTTTAGGCCACATTTGCTAAGGTGGTTTGGAATTTTTTTTAGTTAAAGTATTGTCTTCATCTATGAACTTTACTTAAGGTTTGATTTTCATCTCAAACTCTAATACTCTGTTTGGTTGAGAAGATTTGGAAGGTGATGGAAAAAGGGAGAGAGAAAATCACTTTTTGTATTATTTTGTTTGGAGAGAAAAGGAGAGTGAAACTAATGGGGCCCAAGTATTTTATTCTCAAGTCTGCCAAAATACATTATCCCCAAATTAGGGAGAAATGTGGAGAGAAAATGAGAACACAAAAATGAGTAGCATTTTGAACATAACTATCCCTGTGTAACATCGATTTTTTTTTTCTTCTTTTATTGTTAGTCTTTTAGACTGTATTTTGCAACAAGTCAGTCCTAAATAGGTAAACCCTCTGAAATCCTATTCATTCGTTTGGATTGAGGAGGAGGGATGGAAGTAGAGTAGAATTGGCCCAAAATTTTTCTATTTTCTGCCAAATTTACTCTACTTCCATCCACTTCCCCTCCCCTCTTCTCTTAATCCAAACAGGCCTTAAACAACAGCAAAGGCTTATTGCTTAAAAAAAATAAAAAATAAAAAAAATTCTCCCTAGAATCAAATTGATTTTACCAATTTTATTCCTTAGCCACTATCGCTTAAAATTTCAATAACCCTTGCAATAGATTTTGACGTTATTCAGATAAAAAAATTCCCTGAGATCTTCTAATCTTTAAAGACTAGCAAGTCCAATCTGACCAAAAAAAGTGTGTAAATACATTATAGCAACTCTGAGCAAAAAAAATCCACATTCAATTGATCTCGCGAGGCCATGGCAGCAAGTCAAGCAGTGACATTTGCAAAGGAACTGCGTGTGTGAGGGTCCATGTGGGGTAGTTTGGAAATTGAATTAGGAATATTGACAATAAGACCCAAAGTTCAGAGTCTCTCTAACCCTTTTCCTGGGTAATTGAATTAGGTGCAGTGTAGAGCTACTTTTTCTTCTTATTTCTTTAACTTTAACTTGTCTATCATATAAGCCATGTTATTAATGGTATTTTTATTTTTATTTTTATTTTTGCTGGGTTTCTTTTTTAATTTGACTAGCCTATAATCCTCCCATGTGATGTAAGAGACTTTAAGTGACATTTGCAAAGGAACTCCGCGTGTAAGGGTCCATGTGGGGTAGTTTGGAAATTGGATTTGGAATATTGACAATAAGACCCAAAGTTCAGAGTCCCTTTAACGGTATTTTTCTTTTTCTTTTTCTTTTTGCTGGGTTTCCTTTTTAATTTGACTAACCTGTAATCCTCCCGTGGATGCAAGAGACTTTAAGTGACATTTGCCAAGGAACTCCGCGTGTAAGGGTCCATGTGGGGTAGTTTGGAAATTGGGCTTAGAATATTTTTATTACAACCCAAACTTCACGAGTCTCTTTAACCCTTTCCCTGGGTAATTGGATTTGGTACAAAGCTACTTTTCCTTCTTCTTCTTCTTATTTCTTTTACTTTTAACTTGACTATCATGTAAGCCGTGTTATTGACATTATTTTTATTTTTGTTTTGTTTATGTTTCTTTTTTAATTTTGACTAGCTTGTAATCCTCCCATGTGATGCAAGAGACTTTAAGTGCCAAAGGTCTCTAAGAGATTAAATTTACGGTCATATTAACATGTGCCCTTAGAGTAATTGTTAGTAAATCATTTTAGAAAAGTTTTTATAACACTTTTATGAGAAATTAAAAAAAACTATCAAAAAGTTAAAATTTTTTTTTTCTTTTCTTATAAAAACTTTATTAAAATGGTTCATTAACAAATGCCCTTATTTCTAACCCTTTCTCTAGGTAATTGGATTTGGTAGAGCTACATTTTCTTATTCTTCTTATTTCTTTTACTTTTAACTTGACTATCATGTAAGCCTATTATTAACGATATTTTTGTTTTTGTTTTTATTGGGTTTCTTTTTTAATTTTGACTATCCTGTAATCCTACCATGTGATCCAAGAGACTTTCAAGTGCCAAAGATCTCTAGAGATTAAATTTACAGTTCATGTTAACAAGTACCCTTAAAGCAATTGTTAATAAACCATTTTAAAAAAATTTTTACAACACTTTTATGGAAAATTAAAGAAGCTGTCAAAAAATTAATTATTTTTTTCTTTTCTTATAAAAACTTTATTAAAATAGTTCATTAACAAATGCGCTTATTTCTAACCCTTCCTTTGGGTAATTGGATTTGGTTCAAAGCTACTTTTTCTTATTCTTCTTATTTCTTTTACTTTTAACTTGACTATCTATAAGACATGTTATTAATGGTATTTTTACCTTTGTTTTTATTGGGTTTCTTTTTTAATTTTGACTAGCCTGTAATCCTCCCATGTGATCCAAGAGAATTTCAAGTGCCAAAGGTCTCTAAGAGATTAAATTTACGGGATATGTTAAGGAGTGCCCTTAGAGCAATTGTTAGTAAACCATTTTAGAAAAGTTTTTACAACAATTTTATGAAAACAGTAATGCTATAGACACAAACTATTTTACAACATTTTTACAAACTGCTAATGTGACTTTAGTAATTTTCAAATAGTTATTAGTAAACAAAAATGTGATGTTAGTGGTGGACCCATATTAGAACTAATAATAATTTTTCACATCAATATTTTGTAAAAATGTTATAAAATAGTTTGTGGCTGTATAATTACTATTTATGAGAAATAGAAGAAGCTGTCAAAATATTAATTTTTTTTTCTTATAAAAACTTTCTTAAAATGGTTCATTAAGAAATACTCTTAGAACATCCGTTAACATTTTTCTAAATTTATATTCCATTTTAAATCATATAATATTGCTAATCTATATATATATATATATATATAACCGAAACTTTTGAAGCTCCTACAATTTTCCACGTTAGCACAATATTTAAAAAAAAAAACAAAAAAATTTTGTAAAACCAAAAAAAAAAATAAAAGAAATAAACGCAAAAAAAAAAAAAATCTTTTCCAAAACCCGATAAATGCAAAACCAGCCTTCTTTCTCCAAAACGCAAACCCAAGCTCTGCCTTCCTCTTTCTTCTCTATTTCTCTACCCTCTCCTTCCCCAAAACCCAACACTGAAAATCAATCTCGCCAAGAAGCCATCCCCACACTGTCAAGTCTGAAATAGAAAGAAGGCATCACCGATCTTTCCAGGTGCTACTCACACGACTATTGCCCCAAAAGTGGTGTGAATACAATTCTGGTTTCTTTCTTGGCAGGGTAAGACTTATTCGCCAAAATGATTAAGGTGGAACTGTCGTTGATTAAGCATAGAAGACCCCTTTGGTTAAGACTCAAAGAAACATAAGGGCCAACAAAAGTATACACGGCCTTTTTGCTTTTTGTTTCTACCCACAAGGCCGCAAAGGCTTTGCTATTGGAATATGGCTGCATACTCAACCAAATAACACTATTATCTAAACTGCAAAACCAGATAACCCTCCTGTCTCCTCAAATGCTACATTGAATTTAACAAGCGATGGTCTGCTGCTCCTTCTCACAAAGCAAGGTGAAGAAAATTTCACAGCCAACTTTCTAGAACCTGCAGATTCAGCCCATTCTACTCCGGCTGAATTTATTCAGCCCATTGTATATTTCAATTATGTTGGTCGACGGCAAAGGTAACCAAAATTGGTTAGGAATTCATAACCTTATATTATATTTTGATTAGGAATCCATAACCCTAACCAAATTTGATTAGGAATCCATAACCCTATATTATATTATAAATAATATATTTTTAGGGATTAGTTGTTACAATGCAACTCACGGCTAAAAATTTGTATTTTTCATTCCCCTTTTCTGAAATTATTTTGCTCGCTTTATAATTCTGCTTTTATATTCAGTTTTTTAGTTTTTTTTTTTATGATTAATATGTTAGATATTGGATTTGGAAAAATTATATCTCCATGTTATGACCATGATGCACCTAGCTGGCTAAGCTATTTCATTTTAGCTGACCACTGGACAGTGCAGAATAAATTCATATTTCTCATGCCTGCTTCAATTCTTATGGTCCATGAATGCAATAATTGTTATGATTCATATTGAAAGCTCGAAAATGTGTCGAAAACACACGAGCGCTTTAGACCCCCAAATTAAAATTACAGTTTGGTTGATTTTACACTAACTTAATGATAAGTGCGGAATAGTGTAAACACAAGCGTATAGGCAAAACAACTACTCTAATCCATATTTAAAGCAACACAGCAGTAAAAATGAAATGAACAAGAGTAGGGAAGAAGGATGCAAACACAGATAACACCGAGACGTGTTATCGAAGAGGAAATCGAAGAACTCGGCGAAAAACCTCTCCCCCGCCCTCCAAGCAGAAATTGATCCACTAGACAATCAGTTAGGATACATGGGTTATCAAAAGACCCTCCAAGCCTAGTCTACACGATGTACCTAAGCCCTCCAAGCTCCTACTCCAACAAGTCTTCTTGGAACCGTGTCTTGTCTTAGTTCTCCAGATCCCGCAACAAGCTCCATGTTGCATCTGCTATTCTAAGCTTCTTCCAATGCTTCCCAGCAGCACCAAAACGTCACTCAACACTCTCAAAGGTGTGGTAAGTGTTTGGGCTATCAACCTCTCAAAGATATGGAGAATGGAAAGGGAAAGGTTGAGGAGATACCACAAGAAATTGTATAGAGAAAGGTGGGGATGACAATCTTTAATTCTCAATGTGTTTGGCTAGGGTTTTCTCTCTGAAGCATTCCTCAACATTTGTGGGTAATGATGGTATATATAGGATAGGTGCAAAATGTGTGAGTCAGTCAGTACAGGCTGGCAGAACAGCTTGTCTTGCGGGTGTCTCGCGAGAAGGCCTTACCCGCGAGATACTCGCGATAGATAGCTTGTCTCCACCTGACCTGACCCTTCGCATTCTAGCACGTGCAGGGCACATGCTTCACTTCGCGGGAAGCTAGGTCGCGACATACCCGCGAGAATCCTTCAGCCTCCAAATGCTTGAGTCTTCACACACACTCTCTATCACACAACCCTTACAATAAATCCCACAACAAATACAGGGTATAAACAATTGATAATAATTACAATCAAATTTGGCACGAAATAAAAGCCAACAAAATACATAGTTGTAAATTACAACTTTACAATCTCCCCCTTTGGCTATTCTGTGACAAAACCCTAAAACAGACTCTAGACTTAAACGTGAGTTTGGGAACAAAGGCAAAACTCACTCACACCTAATTCTAGATTCTGAAATGCTCTTGAAACATATGAACAAGTAACTCCTGAAACACAACAACACAATAACATCATTGTATGCAGAAAACTTGAAAAGCATATGGAGTAATAAAAGCATGATCAAGCAAAATGAAATAGAAACACTAGGTCATGGCAAGACCAAACAAGTAATCACTATACACAAGCAATTACTATGCTCATTCACACAAGGAATGAACATCCGAATATGCAAGATGATAAGCTTATTTGAAGAGTATCATTTGCAACTCCAACACTCAACCAATGTGAAATACACGAAGTATTTGCATCTAGGAACAATCCTACTAGGGCACAAGAGTGTTCATCACTCAATCAATGCATAGAACGTATATGCATCTAGGAACAATCCTACAAGGGCACAAGAGTGACAGTACAAACACAAACAAAATGCATAGCATTAAGTTAGAAGTACTGATTTAGCAAAGCACAGAGGCTGCACAAACAAGGTACTGCATATGCATGGCACAAACCATAAAAGCCTACAAACTGTGCATACAAATCAAATACCCTCAAGCTTACATAAGCAACATGGGTACAAACAAAAGCCACAAAGCATAGAGAATAAACATGAAGTACTGAAATTATACTGAAATTAATAACATAAGTGTTAAAAACTTTAAACCTAAAACAGTAAGACAGTAAACATAAACCAGTTATAAAACTAATAAGAAACTGAACAAAAACCGTTTGAAAAACCAATAACCAATGTTACTAAGGTTCTAAACTATGCTCCCCCTAACGCTGTGCAAGCTTTGATCCAGCTCCCCCTCAAAATTGTCTCCCCCTTTTTGACTGGAATGGCCAAAGGGCTAGAACTCTTCGGACTTTGAATCCGAACCTTGCTCCATAGATAAGTCTTGTATTTGGGAAGAGAGTGCGGTGATCTGTCCTTGAAGGTATGCAAACTGATCCGCAGTGTGCTATACATGAGAATCCAGCACTGTAGACATCTGATCCATTTTAGCCAGCAAGAGATCAAGTTTGCTCAAGCCTTGTGGTTGAGCAAAAGAAGAAGGCTGTGCAGATGGCTTTGGAGTTGAGATGAACCTATCAATCTCCTCCTCTGTATCCCCACCCTTATCTTGTACAACCCGAGGCTGTGGGATAGTATGCACACCAGTCTTGGAGCCCTTGATGTGTGGAGTGCTCCGAGTCAGTGTATGACCACCAATGGGGTAGTCTCTCTGAACAACTGTAAGGCCACTGGGTAGCTTGATTTTTGCCTTGGCAATCAATCCCATGATCAAGGAGGGGAATGGCATCACAGTCCGGGAATTCTGCTTTGTGATGCTCTTCTTCAGGACATGCATGATATGGCCACAAATGTCAATTTCCTTATGAGTAAAGAGATCATAAAGGAACCTTGTTCTCGGAGCAGATAGAGTGGTGAGATTGGTGACCGGGTACAGATTGTGAATCATCACATAGCTTAGTGTCCTCATTTCTAGAGAAAATTTGATGGTGTTCATGGATGATTTCTTCGGTTCACCACCAAGGAGTTTAATCATCTCAGCAGTAGAACCAAGTCTGTCCTCATATGCAACTGTGAGTGGCTGTGATGGGGGACGAGTTTCCAATAAGTCTTGGATTATTTCTCTTGTAATCATAAACTCCTTGTGTCTTACCCAGCAGTCAATACGATCTCTGTTGACAGTGGCATTAGAGAAGAACTCCCTGATAATCTCTGAATAAACCACTTCAGTCGGGTTTAGCAGCTTGGTCCAAGTTCTTTCCTTGAACACTTTAGGGATGAAAGTGTCCTTAAGAGTTTCTAGTTGAACAACTCTCTCCATGATGATCATCCTGTCCTTATAGCAGTCATTGTACTTTATATCTACTTCCGCGGACTTGAAGTTATCAAATTCAATACGAGCACGCTTAGAAGACTTCTTCTTTGTAGCTGCATGCTTGGTGGGAGACATATGCACAATTTAACAAAGCAAAAGAAATTGCATAAACACAAACCACAAGACAAAAAACTTGATTAGATTCAAGTTAGTTCCGAATCATAGATAAACTAACTGAAAACATAGCATGGTTGACCCTTAATAGCATGCTTAAAAACACAAACCTATAAAGCCTAAGCATAATGCATAAAACTAAGAGACAGTGCAAGTGTGTGTGTCTGTGCAAGTGCTGATGAGTGTGTGTGGCATGAGATGCATGAGGGGTGCCTAAGAGTGCCTAGGTGTGTGTCAAGAGTGTGCACAATGAGCAAAGTGTATGAAACACACAAGATTGAAGATCAACTAGAACAAAATATGGTAAGACATATGGAAACTCTAAAAATGGAACACACTTGAGACCAATTAAGCATAAGAATGTCACTTGGACATTTTATCAAACACCTAATATGCACAAAGTTGTTCTAAGTATGAGTAATGCATGAACATGGTGAAACCATGCCTAAATACACTTTAAAATGCCACAAGGGGCCAACACAGATGCACAAAGATGAAGAGGGACACAACCCAAATAAAAATATGACAATACTTCACCCAATTTTGAAAACCAACCCAAAAGTTCGAAAATCCCCAAATATCAATGCCCTAACAAAAAAAATCTGCATAATCTAAGCAAAAACATAAAAATAAATGTTTAAGAAACATACCTTGTGACGAAAAATGCAGAGAAACTTGTGTGGATTGAAAAGGATTGAATGGAATAGTGATTTGGGTGAGAGAGCTTCAAAGGAGTTTATGCGAGGGAAGAAATTGTGATTTGAAAAACTGTCACATCAGTCCTATAAAACTGAAAACATGCGTTTTTTGTGGGTTAGAGAGTAGCAACACAGTCGCGAGACAGTCACAAAAGTAGCCACTGAAGCACAAATTTTTTCGCGAGAAGCTGTTGGTCGCGAGACAGTCGCGAAACTCTCTGTCTGATTTTGAAAAATTCCAGTTTTTGCCAAATAGCATTTTGCGAGAAGCTGTTGGTCATGAGACAGTCGCGAAAGTCTCTGAGTGACAGGATAAAAAAAAATATTTCCCTCAACCCCTTTTTGCAGGAAGCTCTAAGTCGCGAGCTTCTTGCGAAACAACCACTGAACCAGTTTTTTGATGAAAAACACACAAAATGCATTTTGACCAAAAATGAAACACAAGAAAATATAAAATCACTTTCAAATACATATAAAATTCACAAAAATCTTTTTGGATTTGATCAACAAGTTCATGGGCATACACATCACATTTGGACATATACAATCACATAAATGAGATAGGCATTGATTGAATCAAAGACTTGTGTGTTATGTGTGAGTATCAAATGTGAAATAGT
Source organism: Quercus gilva (assembly GCA_023621385.1). Taxonomy (NCBI): domain Eukaryota; kingdom Viridiplantae; phylum Streptophyta; class Magnoliopsida; order Fagales; family Fagaceae; genus Quercus; species Quercus gilva. The sequence continues at coordinate 74,212,947 of CM042476.1, forward strand.
CCTTAGACCAGAGCGAAGCTTCAATGATCAATTCAATCAAGTCATACACAACTGATACGAAATCAAGTGGACTATCTCCATTATAGAAATGAGTATATATGACCTCCCACACAATGGAAACATAACACAGAAGCTTTTCATTTGGCTTCAACATAAATCATAACAGTTGGTCCTTTTTCATTTTGATTGGACAAAAACATCTCTTTTTGAGATTGGTGCATGAAATTTATGATATTTCAATATTGATGATAAGCCTTTGGCCTTTTTGAGCACCATATAAAACACATTAAAAAGAGTCGCTTTCCCTTTTTCCTAATCGAATACTAATGTGTGCGACAGGCTTTTGCAGCTCAATATCTCTTTTCATTTGGAGATTTACAATTGGTGAGCTCTTTTTACAAAAACAAAAAAAAATAAAGTGGGAAGAGATATAGACACAAGTATGCAAGTATTAAGACTAACAAGACTATTGACCAATCATTCATAACAAGCTTGAAGATCTATTTACAACAGTCACACATAGTTTTCAAGATTTCTTCCACATAGAAAAGAGTGCATACAAAACAAGCTAAGATCGTAAATGCACTACGCCATAAGTACGGAAGTACTAGGCCAAACTCACATGAGATATGCACAAAACAAGTGATCAAATTTTTGAGATTTTTCAATTTTTATGGGTTTTTGAAATTTTTGAAACACACCCAAAACAAAACAAGAAAAGTAAGATCAACAAAAAAAATGTGCAAACCAGACAAAAGAAAATTAAAATGAAAGCAATGCATGATATGATGCAACAACAAATGTCCCTAAACATTGAAAGAATTAATGCATGGACATATTATAATGCTTATGCATGAGTACCCCTCTTCACCCACACATCACGTGCGTTTGGGGTGATATTCTTGACGAATTGGGTACGAGAGTTGGGACTTTCAAACCTTCTGGTAAAACTCTCCAAGCAAGTGGTTAAGGCACCAATCATCTTCATCACGTCCGTCATTCCTGGATCATGGTTTTGACTTCTTGGTTGCTCACCACCCCAAGACCTCTTGTCATTTCTTCTTCCTTGTGACCGCGGTGCACTTGCATTGTTGTCTGCTCTCAGCTTTTGACAGTTTGGTCTAGTATGTCCCCGCAGTCTGCAATAGTGACACACATAATCTGTTATAGGACCCCATTGAGGTCTTGAGAGAGATCTTGCTCTGGTTTCATGTCTGCCTACAGATTGATTTCGGGGCTTATTCACCATCCGTTGCTCAATTACATTCTTCTTCTCAACCTTAACATTCTCAGGGACGGCCTCTTCTACAATCGGCTCTATGGCCTTCACAAATTTTACTTCTTTGGTAGCTTTGACCAATGAGCTACTCCCTCCGGTATATCCCAATCCGGACTTGTCTGAGAAATGTTTTTGGGATGAGATAACATCATCCAACTTTCTGGAGGAGACCCTTTCTATCTTGGCTTGCGCTTGCACCACCTCTTGTTTAAGAAATCTGATCTTTAAGTAAGCTTCTGACGGTTCACCGTTCATCTTTTCTATCTCGCATTTTGCCTCCTTATGTCTGACCAAGAGGCTCCGGTAATCTTCCTCAGCCTTCTTCATTTTTCTGACAGCCGCCTTAGCTACCTTTGCATATTCTCCCGACTTCTCAAAGAGTAATGAGTAGTTTTCTTGAAGATTAGCTGTACTCTCTTCCTTTTCCACATCTGATTCTTCCACAATTCCAATAGACTCTAAATCAGAATGCTCACCAAGTTCCTTCACAAGTGCACCCAAGTCATCCGAGGAGTCTCCATGAGCAATGGTCATGAAGGCGGAGTAGTTTCCTTCACCGTCACAGCTCTCTTCTGAGTCAGAATCAGAAGAGTCAGAATCACTGAGCGTTGTAGCATAAGCCTTCCCTTTTCCCCTCAGAAAATTCAAACACTCCTTCTTTAGATATCCATGGCCATTGCACTCATAGCACACAATGCCTGAAGAGGGTTGAAAATCCTTCCCTTCTTTTCTCTTAAACTCTTTCTTATCACCTCTTGAAGGAGAGAACTTTCCTCTATTGAACGGTTTCCCACTATTCTTCATTTTCAGAAATTTGCAGAAGTTCTTTGCAAGATATGATACTTCCTTCTCCACTCCCTCTTCTTCGGAAGAATCATTTGTTCTTTTGGTGATGGTTTTAAGAGCAAGCGATTTGCTCGTCTTATGGGAAGGCAGTCCCAGCTCATACGTTTGGAGAGACCCGATCAACTCTTGAATTTTAATCTCATCCAAGTCTTTGCTTTCTTCTATGGCTGTAACCTTTGCTCTAAAACTTTCAGGCAGGGACCTCAATATTTTTCTCACCACCTTAGTGTCTTCAATTTTCTCCCCAAGATTGAGTTTAGCAATGACAATTTCATTGAGCTTCCCATAGAATGAATCAAATGGTTCATCATCACTCATCTTGAGTTCTTCAAATTTGGTAGTAAGCATCTGAAACTTCGTGTCCTTAACTTTCTTTGTACCCTCATAGGTAGTCTCCAAAATCTCCCAAGCTTCCTTGGCTACTGTCATATGAGAAATCCTGTGGAATTCATTAGGGGACACATCACAAAAGATAGCATTTAAAGCTTTACTATTAGCGTTGGCTGCTGCTAGAGCTGCCTTATCCCAAGTGGACTTAGGAGCCTCCGGCTTAGTCCAACCTATCTCAACCGCATCCCAAATAGTATCATTGATAGAGCATAAGAATGCTCTCATTCTAACTTTCCAGAATGCATAATTATTCCCATCAAAAAATGGTGGAACATTTAGCGATTAAGACCGATCCATCTCAAAAAGGGTCAAGGATCACACTAAGGTTTTACAACCGCAGCAAGTGTACCCGCTCTGATACCAATTGAAAGTTCAAAAATGTGTCGAAAACACATGAGCGCTTTAGACCCCCAAATTAAAATTACGACTTGGTTGATTTTACACTAACTTAATGATAAGTGCGAAATAGTGTAAACACAAGTGTATAGGCAAAACAACTACTCTAATCCATATTTAAAGCAACACAGTAGTAAAAATGAAATGAACAAGAGTAGGGAAGAAGGATGCAAACACAGGTAACACCGAGACGTGTTATCGAAGAGGAAACCGAAGAACTCGGCGAAAAACCTCTCCGCCGCCCTCCAAGCGGAAATCGATCCACTAGACAATCAGTTGGGATACATGGGTTAGCAAAAGACCCTCCAAGCCTAGTCTACCCGATGTACCTAAGCCCTCCAAGCTCCTACTCCAACAAGGCTTCTCGGAAGCGTGTCTTGTCTTAGTTCTCCGGATCCTGCAACAAGCTCCATGTTGCATCTGCCATTCTAGGCTCCTTCCAATGCTTCCTAGCAGCACCAAAATGTCATTCAACACTCTCAAAGGTGTGGTAAGTGTTTGGGCTATCAACCTCTCAAAGATATGGAGAATGGAGAGGGAAAGGTTGAGGAGATACCACAAGCAATTGTATAGAGAAAGGTGGGGATGACAATCTCTAATTCTCAATGTGTTTGGCTAGGGTTTTCTCTCTGAAGCATTCCTCAACATTTGTGGGTAATGATGGTATATATAAGATAGGTGCAAAATGTGTGAGTCAGTCAGTATAGGCTGGCAGAACAGCTTGTCTCGCGGGAAGGCCTTACCTGCGAGATACTCACGAGACACAGCTTGTCTCCACCTGGCCTGACCCTTCACATTCCAGCACGTGCAGGGCACAAGCTTCACTTCGCGGGAAGCTAGGTTGCGACATACCCGCGAGAATCCTTCAGCCTCCAAATGCTTGAGTCTTCACACACACTCTCTATCACACAACCCTTACAACAAATCCCACAACAAATACATGGTATAAACGATTGATAATAATTACAATCAAATTTGGCACGGAATGAAAGCCAACAAAATACATAGTTGTAAATTACGACTTTACACATATGTTAGATATTGGGATTGGTATTGATGGTGAGATAGGTTTATATAGTAGAAAACAACATTTAGATAGTTTTGGTAATAGTTGATAGTATTGTACAGATTTTTTTTTCTTTTTGCTGCACTATTGTAACAATGATTTACCATATTGATTATTAGTCTGTGGATTGGTGTCACTTTGGAGCTTTAAGGGCCTCTGTTGGGCTGTTATTGCTGTGGACTAGAAGAGTAGTAGATAAATTTGATGGGGCTGTGGGAAATTATTCAGTTTATGTTAGCTGAAAATTGGATTCTTATTGTTTTGCAGGTAAGGATCTAGCATTTTGTTATTTGGGTTATTTGGTAATACAACTAAAAGATAAGGACAATCAGGTATTTACTAGTCTCTCCTTTAATCTGTACTGTTTCTTGCATATTTATTGGTAATATGTTTCTAGAAGTAATTTGAAATTGGAATGTGATTGCATATTTAAGTTTCTTGGTTATCTCAAAATTGGTTTTATGTTTGGTTTAATTGTTTCATTTCAAGATTGCCATAGTTTTTACTACCTCTATGTACAATTTGTATTCTATCAAAGAATTATGTTTTTTTAATTTATATATTGCATATTTTTATTCTGAAGTTAGTACGTGGATGCTATATTGTGTATTTGCCAAAACCTTTTTTTAGTCATGGGCAATTGTACATTGCAGTGGCTAAGGTTACAAGCAAAAATGGACTAAAATTTCTGAAACAAAAATTATTGTGTATAAAGGAATTTTTACCAATTTCTGAGTCAAGGAACCAATTAATAGTGGTAACATAATTTATATTGTAAAAGTCATTCATAATTGCTTTGCATTTAAATTATTTATTTTTTGTGTTTATCTCCTTCTCCAAATTGATTTAGCCACTTTGTTTGGAGCAGTTTCTATTTAGGTCTTTAAGTTATGTTTTTTTGGTTTGTGCATTAAATATGATCAAGTTTTTTTATATTTGTATGGATTGGTTTCAGTTTAGGTCTTTAGGTTATATTTCGTTTTGATTAAGGAATTTGAGTAAAATTGGTTTTAGTTTAGTTATTTTTGTTCATATTTATCTATCTATGTTGACTGGGTTAAAACACAAAGGAGAGGATTTAAAGAACTTAAGCGAGTCTTAGTCTCTTTCGGGCACTTCTAATATTGAAATAGAGCAAGAGTTTATTCTAGACAAAGTTATAAGCAATTCAAATCAGGTGGGAATGAAAAAGTAAATTAGGCATTTTCCCTTAATGTATATAAGTAGTAACGTAAATCTCTGTGGAGGGAAGGCTTTTCAATTCCTTTAATAGGTTATAGCTTTCTTTTAAGATTTTTTGTGTTGGTCTGTAATGATTTTTTCTGAAGGAATCTTTGCCTAAATATATATTTTCTGCCTCAATTTTAGAGTTTGGTGGGCTTAAGACATCATCAACTATAGATTTAGATACTCTAAAAAACACTTTTATGGTGACATGCTGCATAATATTTTAACAATGCTATTACTTGGTTCTCTTTTAGAATAGCATTTTGTTTTTACCTATTGGCTTTTCTTTCATATATGGTTGTTAGAGACAATTTTGTGATGCCATCTCTAATCACCTATCCTCTAGATCATATGAAACCGTATATAGTTAAAATATTTCATTGCTGAATCCCTATATTTTTATTTATTTATTTATTTTGATAAGTCCCTATAGGTTTTAAATGCTTATATTGTGATTGAGTTATATAATTTCTTATATGTATGCATATAAATATTTTATTTGATCAGATTTTCACACCATTCTTGAATATTTAGGAAAAAATTAAAGCTCTCTATAGTTTCTTTAAAGTGGTTTCTAAAACAATTTTACTCTTGAGGAAATTTTATTGACGATGGGCTGTAATCATTATAGTTGTTATTGTCTTATGAAAGTTGGTGCTAAATTTGATGTCTAAACTTCTTTACTCTTTAGATGAAGAAGTATTAAAACAAAGAACATGAAACTGACTACAACCATGATTCTCTACCAAATTGCTTCCAAGGATATTTCTATCTTTGACAAGCTAATTACTTTTTCGTACCTTTGTTATGTTGCTTTGTTTTGTTTGGGTTCAATTTTGTTGTGTTACATTTGCAAAGTAGTATTTATTCTATGGAGTATCTAAATGAAAGTTTGAATTATTATATAGACAAACAGAAAGAAAATTGGAAAGTCAAGATTAGAGTATCAAGGATGTGGGATGCAATCAACTCAAAAAATAATGAAATTATTAGTTTAGATTTGATTTTAATTGATGAGTAGGTTTTTTTTTTCTTTTATAGCTTTTAATATTGTTTGATCATTATATAACTTATGTACTCTATCTATATAAAACTGATGCACTTTACTTGCAGAATAATGACTATAATCTCAAGTATGGATGAGAATTCTTTAGGAGGTTTATTCTTTATCTTTCAAGGGAGTAATTGAATTTATATTTAATTAAAGTAGATGATGTAGAAACTTAGTGTTAGTTGTATTGTGATAATTGGTAGCTATTGGCATTGTACTAGGAATTGATGCAAAGTTAGGATGTTTTGGTACATATTGGCAGATTCTTAAAAAAAAAAATGACTAAGTGAATAGTGAGAAATATTAATACGGGTTTTGTTTGCTTACTTCATGTTAATAGAAAGTTGTAGGTTTATTCAAATGTTAATAAGATGAATTGACCATCTCACATTATGAAATCAGAAGGCAATAAAATTTTATATATTAAATGCAGGAGAGTATAATTTATCGTTAACAAGTAGAACAAGAGTTCATATTGATTTGGAAATTCCTAAGACTGCTAATTTCAAAGATCAGTAAATGTTTTGTTTGGATTCACGCTTTTAATAGTTTACATCTTTATACCATTAGCTTTTCCGTGCATCGCACGGGTTAGCGACTAGTATAATAAGAATAACTGACTGACCCATGTAGGGTAGTTTGGAAATTGGATTAGGATTATTTTATTACGACCCAATAAAGTTCACGAGTCTCTTTAACGCTTTCCCTGGCTATTGAATTAGGTGCAGAGCTTCTTTTTCTTCTTATTTCTTTGACTTCTAACTTAGACTATCATGCAAGCCGTGTTATGAACGATGTATTTTTATTCTTAATTTTGTCTTTGTTGAGTTTCTTTTTTTTATTTGACTAGCTTGTAATCGTCCCATGTGATGCAAGAGACTTTTATTTGTATCAAAATATTAAATTCAACTGTAAGTATATATACTTTTAGTTTAAACAATAAATAAACAAATAAATAATGATGTAATAATATAATTTTGTTTAAACAAAATTTTTATACATAATAAAGAATAATGAAGTACGTGTGAAAAATATTAATGTCCAAATTATTTTAAGATACCAATGTAGAGAAAATAATCTCTTTTTTCAAATATAATATGTTTATAACTACTATAATCAAATTTATAATTAAAAAAATAACATTTAATATGAACCATAAATCAAATAGATATATAGTACTCAAATGACACGCGACCAAATTTTAGGCCTTTTAACATAGTTGTGCGGTAGACTTTAGACCATTTTCGAATTTTTAATGTTAAGTTAAACTTTCTCTAAACTCTAGTTTTTATCTATTAAATGTAGAAATATGTATGTAGATAATATCATAATATATATTGACATGAAGAAGAAAAATTCACGACTAGGACAACCCAATTTTAATCTGATGAGATTTGGATTGTTTTTATTTTTATTTTTTATAGATAGATTGTAGTATTTCATTAATTTGAAATATTTACATCATTTATGAATTGGTGGGTCACACATATTGTAATCTCTTCCATTTAGACTTGTATCATCAATGATTTCAGCAAATTTTGCAATAAACTCATTTATCTTGTTGGCAAAATCCAAAATGCCCAACAAGTACAATATGATCAAACCCATTTATCTTGTTGGAAAAACCCAAAAAGCCCAACAAATACATTATGCCCAAACCTACTAACCTTGTTGGCGAAACCCAAGACCCCAACAATTGCTACATGACACCATCAAAAACCCATTGCTACATGGCACTATTAAAAGTCCATTAATACATGGCACTATCAGAAGCCTATTTATACATGGCACTACCAAAAGCCCATTACTACATGATACCATCAAAAGCTAATTGCTATATGACACCATCTTTTATAGCCCAAAGAAACACCTAGCAATATCTATCAAAGCCCAGGCCCACACTTGACAATATCTATAAAAGCCCAAATACTATTCTTGACAATATCTTATTAAAAACTCAAATACTATTTTTGACAAACCATTATTTCAAAAAGCCAAAATACTATACTTGGCAAGATTTTATCAAAAGCCCAAAACTATTAATTTGTGACAAAAAATTATTTCATAAAAACCAAAATATTATTTGGAAAAAATATTATATTTTACTCAAAGACCAAAATTAATAAAGTCTGGCAAAAAATATATTTTCCTACAAAAAAAAATCATATTTCAAAGCCCAAGGTTAATAATGTTTGGCAAATCAAATTTCCTAGCAAATATATAAGCCCATGGTTCAAGACAATCATTTATACCATATTACCTATCTCACAGAATCATTTATTCTATAATACTATTCATTTTTCCAAAATCTATGACATGCATACCTTAAGCCCATGGAGAATTATGAATATATGTTTCTAATACTTAAGCCTATAAACGTTACATTCAAAACTTATGGCAAATACATTCATTTTACATTGAAGCCAAAAAAAAAAAAAAAGAACCGCATGCACTCATTTTACAAAAACTATGGCAATTATGCTTATTTTAACCATGGGAGGCTCGTTTGGTAGTAGTGTTTAAATATTGTTGTTCAGTTTTTAGTGTTGTGAAAATACGTGTTTGAGTGTTATAGAAATACGTTTCGAAAGTGTTATTGTTGTTTAAACACTAAAAACTATTGTTTAAACAATAGTACCAAACAGCCTCACTTAGTACCAAAATAATTATTTTACAATTACATTACAATCAATAAAATTGCTTGTGTATTATAAAATCATGGCAAGACTATTTATTTTGTAGGGCCCAAAGAGCTATTTCAATGGTGCAAGCCCAAAAGCTCAAGGATAAAGCCCAGTTGCCCATATGCCAAATTCCATCAAATAGAGCCCACACATGTAACTAAGACAGCTGGACAAATTACTCATTTAAGGTCTATTTGGGATCTACTTATTTTGCTAAAACTAAAAATTTTTTGCTAAAAATACTGTAAATAAAGGTAAAAGTTAGCTGAAATAGTACAGAGGGACCCATGAATAGTACCAAAAAGTGCAGTGGGGTCCATGAATAGTAGCAAAAATAAGCTGAATAGTAAAATAAGTTGGCAAAAATAATTTTTGTTAAATACACACTTAGTTTTAGCCTAATTAGATGACAACTTGAACCTATAACAGTCAAAATTCGACTCATTACATCAAATCTAAGGACATGTGTCAAGTTGGGATTAAAACTTCCCTTGCAAGCTAATACTGACTAAATATGACTATACCTAAGGCTGAAAATGACGCATAAGAGCTGAACTTAGCTCACTATCTTCTTCCTTTCTAAGTTTCAGTCAAGAAGCAAATGAAGCAATAATCAGACCTCAAGAGCTTTAGAAATTCTCGACTAAACAACTCATTCTCTTAATAAAAATATGTATTTTTTGATTCATGAACCAAGCACATGAACCCTAATAGGGAAATTTAGTAAAATGTGGTTTGGAATCGGAGGGCACTAAGGAAATCTTTGGTAGAGTTTCTAGCCCTAATGTATGCTTTAATCTCATTGGTTGGGGACAATCCTCAAAATCCCAGCATTAAATGCCAATATTAACTAAATTTGAACCTCCAGATGACATTCTTGAAACAACAAATATTCCTAAAAGTTGAACATACTATTCTTGGTCGAATCGTAGGATGGATATTCTTTTGAAGATATATTGCTAATTAAGGCTGATTTTTTTTTTTTTTTTGAGTCATTATTTGCTAAATACTCCCTTAAACTTAGCTATAAATAAGCCATTTACCAACACACCAGACATACCAACCTCTCATAAATTCTCTACTTACTCTCTTGCTTTTAGTTCATAAATCAACTTATTGGTTCTTTACTGAGGTTTTAAGCTTTTAAGTTCTTAGTTCTTAACTCAATACTGAAGCTTCTCAAGCCTTAGCTCATACATACACCTCATACACTCACCCATAAATGCTTATCTCTCTTCTAGCAGAAAAATCTCAATAATACAAATGTCTAGCATCTATAATTAGCTAGACATTCTCTCTTTTCCATCATTACTTACCCATACTACTAAAATGGCTTTCTCTACTCACAAGATATACAATTATCTTGAGCATGGCATGGCATAAAAGTGACCTTAAATACTAAATTAGAGTCTATTTTTGCGCCACGTGTCTCATCTAAATTTTAAATTTGTGTGTTAAATGAATTATCAGTTGCAAAAATTGAAGAGTCTAAATTCAATTAGATTCTAAACTGAATTTTAATAGAATTTCAATTTTAAGCCATGTGTCCCATCTAATAATTTTTGTGGCAAGTAAATTATTGGGTGCAAGAACCAAAGAGCCTAGATCCAAATCATCCAATTAGATTCTAATTTATATATATAATTGTGACTGTTTTTAAATTTATCTGTGAATATACATGGGGTTACACACAAGATTGTTATAATGAAACCTATAATTTTTGTCAATAGTTTTTCAATTAAGTTCAATAATGTATTTGTGACTATAGAATTTTTCCCTCATGCTATTATAATGGAGGATTCTCTTTTAATAGGCCCTTCTGATGATGATTCTGGTGATGTAAACACTCTTCTCAATTTGTGGAATCACTAACAGCTAGAGGTTTACACTGTTCTATTTTATTTTACAGTTGAAATGCTTTACTAATTTGCTATTTCTTTGTTGAAGTTGACTTTTTCATTTGTTTTATTGGAAACATTTTGGGCTTTCTCGTAATTCTTGCGAGGCCTAGCCTGGGTGAAAAACATAAAAAAGGGAATCTTTCCAAAAGCCTTTGGGTCGTATTTAAAGCCCAATGTTGAGTGTCGGTATTTACACCCCCCCCCCCCTTCAATTATTACATTTGCCAAAGAGAAAATTTTGCTCCCAAGACATTAAATATATATATATATATATATATTCTTGTATAACTCATTAAAACCTCGCAAAGGAAAACCCAATGGGAAAAACCTCAGCGAAGGAAAAAGAGTACAATCAGTATACATCCTTTAGAAAATTTACTCTCCCTCATGAGTACATAGAATTTCCATTGTTCATGATAAAAATATCCTTAAGTCGATGCATACCAATGTTGTGCATCATCTTCTTAAAATTCATAGTTGGTAATGACTTAGTGAACATATCAGCCAAATTATCACATGATCATATCTACTTGACATCAATATCGCCACTCTTCTGGAGCTCATGTGTATAAAAGAATTTTGATGCAATATTCTTGTTTCTATCACCCTTGATATATCCTCCCCTAATTTCAGTGATACAAGCAGCATTATCTTCATATAATATCGTTGGACTTTTTATGATTGATGATAATCCATAGTTTTCACAAATATGTTGAATTACCAATCTCAACCAAACACACTCATGACTCGCTTCATGAATTGCGATAATCTCTGCATGATTTGAGGAAGTAGCAGAAATTGTTTGCTTAATAGATTTCCATGAAATAGCAATATTTCCATAAGTAAATAAATATCCTGTTTGTGATTGGTCTTTGTGTGGATCAGAAAGGTAACCTGCATCAGCATATCCAACTAACTGTGGTTTTGATCCATTTGAATAAAATAATCCCAAATTAGTAGTCCCACGAAGATAACATAAAATATGCTTAATTCCATTCCAATGTCTTCGAGTTGGTGTAGAACTATACCTTGGTAGTAAGTTAACTGCAAATACTATATCAGGTCATATGTAATTTTTAAGATACATCAAATCACCAATTGCACTAAGATATGGTACTTCAGGACCAAGAGTTTCTTCATCATCTTCTTGTGGTTGAAACGAATCTTTCTTGACATCAAGTGATCGACTCACCATTGGAGTGCTCAAAGGATGAGATTTATTCATGTAAAATTGCTTCAGGACTTTTTCTGTGTACGTTGATTGATGAACAAGAATTCCATTTGGAAGATGTTCAATTGCAGGCCAAGACAATTTTGTTTTACTAAGATCTTTCATCTCAAATTCATTCTTTAAACGATTTGTTGTTTTTGTTAACTCTTCTGGAGTCCCTACAAGATTTAAATCATCAACATAAACTGCAATAATAGCAAATCCAAATTCTGATTTTTTGATAAAAACACATGGACAAATTGGATTATTCTCAAATCCTTCTTTCAAAAGATATTCACTAAGACGATTATACCACATGCGTTCGGATTTCTTTAACCCATATAAGGATCTTTGTAGCTTGATAGAATACATACTTCGGGATGTAGGATTATATGTTTCAGGCATTTTATATCCTTCAGGGATTTTCATGTAGATATCATTATCTAATGATCCATACAGATATATTGTAACAACATCCATTAATCGCATATCCAAATTTTCTTTTGCTACCAAGCTAATCAAAAATTTGAATGTAATTGCGTCCATTACAGGAGCATATGTTTCTTCATAATCAATACCAGGTCTTTGTGAGAAACCTTGTGCTACAAGTCGCACTTTGTATGGCATAATTTCATTTTTTTCTCATTTCATTTACGTAAAAATACCCATTTGTATCCAACAAGCATTACACCTTAAGGTGTTCGGACTACTGGTCCAAAAACTTCACGTTTACTTAGTGAATTTAATTCTACTTGAATTGCCTCTTTTCACATTGGCCAATCATTTCTACGTTGACATTCTTCAACGGTTTGTGGTGTTGGAAAAATACATGTTTGTATCGCACACAAAACATACACAGCGGAAAAATTAATGGATCTACTTCATTCGCAATTGATAACATGTACTATGTAAGTTTCAGAATTTGAGAACAAGAATGCATACCTTGGTGTGGTGAAATTCAAAACCGAAGATCAGAAGTTCTTGGGAAGACTTTTAATCTTCACTCCAATTCCACTTGATGCCCAAGATGTGTGGTCTCTCAATCAGTTTTCAAGGAGAGAATAAAGAGTGTCCAACACTCACATATAAACCATTTCATACCTTAGTGATCTTAATGAAAAACCACTATGAAAGTCTTATGAAAACCTACATCTTAACCTTATGAAAAACAGTTATTAAATTCTGTATGTTTCTCTCCTTATATACAACTGATTATCTAATTGGGCTAGCTTTTTGGGCCATTCCAATTGGGCTCTAGTATGTGGTTTGGAGTGGGACCAAAAGGAACCAATAAGACACTAGCTCCAATGGGCCTTGGGCTTTTCTGTCAACTCTTGACAAGTCCAAAGTTACCATTAATTATATTTAATATCACTATATAAATATAGTTACACTCTAGGCCTTATCTATAAATTATATCCCAAGACTTTATTGTACATGCAACTCCTTCATTAAAATATTCATAGTAATACAAAGTCATGAAATAGACTGCCACTTTGAAAATTACTACATCTTAATCCTTGAGTACCCAGTTTAACCCTTTATGTTATTCAATATATATTTATGAAATCCAATTTCACAAATATATATACTTTAGTAACTCCTTACTAAAGTGGTTGGGCCCAACACTCTGAATAACCAAACTCATTAAACTTATATCAAGGGAATATTTTATATCTCCGTTAAGAGATTATGAATTCCATCTTGAGAATATATGTTCCATCAACATTAAATGCGACTGCCCAACATACTAAGGTTTTGATCGTAATTTTAGATCTCACTCCTGATATATCAAAGCAATCTACACCTCATGATTAGGTCAATTATTCTCTCAGGATTTAGAGTTCATGCAAATAGAAATCGTGAGATTTATCATTCATTTGACAGTCGTTAGGAGAATAATAAATCTTACAGCGGTCCAGTTCAATATGTTTTAACTCTTAAAACATATCAACATACCAACTAGAAGTCTCCACTTCCATGATCAAGACAAATCATCGTAGTTGATATGTTATAGTCTTCGCAGATGAAATGCCCAATTTCATCACTGACTAGGAACTAAAATTCTGAGTTTACAAAAAACTTGTGATTTATATCTTCTGTAACTAAATCACATACAATGCATCTCATGGACTAAGATAATGTCCCACTAGTTCAGTTATAAATAGTCTCATATAATTAAACAATTTAATTATTTATGACATGCCAATAAATTGGATTTTAGGCATAAACCCCAACATGTGGTTCATATTCATAATCATTACTTATGGTAATGTTAAGAGCAACTTTATATGAAAATATGTTGTCAACAACAATTTTATTTCTATTCCACATTTCTCCTGTATGTACATAATGTATCGAGATCTCGTTATTTTCAGGTACCTAATCCTCTTCAGGGGATAACTCTTCAAGATGTTTATTAGGAGATTTTTGTTTATAAGTTTTGGATAGATCAATTATATCTGTAACATGTTTCTTGGGTATAGCCTTTTTATGGGCTGCAACTTGTTTTTCTTGTACCTTTCTCTTTCGGGGAATTTTATCTTTAACACCGACAGGTCTTCCATGCTTCAAGTGTGTCTTTGATTCATTTGCTGCTATATTAACTAATTGTCCTATAAGGACTTCAATCCATGCTGGAGTATTAGCAGCTGGAATGTGAGATTTCACTATTTTCTTATTGTCGGCGAATACATCCGGTAATTGATTTGCAATTCCTTGCAAATGAATAATCCTTTGTGTACGTTTTTAGACTCCTTAAACATAAACAGATTAACCTAGTTATTTAGCCAAATGATTAACTTAGGTAAATTATGCAGATCTAGGTTAACATAGATAAATCATATCATTAAAACAATGCGTAAAATAAAAAATACAACGATATGATAACTCAAGAAAACCAAACCGGTAAAAAACCTAGGAATGATTTAATCTAGCTATCCTTAAGGTAAAACAGATTCACTATGAAAGAATTGAATTTTTACAATAGCGACTTAGACCACTAACATCATATTGCTACCTTAAGTAGAAAACTTACTGTCACGACCACGTGACAGCTTCGAATCCATGGACTACTTCTTTCTTGGATTCACAGCAACCACAAGTACTCCCACTTGTGTTTATCTTTAAGCTCTTTAAGCAACAACTGAAGCGATTACCAAGCTCTCGACATCAATCTTGATCTTAATAACCCTAAGTATGTATGAAGGCAAACACCTCTAAATCTCACAAGAGATTCACACATACAGTATAAACAACAATAAAACATGGCTAGAGTTTTTTCTTTTATAATTAAGGCAAAACATAAAACCCTACACATCATACGGGCTTGGCTAAGTTGGAAAACTTTGCAAAAAAACAATCTGCACGAGCTTCGATCAATCGAGTCTAATTTTCGATCGATCAAGCTTTGCAGATTTACACAATAAATCTTGCAGTACACTCGATTCCAATTTTACACAAAAACGAACTTTGAGCAACCTAAATCTAGACTAAATGTTTTGATCATGGTTTGCCAACATCACACATTGAAGTTCTAATACATTAGTTCTGATAGGCCAAAAACGTATTGACCATTTGTGATGAATTAATTGATTAATTAGCTAAGTTTAATTAATTAATCAAATTAACATGCAAACGCATGGTAGCACAAACAAATCACCAATTAAACTAAGTATGCAGCGGAAAATAAATTGACACGGTGATTTGTTTACGACTAGGAAAAACCAACACGACAAAAACCCTAACGGGTGATTTTAAGGTCACCACTCCCGAGAATCCACTATTATCAAAACAAGCAGTAACAAGTAAAGGAATCCCAATACCTTATACCAACCTACAGTTGAACCCTTACCCAATACCCAATTGGACTTATTCTGTAGTGACAATCCCTCTTTTTGATGTACGGCTTCCAGTACGTGACTAACCAATTGCAAAGATCCCAGTATGCGACTTTAATCACCAACTAAAGAAGGTTATTGGCTGCAAAGTTCTTCAATTCATCACAGCAATAAAGATCTAAAAGATAGCAAACATAGCAACTTCTTTACAAGAATGATGAACTAGGGCAAATTCTGTCTCCGGTCATAATTTTCTTGAACAAACTTTGCTCAACACTTGTGCAACTTGTGTCCACTTTGACGGCCCTTAAAATAATCCTTTTATATGTCTAGGGTTGTGAAAAAAGAAAGCCCAAACACATAATCATGGATTAGAGTCAAAATAGAATTGAAAATCTATTTTTCATAAAACTTGACAGATAGCCATCTATCGAGAAGCTATCAAGCAGTTGTCGAGCCACGGGACTGGAACAGCTCTTCAAGCTCAATAGATAGCTAGCTATCGAGCTTTAATGACAGGCACTTTCTCCGCTTGAATCTTGGACAGACTTGCGTGGCTTCAACACTTGATCTTGAAACAAAATTTTTTGAAGTATTAAACACATTCTAGATCTACCCAAATACAAGTAAAGTGCGTTTTGTCAAAGGATTAACCAATTACATAAAATAGTGACATATGTTCCTAACAAGTGAATCACATATGTCCTAACAATCTCCCCCTTTGGCAGTCCATGACAAAACCACAACAAACAAATGAACATATAAGAGAAGTCATAAATCACTTAACTTATATTCACTTGTTGAATACAATAAAATCTATCCTAACACAAACTCTTGAAAAACTTTGCAAGAAGAGAGTTTATAGCAAGAAGACTTTGACAACTTGTATTTCTGAAACACTTTAAACAA
Organism: Quercus gilva; assembly: GCA_023621385.1. Classification (NCBI taxonomy): domain Eukaryota; kingdom Viridiplantae; phylum Streptophyta; class Magnoliopsida; order Fagales; family Fagaceae; genus Quercus; species Quercus gilva. Next base: position 74,229,745 of record CM042476.1, read on the forward strand.
AACTCATCAAGGTATTTTTGTGTGGAACAGAAATAATAGATTGCATACATGAAATAAGAAGCATGCGCATAAAGAGAGAAATGAAACAGCACATGTAAGGGTAGGTGAAAGAAACATACATCAACATATAAAGAAGATAAGTACAATGCATGTCAATAATGGTCACAAGACCTAAGGTACAAGAATAAATGTATCTAAAGTAGAGAAAAGAAAAAGATACATATAATCCTCTCTACATCCTTTAAATATCAATACTCCCCCTAACAAAATGGTCCTATACTAACTCTCCCCTTAAGTGTGACTACTCTCATATACCAAAATTACTGTCCATTTTTGTCACGAGTGACAAAAGGTAAGAGTGTCAAGTAGACATCTCATCAGAACTGGAAGAGCTAGCATCTCCATCACCATCATCCTCAGAAGCAGTAGCATCATCATTATCATCCTCAGCATTAGAAGCCTTCGAAGTACGTGAAGAAGAATCAATGAAGCCACCCATGACCGCCTGTCGTCGTGTAATACGGCCAACATGAACATTCACTTGATACAGCTCAGTGGAAAGTGTATTAAGGCAAGCATCTATGCGTTGAAGCTACGTTATGATGTCTCTGAGAGTTACATCACTCGTAGAAAAGGAGGGAGCGGATGTGGATGGAACGCATCGAGATGGAGCCAAACGGAAGGGAAGAGCTACTAACCCAGGCTACCTCGACCTAAACTGTGCCTCGCTACGTTTACGGTAGTGGCATCTGAAAGCTCGAAAATGTGTTGAAAACACAAGAGCTGTTTTAGACCCCCAAATTAAAATTACGGCTCGATAGATTTTACACAACTTTAATACAAAGTGCGGAATAGTGTAAAAGCGAGCGGATGAACAAGTAAGCTACTCTAATCCATAAACTAAGCAACGCAGCAGTATAATGGAATTAAACAAGAGTAGGGAAGAAGGATGCAAACACAGAAAACACCGAGACGTGTTCTCGAAGAGGAAACCGAAGAACTCGGAGAAAAACCTCTCCGCCGCCCTCCAAGCGGAAATCGATCCACTAGACAATCAGTTGGGATACATGGGTTAGCAAAAGACCCTCCAAGCCTAGTCTACCCGCTGTACCTAAGCCCTCCAAGCTCCTACTCCAACAAGGCTTCTCGGAACCGTGTCTTGTCCTAGTTATCCGGATCCCGCAACAAGCTCCATGTTGCATTTGCCATTCAAGGCTTCTTCCAATGCTTCCCAGCAGCACCAAAACGTCACACAGCACTCACAAGGTGTGGAAAGTGTTTGGGCTATCAACCTCTCAAAGATATGGATAATGGAGAGGGAAGGGTTGAGGAGATACCACAAGCAATTGTATAGAGAAAGATGGGGAAGACAATCTCTACTTACCAATGTGTTTGGCTAGGGTTTTCTCTCTGAAGCATTTCTCAACAATTGTGGGTAATGATGGTATATATAGGAGAGGTGCAAAAGGTGTGACTCAAAAAGTACAGGCTGGCAGAACAGCTAGTCTCGCGGGTGTCTCGCGGGAAGGCCTTACCCGCGAGATACTCGCGAGACACAGTTGTCTCCACCTGGCCTGACTCTTCGCATTCCAGCATGTGCCAGGCACATGGGTTACTTCGCGGGATGCTTGGTCGCGAGATACCCGCGAGAATCCTTCAGTTCTTCAAATGCATGAGCCTTCAAACACTCTTTCTATCACACACCCCTTACAACAAATCCCACAACAAATACAGGGTTTACAAGATTGAAATCAATTACAATCAAATTTGGCACGGAATAGAAGCCAACAAAAACACAGTTGTAAATTACAACTTTACAGCATCTATGGCACAAATATGAGTAAAGTAGTTGGACGCTGAAAAAGGAACAGAAAAATGGCGTAAGATCCTCGTGATAGCGGAAGGAAAGATGAGCTTATCACAGGACGCCGTATCCTTATAGACATCTAAGATAGAAAGGAAAATCTATGGTAAGATGCTCAAGAAGGGATAACAAAAATCAAGCATGATGATCTGTGATAGAGTTATAGTGAGAGAGAGGGTGAAGGACAAAAGTCATAACCTTGTTAAAAAACCGAGGACCTTTTGCAAAGTCCGAACAGTAAGTGAACTGATGCTCACCCCACTCAGAAAGGTGCTCACAAAAAGTAGTCTTGAGCTCATCCTTGGACACAGTCCGCAAACGCTCACAACTAGGATAGTTAGGAAACTCTACCCTAGGAACACGAAGCACATCCACAACAATCTGCAGTGTGACAGCAATGCGCGTACCTCGAACGCAAGTGATAAAATGAGGTACTGAATAATCAAATCCATGCATGTTGGAGTAAAACTCTTGGATCAACACGAATGGACAAGTGACCGGGACGTCACATAGTGACTCCCATTCCCTACTATGAATGACAATGGGTAGGTCAATGTCGGTGAAGTCTGCCAAAATGACTCGACGTTCAAAATGAATGCCTTGTCAAGAAAAGTTCTCCAAGAAGGCCTTACGAGAATCCTCATCACAGAACTGAATATGTGATGGAGTAATATCAGAGGAAGTGGATGCCCTGAAACGAAGAGGGTTCCAGGACGGAGCAGACTTACGTTTAGGTGCCATAGACACGACTAACGTAAACGTAAAAGAAAGGGAGAGAGAAAAACAATCAGAAAAGTCCCAACACAGTTAAAATATAGCAAGTATATTGAAAAGAAAGGATGTATGCATGGGAAATGCATGAACATGTGATATGCAATATAAAAAGCATCATGGGCTCAACCCAATCCAATTCTACCAGCACACAATCAATTTGCACACATCTAAATGCATGATAATACTGTTATAATGCTTATGTGATGCAATGCATGAGATTTTAAACTCATTTAAGCAAAAACCCATCCAAAAAATTTCAACAAAAATTCATCAATTTTGAAAAACCCCAAAATTTTTCAAAAACCCCAAAACCTAGATTTCAAAACACAAATGCATGTAAATGATAGATTAGAAACTCACTAAGTGAAGAAAAAAACTTGAGAAAGCTTGAAAATGCTTGAGAGTGAAGTTTGGAGTGAGTGAGAGAGTTTTGGGAGGTGAAAAGTCAAGTCTATCTAGAGAGAGACCGAGAAAAATGAGAAGGAAATCACGATTCACACTTAAATAGGAGCCCAGTAAATCTCGACAGATAGAGGTGTCGAGAGATGTCAAAACAGGAGTCGAGCTAGGTGTCAAGAATAAAGGCATCGACAGATGAAGCTGTCGAGGATCTGTCGAGGAACAATTCAACTGAACAGATAAAAGAAGCTTGATCGATCCACTAGCTGTCAAGAAGTTATCGAGAAGACAGAAGTTTTCTTGATCAATCCACCTAGCTGTCGAGAAGCTATCGAGATTGCGATAAGAAGAAGTTAAAAAGTTCGATAGATAGCTTCGTGATGAAGAGATGTTGAGGAGTTTTCGAGATTGCTTAAAAACAGTTTTTCAAGAAGGGAAAAACACAAACATGAATGCAATCAAGCATGCAACTTAACTAATGATCCAATCAACATTTTAAGCTCTCAAAATCATCTCTCAACAACAATTTTAAGCACATAGATCCCAAAAACACATACACATACTAAACAAGCCTAACCAATTTTATATTTCAAAAATAAGTCAAGACAGTTTAATGAGCATACATTACACACAAATTTCATTGACATTGCACTTTTGCTATGTTGAAGCATACATATGTCATTTTATGATTGACGGGCAACAGTGGTGAGATGGTTATTTATGCCTTTCTTTTAGGATTTTTTAGTCCTTCCAATCAAAAAGAGCGATACGAGTGTTAAGTACAAGAGATTACTTAATCTTACTCATCACAAACACGATCCACAAAGCTCACTTGCTTAGTTGTGCATAGAGATTCTCATCTAAGTTACAAAAGATACAAAATTTAGAAAATTTTGTTTCAATGGCCATCCAAGGTACACAAGTACCAATGTACACAAAACACACACTATTTTTGTATTTTTCTTTTATATCAAAAACAAAATAAACAAAAATAAAAACAAACAAAAACATGTTAAACAAAGTAAAGCATAAAAACTAGACTGACTCAAAACAGTAAAACAAAACACACAAGTAATGCAAACAAAAACAAGAAGAGAGAAGAAGTGATAGAATCACTTTGAGCCATTTTCCTTCCACACCTTGGAAGAACCTTTCCATCTAGCAAATCCTTGATCCAGCGTTGATGGGGAAGAATTGAAACCGTTCAAGTTCGAAAGGAATATGAAGGCTTTAAGAAGATCTCAAAGAGGAGCAAAAGAGGATGGAAACTGATTTTGGTTTCTCACTGCGATCATGCCATTACTCTGTTGAGTGGCTAGCCATTTGTAGCAATTAGGACCAGCTGCTCCGTAGTGATGACAGAGATGCTGCTTCTTCTGTTTAGACTTTTGAGAGTTAGCCTTCTTAGCTCTAGGGTTTTTAACTTCTTTCTTATCCTGCTTAGGGGGTGCTCTTAAGATAGATTTACCCTTGTCAATGTTCTCACTAGCTAAATCTGTTTTGATATTATTGTTCTCAATTTCAACATTATTAGCAAGAGGAACAAAAACAGTAGAACTAGTAGAAGCGATACTAGGAGAAGAGAAATCATACCCTAAACTGGTTCGATCTGAAGCAGATTTCTGAATGCTGAGCATCTCGTCAAGCTTCGCACTTAAAGTCCTTTCCAGCTGAGCTTTGACTTGGAACAGTTCTGCCACAAGCTTCTTAATCTTTTCAGCCAAAAAGTTGTTCTCAAACCTCAATGCTCCAATAGTCTGATTAGATTCATCAAACTTTGTGGCAAACTCTTCATGCTCAAGCTCCACATCACTAAGCTTCTTGGTGGTTAACCTATACAACTTCTCATGTTTTTCTGAGCCTTTGTATAACTTCGCATAGGTTGTGTGGATGTCATCTTGTTCATCCATCTTCTTAAACTTGGACTCCACCAATTCCTCTTCTTCATCCACATCTTCAACAATCCCATAAGTAGGATTGACAGTGGCAGTGAAGACATTTAAGATTCCGTCATCCTCATTGTCAGAATCATCCTCAGGCTTAGTGTTGCTCAAGGTAGCAGCAAGTGCCTTACTCTTCCCAATGGTCTTGAGATATGTAGGGCACTCTTGTTTCTTATGACCAAAGCCTTGACACCCAAAGAACTTTGGTCCTAAAGGAACAGTGTACTAACCACCATCCCTAGCATCCTTCTTCCCTTTATCTTGGCTCTTAAACTGAGAAGAACTGGATTACCTACGGTCGTTGTTGAAGCCCTTCCCATTGGCATTCTCCATGAACTTCTTGAATTGCCTAGTGATGTAGGACTTCATCTTAGAATCTTCATCGTCTGAAGACTCATCTGTGTCACTGCTCTTGGCCTTCAAAGCCATGCTCTTCCTTTTACCCATCTTACCAATCCTTATTAACCCTAGCTCGTAGGTCTGGAGATTGCCAACCAACTCTTTTAGAGGAATCTTGTTGATGTCCTTTGATTCCTCAATAGTAGTAATCTTTGCATGGAATCTCTCAAGTAGAGATTTGAGCACCTTTCTCACAATCTTGGGTTCAGGAATGGTTTCTTCAAGATTCAAAGCTGAGTTCACTATGTCCTTGAGCTTGGCATAGAACTCATCAAACGACTCATTCTCTTCCATCTTGATTTTTTCAGAGCTTGTAGTGAGCCTCTGAAACTTTGAATATTTGACAGCCTTGGTTCCCTCATAGGTTGTTTGGAGAATGGTCTATGCCTTTGTAGCATTTTTAGTAGATGATATCTTTTTGAATTCCTCATTAGTGACTGCATTAAATAAAGCATTCAATGCACTACTATTGAAGTTTTCCGCCTTGATCTTAGCATCATCCCAATTGGCCAGTGCTTCTTTCGGCTTGGTCTAGCCTATCTCAACAGCTTGCCACACTTTCTCATCTAAAGACTGCAAGAAAGCTCTCATGCGTACTTTCCAATATGCATAGTTAGTGCTGTAAAGTTGTAATTTACAACTATGTATTTTTTATTGACTTTTATTCCGTGCCAAATTTGATTGTAACTTTATTCAATCTTTTGTACCTTGTATTTAATGTGGGATTTAATTGTAAGGGTTGTGTGATAGAGAGAGAGAGAGTGTGTGTGAAGACTCAAGCTATTGAAGAAAGAAGAGTTCTCGCGGGTATCTCACGACTAAGCATCCTGGAATGTGAAGAGTCAGGACAGATGGAGACAGCTATGTTTTGCAAGTAACTCGCGGGTAAGGCCTTCCCGCGAGATACTCGCGAAACATTCTATTTTGCCAGACTGTACTATCAGATATACACTTTCTGTACCCACACTATATATACCCACATTATCCACAAATGTTAAGGAGTGCTTCAGAGAGAAAACCCTAGCCAAACACTTTGAGAGTTAGAGATTGTCATACCCACAATCCTCTACACATTTGCTTTGGGAATTTTCTCAACTTCTACTTTTCCATTTCCATACCATTGAGAGGTTGATAGTCCAAACACTTACCACACCCTTTGAGAGTGTCAAGTGAGGATTTGGTGCTGCTGGAAAGTATTGGAAGAAGCCAAGGATGGCAGATGCAACATGGAGCTTGTTGCAAGATCCAGAGAGCTAGACAAGACATGATTCTGAGACGCCTTGTTGGAGTAGAAGCTTGGAGGGCTTAGGTGCATCGGGTAGATTAGGCTTGGAGGGTCTCTTGCTAACCCATATATCCCAACTAATTGTCTAGTAGATCGATTACCGCTTGGAGGGCGGCGGAGAGGTTTTACACCGAGTTCTTCGGTTTCCTCTTCGATAACACATCGGCGTGTTATCTTGTGTTTGCATATTTCTTCCCTACTCTTTTACATTCCATTTTACTGTTGTGTTGCTATGATTATGGATTAGAGTAGCTTGTTTGTTTATCCACTCGCATTTATACTATTCTGCACTTAGTATTAAGTTAGTGTAAAATCTATCGAGCTGTAATTTTTAATTTGCGGGTCTAAACAGCTCTTATGTTTTCAACACATTTTCGAGCTTTCAATTGGTATTAGAGCGGGTGCACTAGCTGTGGTTTAATTACCTTAGTGCGATCCTTGACCCCATTTGAGATGGACCGGTCTCAATCTTTAAATGTTCCACCATATTTTGATGGTAGTAATTATGCTTTTTGGAAAGTCCGAATAAGGGCATTCTTGTGTTGAATTGATGATACTGTTTGGGATGTGGTAGAAGTAGGATGGACTAGGCCGAAGGCCACTAAATCCACTTGGGAAAAAGCAGCACTTGCGGCAGCTAACGTTAACAATAAAACTTTAAATGCAATTTTTTGTGGTGTTTCTCCAGATGAGTTTCATAGAATTTCTCACATAACAGTTGCTAAGGAAGCTTGAGAGATATTGGAGACCACCTATGAAGGCACGAAAAAGGTGAAGGATACTAAGTTGTAGATGTTGACCACTCGTTTTGAAAAGCTGAAAATAAGTGAAGAAGAGTCATTTGATTCATTCTATAGCAAGTTGAATGAGGTGGTGATTGGCAAGTTTAACTTGGGTGAGAAAATGGAGGACTCAAAGATAGTGAGAAAAATCCTTCGTTCATTGCCGGAGAGCTTCCGAGCAAAAGTCACAGCTATGAAGGAAAGTAAAGATTTGGATGAAATCAAAATCCAAGAGCTCATTGGATTTCTCCAAACATATAAGCTAGGATTGCCTTCTCATAAGTCAAGTAAATCTCTTGCTCTTAAAACCATCACCAAAAGAATGGATGATTCCACCGAAGAAGATGATGTGGAGAAGGAAGTAGTATTCCTTGCAAAGAACTTTCGAAAATTTCTGAAGATGAAAAACAGTGGAAAACCATTCAATAGAGGGAAGTTTTCATCCTCCAAAGGTGGTAGGAAGGAGTTTAAGAAGAAAGATGGGAAGGACTCTCAATCTTCTCAAGGCATTGTGTGTTATCAATGCAATGGCCATGGACATCTCAAAAAGGAGTGTCCCAACTATCTAAAAAGGAAGGGCAAGGCGTATGCCACAACACTTAGTGACTCAGATTCTTCCAATTCAAATTCGAAAGAGAGTTGTGATGGAGAAGGGAATTACTCCGCTTTTATGACTATTGATCATGTTGAGTCCTCGGAGGATTTGAGTATGCTAGTGGAAGAGCTCGGTGAACATAGTGAAGTGGAGTCAATGGGAGTAGTAGAAGAATCTGATGCTGAAGAAGATGAAAGTACAGGGGAACTTCAAGAAAACTACAATTCCCTACTTGAGAAGTCAGGAGAATATACAAGGGTGGCCAAGGCAGTCGTTAAAAAGATGAAGAAGGCAAGGGAGGACTATAGATGTCTCCTAGTGCGATATAAGGAGGCCAAATGTGAAATAGAGACGTTGAATGGAGAGCTGACCGAATCCTACTCAAAGATAAAATTCCTTGAGCTTGAGGTGGTTCAAGCCAATGCAAAAGTAGAGCGAGTCTCCTCCAAGAAGCTTGATGAAGTCCTCTCTCATAAAAAATCTTTCTCCGACAAAACCGAATTGGGATATACTGGAGAAAGTAGTTTAGTTGTCAAAGTAACCAAGGAAGTGAAGTTTGTAAAAGCCAAGGAACCAATTGAAGCTACCACAAAGGCTGAGAAGGTGAAGCCGGAGAAGAATAGAAATGTGGCTGACCAACGGGTGTTGAATAAGCCTCGTAACCAATCAGTGGTTAGGACTGAAGCCAAAGGGAAATCACTTCCAAAATCACAAAGAGGTCTAAGAACTCAACATTTCTGTCATCACTGTGGACTTCAAGGACACACCAGACTAAATTGTCATAAGCTTAGGGCATTGAAGAATGCAGGTGATCAAAGGTCAAGAGGACCAAGAAATGACAAACAAAATTGGGCTATTACGTAATCAAGAGGTCTAGATGGTGATTCTGGTGTGATGGATGTGATGAAAATGTTTGATGCATTCACCACCTATTTGGCATGTTTCTCTAGAAGTTTTTAAGGCCACAATACTCGTACCTAATCCTATAGGGATATCACCCCAAACACACGTGCCGTGTGGATGAAAAAGGGTTCTCATGCATAAGCATTACAGAATGTCCAAGCATTAATACTTCCGATGTTTAGGGACATATGTTCATGCATCATGATATGCATAATTCAATTTGTGTCAATTGCTTCTGATTCATAGCATGTTTCTTTTACTTGTTTTGGTTTGTACCTATTTTTGTTGATCTTACTTTATTTGGTTTGTTTTTTAGTGTGTTCAAAAATTTCAAAAACCTATAAAAATTGAAAAATCTTCAAAAAGTTTGATCGCTTGTGTTGTGTATATCACATGTGAGTTTGGCCTAGTACCTTCATACTAATGGCGTAGTGCATTTCCGAGCTTAGCTTGTTGTGTATGCATCTATATCTGTGTGGGAGAAATCTTGAAAACTATGTGTGATAGTTGTAAATAGATCTTCGAGCTTGTCATGAATGATTGGTCAATAGTCTTGATGGTCTTGATACTTGCATAGACTTGTACCTATATATCTTTCCACTTTAATTTTTATGTTTTTGCAATAAAGCTCTCCAAATGTAAATCTCCAAATGAAAAGAGATAATGAGCTGCAAAAGCCTGTCGCACACACTAGTATTTGACTAGGAGAAAGGGAAAGTGACTTTTGTTTTGAAATGTATGGTGCTTAAAAAGCTAAAGGCTAAGTCTCAATGTTGAAATATCAAAAATTTCAAGCACGGATCTCAAAAAGAGATGTATTATCCAAAATGGATCAAATGTTATGATTTATGTAAAAGCCAAATGAAAAGCTTCTAAGATGTGTAATCAATCTGTGGGAGGTCATATATGCTTATTTCTATAATAGAGATAGTCCACTTGACTCAGTATCAGTTGTGTATGACTTAATTGAATTGAAGCTTCACTCTAGTCTATGGACTATTTCACACATGATACTCACCCACAACACACAAGTCTTTGATTCAATTAATTCTTATCTCATTTGTGTGATTGTACATGTTCAAATGTGATGTATATGCTCAAGTACTTGCTGATCAAACCCAAAAGGATTTTTGAGTGTTTTATATGTTTTTGAAAATGATTTTATACTTTCATGTCTCTTTTTTTTTTGTTCAAAATGCATTTTTGTGTTTTTCTTCAAAAACTGATTCAGTGGTTGTTTCACAAGAAGCTCACGACTTAAAGCTTCCCACGAAATGTGCTTAAGGGAAATTAAAAAGTCACATTTTCATACAGAGACTCTCGCTACTGCCTTGCGAGTATTTCGTGACTAAACACTTCTCGCAAAATGTTTTTTAGGCAAAAACTGGAATTTTTTTTTTATTTTTTTTTTAATTCAGACAGAGGCTATCGCGACTGTCTCGCTATTGAGTCTCTACAAATAGCTTCTCGTAAAAGCTTTTGTGCCTCAGTGGCCATTCTCGCAACTATCTTGCTACTGTCTCGCTACTGTCTAACCCGTGAAAAACGCATGTTTTCAGTTTTTATGTAGTAGATGTGATAGTTTTTTCAAACACTTAGACTTTCCCTCGCATTGCCTTTCTCGAACCTTGCTCAACCCAAAATCTTTTTTCATTCAAACCCCATCATTGTCAAGCAAAATCTCTGCAAAATCACTTCAAGGTATGTTTTCCTAAACATTATCTTCACTTTTATCTTAGATTATGCAGATTTTAGATTAGGGTTCTTAAAAATTGGGGATTTTCAAAAAATTGGGTTGGGGTTTTAAATTTGTGAAATTTTTTTCATTATTTTGATTGGGCTGAGTCCCATTTGATCTTTGTGCATTTGTGTTGACCCCATGTGAAATTAACCTTGTATTTAGGAAATTTTCATATATGTTCATGCATTTTTCTTTATTTTTGTACTTTGGTGCGGGTTAGGTGTTTGACAGAATGTCCTAGGGACATTCTTGTCTTGAATTGGACTCAAGTGAGTTCCAATTGCTAGGTTTACTCATCATTGACCATGTTTAACATGTTTTGGTCAATGTTTGTGTGTTTAACATACTGTGCCCATTTTGTGACTCAATGCCATGCCATGCACACACTAGGCACACACTAGGCCCTTCTGTGCACACCTCAATGCATTTCATGATGCACACACATGCATCATCTCATGCACACTCATGCACACACATGCACAGTTACCTAATTTCATGCATTGTGTTTATGTTTACATGCTTTATTTGTTTTAGCATGTTATTTTGAGTTGGTTCTGCTCTGGTTTAGGTAGTTTTTACTTTTGATTTTGACTAACTTGAATCTAATAAAGTTTTGTGTTTTGTTCTGTATCTGTGCACTTGTTTTTGTTCTTTGTTCTCTATGGAATTGTGCAGATGTCTCCTTGTTGACACCCCATTTTACAACCCGCATTTAACCTCACATGGAGGGTAAAATGGTACTTTCACCTTGGAAATATACTTCTTGATTCTGGCCATTAGATCCTTAATCACATTTCACCAAAATGATCTTGATGTTGTAACGATCAAATTGATTGGTCATGAGCCCTAATCGGACCACCAGATTGAAAGTTATCATCAAATCAATTTTTAATGGCTGAGATGCACTATCACAAATTGAGTCCGACTATACGTGATTATGAACAATTGATTCCAATTGGTTATAATTATAATCAATTTGAGATTAATGATGTGTCATAATTTGATTGGTTAGGACTACATTTTACGGTGAGGTTGCATACACCTAATTAATTAGATAATTAAACATTAATTATTCAATGAGTAATTTGTGTAATTATCTTTTAATTAAAGTAAATTTGGAACCAATTAAGTCTGAAATGGAATGATTGGAGCTATTTAATGTTAATTGGGAGCTAATTTGGGACCTATTAATATTAATTGTGCTGAAACCATTTTCTAACAAATGACTTCTGCTCACTATTTCATCAATATCTCTTAGAATATTTTGACTCTGTGAATAAGGTTAATTTTCTCAGAAACTAGACATTCGATGCTTCAATTTGAGCACAAGAACGAGACAATTCCGATCAGAATCGAGTCAAATATGATTTTTTTGAAGTTGGCTCTACAGATTGTTACAGCAACTACGGGAAAACCGAATTTTGGCTTGCTCCTCACTCCCATCAATCTTTCCATTTAATGCACCATATTTTCTCCAAGGCTAAAATGAGGTCTAGGTTTATGATTCTTTGTCAACTTTCATTAAATGGCCTTCCATTCATATTTCCTCTACCACTACTATATAAACCCTCCCTCTCATTCATTCCAGAGCACACACAAAAACCCCCTCTCTTCTCCTCTCTTGAGTTCTAGGAAGTTGAGTAGTCTTGTCATATCTTAGTCTTCTTGAGACTCAAGGTATTGAGTGAGACTCACTCTCCCTCTCCTAACTCTTCTTTTCCTCCACCCTTAGGACCTCTACCAAGAGTCTCCTCCTCCACCATATGGATCTTGCATGAGGGTATAATCCTCTTCCCTAATTGTTTTTCATGTTGCCATGATGAGATTTTAAGATTAAAGCATGCTAATAATCATTTAAATCCCTTTGAATATGTTTGAATATTCTTAATTGTTCTTATATATTCTTCACATGTTCTTGGTTGTTCATCACATGTTCATGCATAACACTAGTTTCGATCTTAAATCCACATCAAAAACATGAAAAATATGTTTATTTAGTAATTCTTTTAAATTCTTGAATCTAGGTTATCACCATCCACACACATTCACTAGAATTTATTTTTCAATCTATATGCAATGCTTAATTAATTGAATTAGGGTTTATCACATGCACACACTTTAAATTCAACATGCAAATTGATTGATAATATATTGAATGATGTGATATGAATGTTGGCCACCATAGTCTAGAAGACCGGTTTCACCGAGCAAGGTGGGTGCCTTACACCTTCCCACTTTGTAACATAGCCTCCGAGTTTAGATCAAGGGTTAGTAGATCAAATGCTTATCCATGTAATTTTCGATTTTTAGATTGTAACTGGGAAACAAAGCCATGTACTTTATTTTAGATTGTATCTAGGACCAAGCCATGTAATTTTCCTATGATCAATGTAAATTCAATTTCAAATTAATAAAATGAGGAATTTTTCAATTATGGTTTTCTTATTTTTCCAATAATTAAATAAGTGGCGACTCCATTGTAAAATCCTTAATCTCAAAAGGTAAATATAACTAGTCGAACCTCCATTTTGAAAGGCAATAACACGACTTCACCAATTCACATGGGTTTGGCCCAACACATCATAAAAAATGGGGTCGGGAGTGCTGTCTCTCACAGTGGCGACTCCGCTGGGGATATTGAGGGCTAAGCTTCAATTAGGTTATGGTGGCCAACCATGTCATTGTTTGTTTATTGATTTTTGTATATAATATGTCTAATATGTCATTATTTTGCATGTCATGTATCATTTGCTTGAATGAAATTTATTTTATTTGTGTGCTAGTTCAGAAGCTCGGTTGTATTAGCCGTGGATTGTGGTCTTCCTGAGACTCACATACCCAGCGGTGAACCTACCACCCACCGCGACAAGAATCATCATGGTTATGTCATGGTGGTTTATAAGGACAAACTATACCGTTCAGACCAACGTAGTGCTTTTGGCGTCACAAGTTGGGAGGTACGACGTCCTAGCTTGTGGGGACCTTTAACCTACCTTCTACCCATGTTGTAATGACCCATAGAACCTACCTCTAGGTCGGTCCATGTAAATTGCATTGCATTATGCATGTGTTTGGCCATTGTTTGAACCATGATGAGCCCAAGTCCAACGCTTGAGCCCATCATAATTGTTTGAACCTTGTATGCTATGAATGAACTCAAGCCCAAAGGCTTATGATTGAACTCTACTTGGTATGGAAGCCCAAAATTGTTTCTTGAATGAGTCTAAGCCCATGAGCCCATCAAAGGTGTATAGACATGATCAACATCAAAGGCCGAAAGCTCACAAGATGCATGCCTTCGAAGTGCAAGCCCAAGCCATTTCATCCTAATTGAGATTCAAGCACACTAAGCCTCAAGTATCCTACATGGACCAAGAAGAAGCAAGTGGCCCAATTTTGCCTCACTCCACATTTGGTTTGTAACATCATGGTTAAGCTTAAAGTTTGTTTGTTTCTATGTTTTTTTTTTTTTTTTTTTTTTTTTTTTTTTTTTTTTTTTGAATTCAAAAATTTCATGTAGCATTTAATGAGTTTTGTTTGTGTATATATAAAAAAAAAATTCAAAAAAAAAAAAAATTCAAGATTTCCAAATCTTTCCCAAAAAAAGAGAAAAATTTTCAAATGAAAAAAGTCTTTGGACTAGGGGCATTGAGCCCTTAAGTCATTTAAAAAAAAAAAAAATTCTTTAAACTAGGGGCATTGGACTTCCTAGTGACTTTTTCAAAAAGGCCCATTCTTTTATTTCAAAGATTTCAAGATTCTTTAAAGTCTTTTTTTCAAAATGGTACAGGAGGTTCCCTTGGACAAAACTTTTTCTAAATTGTGATGTTTAAAGGCTTGAACAATCAACTTGTACTGAGAAAGGATTAATTTCATTTGATCCGTGTGAACACTTTTGCTAAATTACTTTGAATAAAAGAAGAAATGGTCTTACAAGGCAATCAAAGAAAATTTATCCATCAAAAAATTCAAAAAGCTCATGTATTCATTCCAAATTTCTGAAAACTTTTGTGTCTCCAATAGAGCATTCATACTTTTTTTTTTAAAGAGGAATTTATTAAAAGAGCTCAAGTTACTGTACCTACAAGCAAGCATTACTAGGGATAGGAGGCCGTCTTTGGTAAAACAAGATTATTCCTTAATACCTAGAATGATCATCATCCATTGTAAGCCCATTTGAGCCTTCAAACACTTAGCCTCTTTTTCGCATGAACCCACTTAAATCTAAACCTAGGGTGGGAAAATTCAAATTATGCATGCTTAAATCTCATGTTGAGGAGGAGTCAACCTTGAAGCTTTGAAGCTAATTGATAAAGCTCTCCTAGAAGACATGAAAGACAAGTAGAGAATTCATTAAGCTGAAGATAAGAAATCATCAAAGTAAAAGGAGTTTTCACTCAATCAAGGAAAGATAAATGAAATTCCTAAAATGTGAGAGAAAACAAAATGTGCATCAAGTTTGAAGAACCTAAAATTCATCATGCCAAGAAGAGTAGAAGGTTCATCCAAAAGAAAGTTCATCAAAAAAGGAAAAGATTCATCAAGCATAGAAAGGTGCAAGTGCATTGAGACAATAAAGAAGTTTGGAGAGGGCATCAAAATGACAGAAAATCATTAAGCTGAGAAATACAAGGAGGGCAAATGTTCATTCAACCAAGAGATGAAAGACCAGAAATAAAAAAAATAATAATAAGAATAAAAAGAAGAAGAAGCCCGCCAGGCTGAAAACCCAAAAGGACAGTCTAGGCAAAAGTTAGGGCCAAAGAAAAGAAAAAAGTGGAAAATCCTACCAAGTTAGAAACTTGAGGATGCAACTTAAAAAGAGAAGAATTTTGCAAGATGCAAGTCTAGAGGTATGATTCAAGGGGAATGAGCATAAAAACAAATGTTGATACAAGTAATCAATGAAGACTAGAAAGAAGATGGCAAAGAAAAAAGGGGAAAACTCCTCCGACACTTGATTTTTGAGATGCATACTTAGGGGAACATCATAGGGAATTTTGAGTCTTTTTATATCATTCATTTCATAACCTAAACCTGGCCTACATTACAACCCATGAATAAGACCTCCTTGAAGTCTTGCTAATTGTAGGCGCATCTTAAACTCTAATAATATTTTTCTCTTGAATTAAAAAGGAAAAGTGCTTAAAATTGTCAAACCCCACAAGATGATATGTCCAAGGACAAAATTTCTCAAATTCTCAAACCCTCAAAATGACTTAAGAAAACTTTCAAACTTAGAGCACTCTCCATGTTTGCACCAAATAATGTGATTCCTAAATATTATTACATTTTATTTCTTGATTGCCTTTGAAAACATAATCTGACAATGTTCAAAAGAAGGAAGCAAATTTTGATAACATGAGTTTAGTGATTATGATTCTTCATAATCAAAGAGATTTGTTTGGTTCTTAAACACTATGATTTTCTAAAATGGTTGTTCAAAGGATCACATCTTGTTCCAAAAAAAAAAAAAAGGAAAATTAAAAAAAAAAATTTCTTTTCCAAAATCCAGTTCACTTGAACTACGTCTTAACCTGGTCCTCTATGAGAGAGGTACGTAGGCAGCCTTGTAGAGGTCTGGTCCCAATCACCCAAACAACCTTGGGGAGTAAAGTCAAAACCATGTGACAAAATTGTTTGGGTGCAAGTTAGGCTAAGCCCATTTGTTTTGCATCAAGCATGCTCAAACTTGGGGCATTAGCCTATTCATATTGTGTGCAGATATGTCCTTCTCGCATGAAAGCATGTTTTTATTTGAGGCATCAATCCATTTTTTTGTAAGCATGCCCACACTAGGGGCATTGGCCAAAAATGTTTTCATGATAATTTGTTTCTAACAAGCTAGAGAAAGAAAGCCATTTTGCAGGAAACATTGATGGCAGACCGTGATCTTCTTTCATGTTCCCCCATGGTCACAACATCAAATGAATTCAGCTTCAATCTAAGCATAGAATATGCCCCAATCTAGGGGCATTGGGTAAGTACTTCCAATTCATATCAATGAATAAATCCATTGCTAATTGAAATTATCTTTTTGTAGGAATTAAGTAAGGACTTATCCAGTAATCCGCATCAACTTCCAACCAAAGTTATTCTCATTCAAAGGATAACTTTTCCCAAAAAAAAAAAAAAAAAGTCATCATGAATAAATCTTCATCACTTTTATTCTATCTTCATCTTCATCTTCCTCACTTTTTGATAATGAACAAATCTTCATATTTCAAAAAAAAAAAAAAACAAGTCATCATGAATAAATCTTCATCACTTTTATTCTATCTTCATCTTCATCTTCCTCACTTTTTGATAATGAACAAATCTTCATATTTCAAAAAATAAAAATTAATAAAAATAATAACAATAAAAAGGAAGACCAAAGACAAAATTTTCAAAAAATCAATTTTTTCTAAATCTTTCAAAAAAAAAAAAAAAAAAGGAAATTTTGAAAAAAGGCCTTGGGACTAGGGGCATTGGGCTCATACTTCTTAGGTTACCATCTAAATATATATATATATATATATATCATCAATCAAAATTTTCAATTCCTTCAAAAAAATTCAAGATTTCCAAATTCATTAGTCAAAATTTTCAATTTTTTGAAAAAAATTCAAGATTTCCAAATTTTTCAAAAAAAAAAAAAAAATCATCAATCAAAATTTTCAATTCCTTCAAAAAATTCTGGATTTCCAAATTTTTTCAAAAAATAAATTCATCAATCAAAATTTTCAATTCTTTGAAAAAATTCAAGATTTCCAAATTTAAAAAAAAAAAAAAAAATCATTAGCCAAAATTTTCAATTCCTTCAAAAAATTCAGGATTTCAAATTAGAAAAAAAAAAAAAAATCTTCATTAAATTCTTCTTCCAGAACATAAAGCTATGACCCTCTTCCATATTCTCCAGTGGTGCAATATCAAGTCAACTGTCTACCCTCAACATTCATCGAATCATGGAATATGTCCTAAACTAGGGGCATTCGCCAGGTATGCTGAATTCTTTTCAATGAATGACTCTGTTACTAATGGAAAATATTTATTTTGCAAGTAATAGGGTAAAAGGCCCACACACATTGGCATGAGCCAAGATCCAAAAATCCTAAGTCTCTGAAAACATGAACCAGGATCCAGAACCTTTGGTCTTCTGAAAACATAACCCAAAGCCCAAAAAAACCCTTGGTCATTTGAAAACATGAGCCAAAGCCCTAAAAATCCTTGGTCCTTTGAAAACATGAGCCAAAGACCAAAAAATCCTTGGTCCTTTGAAAACATGAGCCAAGATCTAGAAATCCTAGGTCTTTGAAAACATGAGCTAGGATCCAGAACCTTTGGTCCTCTGAAAACATGAGCCAAAGCCCAAAAAAATAAATAAATAAATAAATAACCCTTGGTCCTCTGAAAACACGAGCCAAGATCCAAAAATCCTAGGTCCTCTGAAAACATGTGCCAAGATCCTTGGTCCTCCATTTTTTTTGACCTCAGGTAAGCATGTCTTGTACTTATTCAAAAAAAAAAAAAAAAAACAATTGCATGCATGAACTACGTTTAGACCTGATCCTCCCACTAAGAGGTACGTAGGCAATCTCCCTCGAGATTCGGTCTACATTTTGATCCACAACATGACCATTTACATTTTTATCTACATGCATCATACATTCACCACGGTTAAATACTGATTGCAAAGTTAGGTGTCTCTTTCATACATTGACATTCGCTTTTCAAGCTCTGCCAATGAGGGGCATTCTGTTGACACCCCATTTTGCAACCCGCATTTAACCTCACATGGAGGGTAAAATGATACTTTCACCTTGGAAATATACTTCTTGATTCTGGCCATTAGATCCTTAATCACATTTCACCAAAATGATCTTGATGTTGTAACGATCAAATTGACTGGTCATGAGCCCTAATCGGACCACCAGATTGAAAGTTATCATCAAATCAATTTTTAATGGCTGAGATGCACTATCACAAATTGAGTCCGACTATACATGATTATGAACAATTGATTCCAATTGCTTATAATTATAATCAATTTGAGATTAATGATGTGTCATAATTTGATTAGTTAGGATTACATTTTATGGTGAGGTTGCATACACCTAATTAATTAGATAATTAAACATTAATTATTCAATAAGTAATTTGTGTAATTATCTTTTAATTAGAGTAAATTTGGAACCAATTAAGTCTGAAATGGAGTGATTGGAGCTATTTAATGTTAATTGGGAGCTAATTTGGGATCTATTAATATTAATTGTGCTGAAACCATTTTCTAACAAATGACCTCTGCTCACTATTTCATCAATATCTCTTAGAATATTTTGAATCTGTGAATAAGGTTAATTTTCTCAAAAACTAGACATTCGGTTCTTCAATTTGAGCACAAGACCGAGACAATTCCGATCAAAATCGAGTCAAATATGATTTTTTGAAGTTGGCTCTACAGATTGTTACAGCAACTACGGGGAAACTGAATTTTGGCTTGCTCCTCACTCCCATCAATCTTTCCATTTAATGCATTAGATTTTCTCCAAGGCTAAAATGAGGTCTAGGTTCATGATTCTTTGTCAACCCTCATTAAATGGCTTTCCATTCATATTTCCTCCACCACTATTATGTAAACCCTCCCTCTCATTCATTCCAGAGCACACACAAAAACCCCCTCTCTTTTCCTCTCTTGAGTTCTAGGAAGTTGAGTAGTCTTGTCATATCTTGGTCTTCTTGAGACTCAAGGTATTGAGTGAGACTCACTCTCCCTTTTCTAACTCTTCTTTTCCTCCACCCTTAGGACCTCTACCAAGAGTCTCCTCCTCCACCATATGGATCTTGCATGAGGGTATAATCATCTTCCCTAATTGTTTGTCATGTTGCCATGATGAGATTTTAAGATTAAAACATGATAATAATCATTTAAATCCCTTTGAATATGTTTGAATGTTCTTAATTGTTCTTATATATTCTTCACATGTTCTTGGTTATTCGTCACATGTTCATGCATAACACTAACTTCGATCTTAAATCCACATCAAAAACATGAAAAATATGTTTATTTAGTAATTCTTTTAAATTCTTGAATCTAGGTTATCACCATCCACACACATTCACTAGAATTTATTTTTCAATCTATATGCAATGCTTAATAAATTGAATTAGGGTTTATCACATGCACACATTTTAAATTCAACATGCAAATTGATTAATAACATATTGAATGTGATATGAATGTTGGTCACCATAGTCTAGAAGACCGGTTTCACCGGGCAAGGTGGGTGCCTAACACCTTCCCACTTTGTAACATAGCCTCCGAGTTTAGATCAAGGGTTAGTAGATCAAATGCTTATCCATGTAATTTTTTATTTTTAGATTGTAACTAGGAAACAAAGCCATGTACTTTATCTTAGATTGTATCTAGGACCAAAGCCATGTAATTTTCCTATGATCAATGTAAATTCAATTTCAAATTAATAAAATGAGGAATTTTTCAATTATGTTTTTCTTATTTTTCCAATAATTAAATAAGTGGTGACTCCATTGTAAAACCCTTAATTTAAAAGGGTAAATATAACTAATCGAACCTCCATTTTGAAAGGCAATAACACGACTCCACCCATTCACATGGGTTTGGCCCAACATCCTAAAAAAGGGGGCCGGGGGCGCGGTCTCTCACACTCCTATCAAACATTCTGCAACCAAGAAATCCACAAAACATTCTCGCACAGGTTCTTAAAACTTCAAGTCTGCTGAGGCCGATATGAAATACAATGACTGCTATAAAAGAGCAACCATTATTATGGAGAGGGTGGTCAAGCTAGAAACCCTTGAGGACACCTTCATCCCTAAGGTGTTCAAAGAAAGGATTAGACCAAGCTGCTGAACCCGGTTGGGGTTGTCTATTCAGAAATCATAAGAGAATTTTTCTCAAATGCCACTATGGAAGGAGACTGTATAGATAGCTGGGTAAGGCACATGGAGTTTGTCATCACTAGGGACATCATTTAGGAGTTCTTAGAAGTTCATCCTCCCTCACAGCCACTTACAATGCAATATGAGGATTGTTTAGGCTTTACTGAGGAGATGGTGAAGATACTTGGTGGTACTTCTA
Organism: Quercus gilva; assembly: GCA_023621385.1. Lineage (NCBI taxonomy): Eukaryota > Viridiplantae > Streptophyta > Magnoliopsida > Fagales > Fagaceae > Quercus > Quercus gilva. The sequence continues at coordinate 74,250,529 of CM042476.1, forward strand.
AGAAAACCTCCATGAACACAATCCCATTTAGTCCAGCAATGAGGACTCTAGCCTATGTGGTGATCCATAATCTGTATCCGGTCACTAACTTGACTACGTTGTCTGCTCAAAGGACAAAATTCTTGTACGATCTCTTTACTCACAAGGAGATTGATATATGTGGACACATCTTTCGTCTGTTGAAGAAGAGCATTGAGAAGCAAAATTCCAGAACAGTTATGCCTTTTCCCTCACTGATTATGGGTCTAATTGCGAAGACAAGGCTCAAACTCCTAAGTGGTTTGACAGTGGTTCAAAGGGATTATCCTATTAGTGCACACACAGTGACTAGGAGCACAGCTCACATCAAAGATTCCAAAAAAGGTGTGCATACGATACCATGAGATCGTGTTGAGGATGAAGGTGGCCATACAGAGGAAGAGATTGATAGATTCATTTCTGTCCTAAAGTCTTCGGCTCAACGATCATCTTCAGCACCAGCATGAAGAGTAGACAGACTTGATCGCCTCCTAGCTAAAATGGACCAGATGTCTATCGTGCTTGACACACATGTACAATGCACCACAGACCAGTTTGCCTATATTCAGGGCCAGATCACTGCCTTATCCTCATAGATTGATGATTTATTCATGCCACAGGGATTAGATTCAAAGTTTGATCAGTTCTAGCCTTTTTGGCCATTCCTGTTAAAAAGAGGGAGAAAATTTTGAGGGGGAGCACATTTGAGGGGGAGCAAAGCATAGACATAGCTTAGGCATAGAAACTTTGGTTCATACAAACGGTTTTGTTTTATTTATGTTTTGGTTTAAACTACTTTAGCATTTATAACCCTTGGATAATTGTATTTACTACTTTTGTTTAAAGCTTTGGTACTCTGTTTTTAATTTCAGTTTATATTCAGTATTTCTATTTACCTTACTGCTTTGTAGCATTTTTTTGTACTTTTAAGATATTGATAATATGTCTTAAGTACCTCACTCTTGTACCCTAGTAGGATCTTGTATCCTAGATGCATATAGTTCGTATTTTGCATTGATTGAGTGTTGGACATGCAATTGATCCTTGGGATTGTTCTTAATTGCATTTCGTGTTCGGATGAGCATTTACTTGCTAAATGTTCATTGTAGTCATTCTTTAATGACTGTTCCTGTATGATCAAGATATGTTTACATGTTTTATAGTGTTTACAAACTTGATCGCACTTTACTTGCTCATGTATGTACCTTGTATTCAACTTGTCATAAGCTTAATAAAAATTTTGTTTGTGTGCAAGTGTTTCAGGTTACAAGTATATACGTGAAAGTACTTCACAGCTTCTAGATTAGGTGTGAGTGAGTTTTTCCACTGTTCCCAAATTCACGTTTAAGTCTAGAGTCTGTTTTAGGGGTTTTGTCACAGAATAGCCAAAGGGGAAGATTGTAAAGTTGTAATTTACAACTATGTATTTTTTATTGGCTTTTATTCTGTGCCAAATTTGATTGTAACTTTATTCAATCTTTTGTACCCTGTATTTAATGTAGGATTTAAATGTAAGGGTTGTGTGATAGAAAGAGAGAGTGTGAAGACTCAAGCTATTGAAGAAAGAAGAGTTCTTGCAGGTATCTTGCAACTAAGCATCCTGTAAAGTAAGCCATGTGCCTTGCACATGATTGGAATGCGAAGAGTCAGGATAGATGGTGACAGCTATGTTTCGCGAGTAGCTCGCGGGTAAGGCATTCCCGCGAGACACTTACGAAACATTCTATTTTGCCAGACTGTACTATCTGATACACACTTTCTGTACCCACACTACCTACAAATGTTGAAGAGTGCTTCAGAGAGAAAACCCTAGCCAAACACCTTGAGAGTTAGAGATTGTCATACCTACAATCCTCTACACATTTGCTTTGGAAATTTCCTCAACTCCTACCTCTCCATTTCCATACCATTGAGAGGTTAATAACCCAAACACTTACCACACCTTTTGAGAGTGTCAAGTGAGGATTTAGTGCTGCTGGGAAGCATTGGAAAAACCCAAGGTTTTCTTAAACTCTCCTCCACACGCTGGTTACCTACTCTCACGCACCAACAAACTTCTGCTAATGTCATCCTGACATCATCTGATGACGTCATCACTCCAAGTCAGCAGCCACGCAAGCACATCCACATCAGCACTAGTCCATGTCAACGATACATCATAGGATGATGTCAGCGACTTTGCTGCCCAATCCATGACCCGACCCGAAAACCCAGAACCGACCCGGACCAATATCCGTTGACTTTGACCCTAGACCCATCGACTTTGACTTTTGCGTTGACCTTTGACCAAAATTCAAACTTTCTGAAAGGGTCTATCTTGCTCAGTTTTTCTCGTAGATTCCGATTTTGGAATCTATTTCTTCATTTGAAGCTCCAAAATTGGTTAATTGGCACATTCTTCATTGTGGTTTCTTCAAAGGCATTCTTGAAGGTATCTCCAAGTGATCTTCTTATGCTTATCCAACCTCAAGCTTTCATCGAGCTTTTGCCTTGAGTTTGAGGGAGGGTGTTAGAGATATATTAGACATATTAGCCCAATGCAATAGGCCTAAGCCCATTCCTACTTGTACTAGTAGTCTAGGGTTTAGTCGCCTATATATACTCATGTTAGGGTTCATTGTAACATAAGTTATTGTACTTCACTCTTATACAATAAAGATATAGCCCTTAAGGGATTCTTCCGTGGATGTAGGTCGACAAGGCTAAACCACATAACCCTCGTGTTATCGGTGTCCTACTCTATGCTTCTCCTTCCACATTCACTCTAGCATATACAACATGGTATAACAGAAACCATTAGAGCCAAAAGATTAGTCATAGATCCAAGCTCCATTGGGATTTTCCCAATAAGTTTGTTTGATTCTAAGATCATTACCCTGAGTTCGGAGCAGTTGGTCCAGCTGGTTGGAATTTCTCCTCCCAGTGTGTTACTTGAAAGATTGAGATGTCGCAGTAGGAACAAATGACCAGCTTCTTTTGGAATTTCACCATAAAAGCTGTTGTTTTGGAGGTTGATGGCCCTAAGAAATGTGAGGTTTCCAATGTAAGATGTAATGGTTCCATGTAAGTTATGACCTTCTAGTACCAAGGTTGTGACTCTTCCATGACGGCGGCCACATGTTACTACATACCAGTTACAAAAATGGATAGAATCATTCCATGAGCTCAAGATTCCATATGGGTCATCAGCAATGGATTCTTTAAATTTAAGCAAAACCAAATGATCAGTCTCATTTGTTAAAGTGGAAAAGAAAGTGGCAGGTTGCAAGCATAGAAGGGTTATAGTAAAGAGTAGAATCATATGAACATGTGTAGAGCATGATGCAGGAAAATTGGGGTTGTGAAGCTTCATTGGTTTGGACAAGCAGGAAACTGGTGAAATATTAGTGTGAGGTAGAGCTAGATACACAAGCTTGTATTATATATGCTAATTTGTCAAATACCTCCAAAAATGTAAAATAATTGGTAATTTCGTTTGATAAATTTTTATTGGCTTCAGTATCAATAAATTGATAGCGTGCATGCCTCCAAGAGAGACCCACTGCCATTGGACAAAGACCCTGGGGTCAACTCAAATTTCGTCAAAAGTTGCCGTTAAGTGTCCAATTTTTTTGTCATTCAAAATTTTTTAATTAAAGAAATCTAATTAATTATTAAAAATTATTTTCAATAATTTTAAAAAAAATGAACGGAAATTGATGGAGAGCCTTAATTGAATTGATTTGAAACATAAAGAACCCAATTGAATGAAAACAAAGTTAAAAAACTGAAATAAATTGTGGCCAAAAGTTGCCATTTCTTTATTTAGTGATCTTTCCGGACACATGTTTATGGGGATTGGGCAGTTAGGAACCTCAAAGGGAAGGGACATAGAATAGAGCATCCATATGTAAGATTTGATGGTGATTGTCTATATGTTATATTTGGTGCAAAGGAAGGCTATCATCCATAATGGCCCCAATCTTAACTAAGGAGCAAATCCTGTCAAAAAATAAAGAAAGATGTTAGAGGCAACCTTGAGTTCAAAGCAAAATTCCCTAATTCCACTCTAAACAGGATTCTTTGCTGACTTTGGGGCCTAAACAATTCTATTTTGATCTCCAAAGCTTAATGATCTTTAATTTCTGCAGTAATGTTGCTGTGTGCTTGGAAGGTTGATTGCTTAAACAAGTGTTCTCCTGTTCATAGTTCACAGATGTTTGTTTAGCTTGTGCTATTAATGCACAGGTTAACTCTGTATTTTTGGTTTGTTTTGTTGGTCGAGTGGGCTTCTTTTAGGCTTAGTAATTTTGATAGCTGAGTGACCTTTTGTTCTTTGAATAGATTGTATTCTTTGTTTATTTTTCAATAAAATATATATTCGAACCTGAATCCTTGAATTAATTCTAGGCAGTGAAAAGTGATTTTTCTTTTTAGTGTTTGTTTAAAGTCTTACATAATAAATTGAAACTTAGATTGATTGTTATACTCTCTACAGTAACAAGGTAATGTAATCTAAAACATTAAGTTTAAAGGGAAATTAAACAAAAGATCCACTTTTATTAGTATACTGGATTATGTAACATGGCATCTTTGATGCATTCCCTTCCTTTAAAAGGCTTTTAGGAATTGACTGGATTATTAGTACAAACACAATCACACATACAGTAGTAGAACAAAGTACAATACATGAAGATCACTCCTACACCAGAAGAGAAAGAAAATCACGACTCCAACACTAGAAGTGAAAGAATATCACCCATTGATCCTTTCAAAAAGGGATATTAAACTAGCAAAATATTATAACAGATCAGGTAGAAGTGCCTAACACCATGCTTAATCCAGGCATTATTAAAAACATTAAATTTCTTCTATTTGTTTCATGTCTCTGCAATTCACAAAAATAAAAATAAAAATCTTAGCTCACCATTTTAAACGTTGATAATGTAAGAAAAGGGATAGGAATTATTACAAGAAGGTTGTGGGTTTTAATAAGATGACAATTTCTGTTTAGTATTTTGATCATGAATGAGAAATGAAAATCCAATTTTACAATCAGCTGAGATAATCTACTCAAAATTAATAAAAAGGTTAACATAAAATCTCCATGTTTTTTTAATAGAAGTATTTGGGGACTGAATGAAATCAAAGTAAATGAATAGGACGCACTACTTAATGTAGTCTTATAATCAAAATTAAATAACCCTTACTTGAGCTCTATTTGGTCTACCTCTGCGGATCCCCAAACTAATGAAAGCACTTTTTATCAATTACAGTTCCTTGATGACTTCTTCCATAGTCATCCGCTCTTTTGGGGATTCCAATGAACATAAAATTCCAATGTTAAGAATTGAGAGTAAGCACTTTTGCATGTCAACATCAATATGCCTAGAATCCTCAATATTATTAGCTTCTTCTACTTCAATTTCATTATCATTGTCATCTTTTTCTGTTGCCATCATTACCGCAATTGCAACTCCCAATTCTTCAACTTCTCTTGGAAAAAGCATTGGGTCAACAACTTGAGCCAGTCTTTTTGGTAATGCCATCTTAACAAAATTATGGAGATTTAGACCATCTTTAAACATATCATCAGTGGGCATCTTTCCTGTAAACATTTCCAGCACAAGGACTTCGTAGCTATATACATCCCCCTCAGTCAATGCCTCACCACCCATGCCATACTCAACAACTCGTGGAATGGAAGGAAATTAGACAATTTCTATCTATAATGAAATAGATTAAGGTCTACAAAATGCAAATTCAAAGAAAATGAAAAGAATCAATATGGATAAATAATATGACATATGATATTACTTCCACAATGGAAGGAAAATGTATGAAACTTTACCCCAAGGGGCCAAATTACCTTTTTTTTTGTCTTGAATGTTCAATTTGATTGAAATATATGCATGCAAAGAAGATACGAAGCTTAGCCAAAGGATCAAAATGTCCATCGCCAAATTAAGTTAGGAATTTCTAAGAGTATGAATCTTATTTTTGTTTTAATTATTTTATTTTAAATTTTATGTAAAATTAATTATGTGCTTGTATGTGCTCAAATAAATATCAATCAATATTATATATAAAAGCAGAAACCTCATGCAGGAGAGCATGAGGTTCTGCCATTTGGCGTTCCCTTTGAAGAGTTTACTTCCTCCACATCTCTCTTCTCTTCATGTCTTTTAGCATACCTGAACAGCTACCTTAGAGTATTTTTCCGTTTGACCTTCCACCTTACCTAAATGTTTAATGAGTGCCATGTGGTCATTTCTCTTTCTCTCTCATTTAAAAGGGTGAATATCCTTATCTTAAAAGGAATTTGAATGCTTTTCATTTACCCGGTCTTGATATCAAATTTGGGCTTTTCGTCTCCACCTTCACATGTAACTCTTGCATTGCCTAACTTCTCCTATTCCCAATCTTCTTATATAAGTACTAGAACTGGAATAGAAATGCAAAAGCATTAATGTGAAGAAGGCAGGGTTAAAAGTGTATTGAACCTTATGGGTTGTGATCACGTTGGGAATCACCATTCGTATCTCTATGCTCAATTTGCTAGATGACACTTCTTCTGGTACCCTCTCTCTCTCTCTCTCTCTCTCTCTCTCTATAGATGTTGACAAGCATATGGCTATAACTAAAATTATATTGAAAGCTAATACTCATTTTGACAAGAATATAGTTGTTTTCCTTCTTTCTTTCTAATTGTGTGTGAAGATACGACATCGTTGAATCACAACAATCGAGGATTTGACGCTTGCATTGAAGAAGAAAGTGAATGTCATGGATGGAATAATCCAAGATCGGTCATGGTGATCTCACATGGTAATTGTTCTTTATTTGGGTTAATTATGGAGGACATGAATTGGTAGCCTATAGTGTTATTTCTATATTCCTTGAAATTTTTGGTTGTGTTAAGATCAATTTACTCATTGTACAATAAAAAAAACACATCAAGGATTAGTATAAGATTGGAGAATTGATATTAGCTAGATAAATCTAACATGACATGTGTCTACAGATATTATTTCAGCAAACGATTTCATATCTACAAAAATAAATTGACCTTAGGTGCTTGGCAGCTTACTGATGCCAATTAAGGGTGAATATGGTGATGGTTGCTGGGGGTGACCCAATACACACAACGGGACCCCATTTGGTCTTGCGTCAATTTAGATTTCTTTCAAAGACACAATATTGAGTCACCTGGCCTTTAACATGTACAATTTCATTTAAATGGAATTACAGTGGTAAGTTGGTAACCATATGGCTTTAAAAAATTCATCTGATTTCTTCTTCTTTTTTCTTTTTTTATTTACAAATTATTTGGAATTTGTGACAATTCACTCTTGGCACCATGTATTACTATATGTGTAATATATTATTATTCAATTTGGTATCTTCTCTTAAGTTCCATAGCACCGTATTTGATCATTTGGTGTTCTTCCATTGTTAAACCATTTGTAATAATGATTCTGTCACAAAGGATATGTGCAGCCATAAAAATAATTTCATATATATTATTTTAAAACATGAGATTCTGTTATATGGTGCTTTATTAGAATAATTTTGTATTTAACCTTTAATCTCATATTTGCACGTAACTTTGAATGATTGGCATTCAACCCCTAAAGCATGTAACTTTGAGGTATCCAATTGAGAAAGAACTCGAAAAGGATTACAACCAAAATTGAATTGTGTGTTGTTTTGTATTGTTTTATTTTCTTATAAAAATGCACACCAAGTGTATTTCTAAATTAAGAGGCTTCATATCAATTTAGCACCCAAAAAAAAAAAAAAAAATTGTAAGGGATATATGTGTGCAACTTAAAATTCTCGCTTTTATGACAAACTATTTGCTTCATCTAATTTCTAATTTTTATAACAATTATGCTATAGTCTATATTTTTTATCACCTTAATTTGTACTACTATAATTCAACAAAAACCTTTATGTGATCGCAACAATAATCCATATTATTACTCTAATATATGTTCAACATTTTCCATAACCTTCATACATAGAAGCTTACAACATTATCCACGCATTGCACGGGCAATCTACTAGTTTGTTATAAGAGACAAAGAAATAGTTAGCAAGAGACTATGTTAATATGTTTATACTAGTTTTACGAATATTAAAAAGCTTATATGCTAAAAAATACAAGTAGTTAATTCTTATCTTTTCATAAACTGACAAAGGGAAAAGCAAAATATTATAGGATTGTTAAGAATTTAAAACTAAATAAGAGAGGTTATACCTGGAGCAACATAGTCGATAGATCCTTTTAACCCAATTGTACTAGTACACTTCTGGGAAGAATCATTGGTGCTTGTGAGGAGTCTTGCTAAACCAAAGTCGCTTACATGAGCAATCATCTCACTATCGAGAAGAATATTGCTTGGCTTTAAATCACAATGAATGATTTATTGCTGACAATGATTATGCAGATAATTTAATGTAGAAGCCACATCAATTGCAATAATTATTCTTTGAAGAAAGCTCAAATTTTTTGATTGATTTTCGCAATCTGTCATTGGATGTATCCACATATCTAAGCTCCCATATTTCATGAATTCAAATACAGGAGCTTTAAACTCATCGCCATTATAATTGATACTAGAGCAACATGATAAGATCTTCACAAGATATCGGTGCCAAACATTTCTTAAGACATTACATTCCGCCACAAAACTCTTGGTAGCTCCTTTAGTTTGAAGGTTTACAACTTCTTCTTGATATAGAACTCCTTTGTAAACTGATCCAAAAGTACCAGATCCAATCAAACTGTTGAGAGAAAATCCATTAGTTGATCGATGAAGCATTTTGTAGGAAATTGTTGGAAGGAGATCCATCTTTGGGACTATAGAAGATGGTTTTTTTGTATATTTTTTCCTCCAATAAAGAATAAGAAATGATGAAACTAGAAGGAGACATGCAACCACACAAAAAATTGTGATTATTGTTCTAGAAGCAAGAGAGTTTCTTGATTTTTGTAACTTTGGGGCATTTTGTTAGTTGTAATTGTGGAATACCCCCACAAAACTTATTGTTTCCAATAATTGATGTTGCATCTATATTTGTGGAAACTCCAACAGTTAGTAGTGGGCCCTCAATATCATTGAACGAAATGTTCAAGTATTTTAAAAATAAAAGTTTCTCTAGACCCTTTGGAATAAATCCTGATAAGTTGTTTTGCGAAACATCCAAAAGTTCAAGGCCTTTTAAATTAGCCATGGATGAAGGAATGATTCCTTCAAAGGAATTCCCCTGCAAGTAGAGGTTTTCTAAATTCAATAAATTTCCAATTGTTGTTGGAATTTCACCGGACAAATTGTGTTCAGAGACATCTAGAGAATTAATATTTTTCAAATTGCCACCTTCTACAAGAAATTTGCCACTAAATGTGTTGTAGGATAAATTCAGTAATAGTGACAAAGAGAAAAGAGAAAAAACCTGCTGAGGTATGACTCCATTGAGGTAATTTTGTGAAACATCCAATTGTTGCAAACTTAGGCAATTACCAATAGTTGGAGGTATGCTTCCTTCTAAATTGTTTTGAGAAAAGTCCAATTCAACCAATTGAGTGAGGTTCCCAGTGGAGCTTGGGATTTGCCCTGACAATTTGTTCCCCGATAAATACAATCCTTGCATCTTCTAAAACTTTCCAAAATAAGTAGGTATCACACCTATGAAAGATTCTCATCCATGGCCAATTTAATTAAGTTGATAAGATTCTGTAACGCTGCAGGAATCATTCCAGATATTTGGTTGCTTCCAAATTCCAATCCATTAAGTTGTGTTGACAAGTTGCCAATAGAATTGGGCAAAACACCTTCAAATTGGTTACTTCGAAATGTCAGCGATTCCATTTTGCGACAGTTTCCTAAAGACGCTAAGAAGTCCAAATCCCTTCCTAAATTATTATCAGTTAGACGTAGGTGTTCATGATCTAGTAGACATCCCAAATTAGTTGGAACTGATCCCACAAACTTGTTTCCACAAAGGTCAAGTATTTGAAGCTTAGATGCATTGCATAAAGAACCAGGGATTGGCCCAAAGAATTCATTCTCACCAATTTCAATTAGTTTGAGATTATGGAGAGTGAGGCCTATGTTTGCTGGAAGAGCGTCACTGAGTTGGTTGAAGACAAAGTGTATAGTACTAATAGATGATAAATTGTACAGAGAGGAAGGGACCATACCGTTCAGTTTTATTCAACTTTGACTCCTACAGAGATTGTCCACCACCCGACACAAATCATACCAGTATGACCCAAGTCCTTCACCGGTCAATGGCGGGTTTGGAAGTTTTCCACCTGATTTTGTCCGATTGGTTGCTGGTTGGGCACAAAGCCGACTCAGACCAACCTGTGGACACTCTTAGTTATAAGTTTTGTAACTCAACTAGTTGGTATCTTTTGATATTTTTAAATGAGACATTCGGGGTTCAACTCTCCCGTTCTCCCAACTATCAAATTAAAAAAAAAAAAAAAGGGTTGTTTTAACAAAATTACTTTCCATACAAAAATAAAAATATGTATTACTTTTTTTTTTTTTTGAGGAAGAATATGTATTACTTATTTCCTTGTTTTATTTTATTTTATTAGTTTTTTGCTAACTAATACTTATTATTTATTTACCGGTGATGATTTTGATGTCGGATTGTGTGGCTAAATGGACGTCAAAGTGTGCAATAGTTCAAATAAAAATTAATTTATATCAACCTTGTACATAATTTACTATATTTTTAATAAAATAATTATAAATAAAGGATTGCATGTTTGGTCATAATGAACTGCGTGGGAGGATTTAATTAGATTAAACATGCAACAAAGATTATTAAAGCCCCTTGCGGGTTTAAAAAACCCACTTGACCTCTTTGGAAATGATTACCACACAGGGTTCCTAATTTCCTATACAGAAAAAATCATTGCTAACCAAACACTATCCACTTTGTGTCTCACATTCATTCTTTATTTTAAGAGTTTTATTTATTTTTATTTTTTTGCTTCATTTGTACTAGAACATGGAAGCAAATTTGTTCTGTGTAAATTTATCTTCACTTATTCTTATTCGGCTTCATCCTTGGATAAACGCCAATTTTTGTTGGCTTCTTTACTCTATTTTATTAGAATTACCAAAAGGAGTGCAATTTTATTTTATTTTTCTATCTTTGGTAATATCCATTGTTATCAATTTCGTTCCATTCTAAGTCGAACCGGGAATTTCTATACAAGTGTGCCAACTGAAATGAAAAACACCCTCACTCCACCTTGGAAAAAATTTTAGATAGCCATTGCTATGGTCCATTTTGGCCATTCGAGGCCATTTTGCTAAATACAGGCCAAAATTCAGGATCCAATCGGTATGCAAATACAATAGCAATCATTGTTTTGTGTTTTTCTGTTTTTCTATTCCTCATTTTCACGTGTTTTCTTTAGTTATTATTACAGCCTCTCTCTCCCCATCCAATCAATGCACTCCTCTATCTTTATTGGTCAAAACAAATGGTTTTTATCTATTTAATTCATTTTTTTTCGACTATCATCCACCCATGTTAAGAAAATTTTGTTTGAATGGACAAATCGAAACATGCATCAAAATAGTATCCACACCAATAACTTGGATAGAAGAGGGTTTTTTTTTTTTTTTTTCTCTGCGTTTGCAAAAAAGTGACATGCTGAAAGCCTTAGAAATTGGGGATTTCTACTTGACCATCAGCTTTTTAATGCTTGTGAGAGTCAAAATTAATTGGCTCCTTTTTTTTGGCCCCACGTTAATGTTTGCTAAAAGAAATGAGACTTGGTAAAGAGAATTGTTGGAGAACCAATTTTTCTACCCCCACACTATTTTGTTTGCTTTATATTTAGGGTAAATTGCAAATTACACCCTTGAAGTTTGGAGTTGATTGGATTTTATACCCCAGAGTATTAGAAACTTGATTTTACAACTTAAAGTTTAGTTTTGTTAGCAATTCACACCCTACGGTCACTTTCTGCTGTTAAGTGACATATGCGCATGCTGACATGTTTTATTTTTGCCAAATTAACCCCAAAACTACGTCGTTTCAATGAAAAGTAAAAACTTAAAATCCAATCCTAAAACTACATCGTTTCAGCCTAATTCTAAAATCTCAAATCAGTGAATCATCAGCTATTCCCATCCATCTGAGCAAGCCTCATCGTGAACCCATCCACCTGAAAGGTACCACCTCATTGTGAACCCATCATCCCAACGGCAGCGGCCATAGCAACTTGAAGATTGTGAACCCAGGCAGCAGCGGCGGCTTTAGGCAGCCTCCGTAGCCATGTCAACGATAAAATTAGATAAACCCGAGCTGCTCTTCTTGTGTGATTGATTTGTTGATTGGGTTTGGTGGGGGGTTTTTGTATAAATGTTTGGGTGATTGATTTGTTGCTAGAACTGTCTATATGTGTATAATTTAAACTCATTGTACAACTTGCATCTTTATTGAAACTGTGTGTGTTTATGGTGAAGTTTGTTTTTCTTTGATATATATATATATATATATTGGTTTCTGTATCACTTTGAATATTGTTGATTGGAATTAGTTTTGTATTATTTTGTTGTCAATGGATTATAATATAGTTGGTTGTATTTTGTCTTGTTTTGCTTACTTTATTGATCTTTATTTTTGGTAGGTCAACTTGTTAGATGATGATTAGTTGTATGTATTGTTCGGTGTAAAATAATGTGTATTTTTTATTGGTAAATTGACTGAGTGCAATGGTTGTGGTCCAAATGAGTAGTACATGTGTTGTGCTTTGTGTCTCATGTCTACATGTATGTTTTGTTGCATTTATGTGTGTATTATATTTTAGTAATATACTAATTAAAGGTTATATTTTAGTAATGCATTTATATGTGTGTGCAGGGCATTGAATATGGATCAACTATTTGATATGTGTATACATCATGGGGGGGTATTCATTATGCATAGTAATACACATGTTAAATATGTTAGAGGGACTGAATCAAGGGTCTCTGATGTTGATATTAACACTCTTGATGTTTTTGATATGCCCAAGTATGCCAAAAATCTTGGTATTATGAATGTAACAGAATTTCTTTCCCAGATTCCTCAGATGGAACTTCATAATGGCTTTTGTCCATTGAATAAAGATGGTGATGTTAGGGCCCTACGTGACTGGATAGAATTTGCACCTGAAAAGTTAATTCACATATATGTGGAGCATGTTGAACAAGCTGTTGAGGAACAAGTTGATGAGGATCAAGGTAATGAAGGTTATGATGAGCATGAGTGTTATTGGACACCCACTTGCTTTAGTGATGAGGAGCATGATATAAGAAGTGGGGAAAGTGATTATGGGCACTTTGATGTCTTGTGCACACCTGTCAACTTTGAGAATGATGAAGAACACCCCAAGTACATTAAATTTAGAGTTGAGGTGGATATGCCCAATCTCGTTTTTGAGAAAGGGATGTTGTTTAGTGACCACAAGGAATTTAAGAGGGTCATGCAATCTTATAGAATCAAGCACGGATATCCATTGTTAATTGGTAAGAACAAATCTCGCAAGGTGAGTTACAAATGTGAAAGTTGTGAGTGGTATATTTATGCCTTATGGGATCGTGAAGAAAACTATTTGCTAGTGAAAACCTATTGTGGAAAACATACATGTTCTAGGGCTTTTCATAATAGGATGGTGTCTGCAAGGTGGATTGCAGTTACATGGCTGAGGTGTTTAGAGGGAGGCCCAAAATCAAGAGTGTTGAGATAAAGGAATGTATAATGAGTCAATCTCAAGTAGACATATCCTTGGACAAAGCCTTTAGGTCTAGGCAGATCGCATTGGAGATGCTTAAAAGAAGGTTTGCCTACCAGTTTGAAAGAGCTAGAGATTATTGTGAAGAGCTGAGATCTTATAATCCAGGCACCATAATAAAAATTAATCTACACACACCCACATTGTACTTCAAACGAATGTATTTGTGTCTAGCTGCTTGTAGAACTGGATTTATGGAGGAATGTAAGCCAATTATTAGTCTTGATGCTTGTCATTTAAGAGGGTTTTTGAAGGGGCAACTACTGGCAGCTGTTAATTGATGGGAATGACGAGATATACCCAATAGCATTTGCTGTTTGTGAGGGCAAGAACAAGGATAGTTGGTCATGGTTTTTGGAGTTGTTGTTAGCTAATATTGATCTTGTGAGGGAACGTGGCTGGACCTTTATTCCTAATCAACAAAAGGTATGCAATTATTTATGTAAGTTTAATCTTACAATTTGTTGTATAATATTAGACATGAAATAATTTACATTTTATTTAATATCTACGTACTAACAAATTTATTTGTTTTGTTTTTAATATAGGGCTTACTTCCTGCTCTTGCAAAAGTTGCTCTTGAAGCACATACAAGGTTCTGTGTTAGGCATCTATATGCTAACTTCAAGAAAGTGCACAAAGGCAAACTATTGAATGATTTAATGTGGGCAGCAGTAAGAAAGACCACCAGACTTGGGTTTGAGGCAAAGATGGAGATGATGAGAAAGGTAGATGTTAATGCTTATGGGCACTTGATGGGTATTGATTGTGCACATTGGAGTAGACATGCTTTTAGTACATGGCCTAAGTGCGACATGCTGTTGAAAAATCTTTGTGAGTCATTTAACTCTAAGATTGTTGATGTAAGGGATAAGTCCATATTGACTATGTGTGAGATGATTAGGAGGTATCTTATGAATAGGATCCCAAGAAACAGGGATACAATGTTGAAGAAGTCTGGCCTAATTTGTCCTAAGATTCAAGATAAATTAGAAGTTAACAAGAAAGCAACTAGGGTTTGCACATCTACATGGTCTGGTGGATCGAAGTTTGAAGTGCATTGTAAGGGAAAGCAGTTTGTAGTTGATTTGGAGAAGCATACATGTGCTTGCCACAGATGGGATATAACTGGCATCCCTTGCATGCATGTGGTTTCAGCAATTGCTTACAAGAAAGAAAATGCAAAAAACTATGTGCATAGCTATTACAAGGTTGAGACTTACCTTAGTACATACTCACACCTCATCCAGCCTACCAATGGTGTACTTTTGGCCAAATGCAACAGGTGATAAGATTTTGCCTCCAAAGATGCTAGTATAGCCTGGAAGACCAAAGGAGAACAAGAGGAAGAAAGCTGTTGACGAGGCACTGAGGATTTCACATAAGTCGAAGAAATCATTTACCGAACAAAAATGTGGCAATTGTGGACAATTGGGTCACAACAAAAGAGGATGCAAATTACACCCCAAATCTAATGATGCTAGTGAGAGCCGAACTAAGCAAAGACAAGGAGCAATAACAAATACAAGGAGCAATAACAAATAGGTCTCAACCCAAACAAGTGTTGCTAGAAGCAGTGTAGTTGGTAGATATGGAAAAGGAGATGGAGCTGGGGCTAGAAAAGGAACTGGAAGTGGATCAGGAGTTGGTAGTCTATAGGACCTTTGATTGTTAGAACCTTTTGTGGTTACTGTTTTATAAAGTTGCCCATAAGCTTATTTGATGGTGTTACTGGACAAAAATAACTTATTTTGTGTTAGTCTTAGGACCTTTTATTATTAGGACCTTTGGTTTGGCAAACTTTGATAGTCACTATTTTGTAAAGCTTTCATAAGCTTATTATTCTAGTCACATTGGACAAGAGCAAAAATAAAATAAAAAAATATAGCAGCATATTTCAGTCATATAGCAGCGACTTACTATTCCAGTCACATTTCTGCATATTTCAGTCCATCATTTATTTACTATTCCAGTCATATTTCTGCATTAGTAGCTAATTGATAAGTAAATAAAACTTATGCATGCATGTGCTGCAAATATCACCATAAGAAAATCGTACTGGTCATGAAAGATTTTTTCTTCATTTCCAGGTCTGGCACATGCAATGCATGAGTTTAGTATGGTTTGAACTAGAATTTATTGTGTTTGGCCTGCCCCACCTTCTTTTTCTTCTCTTTAGCAGATTGATAGCTACATAAAAAAATAAAAATAAAAATAAAAAAACCATGGTACTTTCTTGTTGATGAGTTAATTTGGTAATGCGGTTTTGGCAGACTTCTTCTAAGTTTTAAGTCAAGAGCAAAAGCCACATTTAAAAACCTTCAGCCAATTTCCATTATAATAAACAATATTCTAATAAGAGACAAAATTAAGTGACAATTTCCAAGAAATGCATTTCAATTTCCATTACAATATAATAAAGCCAGTGGCTATTACAATTGTCATTACATTAAACAAGATAAGAAACTATATGCTCTCTCAAACCGATTGTCATTTCAATCTTTCACAATGACTAAATTGCAATTCACCTATTCTAAATGCAAGTTCTTTCCTTGGCCTTTTGCATTCACTAAATAAACTAAAATGACCACTACAACAACAAACCAACCTCTACAATTTAGGTTCTCTCAGAGAAGCTGCTACTTCTACAATTTCACTCCTACCCATTTCAAGATTGTCAGTTTGCAAGAGATAAGAGGCACATGTATAGCTGATCATGAATCTATGGAATAGTGGAAAATTTGAAGGGTCCTAGACATGAGAACATCAACTGATAATGAATATATGGAACAGTGGAAAATTTCACTTCTTCAATTGCTCTAATGTTGCTGGATGCATGTTACTAATGGCATAATCAAAAGATCCTCCATGAAGGGCAACACATGTCTTCCTTTGGGTGGAAGATACATTGTCTACCTGTGACCAAATAAATATAATTTGGCAATAAGAAAATGAAGAAAGACTTAAAGTAGTCAGATTAATGCTTGTAATCTAAGATCATTATAATAACAATTTTCTAAAAACAATCCCAAATAAACAGTCTTTTGGTAATTACTATGTCAACAGTCATGATGCAGTAGACAATTTTTCAAATAATTTGCCAATACAAAATTCCATAAGACATGAAGTCATGCACACCAATTTAATGTGGGAAAATACCAATAGCATGTAAATGAACAGCTGCACAAAGGTGGGAACATAATTCTATAGTCTGGATGACAAAGCACAATCAAAACTATATTTTGGGGGTAGAAGTGTATCATTTGCTTTAAGAGCTCTTTGAAGAGCCCAAATATCAGTTAGCAAAGCATAGTATATAGGTCAAACCTCCCTCTGCTTAGTAAAATGAAGCAAGTTGTATAGTAGTAGAAATTTTGGGTTATCTCAAGCAACTCACAAAGTGGCCATTTGACCACTCCAGAATAGTTATTCAATTATATGCAAATTGAGTTATCACTAAAACCTCTAGAGTAGTTATTGATTATTTTACCCCAACATAAGGATGGCTGCTGCTGAATTATGCATGTTTCATTTGTCTTAATCTTTAAACTTTTTTGTTTGATTCAAATATAAGCATATACAAGAATGGTGAACAATTAGGAATTAACTCAGCTTAGATATGTGAGAAGATGATAAAATGATTTAGACTATTATATCTCATAATAATCCACAACTTCTATAGAATGACAAAAGATCTCAAGTAAAATAGTAGCCCAAATTACCACAAGAATATAAGGTAACAATGATATGTACAATATTCAAGATCAAGAATTCCTACTGTGTTCCTGAGACATAATGCTAATTTAATTGCATTGTAAGGGGCCATTGATATTACACATTCCAAGTAATATCTAGAAATAGGATTTTAGAAACGCAGCAGGGTGTGTCTGTAAGTAGGTGTTTGTATTTTTCATGGATTAATAGGTACCTAAAAGATTTATAGATTTTCTAATGTTGTGGCTTTTAATCTGATCTTGCAATTTGTATTGCTTTTAATATTGTTGTTGGACCTCAACCCTTCATTTGCATATCTTGAATACATACAATTTTGCAACTCTAATCGCTGGAGTAAGTGAAGCCTAGACATATTACATACGTTCTTAATCATTTGTGGAACCTAACTCCAATTTCTGGGCGTAGCGTGAGCCAATGCATCAGAAAGAAGCACAATCATGAAATATACCCTAATAATAATCTACAACTTCTAACAATTAAATTATCAAAAAAAAAAAAAATTGCATATTCTATAAAAACTTTAGTATTCCAAAAATTTTACAAATCTAGAAGCAACAACCCTAAGAAAAAGCGAGAGAGAGAGAGAGAGCCAATGGTTTTACCACTGCTATGGCTGTCGCCATGGCTGCCGAGGCTGCCTGGATTCACAAGAGCCGATGGGTTTGTGGGGTTTGGGTTCAGTCTGTTTGGGTTCACACGTGCAATTAAAGCTAGGTGGTCTAGACGTCACCGGCGATGCAGCCTGAAGCCTTCAACGCCGCCGCCGCCACCGTTGTCTGGTATGAAGGGTTTGGGTTCGTGAGATCTCTGAGTTGTTCATGAGTCTTTGTTTTTAGATCTTAGGACTTTGCCTGAAACTATGTCGTTTATGGAGATGTGCAAGAAGTTAAGTTTAGGCTTGCAACTACATAGTTTTGGTGCATGCTACCTCTTCGCTTGGTCATCATTAAATCCACATAGTTCTGGGGCTAATTTGGCAAAAATAAAACACGTCAGCATGCATGTGTCACTTAATAGCAAAAACTAACCGTAGGGTGTGAATTGCTAACGGGGGACTAAACTATTAGGTATAAAATCAAGTTTCTAAAATTTTGAAGTGTAAAATTCAGACAATCCCAAACTTTAGGGGTTTAATTTGTAAGTTACCATTATATTTATATATACGTGTGAGCTGTAACTTGACTAAATAACTAGTGATGGAGTAGCAAAGTAATAATGTTATTGCGAACATATCAATACAGTTTTTAGTTTTGGGTTCGTCCATCAATGTGAGATTTCTAAACAAAAACTTTTAATTTTTTTTCTCATAAAAATTTTTGGGCAAATAACACTCCCCTCCCTTGAAGTTTGGAAAAATGACACTCACTCTCAAACTTAAAGGAAAAAAACATTTTCCCCCCTTTGACATTTATTTATCTAAACTCTGTTAAATTGACGTTAAAAATGTTGTGCACTAACGTACCCTTCGGTTAAGAATGTATTCCCAAAATTGCCCTCAACTTATTTTCAACTTATTCCATCAAAAGTCCATATTTTTAGCTGCTTTTCTAATTTAACGTTAGATGGTAAAGAATAAGCTTTTGTGAGTTTGTTCATCAATCAATCAAATTGAATCTGAAAGTTTTTTATATTGATAAGTGACTTTGAAAATTTCAAACTTGTTTTTAAACAATAAAAGCTTGAAAGCTTCAACAAATTGTTTTATTTCATAAACTTTGATCCAAAGTGTTAGAGAGATGAGCCATTAAAAAATCTAAGAGGATCATCAAACTTTAAAAAATCAATTGAAAAGGTGCTAGAAGAGACTAAAAAATCAACATAAGTAACATGTTTTATAATATGCTCTTTTCATTTTTTTTATTTTATTTTATTTTATGTAAATGCTCTTTTCACTAACTATGGTTAAACTTTGGTAAAGAGAATCTTTAAAAAAATTGAAATATTCCGTTACTAATATTAATAGAAGGGGGAGGAGTGTTATTTTTTTTAAATCTCAAGGGGGGAGTGTTTTTTTCTTTCAAGTTTGGGGGTGAGTGTCATTTCTCTAAACCTCAAGGAATGGGAGTGTTATTTACCCAAATTTTTTTTTAATTTTTTGTTATTTAGAGAGCATTTAAGTCTAGGTTGTTAACATTCTCCCAAAAAAAAAAAGTCCAGGATGTTAAAAAATTTAACATTTTAGCAATCCAAGATGTTATTTCTCTAAAAAAAAAAAAAAAAAAAATTAGCAATCCAAAATTTTAACATTTTAGCAATCCTTAAAAATAAAAAAATAAAAAAACACTTTTTTTATAACAGTATGTTTGGTAAATTTTTTTTTTCCGTAGTTTTATGTTTTTAAGAATAGTTTTATTATAAACTTATTTGGTAATCCAAAAAAAGTAGGAAACAAAAATTGTTTTCGATTCTCAAAATGAAAAAAGGAAATTGAAAACAAGCCTTTGCAGGATTCTAGTTTTAGCTCTTAAGCCCTAGTTCAATGTGAAAACCCTCAATTAATGATTCCCGTGCCCAAGTTCATATCCCATTTCCCCTGGTAGGAAAACTCAAAATTTCATCAATCTTTTTCTCTCTTTCTCAAGAAATTATAGGATTCTCTAGTGGACCACATCACTTATCCACCATTCTACTAAAAAACTTTCATGTGTTTAAAATTACTGAATCAGTAATTAATTTCTTTTTAAAATTTTTTTTCTAACTAACAATTTTAAATAAGTGGCATTTTTTTAGTGGACGGTAGACTATATCACTTATCCACCATGTTGATCTTATAATTTCTTCTCTTTCTCTCGCACAGGACACGAGGGCTGTTTCTCTGCATTCCACTGTGCGGAATTGAACCATCTGATGATTTTAGAGAAGATAATGACAGACCACGTTTGCTCACTAGTGGCACCTTTGCTCACTAGTGGCATCAATTGCCCCACCGAATGAAGCAAATTAGCAATGCGAATTCACAAGCCAAAATGATGCACGGTTGATAGGCACCTGATGGCTGATGCTGTTTATCTTGTAGGGACTTAAAAAACCGAATGACCCCAAATTATATTGATCTTGTTGGGACTTTAACCAGTCCGATATAATTTCACCGATATTTATTTTTTTATTTTTTAACTTTGAAAACATGACAAAATTGTTTTTCTTTTTTTGTTTTTTTCTTAAAAGAAAAATTTTGAACACAGAAAACAAAATTAGTTATAAAAAATAATCTTATATTTCCCATTAAAGTTATAATAACTTTTTAAAAATGATTCATTAACAAAATGCCTTAAGGACACTTGTTAATCGGACTCTTCATTTGTTTATTCATTTCTCACTCTTCCTTTCCATCTCTCTTAAGCAACCTAATAACCACCAAAAACCTAGTACCACCCCACAACTTGCCACTGCCACTATAACCCACCATTATTGCCACTGCAAGTATATATTGTCACAAAATAATAATAATAAAAAACCACAACAACCATGCTCAGAAACAAAACTAATCACCAAACTGACCGCAAACCCACCACATGAAACCAACAAAATCATGTTATCCACCATAGATTTTCCAAAAATACCCAAACAAATCACCAACTCACCAACAAGTATTCACCCAAAATCATCATGTGCAAACCCACTCCAAATCCCTAACCCACGACCAGTCACCACAAGAAATCAACAAGAGAGAGAGAGAGAGAGAGAAACCCAAAATCAACAAGAGAGAGAGAGAGATATGAGATGATTTAAAAATGATTTCTTAAGTTTAAAAAGTTTTAAGTTTAGCAATCCTGATGTTGTAGGTTTTTGGTGTTTGGGGGTGCTAAAATAGCATTTTGAGTGTTTTAGTTCCCCAATACTAATACTCTTAGTTATGGCCAGTAGAAGTATAAATGAAAATGCTAATATTAATATTAGAGGAATATATGTAAAACATTAACATAATTTAAAAATGTTAGAGATATAATGCTTATATTTATAGCACTCGACATTGAAATTCTATTATATATATATATATGCACATGCTTAAATAATGTTTGATGCTATTATTAACACATATCATGCTTCCTCTAAAACATACATTTACTTTCAACTTTTAATTAAGAGATTTAATGGAACCACAATGAAAGAATGTGATAATGTTATTAAACATGTAAATAAATTCTCAATCATTACAAAAGATTCAATTGTTCTAGGAAATCTAATTCTGCATAATATGCTTGTTCAACATAAAATGGTTTGAGATTTAATTTGCTGCTTTTTTTTAATCTCAAAATGTTTTTTTGTTATTTCTGAAACCATAAGATTTATTTTGTTACACCCTTAACTTATAGGTTTAAAAGGAAGTTTTTCATCTTATTTATATTTATTTAACCTTACTATTCTTTTTTGATAAATCTTTAACCTTCCTAATCAGTATGGTGATAAAATAGTTACTCAAATTTTTTTTTTCTTATAAAATATATAACCTTTCATGATAGGGCTTATTAAAAGATCCATCTATTAAATGGGAAAGACAAATTGTGGGTGCCCGGCCCATTTACCTACAAGTGCCTTTTGGGTAGCAACGAACTACCTAGTTTCTTTTCTCATAGAATACCTGGACCCCAGTCATTTGTGTTGCCCATAATAATACTTAACCTAAAAGATGTGAGTTTGCATGCGATGGTGCCCTTTAATGGGCTCTTAGTGACTCTTGCATTGGGCTTTAACATCTTCAAAGAACCTCCGGCTTACTTCACAAACAAATAGTATATGTTTCCTTGAGGTACTTACGTATAACAAGTAACACCATGTGTGTGAGTTTCACGTACAATCATTGGGCTCAAACTGACCATGGCTAGGATTTTTGGCTAATATGTAGGATTTACCACTCTGCTGCCACCATATAATGGGGTCTTCAAGGAATTTGTTTTAATGCTCATGAAACTTGAATTGCCTGTTCCTTATATAATTGTATGTCTGTTATTTTATTTTATTTATTTTTTAAAATTTTATAATTTGGGTGGAAGGATTTGAACAGTGAACGTCTCTATTAGAAACACGAGGAGGTGTTAGTTGTGCTCAAACACGATATTAGTTGTTTTCGCTTGGATTTTATTTTTTGACTTTTGAAGCAGGTTCAGCAGCATTCTTTATGCTGGAAATTCTGCCTTGAAAAAGGATTGAAGGCTTCACTATGTTATAAACTTACTACATCTGTACTGTACATCTGGTTACATGACTTACATCTTTTAATTAGTGCATGTCCTTTTATTAGTTCTTTAACTGGAAGTTTCATACATCACAATTTTATACAGAGAAACAAGATGTTACTCGCTCAACTAATGAATACCAAGTTTCTATGATATTCACGTGCACACAATCCATTGCAAAAAGTTGTTTGCATACAGTTATAAAGTTTTAAATTGTGCAGAATTATTGTAGACTTACTTTGTCATTGATTGGATTAGTAGCAGAGAAGACCAGAAAGAAAGAATATTAGCATTTCTAACCACTCAAATCATTATGGTTGTAAGATTCTAATTCATTGTTTAAAATAGAATGATTTCTGAGTATTGTGAATGAATATATAAGTATTATCTGACTCCTGAAGTATCCCAAATTACAAAGAGGATTTAAAGATGGCAGCATATGAATCCTCTGCAAGGGCAAGGATGTGTGTCTTCCTAGATTTTAAATTCTCAATATAGGGTTACAACATATATGCCTTCTCAATCAAAACCATAACCCAATACATTGAAATTCCCAATATACTTTTCTTGAATGACAAGGGGCTTTGCTTTCCACACCCCTCAAGCCTATTATTCATCCATGGCATAACAGAATATGAGCCACCATCTTTAACATGGCCTCAATGCACAATCAAAACCGCATCCAAACCAGACATTTAACTACCTTGACAACAAGAATGAGGGTGGTTTATGTTTTATTTTTGGAATAGCTAACATTTGGCTGGCAAAGTGTTTCAACTACTTGACTTTGTCCATTTAAACATACAAGTTTGATTGTGGGTATGTGGCATACCTTTGATTGATCATGATTTTTATCATTCCTCAGCATTTGTATAAATTCTTCTGGCATCTCTTCCAAGTGTAACTTCTGGAGGCTAATCAGATGTTCAACACCCTGAGGCAACGCCTTTAGCTCCAGACAACGAATTAGATTCAATTCCTGAATGGTTGGCAATGCACCCTCTTCTACTACTAGACTATCCAATTGTGCGAGCTCCACAATTTTCAGCTTGCTCAGTTTTGGAAACCATTTTGCCTTAAAGTGCAAGAGCTTACCATTGTAGGCCTTTCTGAGTTCAAGAAACACTAGAGCAGACAGTATGTGGAGAGAAAAAACCATATCATCTTGGAGATAAGACCTACCTAAATACAGATGAGTGAGATTTGATAGTGACCCAAACCAGTGAGGCAATCTATTTAACTGTCCAACCAATTCCAGCTTCTGAAGATACGATGGAGGCACAGATAAAGATT
The DNA here is from genome assembly GCA_023621385.1 of Quercus gilva. NCBI lineage: Eukaryota > Viridiplantae > Streptophyta > Magnoliopsida > Fagales > Fagaceae > Quercus > Quercus gilva. The sequence continues at coordinate 74,274,541 of CM042476.1, forward strand.
CCAACTGAAGTTCTTCCTCGTTACTTGCTGTCACACATAAACGGAGGAGGTTTTTCATCTTCTGAATGGAAGTGCACAACTTTGGCCCATGAACAGTTTTAAGCTTTGTGATATCCAGCCTTCTCAGATCAGTCAAGTTCCCAACTTGTTGGATTAACTCTTCCTCTGCATCAATGCAGGCAAGAGTTTGTAGGCATTGAATATTCCATATTCCTGTTGGAGCCAGCATGCTGTTAGCGATATTGGATGTTTCAGAATTCTGATTATTGTTGCAATACATGTATAGATGTCTCAATCTTGTCAGCTTTGATATTCCGCTTGGTAGCCTTCTCACATTAGTATTCCAAACATCCAAGGTTTGTAGGTTCCTTAGCTTTTTGATTGACTTGGGAAGCTCACTAATCTTGGTATCTCTCAAGTTCAAGTACCTCAAATTGAACAACCTACCCAATGTGCTTGGTATTGTTTCAATAGGAACTCCTTGTAGATTAAGCACCCTTAGCAATTTGAATTTGGATAGTGCTGCATCCAAAGAGAATGAGGTGCACATATCTGTCTTAAATACAAAGAAAGAGCGAAGACGGTGTGACATAGTTCTGCTCAATCGGACTTTTTCACCTCTATCATATACTGATAGGTGGTGGAATTTTCCTTCTAGCCTTGATTCATTTCCATCAAAAGCTGTACAGAAATTCTCTTTCTCAGAAATCGTCATAGCCAGTTCACGCATAACATCATGCACTCGACAGGTCTTCACTCTCCCAGCAGCATTAGTCTCTGTGACCTGAATCATGCTTCGTAGAATAAGCTCTGTGAGGTGCTCCTCTGCTACCTCCTCCATAGTATTCCCTTTTCTTTCTTTAACAAAACCTTCTGCTACCCACAACCGAATCAGCTTCTTCCTCTTGATCTGGGAACAATAATGGAACATACAGCAATACAAGAAACAATGTTTTAGGTAGAAGGGTAAATCTTTGTAACTTAACAATAACAAACCCTTAACTTGTCCCAGAATGGGATTGTAGCTTAGTTGCCAATTGAGACTTTCATAAACTTTCTTCCATTCCCCGATTGCCTTGCTTCTTGAACACATTAGACCTCCAATGGCCACAATAGCAAGTGGCAAGCCTTCACATTTGTTCACAATGGCATGAGTTAATGGTTGCAGTTCTTGAGGACAGCAACGACCTGGTTCATTCCAAAATGCCTTCTTACAGAAAAGGGGCCAAGCATCTTTCTCTTGAAGGGGCTCAAGGTGATTAACACGGTATCTGACTCCAACAGATGTTGCTACATTCTCATTTCTTGTTGTGAGGATAATTCTGCTTCCATTTTTATTATCTGGGAAAGCATATCTTATTGAACTCCAGAGAGATATGTCCCATACATCATCCAAAACAACAACATACCTCTTTTGATGCAAATAGTGAAAGAGCATTGCCACCAACTGTGTATTGTTCATCGTTCCAAAATTGTTTGGTAACACTAGTTGCTTTGTCTCAAAGAATTCTTTGACCATGCTTCTTAGTGGCTCCTTCCCGTCATGTATTTGGGTCACTGATATCCATGCGCAGCAATTAAATTGTTGCTTGATTCTTTGGTCATTGTAGACTCTTGTAGCTAGAGTGGTTTTACCTAAACCACCCATCCCCACAATTGAAATAATTGTCCGGCGTCGTTCATCCTCAAGTAACCATTCAATCATTTCTTCTGTTTTTTCTTCCATTCCTACTATCTCATCTTCACCAAAAAAAATTGATGATTCTGCATAGTGCTGCCAACTTTCACGAGACATATAGTTACTTGTCCCTTCATCAAGCTTATCAAAACCATATCTCTTGCTTCTATCAGAGATCTCACGCACCTTCACTTTGATCTTTGGAAGCTTTGTAGCAATTTGATGCCTTGCAGTGATGTTCTTGGGGAAGTGGACAATATCTTTGGTGATACCCTTGAAACTACTTTTACGCTTCTCCTTATCTTTATGATGCATGAACTCATCTATAATATCCTCAGCTTCATATGCTACTTCTCTTACTTGCCTCACCCAAGTTTCCACTGACTCACTTCTTTCGATTCTTCTTTCTGCATCTTTTAAGAATGATCTCATGCTCTCTAACTCAAGCTTTATCTCTTCAATTTCATCGTAAGCATCTCCTAGCAGTGATGCCTCCTGTAGTAAAATACTTGTTAGTTTGTCAAGTAAGAAGTTTACAGCACCATCCGCCATTTTTGCTCCCAAATTTCTCCTTCCTTCTCTCTTTTTCCTGTGTTTTCTTTTTCTTTGCAAGGAGACTTGAAGGCATGTAACAAGAAAGTAGTTTCTGCTTTATGTTGTTTCTAAGAAAATACATCCTGTTAGAGTGTTAGTGTATATTTCCTCACGCTCACGGTTGACTGAATCTATCAGTTTGCTGCCTCATTGTTTGACTGTTTCTTACTCTCTTCGTATATTTTTTTCTCACGGTTGACTTTTTTTTTTTTTTTTTTGAGAATTTCTCACAGTTGACTGAATCTATCAGTTTGCTTCCTCATGGTTTGACTGTTTCTTACTTTCTTCGTATTTTTTTTTTCTCCTCTCTCCTTTATAAATTATCTTTTTAAGCTGAAGTGAAACGCACACTTCCTTGCCGACTTTGATTTTGTACCATCAGATTTCAAATGAGTGACCACCAATGCTCCCAGGTTCCAGCTGCCTCCCACTCTTCTAGATTTCAAATGAGCATCTCCTAGCAGTGATGCCTCCTGTAGTAAAATACTTGTAAGTTTATCAAGTAAGTTGATTACAGCACCATATGCCATTTTTGCTCCAAAATTTCTCCTTCTCTCTCTTTTTCTTCACAAGGAGACGTGAAGGCATTGAACAAGAAAAGTAGTTTTGTCATTTTTTTTTAAGGATATTATTAGGAAAGTGCTAAAGTTACTATCAATTTTAGCATAAGTTTAATTTACTTTCAGTACTTTTTAAAAATAATTTTTTTTAATGGAAAACTGTCACATCACTCACTAATTAAATAAAATATTTAAATAAAATGTGAAAATTAAAACATATTACTACTTGCTATTGTATATTTAAAACAAAATGATATGTTTAGCTAAAAATGTATTGAAGGTAAACCAAACTCTTTTACCATTAAAAAAAACTTACAAACTAACTAAATAATATATGTAATTATTGCTATATGAATAACAAAATAAATCAATTTTTTTAATACCCTTTTTCTATGTGTCTAAAAAGTTGATACATTAGTTTATAAAGTTTTTGTTGTAAAATTTTTAATATCCTTAACATTGCTCATTAGTCATTACATTATTTGACAAAGCCAACAAAAAATTAAAAAAAGAGTAGGTTCGTTCCATTCTATGATGGTTGATGACTTTTTTTTTTTTTTTTTTTTGTTGATAACCGGTCAGAAACTCTTTATTAAACTCAGCAAAATTGAATACACGTAAAGTAGACAACTTATCAAGTCCAAGGCCACCTACAAACAAAAAGCTGGCCATAGACCAAAGCTGCAAACACACGTAGCTAATAAGCAAAAGGCACCTATAAATATAAAAGATTAAAACCGGCCATAGGCTACAGATACAAACAACGTAGCTCAGAAAAGGCACCAATATAAAAGGATTAAATCCGAGATGCCAAAAGCTTTTAACTGCCCACCAGAGTCCAATAATTTGACTGGTTTGCGTTATGAATTTTCAGCTAATAGGTGTATTGGTAATCTGGTACATTGATATATGGATCAGCATGCACTTTCTAATTAAATAGGCAATTGATTTATTAACTTGATTGGTCTTCATATTTTACAATGACCGAGTGAAAACCCAGCAATGAGATAGAATATGGTGCAAGTTGTATGAAACAAGAAGATTCTCTATTTATTTATAGTAAAAAAATTGGAGATATCTGTTCAGGGCTCAAGTCAAAATTTTGTTGATATCCAAGATCTACTTGGTATATATTTGGATCTATTTTTAGGTGCCGCATCAAATTATGATCCGCTAGACAAAACCTTCAGTCAATTTATGTCTTTTCCCATCGTCTACGAGGAAGTTTCCAAGGCTATCATTGTCCAATTAACGTATCAAAAGGCATGATGCTGCGCATAGTCTAGAATCTATACCATCAATGTTAAATGCAAGAGGGTTAGGTTCAGCTTTTTTTTTTTTTTTTTTTGCAACTTATTTAGCTTATACACTTCTGAAACATACATTTTTACACACATTTGAAATGTACCAAAATCGTGACTTGAAGTCACAATATCTAACTTGGAAAGTCACAATTTCAGACCATTTCAAGTATGTGTAATAATATGTGATAAGGGTATTTTTTACTAAGAAAATTTCTTAACTCTTCGACCTGTCAGGATAAACATCTTGCCTAGGACCCGTAGGAACAAATATCTCATTCAATCTCCTTGAGACCCGATGGAACAAGCACCTCAGTGCAATATCTCCATCGGTCTCCCGGAGACCCATTGGGGGCAGCATCTCCTATGAGCCCGATGGCCATGGAGCATTATCGTACCTCTATCGTCAGGCCTAAGGATTCTTGATGGATTGGCTTGTATACCGATGGTTGAATACATTGGGCCTCACAATATTTTACGTGTTCTCCACATGTCCCCCTATATGGAAAAAACTTGCACGCCACGCACAAAAACCCTACTACATATTTGTATCCTCCCAGTATGAGAAAAAAAGCTTTAAGATCTCAGGGTTTTAACTCCAAATCTTCTCTACAAGAAAAGATCCTACATTCAAGGGATCTTGATTAGCTCTACACTACTATATAAGCACCAAGTCTTCTCTTCCTTAAGGTATACAAAATTCTTAGCTCTCACACTTTTAAGTTTTTGGAAATTCTTCAATCACTGACTTAACTTTCGGAGGGTGTTTGGCTGACGTCCCACCGGTGCTCTCTTTTGGTTCTTTGCTCTCTTGTTCTTCAGGTACCCTAACTGGCGCGCATGTGGACGATCAACTCACTGGCGATTTTTTACATCATCAGATATAAAAATTTCAGCTATGTTTCATTAAAAAAAAAAAAAAAAAAAAAATTTAAAAAAAATCATGATTTCCTATTCCACAATTCCACAAACATACGGAATTATATATATATATATATATATAATTTTTTTTTTTCACGTCTTCCATTTTCTATTGGAACTTGCGTTACCTCTATTATTAATTTTCCTCTCTTTAGAATTGATCAACTCTTCTCCCCAAAAAAAAAAAAAAAAAAAAAAAAAAAACGAAAAAGAAAAGAAAAGATCAAAGGTCAACCCTTCCCCTTTGACAAAGTATGGCCGGCCAGCCAACCACAACTCAGCATTACAAAGCCATGTTTCTGCCGAGTAATTTCGAGACCAATAATGTGATTAACAATAATATTTTTCTCATTGAATGGTCTTCAAGAACTACAACCACACGCTACTTCGAGAGAGAAGAGAGAAATTGGTAAGAAATGGAAATGAATATATAAATACACATTTAAAGATTAAAACGCGAGAAGACTAAAATGCAAATTGTGCCATCTAAATTTTATTGAAGTTCATTCAGTATTTTAATTCTACTTTCGTTCAATTGAGTAGTCTAAAATTGTGTTTGGCTCTATGTAAAATATTTTCTGAGGGTAAAATAATTTCAATTGAAAATATTTTTTAGAAATGAAAATATTTTCAGGTGTTTGGTTGCATTCCCAAAAATGTTTTGGAAAATATTTTCACGTGTTTGATTGTGTTCTTGAAAATGCTCTAAAAAACACATTTTCTACTCATTTATCACATTTTCCCATCTTCCAAACAAATATTATAATAAAAATCCCAATATATAAACCCAAAGAAACAAAAAGAAAAACAAAAATCTCAATTCCATAAACCCAACACTTGATCATGAGAGAAGAGAGGGTTGAGGTTGCGCCAGGAAGAGAGGCAGTGGTGACAAGATTGGCGGTGAGATCTAAAATCCCCGTTAAGGTAGAGGTGGTCTGATCTAGTCACAGTGATTGTTGTTAGTGGGTGGAGAGACATAGTGGTTCGATCGGTTCGTGGGTGGGTCACGATGGTCCGATTAGTTCGTGGGTGGGTCACGATGGAGCAATGGTGAGTGACCATGACAATGGTTCGGTGAGATGAGGCATGAACCTGCGGTGGAGCCACGAGTTAGCTCTCTCTCTCTCTCTCTTTCCTTTGGCTAGCAGAGGTGTGACCGTGTGAAGAGAGTGGAAAATGATTTGAAGGTAATTTGGAAATGTAAAACTAATTACACTCCGCGTCACCTTCTTTTCCAGTCAACTGAATTTATTTTGAGTTTAACCAAATTTTCATGTTTATCCAAACACATCAGGGGTGTAAAACATTTTCCCAAATTTCTTTACAGCCGAAACAAACATAGCCTAAGTTTCAAATTTATTCAATTTGGATCTTCTATCCAATTTTGTTAAAAAATAAAAAATTATGCAATTGACTAATGAAAAAAAAAATTGTAAAAAAAAAAAAAAAATCTCACAAAAAAAATCAATAAAATATTTTTATTAATTTTATGGAATTTTTTCACTTGGGAAAAATATTTTTAATATAAAATTTTTAACAAATTGGTTGAAAAGCTTGAATAGAATAAATTTGAAATTTAAAAGACTCAATTGAACGAAAGTAGAGCATTGATACCCATTTTCGTGACACATTTTTTACAAGCCCGATTTGACCAAACTTGACTTCCTTGTGGGCTCTTCATGTATTACATTATATTTTATTCTTTTAAGCATGGCCTAAGCCCATGCAACATATTAGGGGAAATTGAGGAAGTGTGATTTGGAGGGTATGGGTCGGTTTCTTTCGTACCTTTTGTATGAGCCCAGCCCATGCGTGCTACCAAGTGGGTAAGGGACACTGGTAGCACCTTTGGCTCATGAAGGAGGTCTTGTACCCAAAATTTTCATCTTAAAAGAGCCTTTATGCTCTGGCTAATTATGGCCTAACCTTTTTGCTTTACCATTTTTTGGCCTAAAACATATAACTGACCCTGAGTGGTTGGCCTTGTCTACCACGACAACCAAATGCAAAATCTAAGGGCCTGCCATGTCTAGGAAACATCAGCCCATGAATTTAGGCCACCCCATTTCCCAAATTATGCAAAAAGCAAGCCAACCCTCTTATCCAATTAAAACCAATCTGACCATAACTTGTTTGATTGAGACCTTGGGGTTTAAAGCCTTTTTTATTGACCAAAAACCAGTCACTTAAAGCACACCAAACTCAATACAAAATGCTGTAATCAGATTCAAAATGAACAAATCACGTTTTCCTCATAGTGCTGAAACTTGAGAGCAAAAACCTATTAAGCTAGGAAACATTCTCACAATTCTAAACCTTAGGGGTGGAAATATGGGTACAGGAGAACTTTTCCTCTCTTTCTCACAACCTCTCTCAATTTCCTCTTCTCGCTAACTGTGGGTCAAAATTTCAGACCTATATACTTTTTCTACATTTTCTTGTATTTCAATTATGGCATTTTGATTTTTCTCTTGTTAAAGCACTATTAGCCTTTTGTTCATTATATATTTGGAATTTTAGGCTTGATTCTCCACAAATAAACATTTCTAAAGAACCCAATGGGAGATTTGGGCTAATCTTGCATTTTTGGCCCTTGTCACAAAACGTCCCCGACATAGAGTTAGAGCATTGAAATGCATTTCAATCAAATTTAGAAGGTAGCCAAAAAGCAAAAAATAAAAAATAAAAAATAAAAAATAAAAAATAAAAAAGAAAAAAGAAAAAAGAAAAAGAAAAAGAAGTTCATGTTGTGGCAATTCTGCCCAGAAGGTAATGAGCTACTCCTACATCACATCGAGTGCCCAAAGTTGAGTATGTGCATCAACCAAGATCAATTGAGCAGGGTTGGATCAACATAGTAAAATGTACCTTTCTAGTGTACCGGTTTAATTATTAGAACAAAATATTTCAGTTGTTCCGATCTTAACAGAAAGGAACAAAATTGACTACTATTATTCCTCCTCTTTGCAACTATTGGTATGTATTTCATTTAGAGGGCAACAAACCATGAGCATGCAGAAAGTTTAAATTGGCAAAGTGAGACAGAGATGTTCTTTGGGAATGTAGAAATTAAAATTTCAAATCCTCTGTTATATTTTTTTGTGATTGTGCTGTAATTTATATTGTATTTTATACTTCACTAATCATGATATGTCATGTATTTGATTTTTTTTTTTCCAATTTTTATTTTGGTCAAACATGTAATTGATGGAGTATAAAGTGGAACATAAAAAGTGAAACAAAATATTTATATTGTGTTTTGGTCAGACCAACTTAAGGACTAATGAGTTTTGAGTTGTGTCATCATTCCAGAAGTAGCAAAAGTCAATTTCCCACGCTTTAAAGGCAACGAAGGTCCAACTAAATGGATCCGTGGGGTAGAAAAAATTCTTTGCATTTTTAGGAATGAAAAAAATTCTTAGTTTACATTGTATTTGCAATATAAATTTATATGGTAGACACTCAAAATGTGTATAACATTGTACACATGTTCATTCCTAAAACTCAAGAGAGAGGAAATGGTTATAATTCTCCTCGTCTTTCTTTTGTTCATTCCTTCCTTTTAAATAACCATCTGGTATTGGCAATTGAAGTACATTAGATAAAAAATCAAATCAATATACATATATAAGCAAATACTTCACGAGGGAGAGTATGAGGTTTTGCTATTTGGCACTCTTTTTGACAAGGGATTTTTTTTTTTTAAACATAAATTCTTTACTCAAATGCCATATTAGAGATAAAAACTAATTAAAATTCAAAATATGAACTCTTTATTTTCTTAGATTCATTGTATCAAGACATTTCTCAAGTGTCACATTAGAGATAAGGACTAGTTAAAATTTAAAAGATAAAGGCTCTTTATTTTCTTGGGTTCATTGTTTCAAGACTTTCTCTCTCTCACAAAGTACTAATATTGTCTTAATTTTATTATTTTTTTACCCAAAAAAAAAAGTTTAAAAATGGTTCAGGTCACAAGTCGGGTTGTGGGTCTGATCGAGTCACAGGTCAACCCGTTTTTGCTTCGGGTAAAAAAAAATCGGGTTCGGATCGAGTATTTTTCGAGTCGGGTCAAAAAATTCTAATCCGTTTTGCTATGTCTATGTGTACATACATACAGGCTGAAATCGTGTTTTTAGCTAAAATTGTGAAATCATTTTTATTTCACAACTATAATAACACGATTTCACAGGTTGTGTCATGTGTGTATGATTGTGTGGTTGCTAGCTAGTTGTGTATAATGATGATTAACCTTAATAATATATCCTATCATGAAACGAAGTAATATATTTTATTTTATGACATAAACTTAATGGTAAGTATTTCATTATGGCATTGATGGCAAGTGATCTCTATTTTAATCTAAAGTCTAAACAAACAGATATTTCTTTTCTCTATTAATTGTTTTTGTTTTACTAAGTATTTCATTAGTTTCACGTTAAACTTTTGTAAACTGCAGCTACATGCTTGGTATTAGCGTCGTTGGCATTGGATATATCCTCTTGCAAACAATTGCATTTGGAATGTTCCGGATTGTGATGAACAATGATAAAGGCCTCACTCTATTTGAATTTTATGGTGACAAGGTACAACGATCATATAATTTCTTTTGTTTAAATTATATTTGATTTCCTACTAATTTCTACCTATTTTATTTCATTTTGTCATGGCACTCTAGGATATTTGAGGCTTAGTTTTGTGTTTAATAGCTTCCTTTTTAAAATAATAATAATAATAATAATAATAATAATAATTAATTAAACTTACGTTTGCTTGTTTGCAACTGATAAAAACGGCCTGACTCATTGTATATCTTGATCGAAAGGCTTGTCCTCTAAGTAAGAAACTTAGACAATTAGTGGTCCCCAGTCAGAGCTTTTATTATTATTATTATTATTATTTTGAAGCTAGACATTCAGAAAATGCTAGCTTCTTATTCGAAAATGGAAAATATTAAATCTATTATATAGTTACAACAAAATATTTCAACTTAATAAATGAAGAGTGATGCTACAGTCACAAATTACTTTACAATATTCTTATAATTTGTTAATGTGACTAATTATTATTTGTTTTTACTTGGGTTCACTACTAACATTACATTTTTATTTACTAATAATTATTTACCAAATCAGCAGTTTATAAAATAATTTGTAATTCTAACATTTTTCATAAATAAATGTTTAATAATTTTTTTTAAAAAATTGGTGATACATGTTATATAGCAGTAGTATATTTGTAGTACTCTTAATATCACTAGTCGAATATATAAAATTATTAGTGACACATCAATTTATAAGTATTATGGAGTAATATATTTGTAGTATCTTTCACTTATTAGAGAAATGATATATTCATAATATTTTCACAACAAATTGGTTATGTTTTTACTGGGGAATTTGACATTAATGGTGGTTTTAGCTGGTTATATCATACCTATTAGCCACTGCGGCAGGTGCAGGAATTGGTGCTAGCATAGATTTCAAAGATCTTGTTGATGGAAAATTTAGTATGAGCTATTACAATGATGAATTTGTGTCAGCTGGAAAATTAAGTACGAGTTATTACCACAATGGACTTGTATTAGCTGGCTTCCTTCTCTTCGCATTTGTGTGCACTGCTTCATTGTCAATCATATCTTCCAATGCACTTCAAAAGAAAGTTTAGTTGTTGTCAACTGTCTTTTGGCCATCTACCACTTTCATTCCTTAAAGGACTTTATTTGAGGTCATTTCTATCAACTGTACTTTTACCTTAAAAAAAAAAAAAAGGTGAAATAAAAAATAAAGAAGAAGAAGAAGAATTGGTGCCTGCCCCTTGATCCTCATTTTTGCAGTTTTAATATGGTTTAAGTTTATATTTATCCTCCAAATTTAAGAAATTATAATTTCATCTTTGAATTGATGCCTTTTAAATTTTTGAAGGACTAAACTGGGATGATTTATTCTTAGAGATGAAATGGAAGTTGGACAAAATTTCATTTGTTTTGTAACTTGTAAAAAATTGACAAGTATAAATTGTCAAAATTCATCATGCACACTCAATTTTCCCGTACTTGATACGGGTTGCAACTAGAATAGATTATTCACAACTCCATATCAAAAAATACTATCAACGTCAGTTAAACATATAAAGCTACACATACAAGCCCACAGATGATTAAAAGCTCATGAGAAACCCTATTTCCATCATTCAAATTTTTGCCTAAACCTTTACAGAATGGGTTCATTATGTTCCCCCCAAAAAAATTCCAGATTCACAGCAATGGACACCCAATGCCAGTACAAGTTTTCTAGGACACTACAGTGTATATGCAAGGTTAACTTCTCTATATATCATCTAGACCCCATTCTTCTCCTCCATGTTGCACTGGCTCCCAAAAGTAAAATTTACACCCAAAAAAACTGAAAACGAGAACAAATACTCAACTCAACAACATTTTAGTTTCTTGAGAGGCATTTCAGTATTAATGTTATCCTTGAGCCTTCTCATTATATAGCCACTACTCTTGGGAATATCTTCAGATAATCCAGTGCTTGCCAAATAAGTGTTGTATGCAACAAAATCAGTTGCAATGGCATAAATAGAGATTTCTTTTGTGGGAGGTAAAAGATTCTTTCTTTCAACTAATGAATTTTGCCCACAGCATTGATCTTGGATTGCTGTCTTCTTCAGTTTCTGAATCACATCATCCTTATCATGGTTGATGCTATCCGCTAACACCTGTACGGTACAAAAAACAAATAAGTTTTATCCTAATCTGATTTAGCCTTTCCTGAATATTTAACTTGACACATAAACAAAGATAGGTAAAATACTACAACAGAACTCCCCAACCCAAAAACAAAACACATTAGGATGACAAAACAATCAACTAAACAAAACATCTACAGGAAACGTATTGCCAATTTTATGCATCACCAAAGTCTAAAAGGTTAATTGCTCGCACAATTTCTAACTCCAGATTTATCACAGAATCCTTTGCAGTAACAAGATTAATTTCTTACAAACTCTAAAAGAAAAAAAGAAAAAAAAAGAAAAAAAAATAAAGGAAATGGTAACTGAAGAAGCAAATAAATATACATAAACAAAGTACTTCTAGGATAAGCTTATGAGCTTTGTCCCCCATCTTCACTTATTTTTCCGGGAGAAAAAGGTAAGCATACAAAATCAAGAACTAAGTTTTTACCTGAAGCCTAGTCAAAAAGGAAAGAAAAAGAAGAAATTTGCACCTGAAAGTTGACAGGGAACTCAACTTTTGTGCTTTGACACCCACAACCATCACTTAAATTGATCTTCAATGATATTTTAAATGGTCTTGTACTAATTAATTGCCTGTATATAAATAGTCACATCAATTACTTATCAAAAAAAAAAAAATAGTTACATGAAGCAAATATTAAAATTACATAAGAGTTACATTAAATGGTAAACTAGGCAGTTCCAATGCAGAGTAGCAGCACCATAATTCTACAAACCTTCGCCATTGATTTTGCACAAGCAGTGAAATTTTTTGTTTCAATGCTTTTGGCAAGAAAAATGATATAGCTCGGGACAAGCTTACCAATTGTTTGGTCTTTCAAGCAACTATCATTAGATAATTATTCTTTCTAAACAACACATCCAAGTCTTAAATTGGAATACAGGATCTCACTTCTTTAATTAGGGGGGAAAAGAGAAGAAAGCTCATCTCCAGTTCAATGAATATTTTAAAAGTTCTCCCTTCTTTTTATTAATATTCCCATTCCTCATATTTTGCACAGTAGTTTTGAGGATGTAGTAAAAGTTCTTTCCAAGCTATATATGTCAACCATTTTTTCCTTATTTTAGGATTTAGAGGTCCAACTTGCTCAAGTTTCTGGTTCTAAGCCTAACAAATGGTATTATTCTAACCCTATGTTTTATAAAAGATATTTCAAAACATTGAAGAAGGGTTCTAAAAATTGAAGAAGGTGACCCTCCCTTCTTGCCTACCACATCTACTCCAAAACAATTTTAAAAAGGCCAAGAGAAAAAATATTAAATTATTATTATTCAACATTTCAATGCCTGTGGTTGAACTTCTGAAATGAAAAATCAGATTTGTCTAATGCTGTTTTAGATTATTTCCCCTACCAATGTGAAATTTTTGTTACAATGGTTGAATATGAAGAAGATGAAACTTTACGTCTGAATAAGAGAAAAAATTTCACCATGTACCAGCAATTGCAGTACTTAATCTGAAAGAGGATACCTTTTCAGCAAAAATGGTTGCTTAAGTAGGATAGCTGTCCTGAGATTTGGCCTGTCTAAGAAGGAAACCTAAACATGCAAATGAATAATCTCAGAATTAAATCTACCAAGGAATAAAATGTAGATAGACAGATTTGAATAGAAGTGTAGCAGTCAATCAAAAATTGGATGCTTTATAGAAGAAGCGCGTCTTCAGCTCTGACCAGTTAGGGCAATGAGAAACATCAATATTAAAATACAAAAACTGACAGGAAGACTATACCTCAACTGATTTGATGAATTGCAATGGAGCATTCTTCCCATGTTCGCTTGTTACCCTGAGAGTCCAGTTCACATATTTTTTGTCTGCATTGCAAGTAAAGCACCAGAATCCAAAACGGCTACATTAAATCATTGGATCTATGTAGCTAACGGCACACATGATGATACTACGAGAATAATTTAACTGTAAGTGAAAAAACTAAAACATTTTCCTTGGTTAATTGGTTCAACATAAAGGATTAGCTTCTTTGTTTTTACTGGTCCAGGCCACCAATGCAGAATGCACTAATCCGCAAGTCAGAAAGATTGGTAAATAGAACCACCTGATTTGATTTGTTCTCAATAGGCATGAGATGATTGGATGGTGTAAGCAAAATTGGTCCTTCTTCTGGTGCACTAGATAATCTGCTTCCTTAGTTCAGGAAGATGGAAATTGCCAGTTGGGTTTGTCCAACCAAGAAAGGCATGGGACTCTTTGGGATGTCACCTTAGATTTCTATGTATCTTTTTTTATACAGATATAAAAAGAAAAAGACTAGAGCCACCCCACCAAGACTATTTACATCAAATATTAAGAACAGGGAAGCTTAAAACTAGCAAAGCTACCTGAAAATCTGGGGAACTGACGATAAGTAAGATTTATCTGGAAAAGATCAACTCTGACATATGGAGGAATCTGTAGATTAAGATCATGCATAACCCCTGCAATCACCTGCTCTTGATCAAGTTAGTAACTGACTTGTTACAAAATGGGCAAAGCAAGTCAAATGTCTTATACAAATGAACAGTAATTATCTTCTTGACGTATAAGGAAATATAGAAAATAAATACTTGGAATTCACTGAAAGGGCCATCTCCAATGCAAACTTTGTAACCATGCTCCTTAAAATGGACTTCTACCAATTGTACCACATGACTGACAACCCATGTTTTTGAATGTAAAACTCTAGCATTGCAAAGTACAGTGCCCCAGAAGCATGATATTTCAAATTGTTTAGGGTCCAAACTCCAAGCTACAGAGGGTTTTTATTTTTCTTCCTTTTTGTCTGATAAGTATTCCCCCATCAATGACCTACCGATCTAATGGATCTTAGGGGCCTCCCCAAACTTGAACATGAAATTTCAGTAGTTCAGCCACCTTGAGTTACCTAGTTCTAGGCGTACTGTATCAAATGTACTTACAATTACCAAAAAAAAAATATATTTAATATAACTTAAAATTATTTTCTTAATTTTAAAGTGCACTCAATAGTCACAACAACTAGTGTAATGAAGGACTATGTAATATGATAAGAGAAAGGCAGAGAGATAATCAAATACTTTCTAGAAAATTTATACACTAAACATCTTAAGTTGTTAGAAAATGGTGAATTTAATTATTTAACCATATTTTAACACTCATCATGCTTGGACCCAAACTCCCCCTTAATAATTGGGGCCCAAAAAGTAGTATTATGAAAATTTTTAAATGGGATGTAAAGTAGAGACATGATTTAAACTAAAGCTCACTTAGTCTGAAATCATGATAAACTACCACTTGCCCCAAAAGCTTAAGATGTTATGAAGTTTTGAATTTAATCATTTAATCATTATGAAGGATTATTGTGATATGAGAGAGAGAGAGAATCAGATACTTTCTAACAAATTAATTTGCTAAACATCCTGGCTTTTAAATTCCATAATGTGACGCAAAAATGGTGTCAAAAGTACTATTTTGATCCAAATTAATAATACCTTATCAACTCGACCACGGATAACCAAACTTGCTTTCTTGTCTTTTGGAGTTTGCTGCAGATACAAAATGAAATTTATGAGGAACAATTGAGGCGATGGTGTAGCTGCATAATAAGTCAACAAGACATACAAAGCATCCTGCACTAAAGATATTGTTGTAATAGCAGCATGGAGTAAGCAATAGACAACGAAAGCAAAAATGTTATTCCTCGCAAAAAAATCATAGGATGGAGAACCAAAATAAACATTGAACTGTCTTGGAAAATGTATATGTATGAGTTTAAAGCAAAAAAGAGAAAAGAAAAAAGAAAATCATAGAATCCATAGCCTAGTCTCATCAGATGTCCTGACCATAAACTTGGCCTGAATTATAAAAAATGAAAAAAATTTCAATAAAGCTCAAATGCTGGGTGGAAAAAACATTGACTAAAATACTAGAAACATCCAGTTTCATTACTATAAGACCTTGCTTACTTGCAAGAGGCATTAGTAGCAAAAACTTTGCAATCTGTCACACTTCTAGATTTCACTTTGGATGGTATAGAAACGTAGATGTAACAGAGAGAGGAAAACAAAAGCCCTAAAGGAAAATATCAAAGTACCTGAAGATTTACAATTATGACCCTACCCCCACCGCGGAGACTTTGAAAAGGAAGGTCACATGCTGGAGTTATTTGCAAACTGCACAATAATATTAAGCACCTGATGTCTAATTAAATGAACAAAACAGTTTAAAAGGAAAGACAGTAATCAATAATATATTCCTTTAATGTCAGAATCATTAACAACCATAATTCAATACAGAGATGGTACGGAGACTTCAGATATTAAATCTGAAATTTATGCACAAGATTTTTCACCTTCAGCCATTAGGCCCATTACCTATGATGCAGCATCAGTAGTAGCACAAATAGAAAATGAAGGGAAAATAAAGGGAACTGGGAAAAAACGTTAGACTTCACCACCTAAGACTGGATTTTAAGTTCAAAATTCAATGTCCCAAACATTTACTAGAGCTTCTTTTTAATACCTTCCAGGATTACATTAAGAAGCAAAGCTATGACCATTCCACAACTACAATCCCATAAAATCCTCAATCAAAACAAAAATCAAACTAGTTCAAAATTCAAATAATTACAAAATTTTGTTCAAAACAGTATAGTATCTGGTGTCCACACCTACTACCCCAGGGTGAGAGAGACTCAATCCAATCAAGCATAGCTCTAGGCAGCATTCAAACCAGTCAATTAGCAACAAACAATCATCCACCATCTAACCACAATGTCACTGGGTGGCTCCTTTGACTATGTCAATGTAGGTATACACACATGATCGAAGGTCAGTACCTACATTGACACTGGGGTGGGAGGAACTCAACCCTATTGAGTGGGTCTCCTAACAGGATAAGATCAAGCTGCTTCAGGTCCTCCTTTGGTAATCTAACTCTGGCCATCCTTGCCAGAGAACCAAAAAAAGTTGAACACCTCCATCCCTAATGAAAACAATCTGCTAATCCAAAGGACATTAATAGATTCCTTATGTGTTGGTGGAAGGTTTAGTGGGGCCAGATCAAGGCTAGGATTGGCAATTGGGTTAGGGGAAGGTTTGTGAAAAGGATTATTTCATATGACTGCTGGACCTTTATAAGCACCAAATCCTCAATATTAAGAGTTAAGCTAATACCATAGTCAGATGGATTATCAACGACATATGTGTTTGATCCAACTCGTATTACAATTTGAATAGTCCAACACCATGAGCTTGTAGTTTCCTAATGGTTCCTATGGGAAACTGCTTGGGGCAGATACAAACCATGACATAGCATGTATACATGACATTTAAACTAAGCCGAAGAGAGAATGAAATCCCAATTCATAGCATGTTCACTTACAAGACATCTTAATAGGTTCTAAACACTCCTATTTATGACCTCAGTTTGACCATATGTTTGAGGATAGCATGCAGCAAAAAAATTAGCTTTGGGTGTCAAAGGGTTTTCCAAAAATAACTCATCAATATAATGTCCATATGAAATGGGACATGTTGAGGGATATTGTCATCTAGTTGGCAAATTAAACTCTCTTGCCATTACTTGTCCACATATATCTTGGCATTGAGTTTTGTGAGTCAATTTATGGCAGGTACTAGTCATCCACAGTGAGTGGTTGTTCTTCAAATAGAGAAGTATCTGAAAGCATATCCCAATTATGGAATTTTGTATAAGGCTAATGATTATTCAGGGTTAGAAACATTTATATTCCAATTGGGCAAGATTCACCCTCAAAGAGAAGGATCAACTACCGGATATTGCACCTTTCTAAGGGGAAACTTGATTACTTGGATAAATTGAGGCAGAGTGTCATGTCCCGCTCTAGTGCAAAAGCTGAGCATAGAGCCATAGTTCCTACATCATGTGGGCTTATGCAGATTAAGCACCCATTTAAGAAATTAAGGCTTAATATGCACTGAAGTTCTCCTGTTGTAGCTGGGTATTTTGCTTAACGAACATTAGTTACTTATCAAAAAAAAAAAAAAGTGCACTGCAGTTAACATTAATATGTATTATGACAAGTAAGTAGTAATACGTATTTCTTTGAAACCTGTTTCATGAGCAAACTACGCATATAAAGCTGAATTGCCATCTTGTTCAGTAAAATATGGGAAGTAGAGTTATTGCTACCCCAATGTTTCTACAACTCAAATTGAGTTTACTAAAGCCTTATGCAAAGCTAGACGAGATTAGCTATGTAACAAGCTCAGATTTATATGACATGTGGCCCAGCTTGATGGGGAGTATTATAAGTAGTATTTACTATATTAGGAGTAAATTTGAAATAATGTAGTAATATTATAATAAAAAACGCTAAGCATGTGAGTTAGGGTAAAGAAATTAACCCTAAGCACACTTCCCAAGAATAATAAAATGTAGTTCAAATCACCATAATATTCTATGTCTGCACCACCTTAACTCTTTTGATCTCTTACCTTAGCACTTAAAAGGAAGAAACACTCAAGAGTCTAAAGATAGAATACAATGATAAATTTAAACATCTTATGAGGTTGACTAGCAATAGATAGTATAATATTAGCTCAATCAAATACTACAGTTTTATCTTCTACTAAATTCTGACAACACTTAGATACTTGCATAAGAATAATCATTTCAGAGGAGATAATTAAATGGGAGAAAAAGGTTACAGGAACTTCAAATATAAGTGTAATAAACAAAGAAAAGGTTGATCATATATGACCCACCGATCCTTTAAAACTGAAATCATTGTAAAACTAAGAGCTAATCATATAAGGAAATTTAAATTCTACAAAATTCCATAACAAAAATTTTTAAGTGATCAACGAAAGCATCAATGCAGGTAAAAGCCTACCTGGTCCCTAAACACAATACAACATCAGCCATCCTACACTGTTCCACAGCTGGATTCAGCTCCTTTAGGGGCAATTCATCCTACATTAAAGAATTAGACTCATGCATCAGCATTATTAACTTCATAACTTAACTTCTCAAACCATCTAATTACTTCTCAAACACCCATTCGTTACGAATCATTACCCTGTTCTCTAACAGTTGACAATAATTATCAGACACAAACATAATTATGCTGATCTATGACCAAGATTATTTTTAAAAATTTTAATCTTATAGTGCTTTCCATACCTTGCCACCAATAGATGTAACAATTCAACATCAAGCATTTCTGATGTCATGCTCAAGAAATTCAGATGGTCCAACATTAATTCAAAAAATAGAAAACATAACTTTTCTTAACTCACGACTGTTTTAATTAGATAAATTTTAATCATTCTAACTAAACTCTAAACCCTAAACTCCATATACTATTAAATGAGATAGGGCCACAGAGCAGCATAACAAAACAAAGGATTTGGAAAGGGAAAAAAAAAACATAAAGGCAGAATCCCTCAATCTTCGCAAGTTTCTTGCCCGCCATTGTCCTCCAAGGCATCCAGATAAAATTTTTCCTTAGGCAAAAATTTCATCAGTAAAGGTGATTATAAATTAAATTCTGGTTGACTACAGGAAAATAAAAAGGAAAAAGAAAAGAAACTCAAATAAATCAACGCCAGTTATTGCACGAAAGCGCAGTATGGCTTTCACACCATTCATTCCCTGAAATTAAAAACGGCAGTTGGTACAGAGTTTGGCACAATACCGATATGCACACACAACAGATGTTGAAAAACAGGATATGTACAGAATAAGGCAAAGTGAAAATATGGCTTGGTAATTTTAGGTAATATAGTGTATTATTAATAATAATAAAAATGTGCTCATGCCTATAGTCAGAGGTCATGCAGCTGCAAATTTGGCTCACCAAATAACATAGAACTTCTACACATGACACAGTTTAATTGGAGATGGTTTAATACAGGTTTATGCGTACAAAAAAGTGAATACTTTGATTTTAGTTTCACATGGTGTTCAATTGTCATGAAGCATCATGATATGCACCCAGCCACCAAGAGACTTTGTAATCAGAAAATGGTTTCTATTGCTTTATTTGTCACTTCATCTCAAGCACCAAATCATCAACTAATAAAAGTACAAAATTGTCAAATCAGTTTTTTAAGCTTCCCACACACAAACACACAGACACACACACACATGCACAGACACACACACACACGCACACATATAATATTCAATAGTTGGGGGAGGGGATTTGAAACCTGAATGTATCCATTAGAGACACCAAGAGGTGCCACCATGCCAACAAAAAGGCTCTTGGCTACAATACAATGTTAGATCAATTATGTCATTCTTATTCCTTAACAGTACGCCCCAGTTAGTTGTATCCATGTTAGCATTAAGGTTCACCAGCCAAGCAAAGCAAGTAGGTACTTATTCAGATAGAGAATATAGGAACACTACAATGGAGGTTTTTATTTACTCCTAATGGACGTTTACTATTTGGAGAACCTTGACAGTGCCTTCCCTTATAATATGTATGTATATTATTATGATTGACCAGATGACTGAATTCAAGCAAAGCAACAAATCAAGTAATCAATGCACCTATTAACCTTTAATTTTTTTTTTTTTTTGGGGTAACTTATTAAGCTTAAAAATTGATGTAACCAAGCAAACAAGGAAATACATACCTCCCAATCAAGAACAGTGTCCTTGAGTCTTGCCCCACAGTTACAATGCCGTGACGTCTGCTTCATGCCTATAGTCTCCACCTCAAAATCTCGCAAATACCTTCATAATTAGAAATTTAATTTATTTCATAATAACATTGAACTTTCCACTGAAATCATCCCAAGTATAACTCTTACTCTTCTCCACAGGAAGGGCAAAGTTCTCTGAATGAATTGCCATGCAACTCGGCAATTTTTTCCCTGGGAATTCCCGATCGGAGATGGAGGCTATCCACATTCTAGAAAGTAAAATAGCAAGACATCTATCAGTAAGGCAAGAAGATATGCTAAGACCTAGTACTCTATGACCCATTTGGATGAAAACAAGGCTGACTGTGAGAAATCAACCATCTAAGATTTTTGCTTTGTTGGATAAATAGAAGGTTCAAAGTGGCTGCTGTCATATTCAGCAAAACCATATCCAAGTTGCTTCTTATTCAAAAATTTTCCAAAGTGTTCATGCACTCCATTCGATTAGAAAGCAATTGATAAATGGCACTGCAAGTATGACACCAAAACACAGTATGTTTTGAGTCGCATTTTTTGACTATAGAGAAAA
This sequence comes from Quercus gilva, assembly GCA_023621385.1. Taxonomy (NCBI): domain Eukaryota; kingdom Viridiplantae; phylum Streptophyta; class Magnoliopsida; order Fagales; family Fagaceae; genus Quercus; species Quercus gilva. The sequence goes on from CM042476.1 coordinate 74,295,559, forward strand.
AAAAGAGTAACTTGATATATCCTTAATCCACCATTCCTACTTGCTAAAATATAATCAACCTTGCATTGGCCAAGTACTATTTGCACATTGTTTAAGATAATCTAGTTTCAAAAGTAGGAAAATTGAGTTACAAAGACAAGAAAAAAAAAAACCTGGCTAATGACAAACTTCAAGATACCAGCCTTCTCCAGAGCCACCAAAGCCATATGTGTTATACTTGGCATTGCACGATGGAATGGCAATGATGCTTCAGGCACACCTTTTCCTTCATGCTGCAGGGAATCAGATAAAGTGCTAAAATGAGCCTATTTTATAAATAAGAAACATTATGAGGCAGGCTGGTCAAAGGTTCATCCAATTTTTCTTTTGGGTTCATTTAAATTTGAAAAGACCTTAAAACCTAATCATGGTTCTCACCTGTAGTGTCCAAACTCCTTTGGGACCTCGAAAATCAGGTATTCCACAGGAAGTGGATATTCCTGCACCTGTGAATGCCACAATATGCTTACTCTGCAATGACAGGAAAGACAGTTCAGAAAATTTTAAAATGCTTTAGAAGATGCATGAAGACTCATTAAGATTATTTAGTCCTGAAGTGTACTACACCTTCCGAATCAAAGCCACAAGATTTTCAATCTGCCATTGCACAATAGAGGGAATGGTCAGCACAATAGTATCAAGATCATGTAATCTATCAAGATATGTATCACGCAGCAAAATATAATTAATCTATATAATGAAGAAGTTATCAGTGATCCCAATCATCATATCAGCAATCATTGGCCTTTACAAGAATTCCTAAAGCAGATCTTTCACAGTAGACCTAAGAAGCATGGACACCCAAAAATTCACAGCATGTCCATGCTGGACACAGATAAGTCTTATTCAGAAAAGAATAAAAAATGCACTGGTAAGAAAGACTAAGTTGATCTATGTTGATGGAATGAAACAAAGTAGAGGAAGACCAAAAATCACATTAGTAGAAGTAATAAAAAAGGACATGCCAAATAGGAAAGTGATAGAGAGTATGACTTCCAATAAAATAGAATGGAAGAAAAGAATATATATGGTCGACCCTAACTAATCTGTTGAGTATCCATAGCTGATCCACCTAAAAAAGAATACTTATTTTTTTACTGCTTTTGATGGAAAGATCGGATTCAAAATAAGGAAATCCGCTTAAAAATTGTGGTGGCCCTATTGATGAAAAAATGAGGGAGAGTCACTTGAGATGGTTTGGTCATGTTCAGATAAAAAGCGAGTTGATTCAAATTGAGGGAATGAAAAAGGTTTGAGGAAGACCAAAAATAACATTAACAGAATTAGTAAAAAATGGACATTTAAATTAAGGATGTGACACAAAGTATGACTTCAGATAGAAAATGGCCAACCCTGGCCAATGTGTTGAGGATCCATAGCCAAATTCAAAAGATTTGGGAGTAAGGCTTTGCAGTTGTTGTTGTATTATTAACAATTTTCACAAATGAACGGAAGATATTGCCTGGCATTAAAGAATCATGTTTCTGAATGTCAAAAAAAGAAGGATACATGGTGTCCCTCAATTTAAAGATTTCTAAAAATTGTACCATTTGTTGTGGCACAGCCAAATTTTGCATTTTCACATTAACATTCAAACCATTATCACCTTCATCAAATTACTTGCCTCCTACATTTAAGAATTATGACATAAACAAAATCAAGACTTCTAAAATTCCACATTCTAAACATTCAAATCCTATCATTAAACCAAACAGATGAAACTTTCCACGTTTAATACAATAGTTTGCATTTGGTTCTACTACTGTAATCATATTGAAATCAAGAAGAACAAAATTCACACACACACACCCATCAAAACCTTTCATATACAAAAACAATTTTAGCCCATCAAGCACAATCCTATATCGAATCAAACCAATGTTATGTTTACCAATATGCCATATTACCTACAAATACAAGCACAAAAAAAACTTTCATGGGCTTTCAAAATCATAAATAACAAGTCTATAGTGATAACAACAAACCAAGAACATTCACAAACAACAATAAAATAGCACATGCAACACATAAACAATTATCTGAACTAAAACGACAGGTGGGAATATATTGGAAGCTTACTTTTTGTTGCAAAACATGAGGTGGGTCGAAAATCTCAGACATTCCAACCGAGCCCACATTTTCTTTGTAAGAAAGCTTCTCTGCAAAACCCAGAGACATGTTTGCGTGTGTTTTTTCTCAGAGCCTATAAACTATTTTGTGATTTCTCTTCCTTGCGCTTGAAGTGAAACATTTATAGTTGCGTCAAACATTTCCACTATAAAGAGTCGTACTTATATGGGCTCTCCTTTTCAATTTGAAATGACGAATATACCCTTATAACATTGGACAATTAGCATGTAAATTTGTGAGAATGGTTGGGTTTGTGGGTAGGACCCAATGGACTTTTCATACTACTAGATAAATATGGGGTCACCTTGAAATATGGGTTCCTCTTAGGGATGACAATTTAAACCGGCCCCACCCTGCAGGAACTTGCCTAATCCCCTTAGTGGACTGATTTTACTTGCCTCGTGTAGAAAATGGGGTGAGAGTGAGTTAATATTTTCTCTCATATTTGCCTTGCACTTATCCCGTTTTAGTTTAAATCATTAAAATATTATTTTTATAGGTTTTATATAAGGCATATATATATATATATATATATTTGAAACCATATAAGGCATATATAGGTGCATATGGCCTTCAAACTTTAAATTTATGATTTTTTTTATGTTTTATTATTGAATTTATATCTATTTTTTTAAATTTATATATTTTTTAATTGTTATATTGTTATGTTTGAATTGTGTTTGGGTTCCCTAATATCTGAATTGTTGTATTGTTATGCTTTGAGAAGGCTTTGTAATATTAGAACTTTTTTTTTTTTTATAATGTTTTTCAAGTTTTAATTTAACTTTCAAAATATTTTAATAAATTATATATATATATATATATAGATATAACTTGTGTGTGGCTGAATGGGCACTTGCGGGGACCTGTGGGTATTTGCTAGAATGGGGCAAAGAAAGAAAACTGCTCCAAAGCGGGAGTGGGGCAAGGGCAGGGAATAGGAAACTCGCCTCATACCCGCCCCGTTGCCATTACTATACTAATATATTTTAAAGAAAATTACATTTTAAAGCCTATAGTTTAAGATGTATAACAAGTGAAATTCTATAATTTGAAAAATAACCATTTAAACCATTAAAGTTTCAAAAATTAACTTGTTAAACCCTATAACTGCTACATGTGGCCATAGTTACAATGGTTTTTTTACTGGAGTTTGTAGCTTGCCTTTGTATTCGAACCCCATCTCCTTTTCCTTGCCTCTATGTGTGTTTTTGTTTCTAAAAAAAAGAAAGGGTAAATATCTCACGTTACTTCAGAAAGTGGATTATGTATAGGATAACTTATCTCACCCTACATTAAAAGTTACCAAAATTTTTGTATGTTATCCTAGTTTCGGCATTGTTGTTTTCCTTTTGTTTGTAAAGATTCTAATAGTGTGGCAAATGGTTTAGCTTGTATTTGCTGAGGGTCATGCTAATGCCTTGGTTTGGTTGGACGATCCCCCTTGAACTTTTGGTTCTGTTCTACAGCTGATGTATCATCTTGATTCAAATCAATAAAAATGTCTAATCTTTCACTAAAAAAAAAGCTCTATAATTTCACAAATAACAAATTAAACTATTATATTTGAATCAAATACTTGGTCCATATTAAATTACAAACGCATGCAATACATAGGCTTAATTTTTTACTTTGTGAAACTTTAGGGTTTAGTTTATTACTTTTAAAATTATATGGGTTTAATATGTTACGATTTGACATTTCAATAATAATCCCTTTTTTTAGGAGAAATAAACACACACATATAGGAAAGAAATGATTGAGTTCTAATGCAAAGGAAAACCACAAACTTTATTAAAAAATTATGGTAACTTTTAAGGGTGGGTGGTAACTTTTTGAAAATTCAGGGTTTAATTTGTTATTTTTTAAACTATAAGGTCTAATTTGTTATACTGCTTAAATATGGGATTTCAAAACTTAATTTGCCAAAAATAAATAATAATACGATACCTCTATTCTTTTTTTTAGTGATGCTAGGCTGTTAATAAATCAACCCATTTATAAACAATTCAGGCTCGATTCGACCAAAAAAAGTTATATATATTCATTTATTTAGCAAAATAATGAAGTTGAAGCCTAAGTTTAGAAATAATTTGAACTTCAAAAAACAATGTCACTTCAGTGCGGATAGAGCTTTCAAAATCACGTCGCTTCTTAGTTTTGCAAGGGAAATTGTAAAATCCCCTCAGCCAAAAAATCCAAATGGAGATTTCTATATCCATTCCTCTTCCTCTCTTCAAAACCATGTCTCTTCTTAGTTTTCTTCATCATTGTTGATTTCACCTTTCACTTAGTTATCTCTAACCCCCCACATTTTACGGCTCTTTCTCCCTAACAAGCCCAATTGTGATGCCAGAGGCAGAAGCAATTCTAAGGTTAGTTTCTTTTTTGTTCTTATTATCAGCTATAGTGTAAAATATTGGTAGCAATTTTCTTATGTTTGGTTGTTGAGAAATTGACAAATTTATGGTTCATAGTGTCAAAATTATTTTCAACTGTGCTCGGTTCCTCTCGTTTAGATGCTTCACAATTTTAAATTGTTTTTCTTTTAATTCAAATTTCTGAATCTGATACCTTTCTTCAGGTAGTTTCGCTCACTACATGTTAAAAATTTTGTATCTATATACAAACCACAGAGTAGTTGATGCTTCTAATGATTTTTTTTTTTTTTTTAATCTAATTTTGATGCTGAGCAGCTGAAGTGTTCAAGAGGTTTTTTTTTTTTTTTTTAAAGGATGTTTAGACCTCTTCAAATATCTATTCCCTCGGTGCACTAGGTTATTATAGAGAGGAATCCCATAAGGGTGGCAAGAGATTTCAAACCCAAAAACTCATATATATCATGAGGCCTTAGGAACAACTAATTCTAATTTGTCATACTAATGCTCCAAAAAAGTATTATTTGACTAATATCATCATACTCACATTATAAGGGAATCAAAACATAATAGTTCTTTAGAAATTTTCCACTACTAATTTTGAGGAAAATACATTTTTAGTCCCTATATTTTAAGACACTTCCCATTATAATTGGGCCCTACTTTTTTGGAGCTCCTATTTTGGTACCTACATTTTAAAACTTATCTTAATGTAGTCTCTACCATCATCTCACTAATGGAAAGTGTCTACATGACACAAAGTGCACCAGCACATTAAACATCGATGTGGCTAATAAAATAAAATGAAATGTTTTGTTTCTCAAAAGAAAAATATTCTAAATAAATATTTAAAAATAACACATAAAGAATTTGCTTGAAATAAAAAATATACTTTCTCAATTTAATTGAAATTGAAAAAAAAAATAAAAAACAAAAACAAAAAATTTATTTTTCCAGTTTTAAATATAAAGGGGAAAATTTGTAGTAATATTTCCAACTTTTCTTGACTTTCTTGACAACCAAACACAACATCACAAAAATTAAATTTACCAATCTTTAATTTAGGTGGACACAAAAATCAACCTAATACTATACTTAATCAAAACCCTTAGAAACCCCAAAAACCCAAGCTCTCTCTCTTTCAACAGAATCAAAACACAAACCCATTTGTGGGGTTTGTGGCCATAGGTCAAGCTTTATGGTGGATCTGTGGTGCTAGACAGTTAGGTTGTATTCAATCTAGGTTTTAAGGCATTGGTTTGGTGATTTTGGCTAGAATTTATGGAAGCATTGAGGCCTTTGCCCCTCTCTCTCTCTCTCTCTCTCTCTCTCTCTCTCTCTCTCTCTCTCTCTCTCTCTCTCTCTCTCTCTCTCTCTCTCTCTCTCTCTCTCTCTCTCTCAAGTCTAGAGTAGATGAGGCAACTTCATTAGCAAATCAAGTCAATCGATTTTGTTATGGTTGACCAAAGACACAAGAATAAGCAAAGCAAATGGTGGGTATCACACAATCTAGCGAGTGTTTTTCTGTTGATTGTATTTCTTTTGGTTTCTATATAGTGGGTGTTCTGTTGTTGATTAGTTTGGTTTTTGATTGACTAAGTTTGGAGAACTGAATCTTCATTAGATGAAATTCTATGTATTTAGTTGAATCTATGTTATGAGAAATGTTGTATTAGGATATCAACTTTTGGTGGAATGTATAATTGCTTTTTGTGGAACAATCTGTATACAAATTTCAGAATAGAAATTCCTTGAGCAATGTTCTTCGTTCTCCTTGTTAGCATTTTAATTTTACTTTTCCATTTTTTTTTTCTATTAGCATTTTTGTGTTCTTGTGTTTGAATTTTACGGGTTTGTATTTTTGTGTTTATATTCAAGATGAACCCATATCTGAATTCATGTGTTTTTGAGTTTTTAATTCTGTTTATTTTTTTCTCTTTTTATTTTGTTTAAATTGATAAATTAATTTTTTAAAATTAGATGCTAATGTAGATGTTGACATGGCATTTATTATTACTATATTATTTTAATGGTTATGTAGACATTTTTTGTTAATGAGATGATGTTATGGACTATATATTGAGAACAAATTAAAAAAAAAAAAAAAAAATAGGGACCAAAATAGGAGCTCCAAAAAAGTAGGGATCAAAATAGTAACTGGCCCAAAATGTATTTCTTTCCTTAATTTTAATACGTATTTAGTTATACTCATTTGTAAATGTACCTAATGCATACACATGTGATTACAAACTAGTATATATTAAAGCAATAGCTTAAGTAAACACTATTTTTTTTGAGAAACAAACACACACACACACACACAAGGGAGGGAGAGGAAAAGGGGTTCTAACATAAAGGCACACCATAACTCTACTCAAAAGCCATGGTAACTTTTAAGGGAGGGTGGGGTAAATTATACTACACACAACACACTTTCTTAAGCAATGTGGGACACTATTTTATTTGCTATATTTTGAGAATCTAATTCTTGACTTGTGGTGACTTTCACTTTTTGTTCAGGAAGATATACACTTACAATTGCATATGGCAAAAATGATTTGTAAGCGTCATACATGTTTGCCATGTGTAAAATTTAAATGTTGTGTATTTTCTTTTGTAACGCTAAATCTTATGTATTTGAGTCCCCTCAAATAACTCCTAAATAAATATGTCTCTTTTTTAGAAGATAAATAAATAAATCTTTAAATGTGTATTATTGCATTTTTAAATGGACAAAGTTTCTCTTCAAAAAAAAAAAAAAAAAAAAAAAATGGACAAAGTTTAGTTACAAAATTAGTTGTAGCCTTAAGCTATAACCTTACTTAATATCTTTTTATTGGAGGTGAATTTTAACAAATCTACCATTGGATTACATATTCTTCTTATTTTTTCCACGGTCGCAAACTTCCTATAAAATTAAAGATTAATAACTATGTTATCAATAAATTGTTTAAACTGCAAGTTTTTGTAATTTAAAATTAAGTATAAAATATAAACCTATAGATCATATAGTAAATAATATCTGATTGATACAAAATCTGACATGTGTATTAAGAGCGTAAAGAACATGCAATTCAACGGATAGATTTCAAAATATATGGTAATGTTTATTTTATTGAGTAAGATTGTTGCCTAAGTTTACAACCAATTTTATAACTAAACTTTGTCCTTTTCAAATTACCTCCCAAAGAGTCTGACATAATTCATGAATTAATTAATTCCTTTTGGTATAATGCATATAAATATACTGTATTTTTCTATAAGAAATATATTGTAATTTGATTCACCATACCATGTATTTTTTTTTTCATAGGACGCTACCCTGTATTTGATTTACTCTGACTAGCTACAAGCTTTCAACATTAAATTTTCTCCTAATTTCCTTCTTTAAATCACAGAAAATTATTGAATACCTCGAGAGTATCATAAATATGTACTCCCCTCTCTCACATAAATTATGGGTCCCACTATAAATTTAATTAGTGGGACTCACAATTATATGAGAGGGAGGAGTATGCATATATGGTACTCTGGGTGTACTCAATAATTACCCTTAAATCACTATTGAAAATCATTTCATAATTAATGGATTAATTAAACAGGCACATCGTTTAAAATTCTTCTAATGCTTAGAACTATACAGCATCATTTCATATGTTTATTTTGATTGGTTTCATCATTTTTGTTTTTGTTTTTCCATAATTGATTGGAAATGAAAGTTTGAGAATATAAAAGGCATTTAGTACTTGCATAAATGATAATTGAAAGTTTTGTACAATTGGAAGGAAAAAGTAATAAGGTATTTAGCATTTAATGTGACTATTTGGTCACCTAATGATAGTTGTAAAAAATCATAAACTTTTCACATATTATTTTCATTTATGTTATTTCCTTGCCACGCCGAATCATATGATGTCTTTATAAAGAAAAAACACTTAATACAAGGTGGGAATCCATACTTCAAAACGTCGTGTTCTGAGGTGTGCGTCTCTTATATTTTTCCATAGACTTCCCTAAAGTTTCAACTATGGGTTACATTCCCCAATTATAAAATTTGGAAGATGATCTTGATGAATCGTTTGTTATAAGATGTAAATATGCAATCCAAGTTTATAAAAGTACCAAGTTTTTTGGATAACAAACACATGACTTGTAGCAAATTTGGGAGCAAAGTTGACCTCTCAAGCTAGTTGTAGACCCAAAAAATAGGTTTAGCGCACTATGACCTTTCGGATACAGATTTGTTTAAAACAAAATGTCTTTGGAAAGCATGTGAGCTAAATTTTCAAAAGATTCCTAATTTGTAGAATTTGACCTTGAATTTGGTTTGTGAGTTTTACAAATGGTACCAAACACAAGTTTGTCATAGTTCTTCCTTGCTCATTGGTAATTTTCGTGGTCAAAGCATGCCAAAATGCCAAAATATGGTTTATCACTAGACCTTTCTAACAACACCTTACTTTACCAATTGGATGTCATTTGATTATGATTAAAATTACAAATCTTTATGACACTTTTTCATAATTGGCTAAGTCCTTTGGTTAGATTTTCAATGTCTTTATGATATGTTTTTCATCTCAAATCCGATTTGGTGCCTTGAGCAGTTATTTTAAAGGAAATTTCATGATCTTTCTCCTAAGCTAGAATTTGTCACTATTGAATTGGTCTAGTAGAGGTCAAATCCTAGTCAAGTTTTGTTAAATTATCTTGGAAGTTGAATCTAGGTATCAGAGCATTCACATCAGTCCCCTCAATTTTTTAGTCAAATTAATTCAAAAAACTCTCATTTTTCTAGTTTAGCTATCTATTTTTTTCATACATATGCATCAGCCTCAATAAATTTTTGTCTTTTTCTTTTCTTTTATTTTTCTCTTTATTCACCTACCAAGTGCCAACTGACACTTTCCACTCCATAATAATATAATATACTTCTTCTCCCATTTTTCTTGGGGATATTTGCCCTCTAGCTTAGTAAGCAAGGTTTTGAAACTATCAAGGAAATCAACATCTCAAGTTTGTGAGGCTTGAGTTCAGTGAAGAAACTCGAGCCTCATAGGCTCAAGTTCTGATTGCTAATATGGAGATTTTTACCACATGGAATTTGAGTCTCTAAGACTCGAGTTCCATAGAAGACTTTGAAGAAGAAAGAAGAACCCTCGAGAGCTTTGTAGAATTTGAAGAAGAAGAACCCACGGTCTTTAGAATTCAAAGAAGAAAGAAAAAGCACAAGAAGAGAAGAACCCACGTGAAAAAGGAAGCCACTGGAATAGAAGAACCCATGGATGGAGGATGAAGAAGAATAGAGGAAGAAGTCGAACCCATAAAGGAAGAAGATGAATAGAGGACAGATTAGGTGAACATAGGAACTCGAGTTTTAAATACTTGAGATCCACGTGGATTTATTTCCGCATCAAATTGCCACCACATGCAACTCGAGTCTTAGAGATTTGAGTTCTATCTTTGAAATTGAGTTTTAGAGTCTCGAGATGCTAGTTTGCCACATAGTTTTGCAAAGATGAAAACTAATTAAAATGTTTAAAAAATAAAGCTAAATGCATAATAATAATAATAATAATAATAATAATAATAAAATTCCATTTTTCTTTCTTCTTCTTCTTCAATTATCTATTTCCTTCTTCCCAGTTCACACATTTCTTCTTTTTCTTTCATTTAGTTTACCAACTTAAGCAACAACACTTCTAAAGAGTAAAGATAAGGGAGTCTTTTCATTTTGTAAAATTTCTTTCATTTTCTCTCCCTCATATTGCTCTCTCTCTTTTGCATCACTAAAAGATAGAAAGGAAAAAAAAAAAAAAAAAAAAAAAACCCTAAGCTAATCGGCCACCTACATTTCCAATGCTCTAAGTTCATGTCCCACCTTGCCAAGATCATCTGGATCATGGAATTTTGGCCCAAAAAGGGAAATTTTCTTGTCAATGACTAGTCTTAAGAACAGCCACAGCCTTCACCATCATAAAGTTGTCATAGATTATCACAACCCAACCACTAGTTATGGTGTCTTCCACTCCGAATTGATTTGTTCAAGGAGGAGCTTGGCCATGGAGGTTTGATTTGAAGTGAGAGAGAGACAGAGAGATAGAGTTGAAAGTAGAAAAATAAATTTTTGACTTTGGCGAGGAAAGAGTCTCGCCACATCTGGTGTGGCATTGGTCCTCACTAAGTTTTTTGCACTAGTTTAGTGAGACTGATGCGTGAGGTTTTTTTTTTTTTTTTTTTGGTCTTTAGCTATATATTTGCTAAAATATTAAAATAGATGCACATGTGTAAATGATCTAATAAGAAGTAATTTGTTGTCAAATTATCTTGGAAGTTGAATTTGGGTGTAATAAGATGGAATTCGGTGATTTGGGAACATTTTGAGGTGGTTTGATAGTTGACTAGCTTTTCTAAAATTAGCTAAGTATTGATAATTTTTAATCTTGGCTCTCAAACCATGAAAATGACTTATTCAACATCTGATTGGTACATTTTTTTTTTCTCACGATTCCCAAATTTTCCATATAAAAAAATGAATCTTTTGGAGTTTTTAATGAGTTCGGACAAAATACGTTGTCGATAGAGACTCCACCAAGTAACACCTTTACAAGGTCTTATAGAGTTGACAAAAATATATTAAAAAAATAATGATCCTTAGTAGTATATATTCAATTCTAGTAGAAATGATAATTTGCATTTAATTATATTTATTTTTAAATACTTGTATGCATATGCATGAATTACGAGCTAGTTTAATTTTACTTTTTAATTGTTTCTTATCATTTGAAGTTGCTATCGATTCTATCATAGTAAGAATTAAGATTCACAACAAAAAACAAGGCCTATAGTGGTGTTTTTCAAAAACATTGCCATAGGTTTTCTATAGCTACATTTTGAAGGGTTTATAGTGGCGTTTTAAAACATTGGGTCTATAGCAGTGTTTGAAATGGCCTATAGTAGTGTTTTAAAAATGCCACCATTGGTCTAGTTGAGAAAAATAATAAAAATAATTTTTTTGAGGGACCTATAGCAGTGTTCTTCAAATGCTACTATAGGTTCTGGTCTTATTAGGGCCTATAGCGGCATTTGAAAAGCACCACCACAGGTTAAGCCCAAAAAAAAAAAATTTCTTGAGGGACCTACAACGGCGTTTAGAAAATGCCACCATAGGTCTAGCCAAAAAAAAAAAAAAAAAAACTATAGGGACCTATAGCGACATTTTTCAAAGGCCACTATAGGTCTTGGTCATACAAGGACCTATAATGGTATTTGGAAAGTGTCACCATTTTACCATAACCCAAACCCCAAATAAAAAAAAAAAATTGAGAGACCTATAGCGGCGTTCTAAAATGCCACTATAGGTCTAGCACAAAAAAAAAAAAAAAAAAAAAACCTTTTAAAAAATACAAAATATCTGTCTCTTACTCTCTAACTCTCAATCTGTCACTCTCTCTCAACACCCGCGCCGCTGACCCACTCAGGCCATCCTCGCTGCCGACCCACCCCAACATTGATCCTGCCACCCACCCGGGCTATTGACGCCAACTCTGATCCCTCCCTTCCCGACTTGTTGACGGTGATCCGCCTTTGGCTAGCCCACACAAACACCACTTAGACCCGATCCCCTTCCCCTTCCCCTTCCCCTTCCCCTACTGTTATATATGTCTCTCTCTCTCTCTCTCTCTCTCTCTCTCTCTCTTTTTACTTTTTTGTGTTTTTTTGGTCAATAGATCTAGCTTCTTCTTTTCTTGTTCTTTCTTATTTGGCTGCTAAGAAAATGGAGGAAATGATGAACATATTGAACGAAGTGGATATTCTATTATGTTTGTGTCTATGTCTTGATTTGGATTATTTTGAATTTTTTGGATTTGTGCTCGTGTTTTCGAACTTGTGCTTATGTTGAAATCTAGGTTTGTGTTCTTGGATTTGTGCTCTTGTGTTTCTGATATTGTGTTTACGTTTAAATCTGGGTTTGTGTTCTTGAGCTTGTACTCTTGTGTCTGGGTTGGTTCCTTGAATGGATTTGGGTTGATTTTTTTGAAGGAGATGAGATTTTATGGGTTTTTGTTTTTGTATTTTGGAGCATGTTGTGTTTGTATTCTATGTTGTGTTCTTGTGTTTAACTTTTTTGGATTTGTGTTCTTAGTTGTATCTTGTTTTATTTTTGTTTTGTTTTCTATTTTAATTATGTTTTGTATTTCTTAATTTAATTAAAATTGAAATTTTAATTTTTAAAATTTGAAAAAATTTAATTTTATAGAATTTAATTTTATGTTTTATAAATTTTAAAATCTATTTAATTTATATGAAATTATGAAAATTATGTAGCATTTTTGCAATTTTCCATTTTTTTTTTTTGTTCATGCTTATTGACCTATAGTGGTGTTTTTATAAAATGTCGCTATAGATCTATAGCCACAATACAATAGTAGCATTTTGTGGTGCCACTATAGCCCAAATGGAACTATAGCAATGTTTTTAGGACATAGTGTCATTTATAAAACGCCACTATAAGCCTTGTTTTTTGTAGTGAATGAATTTCAATAATCAAATTTTGAAAAATTACTGGTGTTGACATTCTTTGTGTTTGAGCTGTAGTATTATGCTTTGTTTCGGCAATAATGGTTTCTAAAAAATGAGTCATTTTTCAAAAATAATATTCTATAAAATTATCTCATTTTCCAATGTTTGGGAACAATCTTAAATGAATTAAAAAACAATCTCCTAACATCTTTTATTTAGCTTGCGGTGAGATATAGTTGTTTTCTAAAAATATTTAGTTGAAAACAATTTCTAAAAATATATAAGTCATACTTTTTTTGTTGACCAAAAATAATTTTTCTTTGACTCATTTTTTTTTTTTATGCTACCAAACACTAAAAAACATGGAAAACAATCTTTACACAAGGTTTTCCTTCGAAATAAATATAGCGTAAATCACATACTAGTAGGATTATATTACACAATTATGTAATCTGTAGATAAAAACAGATTATAACAAATAATATTGGTATGTTCAAATTTCTACTATGGCCCCAGCAATATTAGTGTGGATATTAAGTCAAATTTAAACAAGTAGAAAGAAATAATATTTTGCGAGATTCATTAAGTGAAGAGTTATTGGATAAATAAAGTATGAATATTTTTATTCATTTCACTTACAATAGGTGTTACAAATATAAGAAATAGTTAAAATAAATAATGCGCAAATAAGTTTTACTACACTAAAACTGGCTATATTTATTGCATGCTTGCTTCTCCATGTTTATTTCACTAACATCTCCACTCCATAGATCATCATGGGACACTGCACATCATTAAACACAAACGTATTAATTAAGACATGAGAAGATTCATTAAAAAAAAAAGATATTTTTTCATAATCCATAAGTATTATGTCCCTTTTTACACACACGCACAATGTGTGTGTGTGAGAGAGAGAGAGAGAGAGAGAGATTACGTGTTGCAATCCACAGTGGGGTCAAGAGGAACTGGAACTTCAACTTTGCAAAGTTGGGGAAGTTGTTTTAGTCTTTCGGGTATAATTTGAAATGCTTTTGCAGCAGTTTCGAAACATTCACACAAAGACCTGCGTATTGTAGTGGTGTTTGCCTGTTGCGATACATTTTGTACACCTTTACAGCATATAGGGCTGGGTGATGGACCAAAACCGAAGAATTATGGGTTGCAAGTTATCAATTGTGTTAATGCCTCCTCGCTTGTTATGCCATCTAAACGACTTGCACTTGCATTTAGGACCAAAATAATCATCAACCCAAAGGCCAATACTAAACAACTCATTGTTTTCTTCTCCATTCTCTTTTGTATTGAACACTATTGTGATGTTAAAAACTAATGGTTTGGAGTATAGGTGCAAACTCTCTATTTATAGAGGTAGGATTATATAGGCACTCCTATGTGGCCCGGTGGTGACTATCATTAAAGCAAATTAATGGATTTAATTATTTGTGTAATAGAAAAAGGTATATGATTTATCACCTTCTATGTTATACATATCTAAAAAAGAAATCTCCACCTTCCATTTCTAACGTGTTTGAAACATATCCTAGAATTTGTCATTGATGGACTGAAAAAAAATTTTGATTATTAAAAACCTTTTTTCTTTCTATATTATGGATTTCTACCATGTATGGTAATCTAATATATATTAAAGCAATAACCTGAGCACTCTTTTTAGATCTGAACACATTTCAGTTTTTTGATCCTATCTCTCTGCTCAAAAATCTTATTGAGCTGAAAATTTGACATCGGTATGAAAATTCAATTCGCTACAATTTTTGCCAGAAAGAGTTTAGTCCAAACTCTGATGTTTACTATACCAAAATCGTCCCGCAACTTGACGGAAAATTGCTACCTGATCAATACATTTTTGGATTGTTTTCCAAACTTAAAATTGTATTTGGACAAATTTTAATGCATTTCCCTGAAAAAGCATATTACAAAGTGATAATTAGGATTTTTAGAATAATTTTCATGAATGTAATTACTTAAAAATCACGAAATTTATTTCAATCCAATGCAACAATCTATTTTAAGACAGACTCAAGCAATCACGAATTTTCATTTGATTAAGTTTAATTAGTGATCAATCAAAAGTAATTTCAATTAATCATGTGTCATTAAGTTCACCCAATCAACATCTCAACCGTTAAAATTGATCTTGTAATATCTTTCAATCCGACTGTTCGATTGTGTAAACGAACGTATCATTGTGATCGTTGAAACCTTAAGATCATTTTTATAAAATTTGATTAATGAGTCAGTGACTAAATTACAATCATACTTTTGAATATGTGAAATGGCCATCTTGGCCTTTTCCAAGATTAAATTATGGATGTGAAATAGGGTTCTTTTATTTTCCATAGCAGTCTCCTTGACTGAACTTAAGTTTATACTATGATTTACTGTCCCCAATAATACAATCTGGAGATGATCTTGAGGAACATTTTGTTCCAAGAGATAAATATGCAATCCAAGCTTATAAAAGTATGAAGATTTTGGATAACCCATGCATGATTTGTAAGCAAATTTTATTTGGGTGCAAAGTTGACCTCTCAAGCTAGTTGTGGACCCAATGGAGTGAATTGACTAAGTCCAAAATGGTAGGTGGTATGGGTTTTCGCGACATGGCTCATTTTAATGATGCTCTTTTGGCAAAACAAGCTTGGCGGCTCTTGCATAATAAGGAAACTCTCTTCTACAAAGTTTTTAAGGCGAAGTTTTTCCCAAACCACTCCCTCCTAGAAGCTAAGGTATCCAGTTCTGGGTCTTATGCTTGGAAGAGTATTTTACAAGGCCGTGATGTCATCCTAGATGGGGTGTGCTGGCTGGTGGGGGATGGAAAATCTATAAAAATTTGGCAACACCATTGGTTGCCCCGAAAACATCATACTAAGGTGTTTTCCCCAATGGTGGAATCACTGGAAGAAGCCACAGTGGAGTGTTTAATTGACAAGGACACTAGGACGTGGAATACAGCAATGGTGGATGGGATTTTTGCACCACAAGAAGCGGAAGAAATAAAAAATATTCCGTTGGCTAGAAAATAAATGGAGGACACGCTTTATTGGCCGTGGGAGCAAGATGGGAGATATAGTTGCAAAACGGGCTATAGATTCTTGAAGGAAGAGGAAATGGGTTTTTAGGAATCGGAGCATCAAGTCCATGGGAAAGAGCTTTGGAAGAAGATTTGGGCTCTTGAATGTCCTAATAAAGTAAGAAATCTGATTTGGAGGGCTTGCCGTAATTCACTCCCCTCAAAGTGCAACCTTATGCGTCGAACAATTATTACTGAGCAAAGGTGTGATCGGTGCAAGGAAGGAAATGAAGACATTGTGCATGCTGTTTGGAGTTGCAAGGGGCTGGACGGTGTATGGGGAGTTGATAATATTTGGAGTTTTAGGAACCAAAGGTGTTTCTCTAATTTTAGTGAGCTACTAATTTGGATTTTTGAGAACAACAAGAACCCGGTCCTATTTGCCTTCATTATTTGGTCCGTTTGGCATCAAAGGAACCAAGTACGACCCCAGCAAGCTCACCGTCCCTTGTTCCAGCTTTTCCAGTGGGCTCATGATAGCTATTTGGAGTTTAAAGCTCTGCAAATAAGACCGGTTCCCAGCAGCACAAATAGGAGAGAACGGTGGAAACCACCTGATTTGGGTTCATACAAGATCAACTTCGACGGAGCCACTTTCGCTGGAGAAATGTGCTCCGGTCTGGGTGTCATAGTTCGAGACAAGGAAGGTTTAGTTATTGCTGTCATGGCTACTCAGGTTCCACAACTTCTCCAGGCGATAGAGATTGAAGCTTTGGGAGCCTTCAAAGCTATTGAGTTTGCACAGGAGATGGGTTTATCTGATGTTGTTCTGGAGGGTGATTCTTCATTGGTGATAGCGGCTTTGAATTCTAAGAATCTTGGTTTGGCTCCTTATGGCTTGATGATTCAGGACTCTCTTTCTTTATCTTTAGCTTTTTCCAAATTGTCCTACTCTCACACTAAGAGAGAGGGCAACACAGTTGCACACAACTTGGCTCAGTTAGCAATCAATTTACCAAATTGTATAATATGGATAGAAGATGTTCCATCTGATGTACTTTCCTATTACCAAGCTGATTTAGCTGTTATTTCCTAATTAAAAGCATTATTATGCGGTTTCTCAAAAAAAGAAAAAAAAAAAAAGAAAAAGAAAAAAAAAGCTAGTTGTGGACCCCAAAAATAGGTTTAGCCCAAAATTTTATTTTTAGACATTTGGAAACTTACTTTATGACCTTTCGGACATAGATTTGTTTCAAATAAAATTTCTTTGGAAAATTTGTGAGCTAAACCTTAAAAAGACTACTAAGTTGTAGAATTTGACATTGAATTCAGCATGTGTGAGCTTTGAAAATGGGTACCAAACACAAGTTTTTACTTGAAAACCCCTTTTCGGTCTTTGTCATAGATGTTCTTCCTTGGTTGTTTGTAATTTTTGTGGACCTAGCATCCCAAATTAAGGTTTATCGCTAGAGCCTTGTAACAACACCTTACTTTACCAATTTGATGTCGTTTGGTAATGATTAAATAATAATTAATACATAACCAAGAATTATGACAATTTATAATAATTTGATAAGTCTTTTGGTTAGATTTTCAGTGTCTTTATGTATCTTCCTTGTCTCAAATCCGATTTGGGCCTACAACAGTTATTTTAAAAGAAATTTATGATCTTTCTCATAAGCTTAAATTTCTCACCTGTCAAATCCTAGTCAGGTTCTATCAAATGATCTTGGATGTTGAATTTGGGTGTAATGAGTTGGAAATTGGCGGTTGGATAATGTTTTGAGTTAATTTGACTGTCGATTAGCTTTGCCAAAGTTATTTCAACATGGATAATGTAAGGACTCAAATTGGATTGGACCCAAAAGAGGTATGGGTTTTTAGCCCAACAAGCCCAAACAATAAAATTTATAGAGAGCGGGTGTAAGAGCTAATTCCAGTTGGTGGAAAAAGACATGATTATTATGCAGCAAAGGAAGCTTCAAATTAACTAAACGATATCGACTCTCCTCGGCTAGGTTTCAGGGAATATCTTTCTAGATTCTCTCTTCTTTTTTCTTTCTTTTTCTCTTTCCCTCTTTTTTAATGTCCTCTAATTTCCTGTTATATACTGCGTTCTTTACCCCGTTTTCACCATATACGTGTAGGTTCTACTCTGGGAACTTCTTTCTGTCCTATCCAGCAATTCCTGGAACCTTCACTCAATGGCCATAAGGCTGCTTGGTTACTGTTTAGGTATCATCTCCATATTAATGCGGTCAGAGAGTTAGCTGGGAAGCATTTAATGTGGAGGTAGCAGCTTTAGAAGATATTTGCTACCTTTCTCGGTTCCTTCTTTGTTCAATATTCATATTTCAATTCATATGCAACTTTGTGAAGTTCCTTGAATACTAAAATAGTTACATCCACCTCAGACGTTGGTATCAGAGGTAAATCTTATCCTCGGACGTGGTTTGGGCAACTATACACGACTTACGTCTCTTTATCTTATGTTATTCTTAAAATGCCCTTTTTTAACCATCCTCGAATAAGTGAACGTCCTCGGACTGGGCCGCTGGGCCATAAGCCCATTTCTTATGATTTCCATGGCATCTACTTGGACAACTAGCCCCACAGATAATATTTGAATTTTGGCTATCAAGCTATCAAGTTGGTGCATTCAACATCTGATTGGTACAAATTTCTTTATTTCTCATGATTACCAGATTTTCCCGATAAAAAATGAATATTTTAGAATTGTAAATGCTGAATTGAAATTTATCTAAGTTTGGAAAAAATATGTTATTTATAGAGACTACCAAATAATATCTTTCCAAGGTCTTTTAGTGTTGACAAAACACATCGCATCCTTGGTGCAGTAGTCACTCCACAAGTATAAATGTTTGTGAGGTGTGGGGGGCAAGGGCTTGGGTTCAAGTTTCTAGGAGGAATCTTTACACATATATACACTTAGATTATGTTAGAATAGAAATTCTATCTTGTATATATATAAAAAAGAGTGTTGGCAAAAAATAAAAAATACAAATAATGACCCTTAGTAGTATTCAATTCTAGTAGGAATGATAATAAGCATTTAATTATATATAAATTTTTTAAATACTTACATGTGTATGCATGAATTACAAACTATTTTATTTTTAATTTTTAATTGTGGCTTGTCATTCCAAGTTGCTATTGATTTTATCATAAAAAAGTTAGGGTGTCAATGTTTGACCCGACCCACAAACACGACATGAACAAGATACAAGTTTTTGCGGGTAAGGGTTGGGCCTTAGCGGGTTTGGGTCGTAAACAGGTTGACCCAAAAGCAACATGGTAAGAAATGTGTCATAAGTGGGTCAAACTGCGTGACCCACAATAGACACATTTGACACGCCAATTTATTTGTATCTTCCCAAAATGACCCATTTAATGTAGCTCATTTAACTCATATAACAAATAAATATTCATTTTATTTTATATTTGTCAAGTACCTTTTATATCCAAACTATATTTTAAACTTAAATTGAAAAGTGAGTAATTACGAAAGCTTATAAGTTACATAATTGTAAATTGAAACTTTACAAACTCTAGATCTCTAAACCCTACAAACCCTAAATCTCTAAACCTTATTTTAAAAATCTAATTTTATTTTTTTATTATTACTCTTAAATAATTATTTAGTTCTTGTAACATTGTTGAGGAATTTTTTGTAACTACTAATACTTAATTATATATATTTTTGGCTTAGAACTTGCACATATGAAACTTGTGGAAGATGTTATGAATTTGGACATCAACAAAAAATCTGTGGATGATACTCATAGTCATAGTCACGATTAATCTACCATTTGCAACAACTCTTTCAATATTAATACTTAGCATTTGGCAAGTTCTGTGGGTGTTATATTTTTGTTAAACTATGTTATTTTGAATTTGGCTTGAAGTGTATACACTTCTTTTGGAATGTAAAGGGATTATTTTCTTGATGGATGTTAATTTTTTGTTGAACTATGCTATTTTGAATGTGGGTTGAAGACTTGAAGTGTATGCATTACTTTCGGGATATAAAAAACTTATTTTTATATGGATGTTATATTTAATATTAAACGAATTAAAATGGGTTGTGTCATATTCGTATCAACTCAACACGACTCGTTTATTAAATGTTTCAAGTGGGTTATGTCAACTTGGTTGAAGTGACATGACATGATTAATAAACAAGTCAGATTCAGGTTGAGGCATTTAGTCAATGACTCCTACCTCGACACGACTCGAACCTTACACACTCACCCAAATTAACCCCCCTAATAATAAGCATTATGATCGAATTTCAATAGTCGATTTTTCAGAAATTGCCAGCGCAACATTCTTTGTGTTTGTGCCGTATTAATTACATACTGGTAGGATTATATTATATAATTATGTATCTGTAAATAAAAATAGATTATAATAGATAATATCAGTTTGTTCAAAATTTCTACTATGGCCCCAACAATATTAGTGTGGATATTAAGTCAAATTTAAACAAGAAGAGAGAAATAATAATATTTTGCGAGATTCATTAAGCAATAAATTATTCATTCATTCATTTATCTATATATATATATATAACCGAAACTTTTGAAGCTCTCACAATTTTCCACATCATCACTATTTTCTTTTTCTTTTTATTTTTGATTCTTTTTATTTTAGGTTTTATATCTTATAACAATATTATTGAAAAACGTATACAAATTTGGAGGCCTATTTAAGAGCTCCATAAAACTTGATGGACAAGAAAATATATTATAAAATAAGCCCTAATTAATACCTAACCATAATAGGAACCAAATTTGACCTAAAAAAACATTAAAAGAGCCTAAAAACAAGGAAATAAATCATCTAGACCTAAAATAACGTTTTTTGCATAAAAATACTAAAATCTCTTCTCTCCTTAAAACCCTAGCAATTACCATCTCAAATTTTTTATTTGCTTTCATATGTGCCTGAAATTTTCATTCTATCTTATTGTTTTATTATGTTTAGAATTGATTTTCTTATAAGTATTTGGGTTAATCTCTATATTTTGATAGTGTTTTTATGGGTTTGGTTTTTGGGTTGAAATTTTAATAATTATTTTATATTGTATATGGCAGATGAAGCATCTCTATTTTTTGGAGAAAAATCAAAGCTGCAACCTATGTCTTCCAGCCCAAGGTGTGGTAAATTTTTATATGTTCTTGCTTTATTGAGAATTTTTATTTGAGTTCATGTGATTTTTTGTTTTTTTATTAAAGCTTTGATTTTTGTTGATTAATTATTTGTTTGAATTAATTTCAATTAATTATTTGTTTGGATTCAACGTAGAAGATAATGGAATTAGGTGTTATAAATTTGATAATGTTCCATGTTTTGAATTGTTTATATTATTTAGACTCCTGGTAGGACTCTCTTTTCTCTCCTTAAAACCCTAGCAATTACCATCTCAAAATCCTAAACTTAACTTCACTTTAAAATTAAAAAAATAAGAAGGAGAAAGACTCAACTAAAAAAAAAAAAAAAAACGTAGGTTTTGTCTTTTTTATTTGTTTTCATATGTTCCTGAAATTTTCATTCTATCTTATTGTTTTGTTATGTTTAGAATTTATTTTCTTCTAAGTATTTGGGTTAATCTCTATATTTTGATAGTGTTTTTGTGGATTTGGTTTTTGGGTTGAAATTTCTAATAATTATTTTATATTGTATACAGCAGATGAAGCATCTTTATTTTTTGGAGAAAAATCAAAACTGCAACCTATGTCTTCCAACCCAAGGTGTGGTAAATTTTTATTTGGTATATTATATATGAATTTTTTTGAATTTGAAGGGTTTTGTTTGGTTTTGAAGTAGAATTTGGGGATTCTATAATATGCATATCATTAACCCAATTTTCTATTTCTAAATTTCTTAGATTTTATTATATCAATCTTTTTTTCTTTTAAATTCTTGGTGGGCAAATCAGTCTCTCACTAATTCTTTTACCTTAACGTGATATTGGTTAATTGTCATTTTATTTAACTATCCCGTGCATCGCACAGGTTAGCGACTAGTTTTTATTGGATAAACAAAGAAGAATATTTTTATTCAGTTCACTTACAATAGATGTTACAAATATAAGAAATAGTTAAAATAAATGAGGCTTAGTTGAGTTTTACACCACAAAAACTGGTTATATTTATTGCATGCTTGCTTCTCCATGTTTTTTTTTTACTAACATCTCCACTCCATAGAGCATCACGGGACACTGCACATCATGAAACACAAATGTATTAATAAGGAAATGAAAAGATTCATTAAAAAAAAATATTTTTTTTTATAATTCATACATATTATGACCCTTTTTACACACACAATGAGAGAGAGAGAGAGAGAAAGTACGTGTTGCAATCCACAGTAAGGTCAAGAGGAACTGGAACTTTGACTTTGCAAAGTTGGGGAAGCTGTTTTAGTCTTTCGGGTATAATTTGAAATGCTTTTGCAACAGTTTCGAAACATTCACACAAAGACTTGCGTATTGTAGTGGTGTTTGCCTGTTGCGATACATTTTGTACACCTTTACAGCATATAGGGCTGGGCGATGGACCAAAACCCAGGAAGTATGGGTTACAGGTTATCAATTGTGTTAAAGCCTCCTCGCATGTTATGCCATTTGAAGGACTAAACAACTCATTGTTTTCTTCTCCATTCCCTTTTGGATTGAACACTATTGTGAAGTTAAAAACTAATGGTTTGGAGTATAGGTGCAAGCTCTCTATTTATAGTGGTAGGATTATATAGGCACTCCTATGTGGTCTGGTGGTGACTATCATTAAAGCAAATTAATGGATTTAATTGTTTATTTAATAGAGAAAGGTATATGATTTATCACCTTCTATGTTATACATATCTACAAAAGAAATCTTCATCTTGCATTAGTAATAATTTTTGAAGCATATCCAAGAATTTTCCATTGACAGACTAAATAAAATATATGGTTATTAAAAACCTTTTTCTTTCTGTTTGCTGATTTCTACCAAGTATGGAAATCTAATATATATTAAAGCAATAGCTAAAGCACTCTTTTTAGATCTGAACACATTTCAGTTTTTTGATCCAATATCTTTGCTCAAAAATCTTATTGATCTGGAGTTTTGACACCTGTAGGAAAATTCAATTCCCTACAATTTTACCAGAAAATAGCTAGTCCAATGACGTTTACTATGCTAAAATCGTCCCGCAAGGTGACTAAAAACTACTACTTGATTAGTACATTTTTGGATTGTTTTCCAAATTTAAAACTGTATTTGGTCGAATTTTTAATGTATTTCCATAACAAAGCACATGACAAAGTGATAATTAGGATTTTTAAAATAATTTTCATGAATATAATTACTTTAAAAATCATATTTTCTAACAGTATTTAAATCTTATCAACTCATTTATTTTAATCCAATGCAACAGGCTATATTTTAAGACATAGACTCAACCAATCACAAAATTTCATTTGATTAATTTTAATTAGTGACCAATCAAAAGTTATTTCAATTAATCATGTGTCATTAGTTTCACCAATGAACGTTTAGACCCCCAAATACAAAATTACCAAAGATAACACAGAGATGTGTTCTCGAAGAGGAAATCGACGTACTTGGCGAAAAACCTCTCCGCTGTCCTCCAAGCGGTCAATAATCCACTAGAGGATAAAGTTGGGATATATGAATAGTAGAACCTCCAAGCCTAATCTACCCAGTGCACTTAAGCCCTCCAAGCTTCTTGCTCCAATAGGGTTACGCCGAATCTTGTCTTCTCTAGCTTACTGGATCCCACAATAACCCATTGCATTAACTAAATGAATTGGTCCCTTCTGAACTGCTTCCCAAGCACCAAAATACCTCCTCACTAATATGGGTATGGTAAGATAAGGATTTGGCTAAATGTACCTCTCAAGGATATGTCAATGGAGAGGGTGAGAGTAGAGGAATTTGGAGAATCAAATGATAAAGATTGTGGATGAGTCAATCTTGTTTTTCTCTAGGGTTTCTTTCTCAAAATTCTCTCTAGAAGCTCTCAACATTTCATGGGAATAAGGGTATTTATAGTAGGATGTATGAGGAATGCGAAAGGTCAGTTTTCAACAAACAAGGCATTCTAGCGACTGGGGCTCGTGACTGGAACGAGTAGTGAGTTTGAGTCACGAGCTAACTGCCTGGCCAGACTGGAAGTTTTGTCTTGTAGCGCTCTAGTTGTCGTGACCCTTTAGCTCCCCCTACATGCTTCACACGTGTGCTATTCTGGCGACTTGCCAATCGCGAGTCAATCGCGAGACTCTTTAAATTGCACACATCTTGAGTTTTCTTCACAGTCTCTCACATACTACCCTTACATGATTCCCACCTAAATACAGGGTATCTAATTGCTAAATTACAAGAAAATTTGGCACAAAATAAAGCCAACACATGATTGAATAAATTCAACCTTACAAAGATCAAGCAAGACTACTGATCAATCATTCATGACAAGCTTAAAGATCTATTTACAACAATCAAATATAGATTTCTAGATGTCACTCACACTTAAAGAATGTGCATACATAACAAGTTAAGCTCGTAAATGCACTATGCCATTAGTATGGAGGTATTAGGCCAAACTCACATGTGATATACACAACACAAAAGATCAAACTTTTTAAGATTTTTCACTTTTTATGAGTTTTTGAATTTTTCAACACACTCAAAAACAAAACAAACAAAGTAAGATCAACAAAAAAAACAAGGTAAACAAACAAAAACTTGTAAAATAAACACACTTAAAATGGAAGCAATGACACAAGAAGATTGCATATGTCATGATTCATGAAACTATAACCCTAATATGTTAGATGCATTGATGCATGGGCATAATGAATGATCATGCATGAGTACCATTCTTCACTCACATTGTACGAGTGTTTTGGGTGAGATCCTTGGAAAGAGGGGTATGACTGACATAACTCACTGAAAGCTCGAAAATGTGTTGAAAACACACGAGCGGTTTAGACCCCCAAATTAAACTTACGGCTTGGTTGATTTTACACTAACTTAACTATAAGTGCGGAATAGTGTAAACACAAGCGTAAAAGCAAGACAACTACTCTAATCCATATTTAAAGCAACACAGCAGTAAAAATGAAATAAACAAGAGTAGGGAAGAAGGATGCAAACACAGATAATACCAAGACGTGTTATCGAAGAGGAAACCGAAGACCTCGGCGTAAAACCTCTCCGCCGCCCTCCAAGCGGAAATCGATCCACTAGACAATCAGTTGGGATACATGGGTTAGCAAAAGACCCTCCAAGCCTAGTCTACCCGCTGTACCTAAGCCCTCCAAGCTCCTACTCCAACAAGGCTTCTCGGAACCGTGTCTTGTCCTAGTTATCCGGATCCCGCAACAAGCTCCATGTTGCATCTGCCATTCAAGGCTTCTTCCAATGCTTCCCAGCAGCACCAAAACGTCACACAGCACTCTCAAGGTGTGGTAAGTGTTTGGGCTATCAACCTCTCACAGATATGGATAATGGAGAGGGAAGGGTTGAGGAAATACCACAAGCAAATGTATAGAGAAAGATGGGGAAGACAATCTCTAATTACCAATGTGTTTGGCTAGGGTTTTCTCTCTGAAGCCTTCCTCAACAATTGTGGGTAATGATGGTATATATATAGGATAGGTGCAAAAGGTGTGACTCAAAAAGTACAGGCTAGCAGAACAGATAGACTCGCGGGTGTCTCGCGGGAAGGCCTTACTCGCGAGATACTCGCGAGACATAGCTGTCTCCACCTGGCCTAACCTTTCGCATTCCAGCATGTGGCTGGCACATGATTCACTTCGCGGGATGCTAGGTCGCGAGACACCCGCGAGGATTCTTCATTCTTCAAATGCTTGAGTCTTCATATGCTCTCTCTATCACACAACCCTTACAACAAATCCCACAACAAATACAGGGTTTAAACGATTGAACATAATTACAATCAAATTTGGCACGGAATAAAAGCCAACAAAAACACAGTTGTACATTGCAACTTTACAATCTCCCCCTTTGGCTATTCCGTGACAAAACCCTAAAACAGACTCTAGACTTAAACGTGAGTTTGGGAACAAAGGCAAAACTCACTCACACCTAATTCTAGATTCTGACGTGCTCTTGAAACATATGAACAAGTAACTCCTGAAACACAACAACACAAGAACATCATTGTATGCAGAAAAACTTGAAAAGCATATGGAGCAATAATGGCAAGATCAAGCAATGAAATAGAAACACTAGATCATGGCAAGATCAAACAAGTAATCACTATACAGAAGCAATTACTATGCTCATTCACACAGGGAATGAACATTCGGATTTGCAAGAAGATAAGCTCAATTGAAGAGAGTCACTTGCAACTCCAACACTCAACCAATGCGAAATACACGAAGTATTTGCATTTAGGAACAATCCTACTAGGGCACAAGAGTGTTCATCACTCAACCAATGCATAGAACGTGTATGCATCTAGGAACAATCCTACATGGGCACAAGAGTGATGTACTTGAAGTAAAATGCATGACATTGAACAACAAGCAAACATGCATGAAGGTTGCATAGGCAAGGTATTGCAAATGCATGGCACAAACCACAAAGACCTACAAAAGCAATCATGGGTACAAAATAAAAATGCCACATAGCACATATGCCACAAAGCATAGAAATAAACACACGATTCTAAAAATATACTGAAATAAAGTATAAGAGTAGCTAGTAAACAAAAAGACATCATCTCCCCCTATCACTACACTCCCCCTATCACTACACTCCCCCTATCGATGACATCATCTCCCCCTTTTTGTCATGGAATAGCTAGTTGTCATTCTCTTCCAACTTCCTTTGAATTTCATCCATCTGAGTTTCAAGGGAGGTTAGCTGTTTATCAAGACGGGAGTGTTGGGAGTACATGATCTGAGTAAGTCCTGAAAGTTTGGTGCTGAGATCTTGAAGTGCAACCATGATGGTGTCAAACTTGTCATCATAGGAATGAGAAGTAGAACTTGAGGTACCATGAGGAGCATGATGTTCTTGTTTGACAGTCTTCTTGGTGTGACTCATACTTGCTTGAAGGGTACGACCGTTAATTGGACTTGGCCTAGGATGAGGGCGCTCATCAGCAAATGGACGCACACCTTTGAGTTTCAAAATCCGAGAAACGAGACGACCAAAGGGAATGCAATTCCGTGAAGCAGTATGGTTGACTGTTTTAGCCAAAATGTGAAAAATGTGAGAGCAGATGTCAATTTCCACATCAGACACCAGATCATGAAGAAATAATGCTCGACCTAGGTTGATGAAACCGGTGCTTGACAATGGATAGAGGTTGCTGCACATGATTGTAGACATGAGTCTTAATTCTGGAGAAAGTGAAGCCACACTGATTGACGTTCCACTAGAGGAGAATTCTAAACTTGCTCCTAATTGTCCTCGGAGTAATTCTTCATCCAGATTGAGGTCATCATACACAGGTGGTATAGGTAGAATCGGACGGTTTATGTGAAGGATTTTAGACAGGTACACAGGTGTTACCAAGAATCGCTTTCCTCTAACCCAGCATCTGATCTCTTGTCCTTGTACAATAGCATTGGCATAAAATTCTTTTACCATGTCCTCATAAGCATCTTCAAGATCGGAGAGAAGAAAATTCCAGTCTTTTGTGGCAAACCAAGTAGGAATTTTTGTGTCCAGAAGAGATGACTGATCAACTGCTCTCTCAACCAACAAAGGAGCATCTCGGAAGAGATTTTTATAGGATTCAAAAGCAGCATAAGAGCGAAACAAGCTATGATCAAAGAGTCCTGTTGAAGCACGAGCTCTCTTTGGTCTCGGAGAATCTTCATCAACATCGATGATTGGTTCTTTCCCTTTGTTGCTGCCACCTTTCACAGCTGAAGTCTTGAACGGAGACATCTCTGCAAAAAAACATCCAAAACCACCAGGAAACACGAGCACAGCAGACAAAATAGAGCATAGAGCTTGATTAGATTGAGGTTAGAGTAAAACAAATGTAGTGCTGTGTGTGAAGAGTGTGCAGAATGAGTAAAGTGTATGAAACACACAATCAATGACCAAATGGAGTGAAAAAAGGTTAAAGAAGTGAGAGTTCACAGATTGAAATCACTTGATTTCAAATAGGCACAAAAATGTTATTCGGACATTTTATCGAACACTAAGCATGCACAGATTCAAATATGACATGAATAATGCATGAACATGGTGAAAACAGGCCTAAGTACACTTTAAAACGCCACAAGGGGCCAACACAGATGCACCAAGATCAACAGGAACAAAACCCAATCAAAATTTTGAGAAAAACTTCACCCAATTTTGAAACACAACCCAAAATTTTCAAAAATCCCAAAATAGCAAAACCCTAACATAAAATCTGCAAAATCAATGTAAAAACATGAAAAGG
Organism: Quercus gilva; assembly: GCA_023621385.1. Classification (NCBI taxonomy): domain Eukaryota; kingdom Viridiplantae; phylum Streptophyta; class Magnoliopsida; order Fagales; family Fagaceae; genus Quercus; species Quercus gilva. The sequence goes on from CM042476.1 coordinate 74,324,116, forward strand.
ATGTTTTAGAAATCATACCTTGAGAGAGAAAATGCAGAAAAATTCTTGATTTGGAAGGGGATTTGATGGAATGGTGATTTGGGTCAAGAATGGTTTTGAGAGAGGTTAAGCGAGGGAATGGGTTAAGGTTTGAAAAGCAATCACATCAGTCCTATAAAACAGAAAACACGCGTTTTTCGCGGGATAGGAAGTAGCGACACAGTCGCGAGACAACCGCGAAAGAGACCACTGAAGCACAAACTTCTCGCGAGAAGCGCTAAGTCGCGAAACAGTCGCGAGATAGTCGCGATATTCTCTGTCTGATTTTGAGAAAATTCCAGTTTTTGCCAAACAGCATTTCACGAGAAGCTGTTGGTCGCGAGACAGTCGCGAAACAGTCGCGAAAGTCTCTGTGTGACAGGATGAAAAAAAATATTTCCCTAAAATCTTTTCGCGGGAAGCAGCTTAGTCGTGAGCTTCGCGAAACAACCCCTGAACCAGTTTTTTTGATGAAAAACACACAAAAAGCATTTTGACCAAAAAGAAACACAAGAAAGTATAAAATCACTTTCAAAAACTAATAAAACTCACAAAAATCTTTTTGGATTTGATCAACAAGTTCATGGGCATTCACATCACATTTGGACATATACAATCACACAAATGAGATAGGCATTGATTGAATCAAAAACTTGTGTGTTGTGTGTGAGTATCAAATGTGAAATAGTCCTTAGACCAGAGCGAAGCTTCAATGATCAATTCACACGAGTTATACACAACTGATACGAAATCATGTGGACTATCTCCATTATAGAAATGAGTATATATGACCTCCCACACATTGAAAACATAACTTAGAAGCTTTTCATTTGGCTTCTTATAACTCAAAACAATTGGTCCATTTTCATTTTGATTGGACAAATACATCTCTTTTTGAGATTGGTGCTTGAAATTTGTGATATTTCAATTTTGATGATAAGCCTTTGGCTTTTTGAGCACCATAAATTTTACATTAGAAGAGTCGCTTTCCCTTTTTCCTAGTCAAATACTAGTATGTGCGACAGGCTTTTACAGCTCAATATCTCTTTTCATTTGGAGATTTACAATTGGAGAGCTCTTTTTACAAAAACATAAAAATAAAGTGGGAAGAGATATAGACACAAGTCTATGCAAGTATCAAGACCAACAAGACTATTGACCAATCATTCATGACAGGCTTGAAGATCTATTTACAACAGTCACACATAGTTTTCAGGGTTTCTTCCACACAGAAAAGAGTGCATACGAACAAGCGAAGATCGTAAATGCACTATGCCATAAGTACGAAGGTACTAGGCCAAACTCACATGAGATACGCACACAACAAGTGATCAAACTTTTTGAGATTTTTCAATTTTTATGGGTTTTTGAATTTTTGAAACACACCCAAAACAAAACAAAAGAAGTAAGATCAACAAAAACTAGGTTTAAACCTAAACAAGAAACAAACACCTCTGAAACTGAACATGTGAAACCATAACAACATATAAGCAACAAAGAGCAGTAAAGTTCCACACAAGAGATAGAGTTCAAGGAGTGATACCGACACCGATGGTCTTACGCAAAGATTCAAACTTTGGGCCATCGAGGGGTTTAGTGAATATGTCTGCCTTCTGATTGTCAGTGTTGATAAACTCCAAGTACACCGTCTTTTCTTCCACCAAGTCTCGAATGAAATGATACCGGATTTCGCTATGCTTTGATTTCGAGTGTTGAACCGGATTTTTTGACATATTTATGGCACTTGTATTGTCACAATATACACACATTGTGTCTTGAGTGATTCCGTAATCATGAAGGAGTTTCTTCATCCAGAGTAATTGAGCACAAGCACTTGCAGCAGCAATGTATTCAGCTTCGGCTGTTGATAAAGAGACTGAATTTTGCTTTTTGCTCATGCATGACACCAGGTTGTTCCCAAGATAAAAGCATCCACCGGAGGTGCTCTTCCTATCATTAACACAACCGGCCCAATCAGCATCAGAATATCCGGCCAGGCATTCATTGGAATCTCTTGAGTACCAAATTCCATAGTCAGATGTCCCATTTATGTATCGGATAATTCTTTTGACTGCTGTTAAATGTGACTCTTTGGGGGCTGCTTGGAATCGAGCACATACGCCTACACTGAAGGCAATGTCTGGTCTGCTCGCAGTAAGATACAAGAGACTCCCTATCATGCTTCGATAGAGCGTTGGATCCACTTCTACACCTGCAGCATCCCTACTCAGCTTTGATGAGGAGCTCATTGGAGTGGACGTGTGTTTCTTAGAGTCTAGACCAAATCTTTTAACCAGATTCTTGGCGTACTTTTCTTGAGATATGAATATCCCATCTTTCCGTTGTTTCACTTGAAGTCCTAGGAAGTAGTTCAGTTCCCCTACCATACTCATCTCAAACTCCTTTTTCATTTCTTCGGAAAATTGAAGAGCCAAATGATCAAGTGTGGATCCAAACACAATATCATCCACGTATACCTGAGCAACTAGGAGAGACTTCTCATCTCTCTTCACAAATAATGTTCGATCAGCTTGCCCTCTTTTGAATCCACGATCCAACAAGTATGTTGTGAGGCGATCATACCATGCTCTTGGTGCTTGCTTTAACCCGTATAGTGCTTTCTTTAATCTTAGCACATGATCTGGAAAATGAGGATCTTGAAATCCCTTTGGTTGTTCAACAAACACTTCTTCATTTAGAAAACCATTCAGAAAGGCACTTTTCACATCCATTTGGTACAATTTGAAATCCATGACACAGGCTATGGACAATAGGATTCGGATCGACTCCAGTCTTGCTACTGGTGCAAACGAATCATCAAAATCAATGCCTTCCACTTGAGTATATCCTTGAGCTACCAACCTGGACTTGTTTCGAACAACCTCACCGTCTTCATCAGTTTTGTTCTTGAAGATCCACTTGGTGCCGATCACATGACTATCTTTAGGCCTTGGAACCAATTCCCATACATCATTTCTAACAAACTGATGTACCTCTTGATGCATAGACTCTATCCAGTTCTCATCTCTAAGAGCTCCCTCTACCTTCTTGGGTTCAAATTGAGCAAGATAACAGTTATATGTCAAATGATTCGCACTGTATTTTGGTCCTTTTCTCAGCCGAAGTCCCTCATTGACGTCACCAATGATATTACTTGATGGATGATTGAGAATTACCCTCGATGACGGTCTCTTGGAGGTAGAAGGTTCTTCATCTCGAGAAATTGGAGGTTGAACTTCCGGTGCAGTGAGAGGGCTAGAAGACCCATGTGTCGATCGAGTTTCCCTTCTTGGTATAGGAGGTGTGGACTCTTTTTCCAGTGATTCTTTCTCAACATCATCCTGTTGTGACATGTCGTCCTCAGCCTCTTTCTTCTTCAGATCAGATCCTTCACCATCATCAATATCTTTTTCAGATATGGTATCATCGATTACCACATTTATTGATTCCATCACTATTTTGGTGTGTTTGTTGAACACTCTATATGTTCGGCTATTTAGTGAATAGCCTAGGAATATCCCTTCATCACTTTTAGGATCAAATTTTCCAGGATTCTCTCTATCATTAAGAATATAACATCTGCTTCCAAATATTCGGAAGTATTTCACCTTCGGTTTCTTTTCTCTCCAAATTTCATAAGATGTCTTCTTCGTTCCTGCTCGAAAGTAAATTTTATTACCAATATGGCATGAGGTATTTACTACTTCAGCCCAAAACTTCTGAGGAAGGTTTTTGTTGAGTAACATTACTCGAGCCATTTCTTGAATCACCCGGTTTTTTCTTTCAACTACTCCATTTTGCTGTGGAGTCTTTGGAGCTGAGAATTCCTTCTTGATGCCGTGTTCATTGCAAAATGCTTCAAACGTCGCATTTTCAAACTCCTTTCCGTGGCCATTTCTGATCTTGACTATAGGAACTCCTTTCTCACTAATTAGTCTCTTGCATAATTTCTCCATCTTGTCACATGCTTCTGATTTTTCTCTAAGAAAATCCACCCAAGAGTACCTTGAGAAGTCGTCAACCACCACCATAATATACCGCTTTCCACCTAAGCTTTCTGTTCTTGTTGGGCCCATCAAATCCACATGCAGTAATTCTAAAGGGCGAGAGGTTGCAATCACATTTACTTTCGGATGGCTTGACTTTGTTTGTTTCCCTAACTGACATGGACCACAAACATTCTTCTCAATTTTTCCAAACTTTGGTAAACCAACCACTGCTTCAAGTTTCGAAACTTTTGCCACTTGTTTGTAATTGGCATGCCCAAATCGTTGATGCCACAATTCCAAGAGATTCACCCTGGCACTTCGACATGCTATGCTTGGTTTGGGAATGACTCCATAACAATTATCGGTGGTTCTAAGTCCCTTCAGAATTTGTACACCTTCTTCATTCAAGATTAGACATCCTTTCTTTGAGAATTGAACTAAGAAATCATCATCACAGATCTGAGTAATACTCAGCAAGTTCACTTTTAATCCCTTAATATACAACACGTCATTCAGCAGTGGCAGTCCCGGAATGTCCACCGTTCCCTTTCCAAGAACATGTGAGTGACTGCCATCTCCAAAAGTCACAAAGCCATCTTCCTTTTCTTTAAGTGTTTTGAACAGTGACTTATCTCCTGTCATGTGCTTTGAACATCCGCTGTCAAGGTACCACAAACATGAATTAAAAACTTTCAAAGTAGTATGGACAAAAAGACAAGCATGAGAGAGACACTCTTGACCCTCGAAACAGGACTCTTTTTCCTCTATTTCGTGAAGTTTTCCTTTTATATGATCAAGTTTATCACTCAGGTGTCTATTTCTCTTCTCATAATTAGAGACTAAAGACTTTGACTCACATAAGCTGTTATGTAAATCATGGTTTCTATGAACAAGAGATTTCAGCATGTGACAGAAAATTCTAGCATGTTTCTTAGATTTAAATAACTGTGAAAACACATTACTAGACCAGTCTTCAACTATGCTCATAGAGTCTTTTTCACAAACATGTTTACTGCCCTTCATGTTGAAAACGAACACGACACTATACAAGCAACACCAAGAGGTCAAGGATCACACTAAGGTATTTAAACCACAATAAGTGTACCCGCTCTGATACCAATTGAAAGCTCGAAAATGTGTTGAAAACACACGAGCGGTTTAGACCCCCAAATTAAACTTACGGCTTGGTTGATTTTACACTAACTTAACTATAAGTGCGGAATAGTGTAAACACAAGCGTAAAAGCAAGACAACTACTCTAATCCATATTTAAAGCAACACAGCAGTAAAAATGAAATAAACAAGAGTAGGGAAGAATGATGCAAACACAGATAACACCGAGACGTGTTATCGAAGAGGAAACCGAAGACCTCGGCGTAAAACCTCTCCGCCGCCCTCCAAGCGGAAATCGATCCACTAGACAATCAATTGGGATACATGGGTTAGCAAAAGACCCTCCAAGCCTAGTCTACCCGCTGTACCTAAGCCTCCAAGCTCCTACTCCAACAAGGCTTCTCGGAACCGTGTCTTGTCCTAGTTATCCGGATCCCACAACAAGCTCCATGTTGCATCTGCCATTCAAGGCTTCTTCCAATGATTCCCAGCAGCACCAAAACGTCACACAGCACTCTCAAGGTGTGGTAAGTGTTTGGGCTATCAACCTCTCACAGATATGGATAATGGAGAGGGAAGGGTTGAGGAAATACCACAAGCAAATGTATAGAGAAAGATGGGGAAGACAATCTTTAATTACCAATGTGTTTGGCTAGGGTTTTCTCTCTAAAGCCTTCCTCAACAATTGTGGGTAATGATGGTATATATAGGATAGGTGCAAAAGGTGTGACTCAAAAAGTACAGGCTGGCAGAACAGATAGACTCGCGGGTGTCTCGCGGGAAGGCCTTACTCGCGAGATACTCGCGAGACATAGCTGTCTCCACCTGACCTGACCTTTCGCATTCCAGCATGTGGCTGGCACATGATTCACTTCGCGGGATGCTAGGTCGCGAGACACCCGCGAGAATTCTTCATTCTTCAAATGCTTGAGTCTTCATATGCTCTCTCTATCACACAACCCTTACAACAAATCCCACAACAAATACAGGGTTTAAACGATTGAACATAATTACAATCAAATTTGGCACGGAATAAAAGCCAACAAAAACACAGTTGTACATTGCAACTTTACACTCTCAAACCTTGGGGTGAAGCTAATAAGGCATGATGAAATGTTCTTCTACATCTCCATAACATCTCCAATAAGTTCTCCCTCATTTTCTCCTTTAGCTTGAATTCCCTTTGGCATTCTTCTTGAGTTGTCTTGGCCATGCAAAGAATCAGCCCTCTTGAGTGCCTGAAGCTTGAAACAATTTGGTCTTGTGTGCCCTCACCCACCACAGTGATGACAAAAATGCTTCACTTAAGGTCACCATTGACTTTTAGGTAATGAATTCCCTTTTTCCTTTGGTTTTGGACCAATGGTTCTCTTTGCAATAACAGGGGTCTCAATCTTGGGCTTCTCCACTTTAGGCTTTTCTAGATTCTTTGACGACACAAACTTCACTTCCTTCTTAGGCCCACTGCTTGAGCTTCCTTCACTAGTATAGCCTAAATCGGTCTTGTCATTTGAAGATTTTTTAGAAGAAAGCACACTATCAAACTTCTTGGTGGAAATGTGCTCCACTTTGACATTTGCTTGAATTATTTCAAGTTCAAGGAACTTGATTTTAGAATACGCATTTAGCAACTCCTCCTTTATTTCTTTAACTTCACATTTAGCTTCCTTAAGTTGCACAAGTGTGGATTTATACTCTTCTTCAATTTTTTTTCATCTTTCTAACTGCATTCTTTACAACTTTGGCATATTTGCCACAATCTTCAAGCAACACTTCATACACTTCTTGAAGGTTCTTCTTACCTTTGTTGAGGAACACATCCTCATCTTCAGAATCATGAACTTCTTCACCTTCGGAATGTACACCTAGCTCATCAACCAAGTCGCTCAACTCATCTCTAGAGTCAACTGCTGTAATTGCCATGAAAGCTGAATAGTTTCCCTCACTATCACATTCTTCTTCTGCATCGGAATTTGAGATTTTTGAATCACTACGGGTGGTTGCATACACTTTACCCTTTCCTCTCAGATAGTTTGGACATTCTTTCTTGAGATGTCCATACCTATTACATTCATTGTGTTGGAAAACCTGGTTTTACATCTCATATAAAATGCACAATGGAAGCAACAATCACAGATTTACTTCATTCATGAGAGATAAAATGTAACTTTGAATTATAGAACAAAGAATAGAAAGCGTATCTTAGTGCGGTGAAATTCAAAAACAAGACTTGAGAATTACTTGGGAGTACTTTTAATCTTCACTCCAATTCCACTTAATGCTTAAGAAGTGTGATCTCTCAAACAGTTTCCAAGGATAGAATAAAAGAGTGTTCAACACCCACATACAAACCATTTCATGCCTTTTTATCTTAATGAAAGATTCTTGAAAAGACATCATGAAATTCTGTATATTCCCCTCCTTATATACAACTAATTATCTAATTGGACTAGCCTTTTGGGCCATTCTAATTGGGCTCTAATGTGTGGCTTGGAGTGGGACCAAAAGGGACCAATAAGACACTAGCTCCAATGGGCCTTGGTCTTTTCTGTCAACTCTTGACAAGTCCAAAGTTACCATTAACTATATTTAATACCACTATATAAATATAGTTACACTCTAGGCCTTATCTATAAATTATATCCCAAGACTTTATTATATATGCAACATCTTCATTAAATTATTCGTAATAATTCAAAGTCATGAATGTAGATTGCCACTTTGAAGATTACTACATCTTAATCTTTGAGTACTCGGTTTAATACTTTATGTTATTCATTATATATTTATGAAATCCAATTTCATAAATATATATACTTTAGTAACTCCTTACTAAAGTGGTTAGGTCCAACACTCTGAATAACCAAACCTATTAAACTTATCTCAAGGGAATATTTTATATTTCCGCTAAGAGATTATGAATTTCATCTTAAGAATATATCTTCTATCAACATTAAATGTGACTGCCCAACATACTGAGGTTTTGGCCGTGACTTATAGATCTCACTCCTGATATATCAAAGCAACCTACATCTCATGATCAGGTCCATTATTCTCTCAGGATTTAAAGTTGATGTAAATAGAAATCGTGAGATTTATTATTCATTTGACAGTCGTTAGGAGAATAATAAATCTCACAGTGGTCCAGTTCAATATGTCTTAACTCTTAAAACATATCAACATACCAACTAGAAGTCTCCACTTCCATGATCAAGATAAATCATCTTAGTTGATATGTTATAGTCTTCGCAGATGAAACGCCCAATTTCATCACCGACTACAAACTAAAATTCTGAGTTTACAAAGAACTTGTGATTTATATTTTCTGTGACTTTTCACATAAACCACATACTATGCATAAACCACAACACATAGGACACGATTCCTTAAGTTGTTGAAGAATCTTTCTCATCCTTCTTCTTGAACTCCTTTTTGTCATTTTTTGAGGATGAGAATTTTCCTTTGCCAAATGACTTCCTATTATTCTTCATCTTGAGAAATTTTCAAAAGTTTTTTGCAAGAAATGCCACCTCCTCCTTTACGTTGTCTTCATCGGAGGAATCACCCACTCGCTTATTTATAGTTTTGAGAGTAAGAGATTTTCTGGACTTGTGAGAAGGTAGTCTGAGCTCATAGGTTTGGAGAGATCCAATGAGTTCTTGAATTTTTATCTCATCCAAATCTTTGCTCTCCTCTATGGTGGTGACCTTAGCCCAAAATATTTCGGGTAAGGATCTTAAGATCTTCCTCACCACCTTGGCGTCTTCAATCTTCTCTCCAAGATTGAGCTTGGCAATCACTATCTCATTAAGTTTCCATAAAAGGAATCAAACGACTCATCATCAATCATCTTTACTTCTTCAAACCGAGTAGTGAGCATTTGAAGCTTGGTGTCTTTAACCTTCTTGGTACCTTCGTAGGTTGTCTCAAGAATGGTTCACGCCTCTTTGGTAGTCTTCACATGCAAAATCTTGTGAAACTCATCAGTAGAAACACCATAAAAAATAGCGTTAATCGCCTTGCTATTGGCGTTTGCCAAAGCAAGAGCAGCCTTATCCCATTCGGATTTGGCAGTAGTGGGTTTTACATACCCATTCTCAATAGAATCCCACACCGTCTCATCAATAGCACAAAGAAAAGCACGCATGTGTACTTTCCAAAAAGCATAGTTACTCCCATTAAAGTATGGAGGACCATTGAGGGATTAAGATCTATCCATCTCACTTAGGGTCTAGGATCACACTAGGATAATGAAATCCGATAAGTGTACCTACTCTGATACCAATTGAAAGTTTGGATTTGTGTTAAAACAAAATAGCTTGTTCAAACCCCCAATTAAAAATTATGGCTAGATTGCTTTTACTCTAACTTAGACTAAGTGATGAACAATAGTATATAAGCACAATGAACCGATAACACTATCCTAAGCCATATTCATCCATCATCAACAATAAAATGAAAGACTAAAGAATAGGGAAGAGAGATGCAAATACAAGATAACACCGAGACGTGTTATCGAAGAGGAAACCGAAGAACTCGGCAAAAAATCTCTTCACGACCCTCCAAGTCGAAATCGATCCACTAGAGAATAAAGTTGGAGTACATGAATAATAAAAGACTCTACAAGCCTAGTCTACCTTATGTACTTAAGCCCTCTAAGCTTCTGCTACCAACTGACTTCTCGGAGCCTTGTCTTCTCTAGCTTTCTGGATCCTACAATTTAGCCTAATTGCATTCGCCAATGAATTGCTTCTTCTAATGCTTCTCAGTAGCTCCAAAATCTCACTTTACACTTAGAATGGGTGTGGTAAGTGATAGTCCCAAATATATACTCATCCATCTGGGAAGAACAATGGACGAGGATGACCTCGAGATTATCTTAGCCTTGGGTAAATTACCTGGCGAAGACGAGGCCATGGTCCTTCAATCATGACCTTTTGTACCGTTATCAATTGTGTTAAAGCCTCCTCACATGTTATGCCATCTGAAGGACTTGCATTTGCATTTAGGACCAAAATAATCATCAACCCAAAGGCTAATACTAAACAACTCATTGTTTTCTTCTCCATTCTCTTTTGTATTGAACACTATTGTGAAGTTAAAAACTAATGGTTTGGAGTATAGGTGCGAGAACTCTATTAATTTATAGACGTAGGATTATATAGGCACTCCTATGTGGCCCTGGTGGAGACTATCATTAAAGCAAATTAATGGATTTGTTTTTTTTTTTTTTGTTGATGACATTAATGGATTTCTTTGTTTAATAGAGAAAGGTATATGATTTATCACCTTCTATGTTATACATATCTACAAAAGAATTTTCCACCTTCCATTTGTAACATGTTTGAAACATATTTGAGAATTTGACATTGATGGACTGAATAAAAAATTTGATTATTAAAAATCTTTTTCTTTCTATATTACGAATTTCTTCCATGTATGGAAATCTAATCTATATTAAAGCGATTCTCAAAAAAAATAATCTATATTAAAGCAATAACTCAAGCACTCTTTTTAGATCTGAACAAATTTTAGTTTTTTAATCCTATCTCTCTGCTCAACTCCCTACAATTTTGCTTGAAATAGCCTAGTCCAAAATCTGACATTTGCTAAAATCGTCCCACAACCTGATTGAAAATTGCTACTTGATTAGCATTGGATTGCTTTTCAAACTTAAAACCGTGTTTGGACAATTTTTTAACGTATTTGCATGACAAAGCATATTACAAAGTGATAATTAGAATTTTTAAAGTAATTTTCATGAATATAATTAGTTAAAAATCATATTATCTAATGGTTTTTAAATCTTATCAGCTCATTTATTCTAATCTAGTGCAAAAAGCTATATTTTAAGACATACACTCAACCAATCACAAAATTTCATTCGATTAATTTTTATTAGTGACCTATTAAAAGTAATTTCAATTAATCATGTCTCATTAGTTTCACCCAATCAACATCTAAACCATTAAAACTTGATCTTGTGATATCATTAAATCTAATCGTCCGTTGAGTAAATGAACATATCGTTGTAATCTTTGAAACCTTAAGATCATTTTTATGAAATGTGATTAATAAGTTAGTGACTGAATTACAATCATACTTTTGAATATGTGAAATGACCATCTATCCAACTACCAAGTTTAAGTTGGATGCGAAATGGGGTACTTTTATTTTTCCATAGCAATCTCCCCGACACTTAAGTTTCTACTATGAGTTGCTATCCTCAATAATACAAGCAAGAGATGATCTTGAGGAATAGTTTGTTCCAAGAAGCATTGCAAGATACAAGTCTATAGTGGCATTTGTAAAACGCCACTATAAGTCATAAAAACGCTACTATAGGTCCATTTGGGTTATAGAGATGTTTTCTATAGCGACGCCACAAAACGCTGCTATTGCCCCATGACTATAGGCCTACTGTGGTGTTTTACAAAAACACCACTATAGGTCCATAACCTAGAGTGGCGTTTTTAAAACGCTACTATAGGCAAATTCTTTTTTCTTTTTTTCTTTTTTTAAAATAGGCTATAGTAGCATTTTAAACACCGTTATAGCCAACAACCACCGAGAAAAAAAAAAAAAACAGCATATTTAGCCACCTAAACACCAATCACAGCCCAAGCCCAACATATCCAGCCACCCAAATAAGAAAAACAACCCAAACCTAGCACATCTAGCCATCCAAACAACTCTGTTAACAGCAAAATATTCTGATTTTCAAAATTTCAAAATACCTAAAATTTCAAACCCCTCTGAAACCTACAAAATTTCAAACACAAAATTAATAAAGCAATTCTAAAAGAATTAGTGAAAAATGAAATTTGAAATATATGAAGAAAAAGAAAGTACCTTTTGCAATCCAAATCACTAGAGTGGGAGAGTGAGAGATTGAGAGATTGGGAGAGTTAGAGAGTGAGAGATTTTAGACAGTTAAAAAGTGAGAGAGTGAAGCAGATTGAGAGTTATTTTGTTTTAATGGCTATTTCTTTTTCTTTTTTTGGGTAGGGTTATGGTGGCTCTTTACAAACACCAATATAGGCCCTTGTAAGACCTTGGCCTATGGTTCCGTTTGAAAAGCACCACCATAGATCACTCAAAGTTTTTTTCCAAGTTGGGCTATGGTGGCCCTTTCCAAACGCCGTTTTAGGCCCTTGTAGTGGTGCTTTCTAGACGCCACTATAGACCTTTCTAAGAACTTGGACCTATGGTGGCATTTGAAAAATGCCACTATAGGTCCCTTATTTATTTTTATTTTTTTGGATTGGGCTATGGTGGCGCTTTCCAAACGCCTCTATAAGCCCTTGTAAGAACAGGACCTGTGACGACGTTTGAAAAATGCAGCTATTGGTCTGTAAAATTATTATTATTATTGTTTTTATTGGTTTGGACCTAAGGTGGTGCTTTCCAAATGCTGCTACAAGTTCTTGTAACACCAGGACCGATTGTGGCATTTAAAAAACACAGTTGTAGGTCCCTAAATGTTTTTTTAGGCTAGACCTATGGTGGCGCTTTCCAAATGCTGCAAAAAGTCATTGTTAGACCGGGACCTATAGTAGCATTTTTGAAACGCTATTATAGGGTCTTTCAAACAATGCTATAGGCCTAATGTTTTAAAACACCACTATAGACCCTTCAAAACACGGCTATAGAAAACCTATGGCAACGTTTTTCAAAAACGCCACTATGGGTTACCTATGGCCGAGTTTTTTATAAACACTAATATAGCCCTTGTTTTTTATAGTGACGTAAATATGCATTCCAAGTTTATAAAAGTACGAAGCTTTTGGATAACCCACGCATGACTTGCAACAAATTTGGGTGCAAAGTTGACCTCTTAAGCTAGTTGTGGACCCCAAAAATAGGTTTAGCACAAAATTTTATTTTTAGACTTTTGGAATCTTACTTTATGACCTTTTGGACATAGATTTGTTTCAAATAAAATGTCTTTGGAAAATTTGTGAGCCAGGCTTTAAAAAGACTCCTAAGTTATAGAATTTGACTTTGAATTCAACAAGTTTAACCTTAGAAAATGGGTACCATACACAAGTTTTTTCTTTCTATATTATGGATTTTTACCATGTATGGAAATCTAATCTATATTAAAGCAATAACTCAAGCACTCTTTTTAGATTTGAACAAATTTCAATTTTTTGATCCTATCTCTCTGTTCAAAAAATCCAATGTTTGCTATAATCGTCTCGCAACTTGACTGAAAATTGCTACTTGATTAGCTTTGGATTGTTTTTTTAACTTAAAATTGTAATTGGACAAATTTTTAATGTATTCCCATGACAAAGCATATTACAAAGTGATAATTCGATTTTTTAAAGTAATTTTCATGAATATAACTAGTTAAAAATCATATCATTGGATAGTCTTTAAATCTTATTAGCTCATTTATTCTAATCCAATGCAAAAAGCTATATTTTAAGACATAGACTCAACCAATCACAAAATTTCATAGGATTAATTTTAATTAGTGACCTATTAAAAGTAATTTCAATTAATCATGTGTCATTAGTTTCACCCAATCAACATCTCTGTAAGGTTGAATTTAATCAACCATCTTGTTGGCTTTATTCCGTGCCAATTTGCTTGTAATTTAGCACTTAGTAACCCTGTATTTAGGTGAAAAAATTGTAAGGGTAGTGTGTGAGAAGATGTGAAGAAATGCTCAAGAGTGTGCAAGAAAACAGAGTCTCGCAACTGGATCTCGCGGGTGAATCGCGGCTTGCAAGTTGACAAATGCCTGCACACGTGCCAAGCATGCCAGAAGCTGAAGAGTTGCGCCAGCTATTGCACTATAGGACAAAAGTCCCAAGCTGGCCAGGCTGTTGGCTCGCGGCTTAAACTCACGACTTGACCCAGTCGCGAGGCCAAGTCGCCAAAATGCCCTGTTTGGCAAAAACTGACGTTTTGCATTCCTTTCTCACCCTACTATATATATACCCTTAAACCCACCATATTGAGAGAGCTTCTAGAGAGAATTTTGTGAGAGAAACCCTAAAGAAATACAAGATTGATTCATCCACAATCTTAACCTTAAAGACTCTACAAATTCCTCTACTCTCTTCCTCTCCATGGTCATACCCTTGAGAGGTCTTTAGCAAATCCTTATCTCACCACACCCACGTCTGTGAGAATGTCTATTTGGTGCTGTTGGGAAGCAGTTAAGAAGGATTCAATCTACATTGGTTGATGCTATGGTCTAGTAGCGGAATCCAGTAAGTTAGAAAAGAAAAAGGTTCGGCGCAACCTCGTTGGAGCAAGAAGCTTGAAGGACTTAGATACCTGGGTAGATTAGGCTTGGAAGGTCTATTTCTGTTCATGTATCCCAACTACATTTTCTAGTGGATTATTTGACCACTTGGAGGGCGGTGGAGAGGTTTTACGCCGAGGGCTTCGGTTTCCTCTTCAATAACACATCGTGTGTTGTCCGTGTGTTTACATCTTCCTTCCCTTTATCTTTGCCTTATATTTACTGCTGTGGATGTGTTTATATTTGGTTTAGATTAGTTATCAATTCTGTTATTAGCTTGATATCATGTTCCGCACATTATTTGTTTGATATAAAGCTTGAATTGGTAATTTTGTATTTGGGGTCCAAACATTCAAAGGTATTGCATACCCTTTTTGAACTTTCAATTGGTATCAGAGCGGGCACACTTGCAGTGGTTTTAATACCTAAGTGTGATCCTAGACCCCTTGGTGTGTTTTTGAAAAGTGATTTTGTATAAACCACAATGAAGGATTGTAAAAGTGTTTGTGAAAATGACTCTGTGAGCATATTTGAAGACTGTTCTAGTGATGTGTTTTTAGAGTTATTTAAATCAAAGAAACATGCTAGAATTTTCTGTCACATGCTGAAATCCCTAGTTCATAGGAACCATGTTATACATAACAGCCTATGTGAGTCAAAGTCCTTAGTCTATAAGTATAAAAGGAGAAATAGACACTTGTGTGATGAACTTGATCATCTTAAAAGGAAACTACAATCATCCTTGAATGAAATAAAGGAAAATGAGTCCTGCTTTGAAGGTCAAGAATGTCTCTCTCATGCATGTCTGTTTGTTCATACCACTTTGAAAGTATTTAATTCATGTTTGTGGTACCTTGATAGCGGTTGTTCAAAGCATATGACTGGAGATAAGTCTCTATTCAAAACTCTTAAAGAGAAGGAAGATGGCTTTGTGACATCTGGAGATGGTAGTCATTAACAAGTTCTTGGAAAGGGAACGGTGGACATTCCGGGACTGCCACTGTTGACAGACGTGCTGTATATTAAGGGATTGAAGGTGAACTTGTTGAGTATTACTCAGATTTGTGATGACGATTTCTTAGTTCAATTCTCAAAGAAAGGATGTCTAGGCCTTTGTAAGACCTGGGCCAATGGTGGCATTTGAAAAGCGCCACTATAGGTTGCTTAATTTTTTTTTTTCTAAGTTGGGCTATGATGGCTCTTTCCCAGCACCGTTATAGGCCCTTGTAGTGATGCTTTCTAAACGCCACTATAGACCCTTGTAAAACGTAAACCTATGGTGGCGTTTGAAAAACACAGCTATAGGTCCCTAAATTTTTTTTTTGGGCTGGACCAATGGTCGTGTCGTGCTTCCCAAACTCCGCTATAAGCCATTGTCAGAATAGGACCTATGGTGGCATTTTTGGAACGCTATTATATGCTCTTTCAAACACTGCTATAGGCCTAGTGTTTTAAAACACCACTATAGACCCTTCAAAACGTGGCTATAGAAAACCTATGTCAGCGTTTTTTATAAACGCCACTATAGCCCTTGTTTTTTATAGTGACTTAAATATACAATCAAAGTTTATAAAAGTATGAAGCTTTTGGACAACCCATGCCTAACTTGTAGCAAATTTGGGTGCAAAGTTGACCTCTTAAGCTAGTTGTGGACCCTAAAAATAGGTTTAGCCCAAATTTTTTTTTTAGGCTATTGGAAACTTAATTTATGACCTTTTAGAGATAGATTTGTTTCAAATAAAATGTCTTTGGAAAATTTGTGAGCTAAACTTTAAAATGACTCCTCAGTTGTAGAATTTGACTTTGAATTCGGCAATTTTAAACTTTGAAAATGGGTATCAAACACAAGTTTTTACCTGAAAATCCCATTTTGGTATTTGCCATAGACGTTCTTCCTTGCTTGTTTGTAATTTCCATGGACCAAGCTTGCCAAATTAAGGTTTGTCACTAGACCTTTGTAACAACACCTTACTTTACCAATTTGATGTGGTTTGGTTATGATTAAATAATAATTAGTACATAACCATGATTTATGACACTTTATAATTATTAGCTAAGTCTTTTTGGTTAGTGTAAAGTTGTAATTTACAACTGTGTTTTTGTTGGCTTTTATTCCGTGCCAAATTTGATTGTAATTATTTTCAATCGTTTATACCCGTATTTATTGTGGGATTTATTGTAAGGGTTGTGTGTGAGAGAGAGAGAGTGTGAAGACTCAAGAAATTGAAGACTGAAGAGTTTTCGCGGGTATCTCGCTACTAAGCATCCCGCGAAATGGTGCATGTGCCCTGCACGTGCTAGAAGCTGAAAAGTCATGCCAGGCTGTCATTTTCGCGAGTGTCTCGCTGGTAAGGCCTTCCCGCGAGACAGTCGCGAAACTTTCTGCCTGGAGGATTTTAATGAGTGACCTTCTTACCCTTCACCCACTCTATATATATACCCTCATTACCCACATTTGTTGGTGTGGCTATTTAGAGAAAAAAAAAACCCTAGATAGGTTTTCTACAACTCACCCACCCATCTTTTGAGAGAGAGCTACTCCTCCTTAGTGAGAAATCATTATAACCTCTTCTCCATCCCTCTCCTATTATCATACCTTGAGAGGAGATTTATACCCAAACACAACCCACACACATTCAGAGTGTAGAGAGTGTTTTTGAGCTATTGGGAAGCATTGGAAGAAGCCAAGGATGGCAAATGCAACATGGAGCTTGTTGCGGGATCCGGAGAGCTAGACAAGACACGGTTCCGAGAAGCCTTGTTGGAGTAGGAGCTTGGAGGGCTTAGGTACATCGGGTAGACTAGGCTTGGAGGGTCTCTTGCTAACCCATGTATCCCAACTGATTGTCTAGTGGATCGATTTCCGCTTGGAGGGCGGCGGAGAGGTTTTTCGCCGAGTTCTTCGGTTTCCTCTTCGAGAACACGTCTCGGTGTTTTCTGTGTTTGCATCCTTCTTCCCTACTCTTGTTAATTCCATTATACTGCTGTGTTGCTTTAAATATGGATTAGAGTAGTTGTTGTGCTCATACGCTTGTGTTTACACTATTCCGCACTTATCATTAAGTTAGTGTAAAATCAACCAAGCCGTAATTTTAATTTGGGGGTCTAAACCGCTCGTGTGTTTTCAACACATTTTCGAGCTCTCAATTGGTATCAGAGCGGGTACACTTGTTTTGGTTTAAATACCTAAGTGTGATCCTTGACCCCTTGTGTTTATTTGTCATGGATTGTGCTATGTATGCCTCTTTGTATGATTTGGTTGGTGATAAATGTAACATGCCACGTGTTTGTGAAAATGCCTCTATGAGTGATAATCCTCATAATTGTGATGCGATGTTACATGAATCTTTGGGTGTTGTTGATATTCCTAACACCAAACTCTTAAAGAAAAATGCTAAGAAGTTTCAAAAGAGTTTAAGCAAGTTATTTTGTGAAAAGGATGATTTGATTGCTAAGCTCAATGAATCCATCAAATTGGTTGAAAAATATAAGAAACTTGCTGAAAATTCTTTTGAAAAGTTGAAAGAGTTTGAATGTTTGAATATGGACTTGGATGCTAAACTTGTTTTGTCTAACAAACTTGTTGATGATCTTAAATCTGAAAATGAATCTCTTAAGATGCATGCCAAGTGTTTGATTGCTGAACCTATTGTTGAAAATGATGAAAATATATGTTGCAATCATGTTGTGGTACCCGATATTGTGCCTGGTGTGTGTTCTAACCCAAAGGACAAATCGGTGTACATTCCTCCACATAAAAGAAATCAAAAAGTGGAGAGAAAGGCTATTAAGCCAAAGCCTCTGTTTAGGTCCAATCCTAAGGAATTGAGTGGATCTAAATTTGTTCCAACTTGCCACCATTGCGGTGTGATTGGTCATATAAGGCCTCAATGTTCTAAGTTGAAGAGAGAACAAACCCAAGTTGTTAGATCCATTCCCAAAAAACCTAATGGACCTAAACACATTGTTTGTCACCATTGTGGTGCCCTTGGTCATCTTAGACCTCATTGCTTTAAGTTTCAAGCTTTTAAAAGAATCAAAAGAAAAGAGAAACTTGAGCCTCTTGGAAGTTGTGCTAAAAATGATAAACCGGATTTGAGTGAAAATAGCATGTTGTTAAAGAAAGTGTTTGATGCTCTTAACTCCTTGACTATGTGCATCTCCGGTTCTCATTCTTCCAACCCTCGTCTCACTTCTCTTGAGACACTCATTCCAAACAATCATTCCGTTTGGATGAGGAAGGGTTCCTATGGTTGAGCTTTTGCTCTTTTGGTCCTTGATCTAATTCTTTCGATCTTTGTAGGACCTTTCATGCACTGAATGTCATATCTTCATGCATTTGTGCACTTTGCATTTATTTGTATGCATTGTTTTTGTTTTGATCTTACTTTTTGTTTTAGTTTTGTGTGAGTAAAAAATCCAAAACCACATAAAAAGTGAAAAATTCAAAAAGTTTGATCGTATATGTTTGAGCACATATCTCATGTGAGTTTGGCCTAGTACTTTTGTACTAATGGCGTAGTGCATTTACGAGCTTAGCTTGTTATGTATGCACCTATTTCTATTTGGAAGAAATCTTGAAAACTATGTGTGACTGTTGTAAATAGATCTTCAAGCTTGTCATGAATGATTGGTCAATAGTCTTGTTGGTCTTGATACTTGCATAGACTTGTGTCTATATCTCTTCCCACTTTATTTTTATGTTTTTGCAAAAAGAGCTCACTAAATGTAAATCTCAAAATGAAAAGAGATTTTGAGCTGCAAAAGCCTGTCGCACATACTAGTATTTGACTAGGAAAAAGGGAAAGCGACTCTTTTAATGTAAATTTTATGGTGCTCAAAAAGCCAAAGGCTAATCATCAATGTTGAAATATCATAAATTTCAAGCACCTATCTCAAAATGAGATGTTTTGTCCATACAAAAGAAAATGGACCAATTGTTATGCTTTATGTAGAAGCCAAATGAAAAGCTTCTAAGTTATGTACTCAATGTGTGGGAGGTCATATATACTCATTTCTATAATAGAGATTGTCCACTTGATTTCGTATTAGTTGTGTATGACTCGATTGAATTGATCATTGAAGCTTCACTCTAGTCTAAGGACTATTCCACACTTGATCCTCACACACAACACACAAGAATTTTGTTCAATGAATGTCTACTTCATTTGTGTGATTGTACATGTTCAAATGTGATGTGTGTGTGCTCAACCTTATGTGGTTCAAACCAAAAAGATTTTTGTTCTTTTTGCTTGCTTTTGGAAGTGTTTTGTATCACCCATGTTTTTCAAAGTTTTTAAAGTGTTTTTGTGTGAAAAACATGTTTTCTGGGTGTTTTTGTGTCCTATTTCATGTATGGGCTCAACTGGGAGTTAAATGGTCCAATTTTAAAGCTTTTTCAGCTTTGGACAGAGAGTTTCGCGAGTGTCTCGCGAGTAGCTCGCGAGTAAGGCTTAGCCGCGAAAATTCTGCGAGTACTTTCGCGAGTCAGCTTCCCGCGAAAATTTCCAGATCAGCTTTTTAAAGGGCTTTTCGTGGGTCTTTTGTTTTAAACTTCTTCCATCTTCTCCCAAACCCCTGTTTTAAGGTTTCAACATTTAAACCCAACTAATTTCAAGTGTTTTACATTCCATAAACATCTCTAAGGTAATCTTTAACTCTTTTCATTGATTTTGTGCCTTAGATTACGTTTTTGGGAGTTCTATGTTCATAGTTGGGATTTTCTCAAATGGGAGTTGGAAAACTTATTTTCTTTCAATCTTTTTGATTGGGCTTTGTTTTAAATGATGATTTGGTTTGGTTGTTGGCCCTTTGTGGCAAAAATAACATGTATTTAGGCAAGATTTTCATATGTTCTTGCATTGTTCATCATACATGTGTAGTGTGTGCACTCTAAGTGTTTGATAAAATGCCCAAATGGCATTTTCTCGTTGTTTTGGACTCCGATGAGTTCCAAACTTTGGGGATCACCATGATTATTCATGTTTATCATGTTGTGATCATTGGTGGTGTGTTTTGTACACTTTGCCCTTTGAGTGCCTTACTCATGCATTAGTCATGCATCACACATGCACACTAGATGCACACTAGATGCAATTTGCTGCACAAACTCTAACTCTTGACATGTTTTTGCATTCACTCATGCTAGTTAAGTCTTTTTAGACCTTTTAGCACATATAACATGTTCTTATGTCCATGTCATGCCTAGGTCCATATCATGGTCCATCATCCTTAGCATGTCATGTTCTTTATGCTTTGTAGCATTTTTTATGTTTGTATTATGTTTGAGCTTCACTTTCTCATTCATCTTGCACTCCTCATGCATCTTCTTCATATCTTCTTCTCTTTTCCTCCTTCTTCTTGATTAATTTGTCTATTCGTGACAAAAAGGGGGAGAGTATCGTCATATCTATATGACTCATGTGCACATTCGTAGGGGGAGAAAGCCATAGGGAAGATGCATATACCATGGGGAAGAAGACATTCTTTTTGAGAAAACCTTGATTTACTTTATGCTTGTTTTCTCGTTGCTTTATGATGCTTTGATTTGCTTTGTTGCTCTCATTGCTTCGTGTTTATGTGTTAGACATGCTTTTAACCTTTTGCTATTGTGCTTTATTGGTTGCATGTTCGGATGATCATTTGCTTTGCTATATGATCATTGCAGTCATTTCCATGACTGTTTTGGTGTTTGATCAAGTTGCTCACATGTTTCACATCTTGTTTTCTTGATCGCATTTTACTTGTTACATTATACTTGTCCGTTTATTACTTGCTTTACCTTGAGGGTCTAATGTGTTTTGTGCAAGTGTTTCAGGTTACAAGTATATATGTTCCAAGTTCATCACAACTCCTATGATTCATGATAGGGGGAGTGATATGATAGGGAAGTACTTTATATTTTGTACCCATGATTGCTTATGTAAGCTTTAGGGTTTGTTTCATGCATATTTTGTAGGTCTTTGTGGTTTGTGCCATGCATTTGCAATACCTTACCTATGCAACCTTCATGCATGTTTGCTTGTGGTTCAATGTCATGCATTTTTACTTCAAGTACATCACTCTTGTGCCCATGTAGGATTGTTCCTAGATGCATACACGTTCTATGCATTGGTTGAGTGATGAACACTCTTGTGCCCATGTAGGATTGTTCCTAGATGCAAATACTTCGTGTTGTTTGCATTGGTTGAGTGTTGGAGTTGCAAGTGAATCTCTTCAATTGAGCTTATCTTCTTGCAAATCCGGATGTTCATTCCATGTGTGAATGAGCATAGTAATTGCTTTCGTATAGTGATTACTTGTTTGATCTTGCCATGATCTAGTGTTTCTATTTCATTGCTTGATCTTGCTAGTTTTGCTCCATATGTTTTTCAAGTTTTTCTGCATACAATGATGTTATTGTGTTGTTGTGTTTCAGGAGTTACTTGTTCATATGTTTCAAGAGCTTATCAGAATCTAGAATTAGGTGTGAGTGAGTTTTGCCTTTGTTCCCAAACTCACGGTTAAGTCTAGAGTCTGTTTTAGGGTTTTGTCACGGAATAGCCAAAGGGGGAGATTGTAAAGTTGTAATTTACAACTGTGTTTTTGTTGGCTTTTATTCCGTGCCAAATTTGATTGTAATTATTTTCAATCGTTTATACCCTGTATTTATTGTGGGATTTATTGTAAGGGTTGTGTGTGAGAGAGAGAGAGTGTGAAGACTCAAGAAATTGAAGACTGAAGAGTTTTCGCGGGTATCTCGCTACTAAGCATCCTGCGAAATGGTGCATGTGCCCTGCACGTGCTAGAAGCTGAAAAGTCATGCCAGGCTGTCATTTTCGCGAGTGTCTCGCTGGTAAGGCCTTCCCGCGAGACAGTCGCGAAACTTTCTGCCTGGAGGATTTTAATGAGTGACCTTCTTACCCTTCACCCACTCTATATATATACCCTCATTACCCACATTTGTTGGTGTGGCTATTCAGAGAAAAAAAAACCCTAGATAGGTTTTCTACAACTCACCCACCCATCTTTTGAGAGAGAGCTACTCCTCCTTAGTGAGAAATCATTATAGCCTCTTCTCCATCCCTCTCCTATTATCATACCTTGAGAGGAGATTTATACCCAAACACAACCCACACACATTCAGAGTGTAGAGAGTGTTTTTGAGCTATTGGGAAGCATTGGAAGAAGCCAAGGATGGCAAATGCAACATGGAGCTTGTTGCGGGATCCGGAGAGCTAGACAAGACACGGTTCCGAGAAGCCTTGTTGGAGTAGGAGCTTGGAGGGCTTAGGTACATCGGGTAGACTAGGCTTGGAGGGTCTCTTGCTAACCCATGTATCCCAACTGATTGTCTAGTGGATCGATTTCCGCTTGGAGGGCGGCGGAGAGGTTTTTCGCCGAGTTCTTCGGTTTCCTCTTCGAGAACACGTCTCGGTGTTTTCTGTGTTTGCATCCTTCTTCCCTACTCTTGTTAATTCCATTATACTGCTGTGTTGCTTTAAATATGGATTAGAGTAGTTGTTGTGCTCATACGCTTGTGTTTACACTATTCCGCACTTATCATTAAGTTAGTGTAAAATCAACCAAGCCGTAATTTTAATTTGGGGGTCTAAACCGCTCGTGTGTTTTCAACACATTTTCGAGCTCTCAGTTAGATTTTCAGTGTCTTTATGTGTAAAAAATGCAAAGCTCTCTATATAAAAGAATTTCTTCTTATTGAATCAAGAAAAGAAAAATGAGTGCACAAGATACATATCTACTTTGCCTATTTATACAATGCCAGAGAAAGCAAAAAAGAGGGAAAGAGAAGAAACAGACTAAAACTGACTGCACTAAATAACGACTTAATTAGTGGACCAATTAGAGACTAACAGTTGGCTGTCTTTGTAACAGACTTAGGCTTGCAATTTCGTAAATGTTGGTTTCATGTTTTCATTAAGCAAAACACGACTGTTTCTTGTATTTCTTTATTACTCATGGCAAAGCAATCCGATGTTGTTTTCTTCTATTTATGGCTAATTTCATTAATGAAAATGACGCCGTTTATTCTTTCTTCTTACAAAACGATCCTATTTTGTCTGCATTTTCTTCTTTCTGCTCTGATGTAGCTTCAACATTATTATGATATCTTGTTCATCTCAAATCCAATTTAGGCCGACAACAGCTAGGGTCAAATCCTAGTCAGGGTCTATCAAATGATCTTGGATGTTGAATTTGGGTGTAATGAGATGGAAATTGGTGGCTGGAGAATGTTTAGAGTTCGATTGATTGTTGATCAGGTTCGCCAAAGTTATCTCAACATGGATAATTTATGAATTTTGGCTCTCAAACCATCAAATTGGTGCATTCAACATCATAGAAATTTATTTATTTCTGATGATTACCAGAATTTCCAGATAAAAAATGAATATTTTGGAATTTTAAATGCTGAATTAAAATTTATCGAGTCTGGAAAAAATACGTTATCTACAGAGACTACTAAATAATATCTTTACAGGGTCTTTTAGAGTTAACAAATATATATATATATATATAATGATCCTTAGAAGTATTCAATTCTAGTAGGATTGATAATATGCATTTAATTATATTTATTTTTAAATACTTACCTGTGTTTGCATGAATTTTAAACTAGTTTATTTTTAATTTTTAATTGTGGCTTGTCATTTGAAGTTGCTATCAATTCTATCATAATAAGCATTAAGATCAAATTTTGATAGTAAATTTTTCACAAATTATTGATGCACTGTTCTTTGTCTGTGCAGTATTAATTACATACTGGTAGGATTATATTATGAAATTACGCAATCTGGAAATAAAAATAGATTATAACAGATAATATCGGTTTGTTCAAATTTCTACCATGGCCCCAGCAATATTAGTGTGGATATGAAGTCAAATGTAAACAAGTGGAGAGAAATAATATTTTGCGATATTCGTTAAGTGATAAATTATTCAGTCATTCGTTAATTTTTATTGGATAAATAAAGCATGAAAATTTTTATTCATTTCACCTACAATAGGTGTTACAAATATAAAAAATAGTTAAAATGTGTATAGCTCAGATAAGTTTCACACCACAAAAATTGGTTATATATATTGCATGCTTGCTTCTCCGTGTTTATTTCACTAACATTTCCACTCCATAGAGCATCATGGGACACTGCACATCATGAAACACAAACTTATTAATAAGGAAATGAGAAGATTCATTAAAAAAATATATGTTTTCATATGTATTATGAGTTTATGACCCTTTTTACACTCACACAATATGAGAGAGAAAGAGAGAGAGAGAGAGAGAGAGAGAGATTACGTGTTGCAATCCACAGCGGGGTCAAGAGGGACAAGAACTTCAACTTTGCAAAGTTGGGGAAGCTGTTTTAGTCTTTCGGGTATAATTTGAAATGCTTTTGCAGCAGTTTCCAAACATTCACACAATTACCTGCGTATTGTAGTGGTGTTTGCTTGTTGCGATGCATTTTGTACACCTTTACAGCAAATAGGGCTGGGCGATGGACCAATACCCAAGAAGTATGGGTTGCAGGTTAGCAATTGTGTTAAAGCCTTCTCGCATGTTATGCCATCTGAAGGACTTGCACTTGCATTTAGGACCAAAATAATCATCAACCCAAAGGCTAATACTAAACAACTCATTGTTTTCTTCTCCATTCTCTTTTGGATTGGACACTATTGTGAAGTTAAAAACTAATGGTTTGGAGTATTGGTGCGAGCTCTCTATTAATTTATGGAGGTAGGATTATATAGGCACTCCTATGTGGCCCGGTGGTGACTATCATTAAAGCAAATTAATGGATTTAATTATTTGTGTAATAGAGAAAGGTATGTGATTTATCACCTTCTGTGTTTTACATATCTACAAAAGAAATCTCCACCTTGCATTATTTATAATTTCTGAAACATATCCAAGAGTTTTCCATTGACATACTAAATAAAATATATGATTATTTAAAACCTTTTTCTTTCTGTTTACTGATTTCTACCTAATGTGGAAATTTAATCTATATATCTATTATATTATCTTATATATATATATATATATGAGATAAATTCAAGTTACACTTGGTGTAACTTCAAAAAAGTTACACTTATTTAAAACTATTGATTTCTCACCTATCTAACGATAGAAAAAAGGCTAGTATTTACTGTTTTTCAACTCATCTCATCTAATTAATACTAGCAATTTTGTCTCTCTCTTATTTGTTAAATATAACCATTTATAAGCATCTTATAATAAAATAAAAGTCAGCTAACTTCTCCATCTCTATCTCTCTCGTTTGTACCATTAAAGAAAAATTATCTCTCTGTTAACTCTCAAACCCAAATGCAGGAATTTATCAATGTCCAGCACAAGAACATTTTCAATGATACTCAGCAATTTCAGTGAAATCGAGAGCCAATATTTGCGACTACCTCATTGACTACATGCCCATGGCCCAAATATTTAATAAAAAAACATCATTGGAAAGGGAAAAGGAAGCCAAGTCATTGCCACCTTGCCCAAAGGTGGCTAGGAAGACCATGCTCAAGTTGCCTTGGCCCATAATAAGTGGGGGAAAACTTTAAAGTAAAAAATATTGGGATTGATTTAGCTTTTAGAAAAAAGATGGTTTTATTTTGTAGGAGAAAAATCAAACAAGGTTTGTTTAGATTAGACATAAACTAAAAAAGGAATTCTTTGGTACCCAATAAAAATCCATTTCCAGAGGCTCTAGCAAAGTTCATGTTGAAAAGACGTCATCTTTGTTTTCTCTCCCTACCTGATACACTTAACTAAACCTACATAGCTTCACAATTTCCTGTTTCATCGTTTCTTTAGTTTTAGATGTAATCCAGGTTCATAGTTATTGGTGATTTTGCAATTCTTTTTTATTTCCCTAAAGGTTAAGATGTTTATAAATGTAATAATACTTTTTTATCTCCCTAAATGTTAAGATACTTATAAATGTAATAAATAAGAGAGAGACAAAAATGCTAGTATTAATTAGATGAGATGAGTTGGAAAGCAATAAATACTAGCCTGTTTTCTACCGATAGATATGTAACAAATCAATGGTTTAAAATAGGTGTAACTCTTTTGAAGTTATACTATGTGTAATTTGGGTAGAGAAGTTTTGCTCATATTCATATTAAAAATTTTGATTTTTTTTATAGATAAATTTCACTCTCCAACACCATTAAGGTGGTCTTCAATGAGGAGCAAGTCAATCACTTTGCTTGCTTGGAGTGCTGCTAATTTGATTCTTATCATTCCATCATTCCCTTTTTTTCCTCTTAATAAAAATTTTAGCAATTTAATAATCGAAATGAAAAATTGGATGGCGTTTGCTCTCAGTTTTTGCTCTCTAATATTTATTCTTGTAATCAAGCTAAAGAATTTACCTCTATCAAATTCCTAAGTCAGTTATTGGTGAGCACAAAGCCAAGAAACAAAACAGTAAAGAGAATATGAAAATTTTGTTCCTAATTAACAGAATTAGAAAATGAGTCATAAGTTGAGAGAGAAGGTGGTGGTAGATTGGAGCAATACACACGGTCTTGCCATATTTGCTGTTTGTTTTCTCTCTCCCACTAAAAGTTAGTAGATTTGTGAATGTAATTAATAAGGAGAGAGATAATAAGAATGTTATTAATTATGTAAGTATTTAATAATAATATGCATAATGATGTTTTCCTTTTAACCGTTAGATATTTTGAAAATCAATGGTCATAAAAAGGTGTAACTTAAACCCATTTCATATATATATATATTATAGTAGTAGTTGGACAAGCTGAAATTGAGAAATTTCATGTATAACAATTTAAATGATTTTTTTTTTCATTTGTTTCAAATAAAATTATATTTATTTTACAAGCAGATATTTTATATTTTCAAAAATATAAATATTATATATAAACTTGGCAAAATTTTAGTTATGTTTATTTGTAAATATATCACATGCATATGCATGGGTTACAAACTAGTATATTATTAAAGTTGAATTCTACAATTGGTGGATGCACAAAACAATGACAAGTGGCACAATGACAATGCATGAGACAATGACACATCATTTTTTGTAACTTCCTCTATTTATTAGGTATGATATAGAAAAATAATATCACTTGGTAAACAATTATTGCCACATGTCAATCTTTTCACCATGTGCCAACAATATATAATTTTTTTTAAGTCCTAAAATCTATTATATATTATGAAAGTTGAATCCCACAACTCTTCAAAAGATTGGTCATCTTGAATTGATTACACTATCTTTTACAATTAGTAATTTATCCTGATTCACATCATTTGGTATATGATCCAACTAATTTCTTTATAAATAAAATAAACCATTTGTGTTCTCATTCCAGTGAACCACACTAACACACTATCCTTCCATTTGCAACCCAAGTCAAACAACAACCACTATACTTCCAAGCAACGACCGCAACACCTAACCAAAAAATAAAAAAATAAAAAATCAACAAACAACCAGATCTACGACCCCCAAACCACCTAATTAGGGGTGGCTTTAGGTACAGTCTAGAGGGTTCAAATGAACCTACACTAGCCAACAAAAAATAATAATAATAATAATAATAATAATTTATTTGACCCTCCTAAAATAAAATTTTGAACACCCTAGACCTAAATATTGTTCAAGCCCAGGCTTGACTATGATCTTTTTAATAATAACTTGGTCTTTTTAAACACAGACAAAAAAAAAAAAAAAAAAACCCATGAGCAAAATTAGAAATTTGTTCACCTTACACCTCATAAAAAGCTCCTTCAGATCTTAACAATTTTGAAATAAACAATTGATAAAATTTTATTGTATTTAGATCTCACTTGCAATTCACTTAATGATAATAATTAATATGTTTATTTCAAAACAATAGATGGTTTCCAAGATTTGATCTTAGCAACAATAATTAGTATATTCATTGTGATAAGAAACAATATGCCAAATGAACTTATAATTTATCTTTTATGAGAAATGCTATGTTCACAACATTTTCACAACAAATTCTAAGTAATAGATTTCTATTGATTGTTATTGAAGGGTAAAAAAATAATTTTAGTGGTGGATTTAAATTAGAACCAATAATAACTTATCACCTAAGATTTTTTTTTAAGTATTGTGAAAATGTTATAGATGTAGCATTTCTCATCTTTATTTTTCGCTAGTACTTACTATGGACAAATTTGTAATATGAAAACCATGTAGACCGCAAGATTCATCTTCTTATTGAATCCTAACCCACCACCCCCCCCCCCCCCCCCCAAAAAAAAAAACTCCCTGAGCTGCCATTACACCTAGTTCATCAAAGTCTAGTTTACCAAAAAACCAACGCCCTATATAGGCCAATCAATGACCTTCAAAAGAATATTTGAAGACCCATTTATGATGTAGAACATAATCTACAATTCAATTTTTGTAATTTTTATATTTGGTATTTTTATGTAAATTTTGTTATTTTAGGTTTAGGGCATTTATTTCCTTGTTTTTATGTGATTTTAATGCTTTTTAGGTCAAATTTGGTTCCTGTTATGTTTCTCTGGTGGACTCCAATTTATCACCTCATGGAGTATTGTGTGTGCTTTCTTTAGGCTTCCATAACATCAGTTGGAATCAAAGACTTGACTTATCCTAGTCTGGTGGCTAACGTATGAGATGGTAGCAATTTCATTGACAAAAAACTTAACAAGTATTATGTGACGTATAGTTAGCACTCACAAATATCTTTGCTAGGATGTTGTCATTGGAGCATGGAAACAATAGGGATAACTATCGCGGTGACATAACTCACAGGCAATCTATTGGTAAGCAAATTTTATATAGGCCTTATAGAAGAATTGCAAGTTTTAGTGGTTATTTTTATAAAGAAGATTTTCTTGATTGGTTACTTGATATAGATGATTAATTTAACTTTGAGAATATTTATTATGAGAGAAAGGTTGGACTTCCTTTGTATAAACTTAGTGAGTATGCCTTACGTACATTGGTGGGAACGAGTACAATCTGATAGAATCTGACAAGGTAAAGAAAAAATTTGTTCGTGGCCATGGATGAAAAAGATGCTTGCTATCAAATTTTATCCTTTGGATTGTGAAGAAATCTTGTCGTATACAATGCAAGATTATTATTGGCCAAGGAGTTCATACTTAAATTATTTTGAAGAGCCCTATATTCTACCATTAAAGAAAGAATTGCATGTTGAAGTAAATATTGTTCTTGAAGATTATGTAGAAGTCAAAGAAAAAAAATATAGAGATTTATGAGGAAATTAATGAAGGCATTATTATAGAAGAAGATCATGAAATCAAGATTAATGTGGAGGAGATTAATGAAGATCCTAGTATACATAAAGATCTTGAAGTCGAGATAGTAGAGACCATTAAAGAAGAAATTATAGAGGAAGTTGTCAACGATCTTGATGAAATCAAGTTAGATGATTGCAACATTCAAACTCCTATTTTTTAAGTGGGAGACACTAAAACAAAGTTAATTGATTTTATTGGGGTGGAAAGATTTGATTTGATCATTGATGAATTTCAAGTTGCCCAATTGATGAATTTCAAGTTTGGTAAGAATACAAAGTAGATGAAGTATTCAAAGTATTTTTTCTCTTGTAATGGAAGATTTCAAATCTCAACTATCAACTTGAGGACGAGTTTATTTCAAGTGGAGGGGTCTGATGTAGGACAGAATCTACAATTCAATTTTTGTAATTTGTTGTATTTGGTATTTTTATGTAATTTTTGTTATTTTTGGTTTAGGGAATTTATTTCCTTGTTTTTATGTGTTGTTAATGCTTTTTAGGTCAAATTTAGCTACTGTTATGGTTAGGTATTAATTATGAGTTATTTTAGAATATAATTTTGTTGTCTGTCAAGTTTTACGGAACCCTTAAATAGGCACCTTAATCTGTTAGGACATATGTGATTTGATGTTAGGAACATATGTCAATTTAGACTTGGCTAATCCTTTGACAAAATGTACTTTACTTGTAATTGGGTAGATCTAGAATGTGTTTAATACTTTAAGGAACAAGGTTTCAAGTTCAAGTGTTAAAGCCATGCAAATCTATTCAAGAAACAAGTGAATAAGTGTTGGATTTTAAAACTTGACAGCTAGCATCTATCGAGCTTTAAAAAGCTGCTGAAGCCCGAAACTCAACAGCTAGCTCGATAGATACCTTATTTGTTGAGGTTTATGGAATTCA
This sequence comes from Quercus gilva, assembly GCA_023621385.1. NCBI lineage: Eukaryota > Viridiplantae > Streptophyta > Magnoliopsida > Fagales > Fagaceae > Quercus > Quercus gilva. Next base: position 74,354,707 of record CM042476.1, read on the forward strand.
GTTTTTTAGAGCTGTTTTTCATCCAACCTGTGTGTATATGTTTGGGCTTTCTTTTCTCATAACCTGAAACATATATAAAGATTATTTTAAGGGCCATAAAAGGTTGTGCAAGTGTGAAGCAAAGTTTTGTTAATGCAAATTGTGACCGGAGAAAGAATTTTCCCTAGTTCATCTTTCTCTTGAAGAAGTTGCTGTGTTTGTATACCTTAGGGTTTTGTAACCAAGGAGCTTCGTGATCTTCATCGTGTGATGAATTAAAGAACTTTACAGCCAACATCTTTCTCAAGTTGGTGATTAAGTTACATACTGGGATCCACACATCTATTGGTTAGTCACATATTGGGAGTTCTGCATTGAAAAGGAGAGATTGTCACTACAAAACAAGTCCAATTAGGTATTAAGGTAAGGGTTCAACTGTAGGTTGGTATAAGGTACTAGAATTCCTTTGCTTGTAACTGCTTGTTTTGATAATAGTGGATTCTCGGGAGTGGTGACCTTAAAATCACCCGATTCGGTTTTTGCCGTGTAGGTTTTCGCCATTCAAAAATAAATCACTGTGTTAATTTAATTGCCGCCGCATATTAGTTAATTGGTGATTTGTTTGTGCTACCACACATTTTGCACGTTAATTGAATTAATTAATTAAGTTGGCTAAATCAATTGGTTAATTTATCACAAGGAGTCAATATATTCTTAGCCTATCAAGTGGTATCAAAGTAGGCACACTCTGATTAGGTGTTAATTTTTGTTGTGTGATCCATTGACCCCTGTTTGTCATGGATAAAGGACAGTCTCTTATTATACCTCATTTATTTGATGGCACTAACTATGCATACTAGAAAGTACGCATAAGAGCTTTCTTGCAGTCATTGGATAAAAAGGTGTCACAAGTTGTGGAGATAGGCTGGACCAAGCCTATAGAAGTGTCAGTTGACTGGGATGATGCTAAGATCAAGGTGGCAAACTTCAACAGCAGGGCATTGAATGTGTTATTCAGTGCGGTTACAAATGAGGAATTCAAGAAGATTTTCTCTACTGAAACTGCTAAGGAAGCATGGACCATTCTCCAGCCAACCTATGAAAGAACCAAGGCTGTCAAGGATTCAAAGCTTTAGAGGCTTACTACGAGCTTTGAAGAGATTAAGATGGAGAATGATGAGTTATTCGATGAGTTCTATGCCAAGCTCAATGACATAGTGAGCTCAGCTTTTAATCTTGGGGAAACCATTCTTGAACCCAAGATTGTTAGAAAGGTGCTTAGATTTCTACCTGAGAGATTTCATGCCAAGATCACCGCAATTAAGGAATCGAAGGATACTGACAAAATTCCTTTGACAGAGCTGGTTGGCAATCTACAAACTTTTGAGTTGGGGTTGACAAGGATAGGGAAATCAAGCAAGAGCAAGAGCATGTTATTGAAGGCCAAGAGCAGTGACACCAATGAGTCTTTAGACGATGAAGATTCTAAGATGAAATCCTATATCACGAGGTAGTTCAAGAAGTTTATGAAGAATGCCAACATGAAAGGATTTGACAAGGACCGAAAGCAATCTAGTTCTTCGCAGTTCAAGAGCTAAGACAAAGGGAAGAAAGATGCTAGGGAAGGCGGTCAATACACTATTCCCTTAGGACCAAAGTGCTTTGGGTGTCAAGGCTTCGGTCACATGAAACAAGAGTGCCCTACGTATCTCAAAACTATTAGGAAGAGTAAGGCACTTACTGCTACGTTGAGTGACACTAAGCCTGAGGATGATTCTAATAATGAGGGTGATGGAATCCTAAATACCTTCACTGCCACTGTAAATCCTACTGAATGGATTGTTGAAGATGTGGATGAAGAAGAGGAATTGGTGGAGTCTAAGTTTAAAAAGATGGATGAGCAAGATGGCATCCACATAACCTATGCAAAGTTATACAAGCATGAGAAGTTGTATAGGTTGGCCACCAAGAAGTTTAGTGAAGTGGAGCTTGAACGAGAAGAAATTTCCACTAAGTTTGATGAAGCAAATTAGACCATTGGAGTACTGAGATTTGAGAATAATTTCTTGGCTGAGAAGACTGAGAAGCTTGAGGTAGAACTATTCCAAGTCAGAGCCCAGTTGCAAAGGACTTCAAGTGCAAAACTCGATGAGATGTTTAGTCTTCAGAAATTTGTGTCTAATTGAACTGGTTTAGGGTTTGATTTCTCTTCTCCTAGTATTGCTACTTCTAGTACTACTATTTTTGTTCCTTTTGCTAATAATGTTGAAACTGAGAACAATGATGTTAAAAATGAATTAGCTAGTGAGAACATAGACAAGGATAAATCTATCTTAGGAGCACCCCCTAAGTTAGATAAGAAAGAGATCAAGAACCCTAGGACAAAGAAGGGAAATACTCAAAAGCCCAAATAGAAGAAGCAGAATTTTTGTCATCACTATGGAGCAGTTGGACACACTCGACCTAATTGCTATAAGTGGTTAGCCACTCAACAGAGCAACAACATGATCGTGTCGGGAAACCAGAATAAGTTTTCATCCTCCTTTACTCCTCTTGGAGATCTTTTCAAAGCCCTCATGTTCCTTTTGAACTTGAACGGTTTCAACTCTTCCCCCTTACTGTTGGATCAAGGGTTTGCTAAACAGAAAGGTTCTTCCAAGGTGTGGAAGGAAAAGGGCTACAAGTGATTCTATCACCTTTTCTCTCTCTCTCTCCCCTTCTTGTTTTTGTTTTGCATTACTTGTGTGTTTTGTTTTCTTGTTTTGAGCCAATCTAGTTTTGTGCATTGCTTTGTTTAACATGTTTTTGTATGTTTAATTTTTAGTTTTGCTTTATTTTGTTTTTCATACAAAATAATAAAAAAAAATGAAAATTAGAAAAATACAAAAACAGTGTGTATATATGTACATTGGTACTTGTGTACCTTGGATGGCCAATGAAACAAAGTTTTCTAAACTTTGTATCTTTTGTAGCTTAAATGAGCATTTCTATGCACAATTAAGCAAGTGAGTTTTATGGCTCGTGTTTGTGATGAGTAAGATTAAGTAATCTCTTGTACTTAACACTCGTATCACTCTTTTTGACGAGAAGGACTAAAAAATCCTAAAAGAAAGGCATAAATAACCATCTCACCAATGTTGCTCACCAATCATGAAATGACATTTGTATGCTTCAACATAGTAAAAGTGGAATGTCAAATGCTTAACATCATTGGGTATTTCTTTTCTATCTCTTATATGTCCATGCATGATTTGCTTAAAAGAAAAATACACAAAGAAAATTGAAAAGCAAAAAGAATCAAAATGCTTTATACATGATTGCAAGCGTGTATTCTAGGAGATGTGGGAGTTATAGGATGTACCTCGAAGGTGATAGTCCCCATCAAATAATTATGATTGTGTGTGAGTTAAAGTGATTGTCTCATATCTCAAATCATCATAACATGTAGACACTTATGCAATCTTGCGATGTTTTTCACACCCAACACGCAATATTCTTTACTACTTTTGATACATGTGTAGGTACAATGTGATTTGACCATCACAAGGAATACTTGTGTAAATATATACTTACTAAACTGTCTTAACTTGTTTTTGAAATATAAAATTGGTTAGACATGTTTAGTGTGTGTGTGTGTGTGTCTTAGATCAATGTGCTTAACATTTTTCTTGTTAACAGATGATTTTGAGAGCTTAAAAAGTTGTTTGGATAATTGGTTGTATAGCATACTTGATTGCATTCATATCTGTGTTTTTCTCTTCTTAAAAACCTGTTTTTAAGCAATCTCGACAGCTGCTGGACACCTCTCGACAGCTAAACTATCTATCGAGACCCTTCAGTTGTTTTTTATCGCATTCTCGATAGCTGTTTGATCCATCAAGATACTTTCTGGTTGCTCGATAGCTTCTCGACAGCTTCCTCGATCCATCGATATTCCTTTGTTGTGGACACCTCTCGATAGATCCTAGATAGCTCTTTGATAGCTATTACATGCGTTTTTATTCTCGACACATCTCTATCTGTCGAGATTTATGAAGCTTCTATATAAAGGATCTGCGCGATTTCTCACTCACTTTTCTCGATCTCTCTCGATCCTTTCTGACCTCTCACCTTCCTAAACACCTCTCACTCACTCCAGATCTTTTCTCCACTCCTTCTTTGGTCTTGATCTTTCATTTTTCATAGGTATGATCTTCTTTTCATCACCTTATCATACATTTCATGCATTTTTTACCTAACTTTTGGGGTTTTTGAAAATTTTTGGAAGTTTTCAAAATTATTGAGGTTTTGTGAAATTTTTGGGATGGGTTTTGTTTAAATGGGTTTAAAACATCATGCATTGCATCACGTTCGCATTATAACAATGTTTAATGCATTTAGATGTATGTTTACTTTGTTGCAATGATTGTGTGCTGATAGGTTTGGATTAGGCTGAGCCCATGATGTATTTAAGTTTGCATGTCACATGTTCATGTATTTTCATGCATACGTACCTTCAATTTCTTTATATTCTTATATATTACTATTGTTGGTACTTTTTTTATTCTCTCTCTCTCTCTCTTTCTTGCGTTAATCTACTCTATGGCACCTAAATGCAAATCTACTCCATCTCAGAACCCTTTGCATTCTGGGGCATCTTCTTTTTCTGATCGTACACCTTCTTCTGTATGGTTCCATGATGATAAAACCCAAAAAGACTTTTCAGAGAACTTTTGTAGACGAGGCATTCATTCGGAACGCCACATTGTTTTATCGTACTTTTTCAACATTGACCTACCCACTATCATTCACAGTAGGGGTTGGGAGTCACTTTGTGACATCCCAGTCACTTGTCCTTCCAAGATCATATAAGAGTTTTACTCCAATATGCACAGAATCGATACTTTTGTACCTCATTTCTTCTCTCGCGTTCAAGGTATGCACATTGTAGTTACTCCCGATATTGTATCTGAGGTACAACACGTTCTTAAGGTAGCGCATCCTGACTACTCTGGTTGTAAGCTACTAAGGACTGTGTCCAAAGATGAGCTCTCGTCTCGCTTTTATGAGACACCTTCATCTTAGGGTGACCGTCAAAACACCCTTTGCTCGGGCTTTGCAAAAGGTCCGAGGTTCCTTAACATGGTGATGACATTCATTCTTCATCCTTTGTCTCACTATAACTCCATTACAGATCCTCGTGCTTGATTTTTGTTGTCCTTAGAGGATATCTCTATCGACTTCTCTTCTCACTTTATTCTATCCCTTATAGATGTCTATAGGGATACGGTGACCCATGATAAGCTTATTTTTCCTTCGGCTATCACGCAGATTCTTTGCCATTTTTTCGTCTCCTATCCCGAGTCTCCTCATTTTTCAGTGATGGGTGCCATAGACACTGCTACCGTTAGACGGAGTGTGGCACAGCTTAGACCGAGGCAGCCCTAGACAAAAACGGCAACTCCTCCAGCTTCTACCGCTCCATCCACCTCCACTCCTTCGTCTTTTGTGGATGGAGTGACACTTAAGGCCATCATGGCACAGCTTGTGCACATGGATGCTCGCCTTGACACTTTTAGTGATGAGTTGTGTCAGGTGAACACCCGTGTCGGTCGTATTGCCCAACAACAAGCTGTCATGGGTAGTTTCACTGTTGCTTCCTCTCCATCTCCACTAGCCTCTGAGGATGAAAGTGATGATGGTTCTGGCAGTGAGGATGCTGATGAGGATGATGGTGCTAGCTCGCCTAGTGATGATGAGATGTCTACTTGATATACTTACCTTTTGTCACTCATGACAAAAAGGGGGAGTAGTTTTGAGATAAGAGTAGTCATACTCATAGGGGGAGGGTTAGTATAGGAGATTTTGTGATAAGGGGTGTGTATATATGAGGGATGTAGTGAGGATTTTTGTATCTTTTCTTTTCCTTTTATTTTAGATACATTATCTCTTGTACATTGGTCTTGTGACCACTTAGTGATCGCACACCTTATACTTATGTTGATATATATATATTGAGGTTGTTATTACTTTCTTTCACCTATCTTTACATGTGTTGTTTCTTTTCTCTCTTTATGCACATGCTTCTTATATAATGTATGCAATCTTATGTTTCTATTTCACACTAAGATGCCTTAATAAGTTTTGTTTAAAGTGTTTCAGAAATACAAGTTGTCAAAGTCTACTTGCCATAAACTCTCTTCTTGCAAAATTTTTCAAGAGTTTGTGTTAGGATAGATTTTATTGTATTTAACAAGTGAGTATGAGTTGAATGATTTATGACTTCTCTCATATGTTCATTTGTTTGTTGTGGTTTTGTCACAAATTGCCAAAGGGAGAGATTGTTAGGACATATGTGATTTGATGTTAGGAACATATGTCAATTTAGAATTAGCTAATCCTTTGACAAAATGCACTTTACTTGTAATTGGGTAGATCTAGGATGTGTTAATACTTCAAGGAATAAGGTTTCAAGTTCAAGTCTTAAAACTATGCAAATTTGTCTAAGCAACAAGTGAAGAAGTGCTGGATTTTAAAGCTCGACAGCTAGCTCGCAACTAGCATTTATCAAGGTTTAAGAAGTTACTAAAGCCCGAAGCTCAATAGCTAGCTCAATAGATACCTTATCTGTTGAGATTTATGGAATTCAATTTTTTTAGAGCTGTTTTTCATCCAATCCGTGTGTATATGTTGGGCTTTCTTTTCTCACAACCCTAAACATATATAAGGATTATTTTAAGGGCCGTAAATGGTTGCACGAGTGTGAAGCAAAGTTTTGTTCATGTAAATTATGACCGGAGACAGAATTTGCCCTAGTTCATCTTTCTCTTGAAGAAGCTGCTGTGTTTGTACACCTTAGGAGTGGTGACTTTAAAATCACCCGGTGGAGTTTTTGCCGTGTAGGTTTTCCTCATTCGTAAACAATCACCATGTCAATTTAATTTCCACTGTATATTAGTTAATTGGTGATTTGTTTGTGCTACCACGCGTTTTGCATGTTAATTGAATTAATTAATTAACTTGGCTAAATCAATTGGTTAATTTATCACAAGGGGTCAATACATTCTTGGCCTATCATAATCTATAAACTTGTTTTCAAAGATTATTATCAATAAAAATATAGACGTTTTGTCAAATTTTTTTTTTCCCAGTGGATTCTAGTTTTATCACCTTGTGGATTTATGGAACCCCTTGTGGATTCAAGGTTTACTACCCAGAAACTAACAGTTTAGTTTTTGTCCATCAAAGGGAGCATTGTGTGCACTTTCTTCAAGCTTCTGCGACATCAATTTGGTAACAGGCCTATTTTTTCTACTCAAACTAGTTTGTCTTTGTAAAAAAAAGCCACATCTACCTATCAAGAGCGTCAATCCCAACAAAAAAAATGGAGAGTATGTTGGAGATTGTTAATCAAATGTTAGATATTACCAAGGACATGTCCAAAAGAATAGTAAGGATGCAAGATAGGATGCATGATTCATGGCATCAAATAATGTTCAAGATCTTAGATAAACAATCCAATGAAATTTTGGAAATCAAAGAACAATAAAAAATGCAAGGATCTTAAGAAATTTTGAAGAATCATAATGTCCTCCAAAAATGACCAGCAATTCTAGAGAGTAATTGCGTTTAAATATCAAAGAGATCTTGTAATTTTGAATAAGTGTACTCTATTTCACATTTTCACACATTGATTTTGTCATTCCCAATGAGTTCAATGATGTAAAATCAAGGCTTTTTCGTTTGCAAATGTGGTTAAAGAATTGGTGCAAGTATTCATGGTTCATATTTTTATCCTCCAACAAATTAGAACTCAAGGTTGAGTAGTCTCTGATTGATTTGAGCAAGCATCAATTTCCATGTCTTAGAATCTTGGGGACATAGTGGTAGTTCCAGGAATTATTTTTAGGGGGTCATTATGAAAATTAAATTAATAAAAAAAACTTGAACATATTGATTTATAAACGCAAAAAAAAAAAAAAAAAAAAAAACACAAATACAAGAAGTTTTAAAATTTCTTTCTATGAGCTTTCATATTTCAAAATCATTACAAGATAATTCATTGTCAATTGTCATTATCTATTGTTAATGTTGGTAGGTGCCACCATTTTATTTTGTTAAATTTGTATAACATTTTTATTTTTATGCAGCTGTCATTGTCTATTTGTCATTATTTTTTTAAAAATATTTTAAACTAAATGACAAAAATCAACTCACAGACACTGTATTAATTATTGACCCACACAACCACTCATCCATACATAAATAATACACTAAGTATCTACTTAATCACTCAAATGCTTGAATAATCATTAACTTTACTATTTTTTTTTTCTTGAATCAATAACTTTATAACAGAAAGTTATTATATCAGGATAACAATACACCATGCTTTTACTCTTAGAGCTGTAAATACTAAGATAGTTAGATAGAGAAGAAAGATGAGATTAGATTCATGAAAATGAGATCCGAGATTAGATCACAGAGAGAGAGAGATCTGTGATCTATTTTGTTGTTTGGTTTTGGGATGAGCCAATTAGTGTTGTTGTTTGTTTTTAGGCTGAATTAATTTGTGATCAGGGTATGTAAGATTTAAACTAGGGTGTGAAATATATTTTTAAAGGTATTAAACTAATAAAAAATATTATATATATATATAATTTTTTTTCAAAGTCGGGGTTCAAATGAACCCTTGAAGACTATGTGCCGCTGCCTTTATAGGGACAAGACTCACCTGAAGGGAAACAGAACATTATGTCCCAAGGCCACAGGGAAGATAATTATGTAGTAGTAGATTAGGTTGTTATTGTTTCAAAATTTTATTTGATAGGAGTTAGTTTCTATTTGTTAGGATAGTAATTTCATTAAAATTTGTAAGCTTGAAAACGTGTTGAAAACACACGAGCGGTTTAGACCCCCAAATTAAAATTACGGCTTGGTTGATTTTACACTAACTTAATGATAAGTGCGGAATAGTGTAAACACAAGCGTATAAGCAAGATAACTACTCTAATCCATATTTAAAGCGACACAGCAGTAAAAATGAAATAAACAAGAGTAGGGAAGAAAGATGCAAACACAGATAACACCGAGACGTGTTATCGAAGAGGAAACCGAAGACCTCGGCGAAAAACCTTTCTGCCGCCCTCCAAGCGGTAATCGATCCACTAGACAATCAGTTGGGATACATGGGTTAGCAAAAGACCCTCCAAGCCTAGTCTACCCGCTGTACCTAAGCCCTCCAAGCTCCTACTCCAACAAGGCTTCTCGGAACCGTGTCTTGTCCTAGTTATCCGGATCCCGCAACAAGCTCCATGTTGCATCTACCATTCAAGGCTTCTTCCAATGCTTCCCAGCAGCACCAAAATGTCACACAGCACTCTCAAGGTGTGGTAAGTGTTTGGGCTATCAACCTCTCACAGATATGGATAATGGAGAGGGAAGGGTTGAGGAAATACCACAAGCAAATGTATAGAGAAAGATGGGGAAGACAATCTCTAATTACCAATGTGTTTGGCTAGGGTTTTCTCTCTGAAGCATTCCTCAACAATTGTGGGTAATGATGGTATATATAGGATAGGTGCAAAAGGTGTGACTCAAAAAGTACAGGCTGGCAGAACAGATTGCCTTGCGGGTGTCTCGCGGGAAGGCCTTACCCGCGAGATACTCGCGAGACATAGCTGTCTCCACCTGGCCTGACCTTTCGCATTCCAGCATGTGCCTGGCACATGATTCACTTTGCGGGATGATAGGTCGCGAGACACCCGCGAGAATTCTTCATTCTTCAAATGCTTGAGTCTTCAAACACTCTCTCTATCACACAACCCTTACAACAAGTCCCACAACAAATACAGGGTTTAAACGATTGAACATAATTACAATCAAATTTGGCACAGAATAAAAGCCAACAAAAACACAGTTGTAAATTACAACTTTACAATCTCCCCCTTTGGCTATTCCGTGACAAAACCCTAAAACAGACTCTAGACTTAAACGTGAGTTTGGGAACAAAGGCAAAACTCACTCACACCTAATTCTAGATTCTGAAGTGCTCTTGAAACATATGAACAAGTAACTCCTGAAACACAACAACACAATAACATCATTGTATGCAGAAAAACTTGAAAAACATATGGAGCAATAATAGCAAGATCAAGCTAAATGAAATAGAAACACTAGGTCATGGCAAGATCAAACAAGTAATCACTATACAGACGCAATTACTATGCTCATTCACACAAGGAATGAACATCCGGATATGCAAGATGATAAGCTCATTTGAAGAGTATCATTTGCAACTCCAACACTCAACCAATGCAAAATACACGAAGTATTTGCATCTAGGAACAATCCTACTAGGGCACAAGAGTGTTCATCACTCAACCAATGCATAGAACGTGTATGCATCTAGGAACAATCCTACATGGGCACAAGAGTGATGTACTTGAAGTAAAATGCATGACATTGAACAACAAGCAAACATGCATGAAGGTTGCATAGGCAAGGTATTGCAAATGCATGGCACAAACCACAAAGACCTACAAAACATGCATGAAACAAACCCTAAAGCTTACTTAAGCAATCATGGGTACAAAATAAAATGCCACATAGCACATATGCCACAAAGCATAGAAATATAAACACAAAACACTGAAAATATACTGAAATTAATACTGAAGTTAAAGCATAAGTGTGGCTAGTAAACAAAAAGACATCATCTCCCCCTATCACTACACTCCCCCTGTCGATGACATCATCTCCCCCTTTTTGTCATGGAATAGCTAGTTGTCATTCTCTTCCAACTTCCTTTGAATTTCATCCATCTGAGTTTCGAGGGAGGTTAGCTGTTTATCAAGACGGGAGTGTTGGGAGTACATGATCTGAGTAAGTCCTGAAAGTTTGGTGCTGAGATCTTGAAGTGCAACCATGATGGTGTCAAACTTGTCATCATAGGAATTAGAAGTAGAACTTGAGGTACCATGAGGAGCATGATGTTCTTGTTTGACAGTCTTCTTAGTGTGACTCATACTAGCTTGAAGAGTACGACCGTTAATTGGACTTGGCCTAGGATGAGGGCGCTCATCAGCAGATGGACGCACACCTTTGAGTTTCAAAATCCGAGAAACGAGACGACCAAAAGGAATGCAATTCCTTGAAGTAGTACGGTTGACTGTTTTAGCCAAAATGTGGAAGATGTGAGAGCAGACGTCAATTTCCACATCAGATACTAGATCATGAAGAAATAATGCTCGACCTAGGTTGATGAAACCGGTGCTTGACAATGGATAGAGGTTACTGCACATGATTGTTGACATGAGCCTTAATTCTGGAGGAAGTGAAGCTACACTGATTGACTTTCCACTAGAAGAGAATTCCAAACTTGCTCCTAGTTGTTCTCGAAGTAATTCTTCATCCGGATTGAGGTCATCATACACAGGTGGTATAGGAAGAATCGGACGGTTTATGTGTAGGATTTCAGACAGGTACACAGGTGTTACCAAGAATCGCTTTCCTCGAACCCAGCATCTGATCTCTTGTCCTTGTACAATAGCATTGGCATAAAATTCTTTTACCATGTCCTCATAAGCATCTTCAAGATCGGAGAGAAGAAAATTCCAGTCTTTTGTGGCAAACCAAGTAGGAATTTTTGTGTCCAGAAGAGATGACTGATCAACTGCTCTCTCAACCAACAAAGGGGCATCTCGGAAGATATTTTTATAGGATTCAAAAGCAGCATAAGAGCGAAACAAGTTAGGATCAAAGAGTCCTGTTGAAGCACGAGCTCTCTTTGGTCTCGGGGAATCTTCATCAACATCGATGATTGGTTCTTTCCCTTTGTTGCTGCCACCTTTCACAGCTGAAGTCTTGAACGGAGACATCTGTGCAAAAGAACATCCAAAAACACCAGGAAACACGAGCACAGCAGACAAAATAGAGCACAGAGCTTGATTAGATTGAGCTTAGAGTAAAACAAATGTAGTGCTGTGTGTGAAGAGTGTGCAGAATGAGTAAAGTGTATGAAACACACAATCAATGACCAAATGGAGTGAAAAATGGTTAAAGAAGTGAGAGTTCACAGATTGAAATCACTTGATTTCAAATAGGCACAAAAATGTCATTCGGACATTTTATCGAGCACTAAGCATGCACAAATTCAAATATGACATGAATAATGCATGAACATGGTGAAAATAGGCCTAAATACACTTCAAAACGCCACAAGGGGCCAACACAGAATCACAAACACTAAATGGGACACAGCCCAATCAAAAGATTTGAGACAAATACATCCAAGTTTGAAAACAACCCAAAAATCCGAAAATCCCCAAACAGCAAAACCCTAACATAAATCTGCAAAATTGAAGCAACAACAAGAAAATGATGCTTTAGAAATCATACCTTGAGAGAGAAAGAGCAGAAAAAAATGTTTGATTTGAGCGGATTTTGATGAAATGGCGAGATGGGTTGAGAATGGCTTTGAGAGAGGTTAAGCGAGGGAATGGTTTAAGGTTTGAAAAACAATCACATCAGCCATTTAAAACTGAAAACACGCGTTTTTTGCGGGTTAGGGAGTAGCGAAACAGTGGCGAGACAACCGCGAAAGAGGCCACTGAAGCACAAAATTTTCGCGAGAAGCGCTAAGTCGCGAGACAGTCGCGATATTCTCTGTCTGATTTTGAGAAAATTCCAGTTTTTCCCAAACAGCATTTCGTGAGAAGCTGTTGGTCGCGATACAGTCGCGAGACAGTCGCGAAAGTCTCTGAGTGACAAGAAAGAAATTTTTTTTTTTTTTTAAACCTTTTCGCGGGAAGCAGCTTAGTCGCGAGCTTCTCGCGAAACAACCCCTAAACCAATTTTTTGATGAAAAACACACAGAAAGCATTTTGACCAAAAGGAAACACAAGAAAGTATAAAATCACTTTCAAAAACTAATAAAACTCACAAAAATCTTTTTGGATTTGATCAACAAGTTTATGGGCATTCACATCACATTTGGACATATACAATCACACAAATGAGATAGGCATTGATTGAATCAAAAACTTGTGTGTTGTGTGTGAGTATCAAATGTGAAATAGTCCTTAGACTAGAGCGAAGCTTCAATGATCAATTCACACGAGTCATACACAACTGATACGAAATCATGTGGACTATCTCCATTATAGAAATGAGTATATATGACCTCCCACACATTGAAAACATAACTTAGAAGCTTTTCATTTGGCTTCTTTATAACTCATAACAATTGGTCCATTTCCATTTTGATTGGACAAATACATCTCTTTTTGAGATTGGTGCGTGAAATTTGTGATATTTCAATTTTGATGATAAGCCTTTGGCTTTTTGAGCACCATAAAATTTACATTAAACGAGTCGCTTTCCCTTTTTCCTAGTCAAATACTAGTATGTGCGACAGGCTTTTGCAGCTCAATATCTCTTTTCATTTGGAGATTTACAATTGGTGAGCTCTTTTTACAAAAACATAAAAATAAAGTGGGAAGAGATATAGACACAAGTCTATGCAAGTATCAAGACCAACAAGACTATTGACCAATCATTCATGACAGGCTTGAAGATCTATTTACCACAGTCACACATAGTTTTCAGGGTTTCTTCCACACAGAAAATAGTGCATACGAACAAACGAAGATCGTAAATGCACTATGCCATAAGTACGAAGGTACTAGGCCAAACTCACATGAGATATGCACACAACAAGTGATCAAACTTTTTGAGATTTTTCAATTTTTATGGGTTTTTGAATTTTTTGAAACACACCCAAAACAAAACAAAAAAAGTAAGATCAACAAAAGCCAGGTTTAAACCTAAACAAGAAACAAAAACCTCTGAAACTGAACATGTGAAACCATAACAACATATAAGCAACAAAGAGCAGTAAAGTTCCACACAAGAGATAGAGTTCAAGGAGTGATACCGACACCGATGGTCTTACGCAAAGATTCAAACTTTGGGCCATCGAGGGGTTTAGTGAATATGTCTGCCTTCTGATTGTCAGTGTTGATAAACTCCAAGTACACCGTCTTTTCTTCCACCAAGTCTCGAATGAAATGATATCGGATTTCGATATGCTTTGATTTCGAGTGTTGAACCGGATTTTTTGACAGATTTATGGCACTTGTATTGTCACAATATACACACATTGTGTCTTGAGTGATTCCGTAATCATGAAGGAGTTTCTTCATCCAGAGTAATTGAGCACAAGCACTTGCAGCAGCAATGTATTCAGCTTCGGCTGTTGATAAAAAGACTGAATTTTGCCTTTTGCTCATCCATGACACCAGGTTGTTCCCAAGATAAAAGCATCCACCGGAGGTGCTCTTCCTATCATCAACACAACCGGCCCAATCAGCATCAGAATATCCGGCCAGGCATTCATTGGAATCTCTTGAGTACCAAATTCCATAGTCAGATGTCCCATTTATGTATCGGATAATTCTTTTTACTGCTGTTAAATGTGACTCTTTTTGGGGGCTGCTGGAATCGAGCACATACGCCTACACTGAAGGAAATGTCTGGTCTGCTCGCAGTAAGATACAAGAGACTGCCTATCATGCTTCGATAGAGCATTGGATCCACTTCTACACCTGCAGCATCCCTACTTAGCTTTGATGAGGAGCTCATAGGAGTGGACGTGTGTTTCTTAGAGTCTAGACCAAATCTTTTAACAAGATTCTTGGCGTACTTTTCTTGAGATATGAATATTCCATCTTTCCGTTGTTTCACTTGAAGTCCTAGGAAGTAGTTCAGTTCCCCTACCATGCTCATCTCAAACTCCTTTTTCATTTCTTCGGAAAATTCAAGAGCCAAATGATCAAGTGTGGATCCAAACACAATATCATCCACATATACCTGAGCAACTAGGAGAGACTTCTCATCTCTCTTCACAAACAATGTTCGATCAGCTTGGCCTCTTTTGAATCCACGATCTAACAAGTATGTTGTGAGGCGATCATACCATGCTCTTGGTGCTTGCTTTAACCCGTATAGTGCTTTCTTCAATCTTAGCACATGATCTGGAAAGTGAGGATCTTGAAATCTCTTTGGTTGTTCAACAAATACTTCTTCATTTAGAAAGCCATTCAGAAAGGCACTTTTCACATCCATCTGGTACAGTTTGAAGTCCATAACACAGGCTATGGACAATAGGATTCGTATCGACTCAAGTCTTGCTACTGGTGCAAACGAATCATCAAAATCAATGCCTTCTACTTGAGTATATCCTTGAGCTACCAACCTGGACTTGTTTCTAACAACCTTACCGTCTTCATCAGTTTTGTTTTTGAAGATCCACTTGGTACCGATCACATGAGTATCTTTGGGCCTTGGAACCAATTCCCATACATCATTTCTAACAAATTGATGTAGCTCTTGATGCATAGACTCTATCCAGTTCTCATCTCTAAGAGCTTCCTCTACCTTCTTGGGTTCAAATTGGGCAAGATAACAGTTATATGTCACATGATTCGCACTGTATTTTGGCCCTTTTCTCAGCCGAAGTCCCTCATTGACGTCTCCAATGATATTACTTGATGGATGATTGAGAATTACCCTTGATGACGATCTCTTGGAGGTAGAAGGTTTTTCATCTCGAGAGATTGGAGGTTGAACTTCCGGTGGAGTGAGTGGGCTAGAAGGCCCATGTGTCGATCTAGTTTCCCTTCTCGGTATAGGGGGTGTGGACTCTTTTTCCGGTGATTCTTTCTCAGTATCATCCTGTTGTGACATGTTGTCCTCAGCCTCTCTCTTCTTCAGATCAGATCCTTCACCATCATCAATATCTTTTTCAGATATGGTATCATCGATTATCACATTTATTGATTCCATCACTGTTTTGGTGCGTTTGTTGAACACTCTATATGCTCGGCTATTTAGTGAATAGCCTAGGAATATCCCTTCATCACTTTTAGGATCAAATTTTCCAAGATTCTCTCTATCATTAAGAATATAACATTTGCTTCCAAATATTCGGAAGTATTTTACCTTCGGTTTCTTTTCTCTCCAAATTTCATAAGATGTCTTCTTCGTTCCTGCTTGAAAGTAAATTCTATTACCAATATGGCATGAGGTATTTACTGCTTCAGCCCAAAACTTTTGAGGAAGGTTTTTGTTGAGTAGCATTACTCGAGCCATTTCTTGAATCACCCGATTTTTTCTTTCAACTACTCCATTTTGCTGTGGAGTCTTTGGAGCTGAGAATTCCTTCTTGATGCCGTGTTCATTGCAAAATGCTTCAAACTTCGCATTTTCAAACTCCTTTCCGTGGTCACTTCTGATCTTGACTATAGGAACTCCTTTCTCATTAATTAGTCTCTTGCATAATTTCTCTATCTTGTCACATGCTTCTGATTTCTCTCTAAGAAAATCCACCCAAGAGTACCTTGAGAAGTCGTCAACCACCACCATAATGTACCGCTTTCCACCCAAGCTTTCTGTTCTTGTTGGGCCCATCAAATCCACATGCAGTAATTCTAAAGGGCGAGAGGTTGCAATCACATTTACTTTCGGATGGCTTGACTTTGTTTGTTTCCCTAACTGACATGGACCACAAACATTCTTCTCAATTTTTCCAAACTTTGGTAAACCAACCACTGCTTCAAGCTTCGAAACTTTTGCCACTTGTTTGTAATTGGTATGCCCAAATCGTTGATGCCACAATTCCAAGAGATTCACCCTGGCACTTCGACATGCTATGCTTGGTTTGGGAATGACTCCATAACAATTATCGGTGGTTCTAAGTCCCTTCAGAATTTGTACACCTTCTTCATTCAAGATTAGACATCCTTTCTTTGAGAATTGAACTAAGAAATTATCATCACAGATCTGAGTAATACTCAGCAAGTTCACTTTTAATCCCTTAATATACAACACGTCATTCAGCAGTGGCAGTCCTGGAATGTCCACCGTTCCCTTTCCAAGAACATGTGAGTGACTGCCATCTCCAAAAGTCACAAAGCCATCTTCCTTTTCTTTAAGTGTTTTGAACAGTGACTTATCTCCTGTCATGTGCTTTGAACATCCGCTGTCAAGGTACCACAAACATGAATTAAAAACTTTCAAAGCGGTATGGACAAAAAGACAAGCATGAGAGAGACACTCTTGACCCTCGAAACAAGACTCTTTTTCCTCTATTTCGTGAAGTTTTCCTTTTATATGATCAAGTTTATCACTCAGGTGTCTATTTCTCCTCTCATAATTAGAGACTAAAGACTTTGACTCACATAAGCTATCATGTAAATCATGGTTTCTATGAACAAGAGATTTCAGCATGTGACAGAAAATTCTAGCATGTTTCTTAGATTTAAATAACTGTAAAAACACATTACTAGACCAGTCTTCAACTATGCTCATAGAGTCTTTTTCACAGACATGTTTACTGCCCTTCATGTTGAAAACAAACACGACACTATACAAGCAACACCAAGAGGTCAAGGATCACACTAAGGTATTTAAACCACAACAAGTATACCCGCTCTGATACCAATTGTAAGCTCGAAAACGTGTTGAAAACACACGAGCGGTTTAGACCCCCAAATTAAAATTACGGTTTGGTTGATTTTACACTAACTTAATAATAAGTGCGGAATAGTGTAAACACAAGCGTATAAGCAAGATAACTACTCTAATCCATATTTAAAGCGACACAGCAGTAAAAATGAAATAAACAAGAGTAGGGAAGAAAGATGCAAACACAAATAACACCGAGACGTGTTATCGAAGAGGAAAGCGAAGACCTCGGCGAAAAACCTCTCCGCCGCCCTCCAAGCGGTAATCGATCCACTAGACAATCAGTTGGGATACATGGGTTAGCAAAAGACCCTCCAAGCCTAGTCTACCCGCTGTACCTAAGCCCTCCAAGCTCCTACTCCAACAAGGCTTCTCGGAACCGTGTCTTGTCCTAGTTATCCGGATCCCGCAACAAGCTCCATGTTGCATCTACCATTCAAGGCTTCTTCCAATGCTTCCCAGCAGCACCAAAATGTCACACAGCACTCTCAAGGTGTGGTAAGTGTTTGGGCTATCAACCTCTCACAGATATGGATAATGGAGAGGGAAGGGTTGAGGAAATACCACAAGCAAATGTATAGAGAAAGATGGGGAAGACAATCTCTAATTACCAATGTGTTTGGCTAGGGTTTTCTCTCTGAAGCATTCCTCAACAATTGTGGGTAATGATGGTATATATAGGATAGGTGCAAAAGGTGTGACTCAAAAAGTACAGGCTGGCAGAACAGATTGCCTCGCGGGTGTCTCACGGGAAGGCCTTACCCGCGAGATACTCGCGAGACATAGCTGTCTCCACCTGGCCTGACCTTTCGCATTCCAGCATGTGCCTGGCACATGATTCACTTCGCGGGATGCTAGGTCGCGAGACACCCGCGAGAATTCTTCATTCTTCAAATGCTTGAGTCTTCAAACACTCTCTCTATCACACAACCCTTACAACAAGTCCCACAACAAATACATGGTTTAAACGATTGAACATAATTACAATCAAATTTGGCACGGAATAAAAGCCAACAAAAACACAATTGTAAATTACAACTTTACAAAATTCTTATATATGTACTGTGAAGGTAGGAATGCAATCTATGTATAAAATTTAATAAAAAAATGTCTATTTTCTCTCCCTAAGTTCAGGAGATTGGTCATTTTGAACTGACTACACTATCTTTTATGGTGAAACTTTAAAAATAACCATAACAATGTGAAAAACTTGCAGGAAAGAAACTAGATTTGTGATCCTTTAATTTGAAGTGAGATAATTTAATTTCTCAGGTTTAAGACACAACGGTGGTTCCTTTGAAATATAACGTACAATTATAAAACCCCCACCAAAACAGTCAATTAAAATGCAACTTCAAACGACAGAGTTAAAATAACTAAATTTTCTCTAATAAGGCGCATAATGCCATGAGGCTCCATTTTCAACAAATACAAAATTTTGAAGTAAGCAAGTTGAATTTGTTTTTGGGAAGGACATGGATGTATAAAAAAAACCTCACCAAATTGTATATAATTATATGATGTGATGTACCCATGAATTGACTAAACCTAAAGAGTGTCCAAACTTAGAATCCTTTTTTAATTTTTAATTTTTATTTTTTTTCTTCTTTAGGAAAGCTAACCTATGTTTATGACAAAGTGGACGCTAAAAATATGAAGGATTAAAATTTTAAATTAACCAAAAAAAATTCCCTTTAAAAAAAGGGCATATTAACACATGCATATCGTTTTGTGTCATTAATCTATCTATCTATATATATATAACTGAAACCTCTGAAATTCTCACAATTTTCACTACAAAAAAACTGAACTATTGCGACAGGCCAAAACTGCCGCTAAAGGCCCATTTGATCTATTGCGGTGGTAGCCAAAAAACGCCGCTATAAATGCACCTTTTAGTGGCGTTTTTGGTTTTTTGCGGTGGGCAGAAAACCGCCGCCATATGTTCTCAGAATTCATGTAAATTGACTTTTAGCGGTGGGCAAAAGGCACTGCTATGGAGAACCAATTAAAATGGACTCATTGCACTTTTAGTGGCGGGGAGAAACACCACTATATGTGTAAACGTTTTAGCAGCGTTTTTTGACTGCCGCTATAGGTTTTTTATTTTTATTTATTATTATTATTATTATTATTATTGGAAATTGACTCCCCCCGTCTTTTTCTTTTATTGGGAAAATTAATTGTTTTCTTCCCAAACACATGATCAACTACAGCATCCGTTTGTAACATGATTTCCCTTTCGGATACTGTAATAAGAGCTGATCTTGTATCAACATGCCCATCAAATGATTGTTTTTGGTTATAGAATTTATAATCACTATCCAAGAATCGTCTATGTCTAATGTAATTAAATTTCCTTCCATATTTCAACCAACGAGATTGACTATCATAGTTACAAAGGGGACATGCAAGAGCACCTTTGGTACTCCAACCTGAGATATCACCATATGCAGGAAAATCATTTATGATCCATAATAATGCAGCATGCATTTGGAATGATTTTTTGGAAGATACATCAATCGTTTTTACTCTAACATCCCATAACTCCTTCAGTTCTTCTACTAGGGGTTGTAAGTACACATCCATATCGTTCCCGGGCAAGGTTGGACTGGGAATCAATAATAATAGCATGAAAGAAGACCTTTTTATGCACATCCATGAGGGGAGATTGTATGGGATCAAAATGATAGGCCATGTACTATGAGTACTACTCATATTTCCATACGGGTTAAATCCATTAGTTACTAATCCAAGCCTCACATTACGAGGCTCGAATGAGAACGCTATGTACTTAGAGTTAAATGATTTCCAAGCTTCAAAATTAGCAGGATGCCTCAGTAACCCGTCATTCACATGACCTTTGGCATGCCACTTTATATGATTGGCTGTTTTAGGAGACATAAATAGTTGTTGCAATCTTGGCTTTAAGGGGAACCACCGTAGGATCTTTGCAGGTTTCTTCTTTTTTTTCTTGGAGGAAGCATTAGTACTTTGTTGACCTTTAGACTCATTTCTTTCCCATCTTGAACAGTTACAGTTCAAAAAAGCTTCAAGATTGGCATTCTTCTTCCAATATAAAATACAATTTTTAGGACAAGCATGAATTTCTCATAACTCAAGCCCAAATCCTTAATAATCTTCCTAGCCTCATAACAGTCTTTTGGCAACTTAGCATTTGAAGGAAGAAAATCAAGCAAAAATTACAGCAACATGGTAAATGATTTGTTGGTCTAATTATTAAGACACTTCATATGGTACAAATGCACAGTGGCTAACAATTTGCTAAAATGCTTACAACCTTCATAACAAGATTGATTAGCATCTTCAAGCAATTTCATAAACCGAAGTGCATCTTCATTAGGACCTTTTGTAGGACCTTTTGTGGATTGTTGCACAATAGGGGCTTCTTCCATTGGCCCAGACGCCATATCTTGTATGGGGAACATGTCATGCAACACGTCACGAAGATCGGCATAGTTTATTAGGTTTTATTGGACATGACTATTAGGAATTTCATAAGAAGTCTATGCAGATGATGATTCCCCATTAAAAAATCCAAGGGTTATAACCCTTACAAATCCCTTTTGACACTAAGTGAGCTCGTACGACATCTATAGGCCACGAATTTGTATGCGCACATTGTTTACACAGACATGAAATCGATCCATCTGGGTGTGCATGGTTAGATGCAAAATTCAGAAACTGTTGGACTCCATCTAAATATTCTCGCGACCTTCTATTCGTAAGTTTCATCCAACTCCTATCCATTGCTATAAAGTGGTTTACAAGAAATACCTATAATGTCATTTCATGAAAGCACGAAGCAAGAGTTAACACACATTTCATTTACACAATTTCACTTTAATTTAATAAACAAATCATCTTTAATCATTCACTTGCAGCTATGTTCCTAACAAAACAATGAATTTAAATACATAGAGAAGTTAACAATACATTTGGTAACTATAACATCATTACTAGTAATAGCCTAAAATGAATTAATCAAATAAAAACAACTCAACAAGAATCATCCAATATTACATAAAACAGTCAACACTTCCAATATCAGCTAAAACCACCTTATTACTCCATGCAAGTTACTTGCTTGCCCCAATTCAACAACCCACTACAACCAGAGAGAAAGAGAGAGGGAGAGAGAGTACCTTAATTATTTCACCAACAGGGATTGAGATCCTGTATCTTCCCAACAATACTACTGCAATTTGTTCTTTTATATATGTCACCACTCACCTGCAAAAAGCAAAGGAGACTTGACAATGACAAGACACTGTATAGATATCATATGATAGGATAGTGATTAATGACATAAGCTGAGAAAGTTGAAGACTTGAGAAAAGATGTACATGAGAATAGAGTCTTGTCTAGTCTATTAGCGTACAACTTATAGATACAATACATACAACCTCATCCTCACCACACACTCATTCACTGAAAAACCATATATGGCTCCTAAATCAGTTAATACCATCTTATATCACATACTTTCAACCAACGCATAGCACAATTATAGGACTTTTTGTTAATCAATAATGCTAATTTATATTATAGTGAATTCATTGCAAATTAAAATACTTAAACATGTTACTTAACTAGTTGATATTATAGTGAACAATATATTCTAAACACAAGTAAAAGACTTTGTAACGCAAATCCTAGCTCTACATTTACTTTGGGAAGAGGATAAAAGTTGGAAGACAGATTTACTCCAATATTTATTTAGAGATATAAGTACATTAACGAAAAAGAACTTATATAGTACCCGTTTCTCACT
Organism: Quercus gilva; assembly: GCA_023621385.1. NCBI lineage: Eukaryota > Viridiplantae > Streptophyta > Magnoliopsida > Fagales > Fagaceae > Quercus > Quercus gilva. The sequence continues at coordinate 74,376,986 of CM042476.1, forward strand.
TGGTAGTGATTTTGGACCGTACGTGGTGAGGCTCATATATAGTCATGTAAGTCCAAGAATGAGTGCTTCAAATCTTTGTAAAACAGGAAGTTTACTTAACTCTAAAAAAATACTATATTGCTAGGATATAGTCCCACCCCCTACTCTATATAATCTTGATATCCTCACAGCATAATAAAAAAAAAAAAAATTAACAAAAACATTATCATTTTAAAAAGACAAAGAATATTAACACTATCTGGTTTTCCAAAAGAGCAATCACATCTCAAAAAAACTTACACTTTGCACAGCTCACCTTGTCTATGATTATGCAAACCTTGCTAAATAAACTTTTAGGAACATAGTAGCACCTCAATACTTCTTGTAGAAACTATGATAAAGTAGAAAAGACTCAAAATAAAATCATGCTTCAATCCCCCACCCCTTCCCCCAAAAATCTACACAAACTAGACAAATTTGTTCACAAAAGGGTGTAACTCTTATTGCCACTTCATCCAAAAGTTGAAGACAATCACATTATTGCAGAATGAAAAAGTATAGATTCTAACTCTGTTTGATTGGTCCCATGAATCCTATGAGCCTTGCTTAGTCTAGGAGTCGAAGTTTTGCCAAACAAAGGATACTTTCAAAATAATTAGAAGTACCATCCAAACTCACAAATAAAATATTTATAAGAGTTCACAAGCTAATACTTTGTTATCAAAGTAAGTAGTAAGTGAGCTGTTAATACAGGGGCTTTGCACATGGAATTCTTAAATAATGCTAAATACCATGCAAACAATGTCATTATGAAAGATCCATCATATTCTATTTTCATACCTTTCGCCTAGAAACCTTGAATCCAACATTTGATGCTGTAATTCCAAATTGCTTGAAAAAAGTGACAATAGATGAAATAAGTTCTGCTTTAGCCTAGATTAAAAAAATAAAGTGCACATTTTAATCTTGACAAGAAAGAATCTAAAGCTCAAATTGGATTTGGAGATTTCAATGACAATATCTAATATGAATTACTTTAAAGAAGTTACAACTAGCATAGGATTTAAAACGGTAAAAAAAACTTCTACAACATTAGCTTAGTCAAAAAATAAACAAAAACCAAAACATTAGTACTAAAGTATTTCAAGTTGGCAGCTTATACCGTAACCTCAAGGTCCTGGAATGGAGCTCCAGAAGTACATTCTTTGCACAATGGAAGATAAATAAAATAAAAACAATGGCACTCATTAATCAACAAAAATAAAAGAAGCAGGTAAATAAAATAAAAATAATGGCACTCATTAATCAACAAAAATAAAATAAAATAAAATAAAATTAAAAAACTTACAGATTGATCTAATGAAGAAGAAGCACCGAGAATGAAGGAATGAAACTTACCAGAAATGCAAAGAATGAAGGAATATTTATTAGCACCGAGAAGGAAAGTTAAGAAGGATAAAATGCAAAGAAGGAAGAAATGAAACTTACTAGAAATGAGTGGGTTAGTCTCCAGCGAACCAAATATCAAAATAGTTGGCAAGAGAGAATGCAAGTGTGAAGCCTAGGCCGGGGCCGGAGCTGGACCTAAGAAGAGTGGCGATGGTGAGGCGGCGACAGTGGAGATGGAGAGAATGAGAGAAATTTTTGAGTGAAGAGGTTGGAGAGAGTGAGAGAGATTTTGAGAAATTTTGGGGAAACCTAATTGTGGGAAGCCAAAAAAATAAAGGGAAATTTTGGGGCTGTAGAGGGAAATTTTAAGGTCTGTTGTGGCGGTCCAACCTACCGCTGTAACTAAGAAAAAGTGCCGCAAAATATGTGCCTATTGCGGTGGTCATCTCAACGCCACTACAACATACATATTGCGGCAATCATCTCAACACCACTAATACACACATATTGCGGCGGTTTTATGTCCTGCCGCTGTAGGACGCCACAAAAGACTAGACTTATAGCGGCAATCCCAAAAAACGCTGCAATAGTACAGATTTCTTATAATGTTTCCATGTTAGCACAATATTTAAATAAAATTATCATTTTATTTGAATAAAATTGTTTTTGTTTACCTCTTCAGAGCTTGCCACATCATTATTATTATTATTTTTTAAACAAAATTATTTAACTTTTATTTACCTCATACGTTGCCTAAAGAGAGTTGGAAAACAAAAATTATTCCCTTATGTTGCCTAAAAATAGTTGGAAACCAATAGGTTAACCAAAGTAGAGTTGAAAACTGACTACAACTCAACAAATTATCCACCGTCCTACAACTATAAATATATATATATATATATATATAACAACAATGTACAAGCTAGCTGAAAAAGAATAAAGAGCCATGATAATTGAAAGAGCTATATTTAGGATTTTTATTTTTGGCTTTTGCTTTTGCCACTGCTAATAGAATTAGACATACAATGAAGTTGGTGTGGTTGGCTGTTGCTAACATGCTCAAAGCTCAAGCATGGCTCCGTGCAACCATATAGTACCTATGGTAATCTTTTTTCATGGTTTAATTTAGTTGTTTTAGATGCTATGGTATTGAATTACTCTTTGCCTCAAGTTTGGCATCTTAAGGTTGGTACTTTTTTTTTTTGTCATCTACATTATTATTTTTTTTTAATTCTACGTTCTTTTAATTCTTCTGTTACTCCATTTGGTTATGGTGAACATGTTTAATATTTGAAATACGTACATTTGATTTTGCGCCTGTGATTGTTTTTGTTGTTTAGAGTTTACACCAGTAAAAGTTACTGCTTTATATATATATATATATATATATTTTAAAACAACTATTTCCCACAATTATCATTTTATTTAAATAAAATTATTTTTGTTTAGTCCAAACTTATCAAGAAATGAAACTCTATCTCTCTAATAAGTCCAACTTAAACTTAAACTCATCGTTATTATTTTTTTGAAAACAATTTTTTTTTTTTTTTTTTATAATCCAAACTTAACAAGGAGTGAAACGCTATCTCTCTAACAAGACCAATGTAAACTCAAACTCAAACATTGATAATTTATCTCCAAATTTGCTTGGTTAATCATAAACACTATAAAAGCAAAACAAACCCCAATATTAAAAAAAAAAAAAACCAAGTAGAGGTATGAGCTCTTCTTATGTTATTTTCTTATCCTCTACTTTGTAAAAAAAAAAATATATATATATATATTATGGTTTTTCATGTATTTTTTAAAAAGTAATTTTCGTAAATAAACCACCAAACTCTCTTTAGCCGTTTTCTACAAGATAAAAAAGCTTGTAATAATTGAAACTATTCTTTTGAATGTAATCCATATTTCTCTTATATTTCTCTATTGTTTAGTCATATATATTTTGTTTTGTTTCAATAATTTCTAAGCAGTGAATCATCTGATTCTTTAATATTTTTTGGTCTTTCATAAGTTTTAATATCTGAATTTTTGAGTTATTTTTTTGTAGTATTTGAAACTATCTGACAAATTTTTTGTAAGCCATTGCACGTTCAAGCAATGGCTTCTTCATCAAATTGTAACATAAATTAAAGTCATACAAGAGCAAATTATGCAATGGTGTAGTTTCTTAAATTTGTTATAAAATTATTTTAGTTTACCTCACAAATAGGTAAGTTCCCGTGCATAGCACGGGTTAGCGACTAGTTTAAGATAAAGAGCATTCAGTTTGACTAATGTTTTAAGAAAAACTCTATTCTAAATCTTATACATTTTAAAAAAAAAAATTAACGTAATTAAATTAGAAGAAACTCCAAAAATGTTTGATATTACTATAAATATCATCCATTTAGGTTAATCAAATGTTGCTGTAAAAGAATTGGAAGGCCCTACAAAAGACATTGAATCATAATCTCCTTCATCGTACGTGGTTATATATATAGAACCATGGTTTTCAAACTCGGACCGTTCAAAGGACCGGAAGAGGAAGAAATTCAAGGTTTTTATAGTTGGACTGAGGTCTAATTGTGATGATGTCATAATTAATTTAATAATTATTTAAAAGATAAATAAATATATTAAATTAGTAAAAATTGAAAATTAACAAAAATAATCCAAATAAATATAAAGATCTATAGTTCAAATATATTTTTTATGTCATAAACACAGAGAGAGAGAGAGAGAGAGAGAGAGAGAGAGACGAAGAACAAGAAGATGGCAATGCAATCTTAAGTCTGATAGTCTCCCGATGAGTGGTTAAAGTTGAAGGCTTGAAGCTTCAATAATGGCTATAAGCCTATAAGCTGTACGTAAACCCCCCCCCCCCCCCCCCCCCCCAAAAAAAAAAAAAAAAAAAAAAAACTCTTAACTGTCTGACTCTAACCTATGATAACCACTTATGGTTTTCAAACCTGGGAGGTTAAATCGCGATTCTCACAGTTCACAGATTTTCTTGTATAGGCCGATTATTAAGGTTAAAAGAACCTCTTTAATGAACGGTTCCCGGTTAACCCGATTGGATTGTATGATCCAATCCGGGTTTCAAAACCAGGTATAGAACAAAGTTTCTCTCCACGCTAGTTTGAACAAAAACTTTGTTCATATATATATATATAGGTGGATGAAATTTTTAGAATTCAATTTTAATATTCAAATATTGTTTTCTTTATGAGTTCATTATATATTTTAGTTATGTCATTAGACAAAAGCATAAGTTTAGAACGAGACTGAAAACAAGTAAATGAAAATTTTACCCGAAAAAAGAAAAAGAAAAAGACGATTGAGCACACCCATAGTGTAGAAGCATTCAATTTGACTTACGTTCTACAATTTCTAATTCTAATCATATTGAGGTTTCAATAATTAAACAATTAATAATCAAATTAGAATCAACACAAAAAATGGATGATATTTATAGAATACTAGCCCCATCACACACTTATTATTATTATTATCATTATTTTTGGTTTTGTGATCAATTCTGTTCATGCAAGTGAGAGAGAAAGAGAGAGAGAGTCATATGAAAGTGAGTTGGCTTTGCCTTTCTTATTTCCTAGCGAGGACCAAGGCATCGCCAGATGTAGTGAGGGTCACTATAATGCTAAAATTGTGGGACAAAATATTGAGACTGATGCGTGATTTTTTTGAGTTTTTAGTTATATACTTTTAATAGCTAATTTTAGTATCTAATAATAGCAAACTTTTTTTTTTTTTTTGGGAAAAATAAATAACAATAGCAAAGTTGAGGTACAAAGGTAAGGAAAATTATTGAATACTCCAGGAATACCATAAATGCGTACTCATCTCTCTCACATGAATTGTAGGTTCCACCATGAATTTAATTAGTGAGACCCACAATTATGTGAGAGGAAAGAGTACGCATTTATGGTATTCCAAAAGTACTCAATAATTACTCCAAAGGTGAAACAAAATTAAAGAATTTTTCTTTACTAAAGAAATTATAGACTTTGACTGTGAACAAAAATACTAGGCCAAAAGGCACAAAAGAAACAAGGCCAAAATGGGCAAATGCCCTTTTCTCCCAAACTAAGTAGCATTTTTCCCTCTTTTCCAAACTAATTAGGGAAATGTCCTTCTTTTGTAACTCGATTTGAGATTAATCGAGTTAAAAAAAAAAAAAAAAATTTCTAGAGCCCTATAGCTGCATTTTTAAGGACTTATAGTGACGTTTTAAGGACCTATAGTGCTGTTTTGTAACTTAACCTCTATGAAATCGAGCTATAGACAATTTTTTTAATTTTTTTTTTTTTTTTTTTACCTATAACTCGATTTCATATAGGTATATAGGTCGAGTTACAAAACACCACTATAGGCTCTTTAAAAATGTCGCTATAAGGCCTAACTCGATTTATCATAAATCGAGTTTGAAAAGATGAGCATTTCCCTAATTAGTTTGGGAAAGGGGGCAAAGAGCTGCTATTTTTGCCTGAAAAGGGCATTTGGCAATTTTTTCCAAATAAACATTATTAACAGGTCAATCAAAATGTAGCTTAGAGATCAAATGAGAACTCAATTAGTCAATTACCCTTTTGTCAAAAACAGAATAGTCAATTGCCCACCACCCCCACCACAACAACAACAACAAAAAGTGACTAAAACGACAAGCTGAATTTTATATCGCAAAAGTTCGGATGCTGTTGATAGGACTACAATAAATCTCCAACAAGGTTATTGAGTGAAAAACAAAGATCATAAAGAATTGAATCGAAAAACAAATAAATTTCCAAGAAGGCAAATAAGAGAATGACAAAAATATTCATAATAGAATGAATAATTATCAACAACAACAACAACAACAACAAAAGAGAGAGAGAGAGAGAGAGAGAGAGAGAGAGAGAGAGAGAGAGAGAGAGAGAGAGAGAGAGAGAAGAAAAAGAGAATGAGTGGTATGAGGCAAATAGGCAACCGCCTAAGTTGCCGATGAAAAAAGGCTCCCAAATTATATCTAATAGAGATATCTATGTACCAATGGGAGTATTAATTAAGCCCCAAATATTAGCCAATATATAAAAAATAAATTTTTAATCAAAGAAAAACTAGAAAAAGAAAAATCTTTCCATTGGTTGTGGTAATGACTGTTAATTGTTCTCAGTTTTAGAGTGTAGAACACATTAATCTCTCACACACAAATGCTAAAAGATCACTCTCTTTGTTTTGTTCTTGAAAGTCTTTTTTTTTTTTTTTTAAATAGTTTTAAAAAATAAATTTTCACCTACACTTTCTTTGTTTTTGTCCTAGTCAAAACTTCTATATAATAAAAAAAATTAAATAAATATATAACTAATTACTAGTAAATAAGTTTATATTCAAACTTTATTTGAAGATATTAAACATATAATTTTATTAAAAATTTCAATTAAAAGTTTTTAGTATTTGGTTGCTTCACTCAATAGATAGTTGTTTATTTTGGTTGTAAAATCACTTAGTAATACAATGGATTCGTTTTAATTCATAATTTTGCATCTAAACAATAGATTTTAAATCAAAAAAAAAAAAAAAAAAAACCGAAAGTTAAATAAATCTTTTTTTAATATTTAAAATAAAATAATATACCCCACTTAAAGTAGCCACCTTAGGCCCCATAATGCCTTGAAGCAACCTGAGAATGAAAAAAAAAAATATTCCTTACAATCTACTATAGAATATAAGAATGTTTTTGCTTTAAACCCCACTTCCCCTTGCTCTACTATCTACCTATCATTAGGATAAAAAAAATAAAAGCTTTCATTGGCTATTCCAAAAGTCCAACACATATAATTAATATTGATTGTCTAAACAACGTAATTCATTGGACACTTTTTTTTTTAAATATTTTTTTTAATGCTTTTAGAAAGAAAAGAGGCTGAGATATATAAGTACAAGCCTTTGTCCTAGGAATAATATGATTTTAATTTTTTTTTTGGAGAAAGAATATGATTTAAATTTAAGGATGCATAAATAAGAGAGTAATATGTACAATTAATAAGAAGTTTTCCTTGTTTTGTCTTCAATTTTTGGCATACCAAAATACCCTCATACAAATTCTGAAATAACATACCCTTTTTTTTTTCTTTCTTGCAAAAAAGCAAAAAGGTTAAAACAGTAATACTATCTCACGTACAAAAGGGAAAAAAAAAAAAAAAACTGTTATTCTCACCACCCATTTGTATTCAAATTTCTAATTCCTATCTGTATTTGTTATCTATTCGAATTCAAATACTTCAATTATCTTTATAAAATAAATACAAAATTACTTCTTCCAAAAAATGTTAAAAGAGGATTCTATTAATAAGAGGATTCTCCTATTTCATCTTCAATTTTTGGCATACCAAAATACCCTCATACAAATTCTGAAATAACATACACTTTAGTTTAATTTTTTTTTTCCTACAAAAAAGAAAATAAGGTTAAAACAGTAATACTATCTCATGTACAAAAGAGAAAAAAAAAAAAAAAAAAACCATTATTCTCGCCACCTATTTGTATTCAAATGTTTGATTCCTATCTATATATTTTTTTTTATCTATTTAAATTCAAATACTTCAATTGTCTTTATAAAAAAAAAAAAAAATCCAATATTACTTCTTCCAAAAAATGTTAAAAGAGTAATACAATCTCACGTACAAAAAGAGAAAAAAAGTATTATTCTCACTACCCATTTGTATTTAAATGTCTGATTCATGTCTGTATTTGTTATCTATTTGTATTCAAATACTTTAATTATCTTTATGAAAAAAATACAAAATTACTTCAAAAAAAAAAAAAAAAAAAAAAAAACCCACTACCTCACATAAAAACTACTCATTCTTATCCCAAAATTTTTATGTTTTTTTTTTTTAAAGAAAAAACTTCTTTAAAACATTCCAAAATTTCTACTATCCAAATTCTATACACAGGTATCACAAATCCCCATATATCTACACTAACGTATATGTCTTTCTTTTGTTTAAATCTCAAATTTTTTTATTTATCACAATTCTTGTCCCAATTAATAAATTCAAATGTCTCATTGGGTTTCAACTTCTTACAGTTCTCTTTCTCATTTTTAAACATTATTTTACGTTACCTTACCTTTATTTTTATTTTTTTATTTTTTTAAATGCATACCGTTATTTATATATCACTTGTAAATATTATAATACTAAACCAAAAAAACAAATAAATAAAAAAGAGCATTATTGCACGTGCAAAGCACGTGTGATGAGTCTAGTGTTGTGATAAAGATGAGTTCAAGCTACATGAGACTTAATTTTTGTAAAGTTACACATTTTTAGACCATAGATTACTAAACCATGAATCCATGATGATTAAAAATGCCAATTAGCTATGGTAGTATTACACATTTGTTGCTTACCACATTACGACATTACTCTTCTTCTTTTTTTCTTATCTCTTATTTATTACAACTATTTTGGAGGAAAAAATATTTACCAAAAATCTCAACCTTCTAAATAGTAAATACACAAGAAATGGTGTATTCTGAAAAAATAAAATAAAACATAAGTGTTGATGTAGGTAAGTCACGTTTGGGCTGTTTTGATGGTAGTCTTAAAATTTTCGTTTCTCACTCATAGTATGGGGTACAAGTAGACTCTAGAGGTACTACTAATTGGGTTGAGGAATCAAACTCAACCCATATCAATTTTTTTATAAATCACTTGCTACACAGCAAGTTGGATTTGCTTTTTTGTGCTTTATAGAGTTTAATAATGTAAAATTTCTGCAAGCAGCCCTGAACTTCAATTTTGATCATAAAATTGATGCATATACCTCATATACCATCATATGTTGGAAAATGTTGACATTGGAGCAACGAGGTATATATGATGATAATGAATTTTGTACATAATTAACTTGCTTATAGATGTGCTGGGGGGGAATGCACATTTGGGAGGGGGTATATGTGGATTAAACGGGTACTATTGCTTGTAATTTTACTGTATTTCTGTGTGACATGAAAGATAACATACCCTAACCCATAACAAGTTACTTAAATTTCCTATTTGCAACCAATTCAAGCTCTATTTCTTTTATTCAATTTCCTCCTGTTCCTGTAGCGTTGGAAGCAAATCTTAATCTTAAATCTTAATCTTAAATCTTCAAGCGCAAATCTTTTGTTAGCGCAGGACGTTGTTTTTGGGAATTTTTTTATTCTTCTTGCAGCTGGGTGTTTTTCTTTTCAAGGGCTCTATTTAAATAGTTCTAATAAATAAGAGAGAAAAAAAAATCTCACTTGAATTAAATAATGTGGTAATAATATCATAAGTAATTGACCTTTTTTTTACCATTAAATCTCTTAGAAAATGTACTGTCTAAAAAATATGTAATTTTACAAAAATTATACTAGAAATAACTTGAACTCACATTTATTATATATAAACTCTATAATTTATCTTTCAATAAAAAAGAATTAAACCCACAACAAAATAATATTGAGAACTTTTTTTGCAATGACGTTGATTTGACACTTATGACATTTATTGTCACTCCATTGAAAACTTTTTCATAATAAATTGTTATTTCCTTTACCTATAACATTTCCTTAAAAAAATATCTAAGTTATCACAAATTTAGTTATTTATGTTTAAATTTTTTTATAAAAGGTTAGAAATCTTTATTAATAAAAGACGATCACAATTCACAACACATCAGCTAACAAAGCAGGATAAAAACTAGGAGATAAATCCTCCAACCAAACCGATTCTACAGACAGAGATGCAGCTTTATCTGCCTATAGGTAAACTACACTATTAAAAGTTTACCGATTCAATATTTGGTTATTTAGTTTGAACAATATTATTCTTCTTTTTCTTTTTCTTCTCCTCAAATAAATTTTAAAAAAAAAGGTAGGAAAAGTATAATTTTTTTTTGCACACATTTTATTACGAAACATTTTCATAACAAATGTTAAGTGGTAATTTATTATTTGTTCTAATTTGAATCTACAATTTAAATCACTTTTTTATTTATCTATAACAATTAATAATAACCTACCACTTAAAATTTATTTTAAAATCGTTTTTCTTTTATTATAGGCTATAGCAGCTAGCACCATTGTAATTAATGTATTTGTGTATAATTTCCTTAATTAAAATGGAGGAGTTATATAGCATATACAATAGATGTAATCTCTCACTCATAATATGTGGTTCCTAAAAAAATATGATCCACACGTTTTGAGTGAGAGGTTACCTGTATGTAAAACAAGTATGTACTTCTTCCCAAAATAGGGATTTTTTTTTTTTTTGAAGGACAAGGTAAAGGGACTTGGATGTTTTAAATTGAGTAATGTCCTTTAGGGCATAAATAGAAAATCCAAAACTAAATAGGAGCTAAGCCAAAAATACCAAATAAATTGTGGGATAAATTAGACTATCCTCTAAAATATAAGTCATTAAAAGTTAAAACCGGTAAAACACAGCTAGCAAAACTTGGACTGACAGCCAAATGCACTTATTTAAGCTAAACTTCCAACAAGATTCAGAATCTGTGCTATCAAATCGTCCAAGATTCAATTCCTGAATTTATGCCGTGAAATTCTTAACATGTTTGAAGTCGCAGCCTTTCTCTTATTTATTTATAATCAAACAATTCTCAATTGCACAACAGAGTTCAAACATTCAAAGAGGCACGCAGACTCAAGGTAACATTTCTTTTCATTTTTCTTTCTCTCTTTTCTTTAATCTTTTGAAGGGTTGGTTTAATAGTTATCTCTGCTGCTTTTGATATATTCTCCTTTTGTGAATATTATTGCATTCTGTTAACTAATTGGACTCATGGATTATTCCAAATTATTCTCCTTTATGATAAAAATAATTTTGAACGATCTGAATTTTGTTTCAACTCTTATAATATTATGGAGAATTTTGCCTATTTTCAACATGCTTTGAATTTTTTGCTAAATGAATCCAACCAAAAAAATATAAAAAATACAAGTTAAGGTGGTGGGATGGCCTTTCTTTTCTTATCAAAAATTGAAAACTAAGAAGGTATTATTATCACAAAAAGTAAGTGCATTCTGTATATTGTGAATATAGGTTGGTTTCTCAAACATCATTCTATATATTATATATAATTTGTCGTAGTAATAGACCATATTGCTCATTATATATATATATATATATGTCTCATATTCATTTTTCATGTCTTTTCTTCCTAATTTTCACGTTGACCCTTGCAGGAGTTCATCGTTGTATTATTGGTTAGCACCATGGCTATAACTGCGGTACAGATGGCGATTGTTGTGGGTGCACTTGGTCTGATCTCCTTCATATTAGGAATATTAGCTGAAACTAAGAAGGTATTTTTATCCCTCTTACTTTAAAAGCTGTTATGTTACAGTTCCGCTTATTTATGTTCATGTATGTATGTGCACATTGTGAAGAAACAAGTCTTGGGGCAAATCTTTTCTCTGTTTTCATAATTATTGATATGATTTTGCATAATAAAAGTGAGGTTAATGATGCACCCAAGTTAAAATCTTTAACTCTAATCACAATTCACAACTGATGATTGACAATTGCTGAGATGTCAACTTATCTTTTTATTGTATTGTTTTTGCCTTAAGTGATTATTTATTTATTTATTTATTTAATTGTTACTATTTGTCTGAATATTACCTTTGGAAGTTTAATTTGTGGTACTAACTACTAAATTAAATCATATGCATTGTCTTTTCATTTCTTTTTCAATGAAATTATCTTTGATTTTTGTTCTTTTGGGCTTTGATAGCCTGCAGCTGGCACCCCAATTCCTGGGAAAGATGTCGTCATTTGCAAGTACCCATCGAGTCCCACAGTTGCTTTGGGTTCTCTCTCGTTTGTGTTTCTTGCAGCTTCATCTGTATTTGGCTACTTGTCAGTCTTTTACCCTTACAGAGGAAAAACGGTTCCACATTCCATTTTGTTTAAAAGCATGAACTTCACCATCTTCTTCAACGTTTCTTTGTAAGCATTATTTCTTAATACAGTCTCAAATCCTTCTATTTGTTAAATACTATATAGATAGGCTCCCTTAACTATTTATTATTTCATATCATCATATATTGGGCCAAACAACATCCAAAACCATTTACCGAATTTCATGATTTGGATTAATTATCACAAAACTAAAAATGTGTACTTCATGTTACATCATGTGAAATATTAAATGATGAAGCAGTATGTAGATTGTCAGATTCAAGAAAATAGAATCTTTACCATGAAAGAATTATCTCCATTTGAAATAGAGAGGATCTTGTTCCGGATTTAATGGGATACAAATAGCCATTAGCCATATAATTTAATCTGAATTGGGATTATCTCCATTTGAAATAAAGATGATCCTGTTCGGGATTTAACAGGATATAGACTGTCACACCATTTAATCCAAATTGGGATCTATTTCAAATTGACCAGTCATAGCTCTTGTGGTTTACTAATTAAAGATGATTGATGGTGGTGAAATTTTGTCCGCTCAGGTTTTCAGCTGGAATGGGAGCAATGTTTCTATTATGGCCAACCATCACAGAGCAACTTCACCGGACACACAATGTCCATCATAACCTCGAAACAGAATGTCCCACAGCTAAAACAGGCCTCCTTGGTGGTGGTGCTTTTGTGTCCTTGGATGCAGCTCTCTTATGGATGGTTGCCCTTATGTTAGCTGTCAATGCTAGAGAAGATTTCCTAGACGAACAAAAAGAGGACCATTTTAAGGGTGGAGACGACCATGTTATCACAACCGATATATGAGATAATGTGTGTGGGTGATGCTTGAAAATGAAAAAAATTTGATCTCCTTGTCTGCAAAATTCAGTGGCAAAATTTTTTCCTCTTTGAATGTTATTAAATTTGGTTGTTGGGATTCTACAAGGATAATTCTAGTATAGCAAGCAAGCTGCAGTTAATTTAGAGAATTCAATGTACATGTCTTTTAATAATTGTTAGTTTGCTTCTGTTTTCACCACTTTTGAATAATGTTCTTCTCCGCTCTTACCACCAAAAAAAGAAAAGAAAAGAAGATTCATTTTGGCATCAGTCGAATGTGGAATGGTATTGCCACAACTTATAACAAGCCAAGTTTAATTTCTAAGCCGATTTGGTTCTGGAATACGAGTAATACGAATGCTAAGTCTTTTACTTTGACAGCAAAAACAACATATTGGATGCATAAAAAAGGAAAATAAAAATTGTAAACCTAATGTTTTTTATTTATCAAATATCTATTATGCATTGGAATTTGGAATAACTACATACCAGGCTGTAAGTCCAAATTATTCTGTAATATGATTGAAGCTTTTTTTTTTTTTTTTTTGAGAAAGGTAATATGATTGAAGCTGGCTGGCATCTTACGTTTTCATTGACTATTAGTTTAATGAAAAATGTTCTATAACATTTTTCCTATAAATTCTACGTGGTAAGTTATATAATTGACAAAAAATAAAAAATAAAAATGATGTCAATAGTGGGGCAAGTTTAAAACTAATAACAGCATGCAATCTAGGAATTATTATGAAATTATTGTGAAAATATGGACATGTAACTACTCTAGGCTAATAATTTGATGTTGTGGTGACGTATTGATTCTGTGGAGATTGATATTCTTAGCACAACGATATTAATTCAAATATAGAAGCATACTCGAATTAATTTTAGGTAGCTAATTTCTGCCTGTTGTTTTGTTTTTGTTATATATATATATATATATATATTTAAATGGTGCCTACTGTTTAGATGGCATACATTATTGACCTTTAAAAAAAAAAAAAAAAAAAAATTAATGAATGAAAGACTTTTATTTTAAACAGACCAGAAAGAACATGGTTTTTAGCTCGCAAAGTCAGAATACAGACCCATGGTAACCCAAATAATAGATTTATACAACAAAACATGACACTTAACAGCTACTTACTGAATCTAGAACCAACAAACACTTACAAACAAATTAGATCACGCAGACAGATTTGTTATACATAGCCACTGAACAGCACACAATATTAATGCTTAAAAATAGAATAGGGAGGCCATACATAGCCACTGATAGCCCCAGGAAGCCATACAGTCCCTCCTAGTTGGCAGCCTATTTAATTTTTTTGTACAACAATCCAACCTATAAATAATGCTTAGGAATAGAAGAAGGAAACCAAATAAGCTTCAACCAGTTCATATTTCATAGGGGGCTTCTTGCTTCTGATGGTTTCCCGTGACATACATAACCTTTGGTAGAAGAATGCAACCATACAGAAACATCTTCATTACCTAATTGCAAGTTGAATACTTTAGCTTTTATCTGTACCAAAGCTTCAGATCTGGCCATTGGTCAATTCCACTGCTGACCGAGAATAAACTGAGAGTTTGCAATTGAGCTATTGGCATAATCCCAAATCAACCGTGACCCAAAGGCTTGGATCATCTAAGCACCCCCAGGATGACAATGGTCATGCTAAGTAAAGATCTTTTCTCCATTGCCCAACCTGTATCTTATCAATAGCCTTGCCTCCTCTCTATGTTAAATATCCTCCAGCACCAGGAGTTATTATGTTCATAGACCAAAAAGACTAACCCTTTAGTAAGTATTTATTCACCCAAGAAACCCACAATGAACCGGCTATAACAAAAGGCACCAAATAAATTTAAGAATAGCTGCATTCTTCCATTCAGAAATTTTGATTAAATGAAGACCTCCTTCCTCTTAGTTAGATCATCCAAAGCAAGTTTGGCAGTAGCAACTCTGTTAGAAGAGCCATTACACAAGTAAGCATTAAACCGTTGAACTATATGCTTGATTAACTTTTTAGAAAGAATGATAATGCCATACTATATAATTTTTAGACCCCTTAAAACCCAATTGGATTAACATAGTAAATTAGCCAAGTGATTACTTAGTCCAAATTAAGAATTCTAGGTTATCACAATCAAACAATCATATCATGTATATAGCAGCGGAAATATAAATAACACAAAGATATGATAACCTAGAAAAACCAAACCGGTAAAAAACCTGGGGAGGATTTAACTTAGCTATCCTCAAGGTAAACTTGAATCCACTATGAAAGAATCAAAGTTTTACAATAGCAACTTAGACCACTAACATCCTATTGCTACCCACCAGTAGAAACTTACTGACACGACCACGTACAAGCTTCGAGACCACGGACTCTTTCTTTCTTGGATTCTCCAAAAAATACAAGCACTCCCGCTTGTGTATCTTTAAGCTCTTATGGCAGCAACTGAATGATCATCAAGTTCTTGAAGAAATCTCCTCCTTGATAATCCTAAGTTTATGTGAAGGAAAGCTCCTCTTAGATCTCACAAGAGATTCACGCAAACAACAATATGAGCAACATAAAAGCGTGGCTAGGGTTTGCCTTATATACCTAGGGCAAAACATAAAACCCTAAACATTTTTAATGAGCTAGGGTTGAGTTGGAATTCTACAGAAAAACGCATTCTGCCTGAGATTCGATTAATCGAACCTAAGCTTCGATCAATCGAGCCAGGCCAAAATGCACTATAAATTCTGCATCAGCTCAAATCCAACTTTATATAAAAGACACAACTTTGAGCAAGTCTAAACAAGACTAAACAACATGTTTTGATCATGGTTTGCCAATATTACACATTAGAGTATGTTGAGGTTCAAAACATTACAGCTCAGGACTCAGGGAAATAACACATTGGGCTAATCCCATAAGAAATAAAACTAGAGGAATAAAAAAAAGTTGGGCTCACATGATGAAAACCCATGAATGAACAGGTTTTTTTAAAAAAAACCATGAAGCAAAGGAAGGGCCCAGTCGGCCAAATTAGTAAGCCACCTAGGAGCAATAACTGGGCCGGGATCCCTGGGACACAATATAGCTCAAATAGGATTGAAATGGCTCAAGGAAAGCACCAAAGAGCACAAAGAACAAAGGGAAGACAAGTCCCTCTCAAATGACCATGTATAAAGCAACCGTTCATGAACAGAGGAGTGGTATCTCAAGAAACCTAGAACGAGAAACTATAAGTGGAAGTGGCTGAAAGGAAACTTTCAACCCAGCAGCAAAAGATTCTACCTATTTGGGAAAAATGACAAGAGAAGAAGGTAACCAAAAGCTGAAAAGGTGAAAAAAGCCAATGGCTAAGGTCAGCAACCTGAGAAGATTTCGGAATAGAAAGTCAGCAAGAGGCTTTCAGCTTGGCAGTACCAAAAGAAGAAAATCATGAGAAAAAAAGGAAAGGACTAGCCTTTGGGGTAACTTACATAGCATGAGCTCTGGTGCCCAGGAAAGGGAAAAAGGGAGAAATCACCGGTACCCTGGAGCCCTAGAATCACCCTATAAAAAAAGAAGCAACCAGCGTTGAAAAGAGATCACGAGACAATCACTAAAAGAACTCTGTAAAATTTTAGAAAAACAGAGGAACACCTCCCGGTGTCCAGAAACAGCCACTATAGCGTATACTCGGATTCAAAAGGATTCAAACTTTGCAAGTCTTAGAGGCTTGATATCCATCAAAGTCTCAAACTTTGCAAGTCTTAGAGGCTTGATAGCCATCAAAGTCTGTAATTTTTGAGCTTATTTGAACCTTGTGTCATGACTTAGTGAGCATACTATAGCCATAATCATAATCAAAGAAAAATTAAGAAAGTGCCACTCATTAATCCGAGGATCTCTGGCCATTGTTTTACCTATTTCTTGATTATTTTGCATTCCTTTGCTGTTTTTTCATTGTCATTCAATACGGTTATTCTCTTTTGTTAGTTTATTTGTGTTGTAGGAAGCTTGCCCTGTGCACCACTTGGTTCTTAAACAGCCTTTTAGCTGCGGTGAACCAAGCCCAGTCCACCAAACCACAACTATTTGGCCTAGGATCCTTAGGCCTGTATGCTAAAGAAAAAGGCACTCACACATTTTGGCGACTCTGCTGGGGACTGGGTAAAGAAGAGAGAAGAAGCAATCCATTCGCAGAGCATGGCTTCAAGACCAAGAAACAGCAAAGGTACTAATATGCCACCCATGGCCTCTGAGCCTATGGGAAAAAATGTAGTGGCCTCCAGACAAAGAGGCGAGATGCCTCTGACAGAGCAGGAGGTTGCATCGGAACAAAGGAATGCAAGGCAGGAGCCAGACCCTGTGGCTTGAATGACAGCGATGTTAAAGGATTTGCAGCAGGAAGTTCGCCTTCTCAAAGAAAGCAAGACACAGGAAATCAGGGACAATGTCAACCTTGTGGGCAACCAAGACAAAACCCAGCCAGAGGGAGGATCAGTAGTGGGAAGGGGAACCAACCCCAGTACCTAACGCTGGCAGATGTCAGCGCCCTCATGGGGTAAGAAAGGGAAAAACTTTCGAGGATCCCTAAGTAATTTTCTTGGGATTCCCCATTCCTGCCAGAACTCCTTGGCAAGCCATACCTTAAGGCATATGAACCCCCAAAGTTCCATCCTTTTGATGGGAGAAATGGAAGTGTTGTGGAATATGTGAGTAGGTTCATTCACACCATGGGCCCCTACACAAGAGACCGAGAACTGTGTCTAAGAGAGTTTGCTAAATCCTTAGTGGACAGAGCGTATACCTGGTACACCACGCTAAGACCTGGGTCCATTAAAACCTGGGACGAAATGATGGAGAGAATCTGTGCAAAATATTACCCCAGTGAGGACAAGGTCACTTTCCAAAACCTTCAGATGGTAAGGCAGAGGCCTGGAGAGGATCATTCATCAAGAGGTTTGAAGATGTGTCTCTAGATTGCTATGGAGATCATGAAGAAAAAGAGCTCATAGAAACCTACATATCCAACATGCTTTACGATTACAAACTCAACCTCGAAAATCTGTGCATCACACAGTTTGCTGATTTGTTACAGAGAACTAGAAGAATGGCGCAAACTATGAGGACAAAAAGGATGCCAGCATCCTAGGCCATGACAACATCAGTAGGAGAAAAAAGACAGAGGCCTGACGGAAAGGTGTTCGAAGAACCACCGGTGATCCCATGTACCGCAAAGGAATTAAACCATGCCCTAGACAAATGGATCGGGGATGGAGTTGTTAGACCATTTACTGTGTCTAGGCCACCAACAGAGGAAGAAAGGAAGAATCCATTGTTTTGCAGAATTCATAATTATGTCAAGCATTCCACCAAGGATTGTTGGACCCTCCGTAGGCTCTTTCAAAGAAAGCTAAGAGGAGGAACCCTGGAGCTCACTCAGAAGGAGCCAGAAGTACAAAGGAACCCCCTGCCCAATCACAAAGGGAAGGGGATGGTGGCTGTAGTGATCCATGGGAACCCAGTAGGAGCAAAAGAGTCTGAAGGATCCTTTCACCTAAGCATAGTCAAGGCCCTCTAGAAGAATCCTAAGTTCAGGCCACTATTCAACCGGCTGGGATTTGGACCAGAAGTAAGAAGGGTGGCCATAGAGTCACTCATGAGTATAGCAACAGATTCGGGAATGGAGTGTTTCATAGCAGAATCACATGCAGGTCGAGCTTTCTTGGAGACAACCAATGCCATAACCTTCATTGACGAAGATATGGAGGTTGAGCATCCAGACCACCATAGACCCCTTTATCTAATGGCCACCATAAATGGTGTCCAAATTAGGAGAACATTGGTGGACACAGAAGCATCACTCAACCTCACAGCCCTGAGTACCCTAGAAGCTGTGGGCTTGGCTAGTAGGAGGATCCTGAGGGCTCCCATAGAAATAACAGGATTTGGAGGATCAGTAGAATCCACCTAGGGGTATGTACAACTAGCCTTAAGAGTGGGGCCAATAGTAGCATTGACCAGATTTCATGTAACCAACTCAAAAGTATCTTACCATGTATTGCTAGGACGCCCATGGCTCCACAAGCACCGCCTTATACCATCCACGTACCACCAATGTGTTAAAGGAAGGTTGAATGGGAGGCCCGTAAGGATCCCTGCCAACTATAACCCTTTAACCCTTTCAGCTAGGGAGAAGTAAATTTCGTGGAAATAATGTTCTACGATGAGTTAGAACCAGACAATGAGAGTCCTATGCCAGGGACCTCGGGAGCACCTATCTTGGATGAAGAAGAATGAGGGAATACCTGCGACTTAAGAAACCTCTTGGCGAGAAAAAGGCAAAAAAGGAAACCCACCACTTCAGGATCCTAAGAGTGTGTGGTGGTACAAGAGCCCGGAGGAAGGTTGATCTATCACTTATGAAGGTGCGCGAGGCCCGAGTGCATCGTGCAAGAGGGTCCGAACCACCAGAATGTATGGTGGCTCAAGAAGAAGTCCCAGAGGAGCCAGTTAAAGAGGCTTAGATTCAACCTGAGGAGGAACTAAAGGAAATAAACCTGCGAGCCGAGCTGGGATCCCGAAGGCTTGTTTTCATTAGTGGTCAACTGACAGCACAAGAAAGGGAACAACTCGTGGCCTTACTACAGGGATACATGGATGTGTTCTCATGGACCTATGATGAGATCCCTGGTCTGGACCCAAGACTGGTGGTCCATTCCTTTAATGTGGACCCAGGAGTAAAGCCAGTAATCCAACCAGCTAGGGTCTTTCACACTAATGTAAAAGCTTAGATAACTCAAGAGATCAAGAAGCTGCTAGCAGCTGGTTTTATCAAACCCATTCAACATCCTAAGTGGCTTTCCAATATAGTACTAGTAAAGAAAAAGAATGGCCAAATCCACTACTATGTGGACTTTCGAAACCTGAATAAGGCATGTCCAAAAGATAAGTTCCCTCTACCTAATATTGACCTCCTTGTGGATTTAGCTGCCAGAAGTTCTATGTTCTCATTCATGGATGGGTATAATGGATACAACCAAATTCGCATGGCTGCTAAAGATGCAGAGAAGACAGCATTTAGAACTCTAATTGGGAATTTTTATTACACTGTGATGCCCTTTGGCCTCAAGAATGCAGGAGCAACATACCAGCGAACTATGATGGCTATCTTCTATGACATGATGCATAAGGAGATGCAAGACTGTGGATAATATTGTGGTCAAATCAAAAACTAGGACGAGACACTTTTAGGTACTTGAACAAGTCTTCAAAAGGTGCAGGAAGTACAAACTACGCATAAACCCCAAGAAATGTGCCTTCGGGGTGTCTGTTGGAAAGTTCCTTGGATTCCTGGTAGATCACAAAGGTATAAGTGTAGATCCAGCCAAAGCCACAGCCATTGCCACAATGGGAAGACCAATAACAGTGAGGGAGCTCAAAGGCTTTCTAGGAAGGGTCTCCTATATTAGGAGATTTGTGCAAGGGCTGACACTAGTGGTTTATCCAAACTATTGAAAAAAGGAACCGAGTTCATCTGGGGAACGAAGCAACAGGAAGCCTTCCAAAAGATTCAATAGATTATGAATCATTTGCTAACTCTTCAAGCACTAGTAAGTGGGCAACCCCTGTTGTTGTACTTAGTGTCAAATTCTCAAGCAATAAAAGCCTTGCTGGCACAGGAAAACGATGATGGGAATGAACAGCCTGTTTACTATGTAAGTAGGACACTCAAGGATGCTGAGACTAGGTACCCCAGGATAGAGAAAGCCTGCTTAGTGGTTATCTACGCATCCCAGAGGCTGAAGAGATATTTCTCAGCTCACCAGATCATTTTGGTGACTAAGTCCTACATTAACCCCTCCTAACAAGAAGAATAGCGCAGTCCCTAGTTACATAGGTCTCAGGACCCCCAAGGCTGTCAAAAGTCAAGCCATAGCAGATCTACTTGCACAGTTCCCAGGAAAAGAAGAAAGTTCACTGAATGAAGAGATCCCGGGTGAGGTAGCAATGGCAAAAATCCTAAGAAAGAAATGGACAATGAGATTTGATGGATCAGCTACGACCACCTCAAATAGAGTGGGAGTTGTACTACACTGTGAGGATGGGGATATCATACCCTTGTCTTTCAAGCTTGGGTTCTCGTGTTCTAATAATGCAGCTGAATATGAAGCATACTTAACCGGGCTAACTATAGCACTCAGTATAGGAGTAAAGCATATGAAAGTATTAGGAGATTCCAACCTCGTAGTTTCCCAAGTAAAAGGTGACTTTGCGCTAAGAAAACAAGTTTAGTAGCCTATAAGACTTGGGCGCAAAGGTTGGAGTAGGAATTCCACACCTTTAGCATAAAGTACACTTAGGGGAGTGAGAATAGGTTTGTTGATGCACTTGCCACCCTGGGATCCCAAGTACCACTTAAAGGAAGGGACATGCTGAAAAGAATAGGACAGCAGGAACATTCTATTATCAAAATCCTCCAAAAGATGTCTCCTGGAGAGTCCAAGCAATAGGATTGGAGGAGTGAAGTCAAAGAAAAAATAAGAGAGGTAGGACTTAGAGGAAGTATCAAAGAACTGAAGGATTACACCCTGATAGAAGGTGAACTGTACAGGAGGCTCCCCGGAGGGATTCAATCCAGGTGTATTAATGAGAAGGAGGGAAAACTGAGATTGGAAGAATTACACACCCAAGCCTGCGGGACCGCGGAAAAGATCAGCCTATATAGAAGAATGCAACGCATGGGGTACTACTAGCCTAATATGAACAAAAAGGCAGCAGCTATACAGGAAAAATGTCAAGAATGCCAACTCTCAATAGATAGAGAAGAGAGCTACGCTATATTTGTTACAGAAGATTGGAGAACTCCCTTCATAGAATACTTGGCTCGAGGGATCCTACCATCTGACAGGACGCTAACCCACCAGCTCATGAAACTCGTGGTTAGGTACTTCTTGTAGAATGGGATCCTATTCAAAGGGGGATACAATGGGGATCCCCTAAGATGCCTGGGGCCAAGGAAGGCCAGGGAAGTAGTCAGGGAGGTCCATTCCGGTGATTGTGGAAGTCACCCAAGAAAAAGAAGGCTCTACAAATAAGTGCTACTGCTAGGGTACTATTGGCCAACAATGAAGAGGGACTCCAAGGAGCTGGTCAAAACCTGCCACGCCTGTCAAGTTCTTGGAGATACGATTCATGCTCATCCAAATGTGTTACAGGATATGACCACACCATAGCCTTTTCACACCTAGGGGCTTGATCTCATAGGGCCTATAAACCCCCAATCCAATGGCTTCATATGGATCTTAGCAGCCACCGAGTACTTTACAAAATGGGTAGAGGCTATCCCTTTGAAGAACACCACTAGAGCAACCGTAGCAAATTTCATTTGAGAATACATCGTTACAAGGTTCGGGATCCCCAGAAGATTGATCAGTGACAACGGGACCCTGTTCATAAACAAAGACATGAAGGGGCTGACTGATGCATATTGCATCAAGCATGGAAGGTCCACACCATACTACCCACAAGGAAATGGTAAGATTGAGGCCATTAATAGGGTGATGCTAAAGATCCTTAAAAAGATAAAGCATGAATATGGAGGGAAGTGGAGTGACCACTTGGCAGATGTACTTTGGGCATGCAGGAACTCTATAAAGACAGCCACAGGATTCTTACCATTCTCCCTGGTCTATGGGACAGAAGCTGTCAGTCCTGTAGAATTGGTTGTCCTTACACCAAGAATAGTACTTGAAGAAAGCCAGGAGGACACCGAGGACAGAAACAAGGAAAGGAGGCTGGCAGATCTGGAAGGAGTAAAGGAGGAAAGAGAACTAGCCAAGAGGAGAAGTCAGAGGTACCAACAAAGAATGACTAGAGCATATGCGCAAGCAGTACGCCTATGGGCTTTCACTGAAGGGGAATTGGTACTAAGAACAGCAGAGCATGTAAGGAGGAACCTACTAGGACCCTCCAAATTCGCCCCAAAGTGGGAAGGACCTCCATCATCAGAGAAGCCCATGATAGTGGCTATTACTACCTTACAAAGGAGGATGGGATAGTCCTGACAAAACCTATAAATGGGAAGTGGTTGAAACAATACTACGCATAAAAAGGAGAGAGGTCTCAGTACGCCGGGATCCTTTTGCCAACTCTCCAACCTGCTAAGTGTTTTTATCATTCTCTATACTTTTTTTTTTTTTTTTTAATTATGAATTCTCGTTTAAGTAATTTTGTTTAGGAACCCATGGTAGAAGGACACTCCGTGATCTTTACTATCTTTGATGACTTCACTGTGTTCCTCGAATGACAATTGTGTTTTAATTCAATGAAGTTTTTTTTTATTTTCTCCTTAGCTATTAAATTCTAAGTACTGCAAAGACCAAGCATGAGCAGAATTAAGGGAGGATACCTAGGCAAAAAAAAAAAAAAAAAAAAAAACGTTTGATACATGACCCAGGACCCACCCCACAAATTGATTTCAAATACATGATCTAGGATCCTGGGCAAATGCTCAGGATACCTACCTAGTACTTGACCAAAAAAAAAAAAAACTTGCCAAGTTCATGAACTGGGACTAAAAAGGGGGAGAAAAGAAGAAATTACCCGGTGTACCCAATTCAGTACTTGTGCAGCTTCACAACCACAAGGGTACCTGGTCCAGGGCCTACAGCAAAACTTATAGGGACCATGGCCCAGGACAATCTACCAAAAAAAAAAAAAAAACAAACAAACAAACAAATCCACATGCCATTAAGAAGATTAGAAGTAGTTTCCAAGCACAAATACAGATCTATGCAAAAAAAGAAAAAAAAAAAAGAAAAAAAAAGAGAAGTAGTGTCCAAAAAAAAAAAGATAGAAACTTATACAACCCCAAATTGTTTGTACACATTTGAACCAGTTAAAAAAAGATAGGGGAAAAGTTAAGAAATAAGGCCAGCCAACAAAGAAACATCTAGGGAAATAACAAGGACAGTTGAAGAAGAGAGAACCCTCTGCCTTTTAATCTTCAAATCTTGTAAGACCTTGTGAGCATGAGCTAGGGCCTCCTCAGCAATAGCAATCTCAGCATCTATACCCTTGGAAGCCTGTCTCTGGAATAACATATGGGCCAATGAACGCAAGTACCCAAGCAAAAAGGACAAGTTGAACTTGGCTTCTAGAAGGTCCTGCACCACTCCTCTCCACTCCAAAAGTTTCTCTTCAGATAAGGAATCTAGAAAAAATCCCTCAAGGAAATCAGTACAGCACATATCAACTCCATCAAGATGTTGCCCAGAAAAACACCTCCCTTAAAACCACTGGTAAAGTCTCCATGGCTTTTAAGCAACCTTTTTAGCGAAGGCAGACCTTTAGTAGACACAGAAAAGTGCAGGAAGTTGCCTTAAAAAGGTCCAAAGGAATGAAAGTGGCTGGCAAGAAGGCTATTGAACTCCAAAAGATCAAAGCGGGCCAAAAGGTGGAAAGCCTCGAGGTAGGATCTGAAGCAGCTGCTCCTGGAGCCTCCCCCATTGGCGTATCACCACCTGTAAGTGTTAAGGAACCTTCAGCCCTCTGGGTAGCTTGAAGAACAGCAACTTGAACGGATCTTGCAACCTCCTCGGAAACCACAAACTCAGAGTCCCTAACACCTGTATCACCTCCTGCAAAAAGGGGAGGGGGAAATAGACTTAGTTCAAAAAGAAAAAAAAAAATTGAAAAGAAGGAAGAAGGGAAACCAGTATCGGCCTCTTGGTATGCAGCCTCTTCCTTTTGCTTCTCTGATTTCTTGGAGGATTCTGAGAAAAAGCACATAGCAAGTTGAAGAAAGGGTAAGGAAGCCTCAACAAAGTGGCTAAAAAAGGGTAAGGATGCAGGGGGCTTCGCCATGAAAGAAAAAGATAGGGGAAAAGCGATAAAAGGAAAATAAAGAAAAGGAAACGTAGTAAGAGCAATCAACACCCACCTTCAGAATCCTCTGATTCTAAAGAAGAAGCAGCACCAGGGGCAGATCTTGCACTAGCTTGGCCTGAAAAGGAAAAAGAAAAATAAAAAAAGAAACTCAAAAGAAGAATAGGGAAAGAGAGAAAGAGGATACAAAAGAAATAGGATTAAACACTATTATATAAATAAAAAAATATAGAGCTCACCCATTTGCCTGGATGGAGACACGCCTCCCAAAACTTCTTTATCCAACACAGTCCTGATGAGACTAGGAGTCTGCCTGGACTGAAGATCTTGAGACATGGGAAGTTGAAAAACCTCAGGATCTTAGGGGACCTGAACACCCTGCATTGGTTGCTCAGCCTCCCTAGCGACACCAACACTGAAGGCCTCCTCTTCCACATCCTAAGATGCAGCTGCAACCATCTCCTCCTCCAAAATCCTGCCAGTCGTGGGAAGAGGTACTTCCACCTTAAAAAAAAAAAAGGACAACAACATATACAACAATAAGCAACAGGGAACCACAAATATACAGCACCAGAGAAGGGGATGAAAGCAGACAAGAGAAGGCACGAATGGAGAAAAACATACCATATCTTTACCAGATGATTGACCTCTACCTTTCTTGAAGTCTGACTTACGCTTGGACTGCAAGGAAAGTAATTATTCATAAGTTTAGGGAAAGTAACAACAAACTGCAAGATAAAAGAGAGAAGAAGGAAAGAGGTCTTGCCCTTATCTCTCTTTCTATAAGATCTTCAAGTTTCTTTTGTTTACTACGGGTACGTCCAGAGGGTCCCAAAGAACCATGAACTAAAGAACTCACAGGAACCTAGTAGAAAGAAGACTCTACCTTAGTCTTCACTCGGGTCCTTGAAGCTAAAGCTTGCCCGACCTCTTTTTCCTTAAAAAAGCACCAACTGTTTCTGGGATTTCCCAGTCTTCCTCTTTTTTGTTTCAGGGCCAGTACCCTCTGCACTTTCTTCAAACTCAACTTCCTTCAATTTCTCCTATTTAATTGCTTTCTCTTTGCCCTTGGCTACGAGAGTGCCAGCACCTATGGCCTCTATTGCTCCCCTTTTAATTGGTACCCCAGCAGAAGCACCAACAATAAGGTCACATCCTGACCAAATTTTTGGAAAATCCTGTGCATAAGTCACCCAACCTTCCCTAGAAGCATGCCATTCTGCAAACCCTGTTTTGCTATTCACAGCAGCAGATACAATGTTAGTTGTAGGGAGGGACAGGCGCCTGTTGGATGTCGGAGCAAAAGAAATGTCAGGATTAGGAACTCTTCCAATTTTGCCAGAACCGACATAGTCAACGAAGGATTTTGGCACACTTCTCCAATAGCTAGCATAACTGCTGGAGGCAAAGACCCCTCTCTGAGAACTAGGCACAATAAACTGAGCACTTCTCTGCAACCAATAAGAGAAAACTTGAGGTCTCAAAAAAGGATCCATGGAAGGGAAAGAGGGTACTATATCCTAGAAGGACAGGGAATATCCTAATCAAAACCAAATTGTTGAAGTACCCGGTGAGCCGAGTAATGAGTATACCTGGGGCCACTCAAAGAGGACACGAGAAGCCAAGAGGGGCTAATGCAGGCTAGGTAGGCTAAACTACCCTTATCACCACGGCGCAAATAGAAAGTGTTTCCTGTAGAAGTAAGGAAAGAAGACAGCACAGAATCACAAGCAAAACCAGGGTCGAACTCCCAAGGAGAATGCCAATGTAAATGTCCTACTTAATCAAACAACTCAATCAAATTAAGGCTGCTACCTTTCAGGCTAAGAAAACGAAAGATAATAGGATGACTATCAGTTGGACTACCATAAAGACCTTTGACCACATCAGGGGATCCCTGAAACTTGTCTTTCACAAACTTCAAGTTCCTACACTTTGCCAAAGTGGCTAAAGAACGATCCCACATAAATACCTGGAGGATGGCACAATGAAGAGAAGAAGTGATTATATAACAAGAATCACTCTCGACTTCATCTCCATGAAGCTGATCCAGCTGAGAGTAGACATGGCCCAAGAATATGGGGGCTAGGGGATACTGAGCACCCTAGGCCAATCTAATAGCCAACGGAAAGAAAGTAGTCTTGATCCCATACCCAGGGAACTCACTGAACAGAAACTTGCTAAGCCAGAATGCAAGGAACCTTGCTCGCCTAACTTCCTTGTCTTTCTTACGCGAAAGGTTCATAACCCATCTACCTATACTGGCCGGCTTCCCACCAGGAGAAGCAGTACACCCACCAAAATGGCTGAGCAACTTATCTTTTGTCTTGAGATCCTCTTCAGAAAGGGCAATATCAAAAGGATTTTCATCCCCAAACACTGGGAGAAGGAAATTGTTGACCGCGTCCTCTAGTGTGATTATTAGCTCACCAACAAAGAAGAAAGAGGTGTGAAGAGAAGGGCACCAATGGCATACCAGATTACTAAGACCCTTAGCGTCTTTGAAACCCTCGAGATTCCTGGAGATTGCCACTGCTTTCAGAATACCGGCGCGCTCTAGGCGACCCACGAACTCCTCATCAGCAAGTTCCTTATCTACCCATATGGGCCAACCTTGAATCTTCCCTGCAACGAAATCAAAGAAGATGGGAACCGCCTCTCGAAGTCCCCGCCTGATCTAGAGATCAAAAATCTCTCTAGGGTCTGGGACCTAAACGGACCCAGCAAAACCTGCCTGACCAGAAAATACCTAGGAGTAAGGAGATAGAGGGACCTCACCATGGGACATCTGAGGGAAGAATAGACTAGGAGTGTACCAGGGGTCCCATAAAGGAAGGGCGGGGCACCCAATGACCTCATGAGACTCACCCTATGCAGAATCAGAAGAGCCCTCACTCTCTGAAGGGCTGGGAGTGTGCTCCCTTCTTTTCTGAGAAGAGGAAGAGGCCATCGGAGTAATGGGTATATCAGGAAGTAAGAAGAATCGAAGGATGGAGAAAGAAAAAGGTAACGGACTATTTGAAATGGAGAGAAAAGATTTGGGAAAGAAAGATTCAGGAAGGCCAAAAAAAAATGTGAAGTGCCTGCAATAAAGACACAAAGAGAGGTTGAAGAAGACAATGTATGAAAAGACGTGCCAGTTGCTAAAATTTAATTTAAAGAGGGAAAAAATATTAGCAGTTATTGATGGGAGTTACGGGGAACGTAAAAGTAGATGGAGAAAGTCTTTATCCATAGCTCAACTGCCACGTTCCGTATAAAGGGGAGAAGTTACAAGGAGAAAAAAGCAAAAAAATGAAAGATCAGGATCCCAAAAAGGGATCATGATGGTAGGATCCCACAGAAACTCAACTACTAACGCGTGGGCTACGGGTAACCCACGAGCTCGGGGGGCTAAATGTTGAGGTTCAAAAAATCACAGCGCAGGACCCAGGGAAATAACACATTGGGCTAATCCCATAAGAAATAAAACTAGAGAAATAAAAAAGAGTTGGGCTCACATGATGAAAACCCATGAATGAACAGGTTTAAAAAAAAAAAGAAAAAAAAAAAAAAACTATGAAGCAAAGGAAGGGCCCAACCGGCCAAATCAGTAAGCCAAATGAAGCCCAAGAGCAATAACTGGGCCGGGATCCCTAGGACACAATACAACTCAAATAGGATTGAAATGGCTCAAGGAAAGCACCAAAGAGCACAAAGAACGAAAGGAAGACAAGTCCCTCTCAAACGACCAGGTATAAAGCAACCGTTCATGAACAGAGGAGTGGTATCTCAAGAAACCCAAAACGAGAAACTATAAGTGGAAGTGGCTAGAAGGAAACTATTAACCTAGCAGCAAAAGAATCTAATTATTTGGGAAAAATGACAAGAGAAGAAGGTAACCAAAAGCTGAAAAGGTGAAAAAGGCCAATGGCTAAGGTCAGCAACTTGAGAAGATTTCGGAATAGAAAGTCAGCAAAAGGCTTTTTAACTTGGCAGCACCAAAAGAAGAAAATCATGAGAAAAAAAGGAAAAGGCCATTCTTCGGGGTAACTGACACAGCGTGAGCTCTGGTGCCCAAGAAAGGGCAAAAGGGAGAAATCACTAGTACCCCGGAGCCCTAGAATCACCTTATAAGAAAAGAAGCAACCAACGTTGAAAAGGGACCATGAGACAATCACTAAAAGAACTTTGTAAAATTTCAGAAAAACAGAGGAACACCTCTCGGTGTCCTAGAAACAGCCACTATATTGTATACTCGGATTCAAAAGGATTCAAACTTTGCAAGTCTTAGAGGCTTGATAGCCATTAAAGTTTGTAATTTTTGAGCTTATTTGAACCTTGTGGCATGACTTAGCGAGCATACTGTAGCCATAATCATAATCAAAGGAAAATTAAGAAAGTGCCTCTCATTAATTCGAGGATCTCTAGCCATTGTTTTGCGTATTTCTTGATTATTTTGCATTCCTTTGCTGTTTTTTCATTGTCATTCAATATGGATATTCTTTTATGTTAGTTTATTTGTGTTGTAGGAAACTTGTCCTGTGCACCACTTGGTTCTTAAACAATCCTTTAGTTGCAGTGAACCAAGCCCAGTCCACCAAACCACAACTATTTGGCCCAGGATCCTTAGGCCTGTGCACTAAAGAAAAATGCATTCACACAGAGTTCTAAATACATAAATCCCTAAGTCTTTGGAACCTAACCCATACCAATAGACTTGGATACTTTATAGAATAGTTTTGATCAATTGTAGCCTCCTAACAAAGGATAAGTATTTTGCACTCCAAGATTTTATCTTGCTGGTAATCATTTCCAATAAATGTTGACAATCTCTTAGAGACAGCCTATTGTAAAAAGAGAAAATGCAAAAGGGAAATACTAGAACTTGCTTTTGAGAGAGAGAGAGAGAAAAAAAAATATGTATTGCTTATCAATTTGTTATAAGTAGTTAATGGATAATTAGCTACAAGCTCTGTATATATACACAGAAACACAGGGACTAACACATGGTGCCCAAAACTATAACTAACTACTCCAACTAATGCTTAAGTGAAACAATGCGTTTCTCTTTTCCTTTCTTCCTTGCTATTTTATATTTACAATCTTTATTCCCATTGTCGTTTTGCTTATCTTTGTTGCTTTTTTTGCTGTTGTTGTTTAAGTCATCTTCAACACTCCCCCTCAAGTATAGTGTCTTAGACTCTGTGACTTGAACTGAGCTGTTTTCCTTCAGAGACTTTGGCTGGAATATATCCTTTAAACCAAGTTTACTTGAGAGTCTTATAAATGCTGTCATTCCTAGAGCCTTAGTGAAAATGTCATCAACTTGGGAATTAGTTGTCACATGAAATGTTTTGATCTTACCCTCCAAGATCTTGTCCCTAACCAGATGACAATCAACTTCTATATGTTTGGTTCGTTCATGGAAATCCGGGTTAGCAGCTATGCATAAAGCTGCCTAGTTATGACAAAATAACATAGCAGGTTTGTGATGATCAATTCTCAAGTCCTTAAGTAGCTGCATTATCCAAGTAATTAATCTCACGGCTACACTAGCCATTGCCCTGTACTTAGCTTCTGCAGAAGATCTGGACACCACTCCTTGTTTCTTAGACCTCTAGGATATTAAAGAATCCCCCAAATATACTGCATGTCCTGCAAGAGACCTACGAGTGTCAGGCATCCAGCCCAATCAGCACAACAACAAAATGTATTTTTAGCGATAAATTTTAGTGGGGAAATATTTTTCGTCACTAAAATCTTACATTTAGCGAAAAAATTTATAATTCGTCACTAAAAATGAAAAAAAAAATTAACCTTTAGCGACGAAATTTGAATTTTGTCGCTAAGAATGAAAAAAACAATAACATTTAGCGATGAAATTGAAATTTCGTCGCTATTTGTTGATAAGAAACAAGGGCACCAAAATGAAAAATTAGGGCGCAAATTTAATTAGTCTACAACGACGAAATTTTTTGTCGTTGAAACTTTAAGCTTTTAGCGACGAAATAATTTCATCACTGTAGGTTTTGTTGGGAGATTATCAGCGACGAAAGCTAAAAGATCCCAACAGAGATGAAATTTTTCGTCGCTGAAACTTAGTTTTTAGCGACGAAATAATTTCGTCGCTGTAGGTTTTGTTAGGAGATTATCAACGATGAAACAAATTTCATCACTAAAAGACCCCAACAGCGACAAAATAATTTCGTCGCTGTAGGTTTTGTTTCAAGATTATCAGCAACAAAACAAATTTCGTCGCTAAAAGACCCTAACAGCGACGAAATTTTTCATCGCTGAAACTTTAAGTTTTTAGTGACGAAATAATTTCGTCACTAAAAGTTTTAATATAAAGAGTAGAAACAAACTCATTTTTCAGAAACCACACCCTCACATCTCTCTCTTTCACTCTCTGTTCACCCAAGCCATTGAGCCTCACCTCCATCAAGCTTCAGTCCATCGAGCCTCACTCCTCCATCGCCAATAAGAACCGTTGCCGATAACTTCCTAAACTGTCACTGATAACCTTTCACGATGGTTCCGAACCCAATTGCCGATAACCGTTGCCAATACTTCGCAAATCGTTGTCAATAACCTTTCGTGACAGTTCCGAACCCAAACCCAAACCTAATCATTATGAACCCAAACCTAAACCCAATCTTTACGAACCATTCACGACAATTCCAAACCCAACCCAAGTGTCACCGATGAAAACCCAAGCATCGCAGATCCCAAAAGAACCTGTCGTCGATCCCAGAAGAAACCGTCACTGATAAGAACCTAGCGTCGCAAATCCCAAAAGAAACTGTCGCCGATGAGAAGAAAGTTAAGTGTTACCGATAAGAAGAGACAGAAGCGTCGCCGATAAGTAGAAACCCAACCCATTCGCAACGGCTCTAACCACTAATGCCAATACGAACCCATTTGTGACGATTTCGAAGTCGTCACTGCCATTGACTTCGAAACTCCCACCCATTCTCGTGACGGTTGACAATTCCGACGCCGATACGAACCCATTTGGTACTTTCTATTCATCTTCTTTTGATGGTGAACTGAAAATAAAAAGAATTTTAAAGATTTTTTTTAGTTTTATTTTATGATGTTCTTTCTTTTTTTTTTTTCTTTTTTTTTTTTTAAATTTGATAATATGTGGATGGTAATTTTCTTTTGAATTTATAAAATGGGTATTGCAGTGCTTACTTCTAAATTTGATGGGATTGTTTATTTATTTAATTTTATGGAACTTATGTTAACTAAAGGGGAAAAAAATAAAAAATAAAAAAAGAGGAAGGGGAGATATGATAAAATTTGTGGCAAAGGCTATCCATTGCAGATTTTCACTTTAGAAACTATATACAAATTTTCACACAGTGTGTGTGTGTTTTCATTGCTTGGAAATGCCTATGTTTTACTAACAGATTATTATTTCTTTAGAAAAGGAATACCATGTAGGTGTCAACTTCTTGTTCACATAATTATTTTTGTGGTAGGGATGTCCTGCCAAAGGTTAATGTGATCACCGAGAGTCTGCGTGGTGGTGCAGTGCAGTCAACACTCAGTTCTGCAGTCAGCAAGTCACTTTGACTTGGCCCTCTTGTATCAAGCCTGAGAATACTCGTAAAATCTAAGTAGTGTGGTTAGCACAAGGAAAGCCGAATTCTCTTTGAGTAAGCCCCTTGACTTCTCTTTTGCTTTTTTATTTTATTTATTTTAGTTTTCAAAATAAAACTCTATTCTTGTGATGTTTGTGATTGGTTTTATGGTGGGTTGTTGTGTTGAAGCAAGCGGGTGGCTTGCATGGTGTTATAAGGTGATTTAAATTCATATTGGGAGTATTTTTAATTTCTTGCAAATGTGAATGAAACTTGTTAATCAGGTGTGATGAGTATTACTTTATTCGATTTCAATACTTGTAAGCATTGTACTTGTAATGTTTGTGATTGGTTTTGTGGTGGGTTGTTGTATTGGAGCAAGCAGGAGGCTTGCATGGTGTTATAAGTTGATTTAAATTCATATTGGGAGTGTTTTTAGTTTCTTGTAAATGTGAATAGAACTTGTTAATTAGATGTGATGAATGTTACTTTATTCGATTTCAATACTTTTAAACACTCTATACTTGTGATGTTTGTAATTGGTTTTGTGGTGAGTTGTTGTGTTAGAGCAAGTGAGTGGCTTGCATGGTGTTATAAGGTGGTTTAAATTCATATTGGGAGTGTTCTTAATTTCTTGCAAATGTGAATGAAACTTGTTAATTAGGTGTGATTAATATTACTTTATTTGATTTCAATACTTGTAAGAATTGTACTTGTGATGTTTGTGATTGGTTTTGTGGTGGGTTGTTGTGTTGAAGCAAGCAGGTGGCTTGCATGGTGTTATAAGGTGATTTAAATTCATATTGGGAGTATTTTTAATTTCTTGCAAATGTGAATGAAACTTGTTAATTAGGTGTGATGAGTATTACTTTATTCGATTTCAATACTTGTAAGCATTGTACTTGTAATGTTTGTGATTGGTTTTGTGGTGGGTTGTTGTATTAGAGCAAGCAGGAGGCTTGCATGGTGTTATAAGATGATTTAAATTCATATTAGGAGTGTTTTTAGTTTCTTGCAAATATGAATGGAACTTGTTAATTAGATGTGATGAATATTACTTTATTCGATTTCAATACTTATAAACACTCTATACTTGTGACGTTTGTGATTGGTTTTGTGATAGGTTGTTGTGTTGGAGCAAGCGGGTGGCTTGCATGGTGTTATAAGGTGGTTTAAATTCATATTGGGAGTATATATTTGTGTGTGCAACGTATATTTGTTTAAGTATTAATATAGACTTGTGCATTCATAAATGTGATAGAACTTTATCTAAGTAGCTTATAGGCTTAGATGTTAGAATACATTATGCATGAGTTGTCCTTATTTGACTAAACTAGGATTCATCTTATAATTGTAGTTAAACATAGATAAAAGTTGGATGACAATGGGTAAGACACCCGATGGCAGATTAAGTTATCCATATATTGAAGGGGTCAATGCATTTATTAATTCCACAAGAACAGTTGTGGACTTGAGCGGTAATATTCTGTACCCGTGTATTCACTGTGTGAATTGCTATCGACAATCTCCTCAAACTATGCATATCCATTTGCTTCATCGTGGAATTATGCAATCTTATATTAATTGGTATAATTATGGAAAACCTCGTGTATTGAATGTGAAAATTCATGATAATGAAATGTCGGATGGTGATCATATAGATGGTATCGATGCCTTGGTAGGTGGCCGAATTAGAGGGGAACCAAGAAATGCAACCAAAGAGAAGGAGGTGCGTCATTTTGATAAACTTGAGGAAGATGCAAAGCGTGAGTTGTATCCAGGTTACACTGATTATAGTATCTTAAAGTTTGTTATTGAGATGTTGAATGTAAAGGTAATGACCAACTTGAGTAATAAAAGACTTGATATGATGCTAGAATTGCTAACAAAGGTTTTACCGAAAGGTAACTTAGTTCCAAGGTCAACTATGTTGACACCCTATTTTGCAACATGCATTTAACCTCACATGGAGGGTAAAAGGGTACTTTCACTTTGAAAATATGCATTTTGATTCTGGCCATTAGATTCTTAATCTCATTTCACCAAAATAATCTTGATGTTGTAACGATCAAATTGACTAGTTATAAACTCTAATCGGACTACTAGATTGAAAGTTATCATCAAATCAAGTTTTAATGGTTGAAATGCACTATCACAAATTGAGTCCGACTATATGTGATTATGAATAATTGATTTCAATTGGTTACAAGTGTAATCAATTGGAGATCAATGATGTGTCATAATTTGATTGGTTAGGACTATATTTTATGATGAGGTTGCATACACCTAATTAATTATTTAATGAGTAATTTGTGTAATTATCTTTTAATTAGAGTAAATTTGGAACCAATTAAGTCTGAAATGGAAGTGATTGGAGCCATTTAATGTTAATTGGGAGCTAATTTGGGACCTATTAATATTAATTGTGCTGAAACCATTTTCTAACAAATGACCTCTGTTCACCATTTCATCAATATCTCTTATAATATTTTGAATCTGTAAATGAGGTTAATTTTCCCAAAAGCTAGACATCTGGGGCTTCAATTTGAGCACAAGAATGAGGCAATTCTGATTAGAATTTAGTCAGATATTATTTTTCGAATTTGGCTCTACAAGTTGTTACAGCAGCTACGGGAAAACCGAATTTTGGCTTGCTCCTCACTCCCACCAATCTTTCTATTTAATGCACCAGATTTTCCCCACGACTAAAATGAGGTCTAGGTTCATGATTCTTTGTCAACCCTCATTAAATGGCCTTCCATTCATATTTCCTCCATCACTACTATATAAATCCTCCCTCTCCTTCATTCCAAGACACAAAAACCCCCTCTCTTCTCATCTCTTGAGTTCTAGGAAGTTGAGTAGTCTTGTCATATCTTGGTCCTCTTGAGACTTAAGGTATTGAGTGAGACTCACTCTTCCTCTCCTAACTCTTCTCTTCCTCCACCCTTAGGACTTCCCTCAAGAGTCTTCTCATCCACCATAGTCTAGAAGACCGGTTTCACCGAGCAAGGTGAGTGCTTAACACCTTCCCACCTTGTAATATAGCCTCCGAACTTAGATCAAGGGTTAATAGATCAAGTGCTTATCCATGTAATTTTCAATTTCTAGATTGTAATTAGGAAACAAAACTATGTGTTTTATCTTAAATTGTATCTAGGACCAAAGCCTTGTAATTTTCCTATGATCAATGTAAATTAAATTGCAAATTAATAAAATGAAGAATTTTTGAATTTTGATTTTCTTATTTATTCCAATAATTAAATAAGTGGCGACTCCATTGTAAAATCCTTAATCTAAAGGGGAAAATATAACTAGTCGAACCTCCATTTTGAGAGGCAATAACACGACTCCACCCATTCATGTGGGTTTGGCCCAACATCCTAAAAAAAAGGGGACTGGGGGTGCGGTCTCTCACAAACTTATGAAGCAAAGAAGATATTACGTGACTTGGGCATGTCATACGAGCATATAGATGCATGCAAAAATGATTGTGCACTATTTTGGAAAGAAAATGAAATCCTTGATAAATGTCTAGTGTGTGAGGCGCCTAGGTACAAAGATACACGTACCCAAGGTAAGAAGATTCCTCATAAGGTATTATGTTACTTCCCATTGACACTGAGATTGAGAGATTGTACATGTCAAGCCAAAGAGCTAAGGACATGAGATGGTATATAGACAAACATGTGGACGATGGGATAATGAGGCATCCGGCTGATAGTGAGGAGTGGAAGGAGTTTGATTTGCAACATCCTAATTTTTCCCTCAAACCTCGCAATGTAAGGTTGGGGTTGGCTACAGATGGATTTAATCCTTTTGGGAATATGAACAACAACTATAGTATGTGGCCGGTCATACTTGTACCCTATAATCTACCGCCTTGGTTGGTTATGAAGGAGCTATATATTATGTTGTCCTTTCTTATTCCCAGTCCCCATTAACCGAGGAATGAGATTGATATTTACTTAAAACCATTGGTTGATGAGTTGAAGGAGTCGTGGGAAGAAGGTGTAGAAACTTATGATGCTCATAGTAAAGAGCATTTTCAGATCCTTGCAACTTTGTTGTGGACAATACATAACTATTCTGGATTTGGTAACGTGCCCGGGTGGAGGATAAAGGGTTATCATTCTTGTTAAACTTGCAACGATCAACAATATTCAGAAGCTTTGGAAAGTAAAATTGGATTCATTAACCATCGAGCTTATTTACCTATGGAACATCGTTGGAGACATAGTCGGTTGCATAATGGTTTTCCGGAGAAACAGAAGAGATCATTAGAGTTACAAGTGGGAAAGATACAAGAGCAGCTAGATAGAATGCCAAATATAATTTTAAGAAAACATCCAAGTAATAAGAAGAGACAACTCATTAGGGAGCCAAACTGGTCAAAGGTAAGTATTTTGTACAAGCTTCCATACTGGAAAAATAAGAAGCTTAAGCATAAGGCATGGATAAGCTTAAGAACATTAGTGAGAGTACTTATGGTACTTTGTTGGGCATTGAGGGGAAAAACAAGGACATTGACAAGGCACAGATAGACTTGCAAAATATGAACTTCAGGCACACGTTGTATTTGAAACAATGTCCTGATGGATCATATGACAAGCCTCGGGCTTTCTTTTCATTAAGCCCCAATGAAAGGGATGGTTTTTATGCCTTTTTGAAATCAGTCAAGTATCCGGATGGCTATGCAGTCAACATATCAAGGTCAGTGAATGCAAAAAATGGTAGATTATCTAGTTTGAAAAGCCACGACTATTATGTGTTACTACAATGAATTCTTCCAATTGGGTTGCGAGGGTTTGTAGATAAAGACATTGTTGAGGTTCTAAAAATCACAGCCCCATGAGAAATAAAACTAAAAAAATAACACATTGGGCTAACCCCATGAGAAATAAAACTAAAGAAATAAAAGAGTTGGGCTCATGAAATGAAGAGAAAAAGAAAGAAAAAGAGAAAAGAATGAGGAGCCCAAAGAGTTGGGATCTAAAGACCCATGAAGGAACAAGCTTTAAAACCTATGAAGCAAAAGGAAAGGCCTAGTAGGCCAAGATTAGCAAGCCAAAAGAAGCCCAATAGGAATAACTAGACTGGGATCCCCAAGACTGCTAGGGGCTCGGGATCCCTAGGATGCACAACACTGCCTAAGTAGGATTGAAACGACTCAAAGGAAAGTACCAAAGGGCACAAAGAACAAATAGGTCCTTCTCAAGCGCCCAGTAATACAGTAAGGAATCAGAAGGTATAAAGCAACCATTCATGAACAAAGGAGTGAAACCTCAAGGAACTCAGAATGAGAAACTATAAGTGGAAGTGGCTGGAAGGAAACTTTCAACCTAGCAGTAAAAGATTCCAACTACTTGGGAAAAATGACAAGAAAAGAGGGTAGCCAAAAACTGAAAAGGTGGAAAAGGCCAATAGTTAAGGTCAGTAACCTGAGGGGATTTCGAAATAGAAAGTCAACAAGAGGTTTTCAGCTTGGTAGCACCAAAATAAGAAAGTTATGAGAAAGAAGGAAAGAACCAGCTCTCTGGGTAATTGATAAAGCATGAGCTCTAGTACCCAGGGAAGGGCAAAATAGAGAAATCACTGGTACCCCGGAGCCCTAGAGTCACACTATAAAAGGAAGAAGCAACCAATGTTGAAAAGGAGGAGGCAGAAAGAACACTACAACAGAATCATTGAAAGTACTCTGTTAAATTCAAGGAAAATAGAGTAACATCTCTCGGTGTCTTAGAAATAGCCACTATAGCACATACTCAGATTCAAAAGGATTCAAACTTTGCAAGTCTTAGAGGCTTGGATGGCCATCAAAGTCTGTAATTTTTGAGCTTATTTGAACCTTGTATCACATCTTAGTGAGCACACTATAATCATAATCAAAGAAAATTAATGAAGTGCTTCTCATTAATCTGGGGATCCCTAACCACCGTTTTGTGTTTTTTTATTATTATTTTTGCATTCCTTTGCTATTTTCATTGTCATTCAATACAAATATTCTCACTTGTTAGTTTATTTATGTTGTAGGAAATATGCCATGTGCACCACTTAGTTCTTAAACAGCCCTTTTATCTGCAGTAAACTAAGCCTAGTCCACCAAACCACAATTATTCGGCCCAGGATCCTAGGGCCTTTGTGCTAAGAAAAAAAAAGCACTCTCACAGACATTAGTATTGTATTGTTTGAGTTGGGCAACTTCTTCCAAGACTTATGCTCAAGGACCCTAAAGCGGAGTAAATTGGAGAAACTAGAAGAACGTATAGTTCTTATACGATGCAAGCTTGAAAGGTTCTTTCCTCCAGCATTCTTTGATGTTATGGTCCAGCTTGCTGTTCACTTGCCTCGAGAAGCAATTCTAGGAGGCCTGGTACAATATCGGTGGATATATCCAATTGGAAGATAATTAGATCCTTTGATGCACTCATCAATTGCATCTTTCCCACGTGGTATAAAATCACATTCTGTGCATATTTTTTCCTCGTAGGTACCTTGAAAAATTGAAAAGATACGTTTCTAACCGAGCTCGACCAGAAGGTTCAATTGTAGAGGCTTACATTCTTAAAGAATGTATTAACAACTGGTCTTTGTATATTGATGGGATCGAAACTATGCATAACTGAAGAGAAAGAAATGAAGATTTTGGTGAATCTAGCGAAGGATTAATAGTTTTTTCACAGATTGCTCGACCTACAGGTGGTAGGTGGAATGATGGCGTCTTGTCTCGTGCATTGCTTGATATTGTTCATTGGTACTTGTTGTACAATAGTCCTAAGCTAGAACCTTATTTAAAGTATGTGATTTTATATGCATATGTTGTTTAATCAAGTTTTGAATATTATCTACAATGCTTAGCTGAAAATAAATCACCTTATTTTTAATAGCGAACACAAAAGCACATTGCATAATCCTACTAAAGAAGCCATAACTCAAATCCAACGACAAGAGTTTCCCAAGTGGTTCAGAGAGCGTGTAAGAGATTTGAAATTTAATCAAACACTAATAAATTTAAACATTTAAATTTATTCGCCATTGCTTATTACTAATTAACATCACTTGTTGTATGTCATTATAGATGAATAGATTGAAAGTTAACGAGTCATCAGAAGCTACTAAACAGTTATGGTCATTAGCAAATGATCTTAAGCCACATGTGAAGGAGTACACAGTTTGTATGGTCAATGGTGTAAAGTTCCATACAAGGGACCTAGACAATCGTAGTGAAACCCAAAACATTGGCATATGTACTGAAGGGGACCATGAGGGAGAAATGCATGACTTCTATGGTCATATGTGCAAAATTTGGGAATTAGAGTATATGTTTCGCCATAAAATTGTTTTGTTCCAGTGTGAATGGTACAATACTGGTACAAATGGTCGAAGGAGAACGATAAGAACCGATGCACACTGCACGAGCATTGATGTTACAAGTCGATAGTATCAAAATGACCCTTTTGTACTTCCTAGTCAAGCGAAACAAGTTTTCTACCTTCAAGATACAAAATTGCATGACTCTTGGAAAATTGTGCAATGCATCCAACATAGGGGAGTGTTTGATGTCCCAGAAGTCGGGGGTGGAGAATCCAATGATAATACAGAAGATAGTGATGCATTCCAACAAGAAGCAATTGTCAATGTTGTCCCTATCAATGTTGAAGACAATATTATTGAGTATTGTGTGGGTGATGTTGAAACTGAAGTTGTTCCTGAAGGTGGAACTTCAAAAGACACTAATCAAAATGAAAAGCATGACATATCTGATGTTGATCTTGATATGGATTATGATATGTAGAGTTCATAACAATTGTCTTAAATGTTATGTGCTTGTCTTAAAGTTTTATGCTTGTCTACGTAGCAATTGTTATTGAGATGTTTTGTACTTATCTTAAACTTGATATGGATATTGATGTGGTCATTTGTTGTGTTGAGTTAGTAGTAATTGTGTTCAAATTTTGCACTTATGAATTACTTGATATGGATAATGGTGTGGACTATAATGTTAAGTTAGTAGCAATTGTACTTATTTTTCATGTCAATACATAGTTTCAAAAAATGCCCAAAAATGTCAAATACTCTCATAATATATCGAGGTATGAGATGGCAAGATTGGATAGAATGAAGCAAAACCAAGAGATAATCGATGCTTTGGGATTGAAGACATCTCAACTTCTTTAGAGGATTCCACTCAGTCCAATTGTGCAAAAGGGAAAAGAAGTAGAGCTAGTGTTGTGGTAGATGATGATTATGTACCACCTATTGGTGACTATGAGAATGATGTTGAGTCATCTAACTCTTCAATCCATAAGGTACAATAGATGTTCCATAGAGTACAATAGATAATAACTTTGTTGTTCTATTATTTGTAATGACTTTGTTGTTCCATTATATGTATGTTTGTTAGTTACAGATGGCACCAGGACGACTTACACACTCGCGAGGTGAGGCATCTATCTCGGTGGTCCAATCTATGGTTCAATCTACGGAAACACCTCCTGAAGCAAATCCTCCTGCCCAAAGTTCTTCTAGTGTGGAGGCTACCGACTCATTAATTAGCACGACTGGTAATTACATAGAACGTACTTAATTACAACTGCACATTGTCTTTACTATTGAGATTATACTTAATGTACATAGAATGTATAATTTTATAACATTGATAATTTTTAAATAGGATCTACTAGCAGAAATACCTGTGGAACAACATGTGGTATAGCAGTACAGGAACTTGTTGAAAAAAGTGGTAAACTGTCAGTAGTATAGCTGCAGAGTATGATACTCCTGTTGGGAAAAATGTGTGCAAGCTTGTCAATCAAATTGGCGTACAAGTACGAAGTAATTTGTCTAGTTACAACATAAAAAATTGGAAAATTGTTGATGCTGCTACTAAAGATGTGGTGCTTTAAAATATTGCAATAAATTTATATTGATAACGTCTAACTCATCTTTGTTGTCACTAAGCATATTAAATTCATATAATAATATTTTTATAATACATATATACTTCATTTTACAGGATCAGTTTGAGCTAGAAGGAGATTCCAACTTGGTAACGAAAACAATAAATACAAAATGTGGAAGATTATTGAGTAGCGGCTCTAACAAGTTGTATCAGATTTATAAAAAGCTCGTACAATCTAATGGTGCTGACTATGCAAAAAGCCACCTACCAAAGAATGCCACACTTGAGCAGTGGACTGGACTCATTGAAGGGAAAAGGACCAATAAGGACTAATTGGTAAATTATTTATGCATATATTATTATTATCCAATATTTACTATATTATGTTGTCAAATGATTAGAAAATACTTAGATGAAGTAAATGTATACTATTTTATTCATGATCTAATAAATATCTTGAATGTTCTTTATTAGGAAAAATCAAGAATTAACTCTGAAAATAGGAGCAAAACTTCAGGCAAACATAGACGCGGGATAAAGGCACTTGCTGTTAGGGTTGATGAGGAAGTGCGTGTTTTTTTCATTTTCTTAAACCTTAGTATATTACATGTTGTGATTAATTCACTATAAATAACTGACACTCGAATGTTAATTAATTAGACAAATAATAATGGCGGTCAAGTTCTTGAATTGGTAAAAATCTACAAAGATGTTCATTTCAATCCAAATACAAATAGGTGGATACACCATGAGGATGAAGCGACATATGTATGTGTATCATTCCATCCCTATTATTCCATCCTTATCATGTTTGTAAAGCTATAACATATGTAGTATTAATGTTGTGATTGCTTGTTTTTTTTCTCTTTCAAATGGCAGGATACTATTCTCAAAGTGCAAGAGGATCATTATAAAGATCCTAATGCAATTCCCCCTACACAAGAGGATATCTCAAACTTGGTTTTTAAGAAGAAATCCGGTGTTGTAAAAGGACTTGGCATGAGACCTTCCTCTTCTCTAGTAATCACTGCTTCATCTAGTTCCTCAGTGGAGTATATTCATCGGTTAGAAAATGAGATAATTGAGCTCAAAGAGGCAAGAGCTTGGGATGAAGAGGAGCGAGCTAAGGAGCAAGAGGCACAAGCTAAGCAAGATGAGGTCTAAAAGAATATTCTTAATTTTTGAGGAGCACAGGTTATGATGACACTTTTATGGGGGTGGTTCATCTTCAAGTTAAACCATTTATTGGTTAGTACTTTATCTTTAGTTAAAATACTTCATTTTTTATGTATCATTTGAAACTAATTGTATTATATTACACTTGAAAATTTATATTTGCTTTTTACAACTTATACATTAGTTGTTGTGATTTTAATTTATTGTTGTGGCTACTCTTAATTCATTGTTAGAAATGTTTCTTATAATATAGTTAATGTTTTTACTTTACGATTTTAATGTAGTAGAGTTTTTATATTTGTGCAGATTTCTTATTGGTGGCTTTAGGGGATTTACTTTACGCATTATTTGAAAACATATGAGGAGATCTTCCGTTGGTTCTAATTATATTATGCTACATATCTTGTATTGTTATAAAACATCTTAAGTTATTGTATGTGTTGCAAACAATTATTGTATGGAAGGAGTTTGAATTGGATACTTGTTTGAATTTTAACTTGTGGAATGTATGGATCGATTTTTTTTAAATGTGTTGTTGAAATAAATGTGCTAATCAAAAGTGAGGTTTCAATAATGTAATGACAGGTAAAAACAGAAAATAAGTTTTAGTGACGAATTTTTTCGTCACAAAAATGGCAACAAAAAATTGTTTTAGTGATGAAATATTTCGTCACTAAATGCAGTGGAATTTTGTAAGAGATGGTTTTAGGGACAAAAATTTTTATCGCTATATGTGCCTGGATTTTCTTAAAAATAGTT
The DNA here is from genome assembly GCA_023621385.1 of Quercus gilva. Taxonomy (NCBI): domain Eukaryota; kingdom Viridiplantae; phylum Streptophyta; class Magnoliopsida; order Fagales; family Fagaceae; genus Quercus; species Quercus gilva. Next base: position 74,420,424 of record CM042476.1, read on the forward strand.
TTAGTGACGAATTTTTTCATCACTATATGTACTCGAAAATAGTTTTAGTAGCGAAATTGTTCGTCACTAAATATGATTTAATAAACTGAAATGGTTTTAGTGATGAAATATTTTAGTCACTAAATATTGTTTTTAGCGAGGAAAACATTTAGCGACAACATTTTCATCGCTAAATTTTTTTTTTTTTTTTAAACAAATCGGACTTTTAGTGATGAAATTTTTCGTCGCCATGACTTTTAGCGATGGGGCTACAGTGACGAAATGAATTTCGTCACTAAAGGTCTAATTTCGTCACTAAAGTTTCTTAGTGACGAAAAACTAGACTCTTAGTGACTAATTTTTTCGTCACTAAAAATACATTTCCTTGTAGTGCAGCATCACAGAAGGCTTTAATATGCAACTCTGTGTTGCTAGGGAAGAAAATTTCTTTTCCTGGTGAAGCCTTGATGAACTGAAGTACTCTATGTGCTGCCAACAGATGTGGCTCTCTAGGCTGTGATATGAATTGACTCAGTCTGTGTATAGCATATGTTATGTCAGGCCTTGTCAAAGTTAAGTACAGTAACCTTCCTATAATTCTTCTATACACCCCTGGTTCAGCAAGTAATGCTCCCTCATACTTAGACAATTTAAGGTTTTGTTCCATAGGAAACTGAACTGGTTTACAACTAATGCCTTCATCAGTTCTAGCTACTTTCAAGCCCAAGAAATACCTTAATGAACCAAGGTCCTTCAAACCAAATTGATCATTAAGAAACTTCTTTAAGGTAGTAACACAAGCAGAATCATTTCCAGTCAACAAGATGTCATCAACATAAACCAAAAGAATAGTAAAAGAAGCTCCTTGTGAATGTATGAACATGGAGTAATCTAATTTTGACTACACAAACCCCATCTGCAATATGGTATTTGAAAACTTTGCAAACCACTGTTTTGAAGTTTGTTTGAGCCCATAGAGACTTTTGTTTAACTTGCATACTAAACCCTCCCCCTTGGTGTGAAAACCAGGTAGGAGAGACATGTAAACATCCTCCACTAAATCACCATGTAAGAATGCATTGTTTACATCCATTTGGTGCAAAAACCACCCTTTCACAACAGCCAAGGAAAGCACAATCCTAACAAAAACAGACTTAGCAACTGGGGAAAATGTTTTAGAGTACTCTAGGCTAAGTTTCAGAGTGAAGCCCTTAGCAACCAATCAAGCTTTATACCTTTCAATAGAACCATCAGGTAAGTATTTGATCCTATAAAACCACTTGCAGCCTATGACAGTCTTGCCAGGAGGTAAAGGGGCTAAAGACTAGGTATTGTTCACTTCCAAAGCCTCAATCTCTTTGTCCATAGCAGCCCTCCACTCAGAAAATTGAACAGCCTGATGAAATGAAACAGGCTTTGAAGGAGTAGCACTGACTGCTAGGACAAAAGATTTAAAACTTGAACCCAAGTGAGAATAGCTCAAGTAATTAGAAAGAGCATAAGGTAGACTAGATTGAGGTTTGGCACTAACAACAGCTTTACAAGAATAATCTGATAGGTAAGAAAGAGGCACATGAGGTCTAGTAGACCTTCTTAAAGGAGGTTGGATAGGTTGAGTACTGGATGAGATATCTAAATCAGGATTAGAATCAGGGACAGGATTAGGAGTGGAGGCATGGGTTGTAGGTTCTAAAGAATTAGAATCAAGAAGAGAAGTATGAGAAGTATGAGGAGTAGGGCCTAAAGTGACAGAATTAGATTTTGAAACAACTAGATCAGAATCTGGAATGGTAGTAGAACTTGGAATAGAATGGGCAAGAGTAGTGGAAGAAGCATAATCAGAAGTACAAGAAGAATTAGAATTGACATGAGGAAAAACAAAATCATTCAAATAAGAAGTGGAAGGAGATGAAGTAGAGACATAAGGAAAAATGGACTCATAAAAAACAATGTCTCTAGAAATGTAGACAGAATTTGTAGCAAGATCTAACACTTTATAGCCTTTTATGCCATGAGGATAGCCTAAAAACACACATTTTCTAGACCTAGGTGCGAATTTGTGTCTGTGAAAGGATGAGGTAAAGATAAATCATAGATAACCAAAACATCTAAGATGTGTATAAGAAGGTGGAGAATGGAAAAGAATTTCATAAGGTGTTCTATTACCCAAAGACTTAGAAGGAACCCTATTAATCAAATGAACAACAATGAGGATGCAATCACCCCAAAAACATAAGGGTACTTGAGATTGAAATTTTAATGCTTTAGCAACATTAAAGATGTGTTGATGCTTCCTTTCAACAATTGCATTTTGTTAAGGAGTATCAACACAAGACAGTTGATGTAGAATTCCATTAGAGTGAAAAAAATCTTTAAGATAAAATTTAGTCCCATTATCACTTTTAATGGTCTTAATGGATCTGTTAAATTGAGTTTTAACCATATTAGCAAAACTTAGGATAACAAATTGGGTGTCAGACTTAAGCTTGAGCAAATATACCCAAGTACACCTAGGAAAGTCATCCACAATTGTTAAAAAATACTTGTAACCTTCAACAGTACAAGTGGCAAAAGGACCCCAAAGATCACAGTGAATCAAATCAAAAGGAGCAGAAGAAATATGAGTACTGATAGGAAAAGGAAGTCTCTTTTGTTTTGAAAAATGACAAACATTACAACATGTAGTTTTATTGAAAGCATCAATGTTTACAACACCCTTTAACAATTGAAGTTTTGAAAATGAAGGATGTCCTAATCTATTGTGCCATAATTCTGTGCTTTAAAAGGGAAAGGGACTGGTACTGGTAGTAATAGTGAGAGCAGTAGACCTTTGTTGAAGTGAAGAATCCAACAGATACAAGCCATTGCTCTCTCTACCATGATCAATCATTCTCCATTGAGCAAGGTCCTGAATGAAGCAACAATTACCAAGGAAAATGGGACAACAAAACAAGGTTTTGGTAAGTTTGCTAACTGAAATCAGATTAAAACCAAAAGATGGAACACACAACACATCTTTTAAAACAAAAGTAGAGGAAATATGCACAGTGCCCACATGTGTGACTAAGGCTTGATCCCCATTTGGCAAATAGACATAAGTGTTAACAATGAAAGTGATAGAAGTGAATTGAGACACTGAATGGACCATGTGATCAGTTGCACCAGTGTCTATGATCCAAGAATCAGATATAAAAACAGTCCTATCAACTACTTGAGCAGAAAACACAGAATGAGAAAAATTAAGAGGGATCCAAAAGGGATTACCTAAGAAATTAGAAGAACTAGAAGCTGAGTTGAAATAAGAAGGTAAGGATGATGATGTCTATGGTAAAGCTGAAATGGCATTGGGTGTCATGACAGAAGCAACATAACTGGTTTGAGTGCCAAAACCTGAACCTGAAGCTAAACCTGCATACCCTTTGAGAAAAGAGAGCAATTGTTCACATTGAGTTGGAGAAAGGGAAAATTAAGGCTGATAGGAGGAAGGATTTTTTTTGCAAAAAAGGACTACCAACAGGATTGCCAGATGCACCATGTGCAATGCCAAAGGGTGTATTTCCAACATCATTCTGGAAACCAGTTTGAGCACCAAACGGAGCATTGACCAAATTCTGAATGATACCATCAGATTGGACTCCTTGAGTGGGCAAAACATTGGATTGAGCATTAGGAAAACCAATGTTATTGGCATCAAACCGAAAAGGACCAAAAACTTGATTGACCGTTTGCCTATTACCTCTTTTAGGCTTATAACCAGGAGGATATCCATGGAGCTTATAGCACTTATCTGCTATATGTCTAGTAAAACCACAATAGGTACAAACTAGCCTATCTTTATTTCCTTTCCCACCACCTTTATTCTGACCTTGAGCACCTTGAAATGGCCTATTGTTATTCACATACATTGCCACAACATTCAATTGCTGAGCCACATTAACAGTATGTCCTATATTCCTCCTTTTCTCTTCTTGCAAAACTAAAGAACACACTTTGCTAAGAGAAGGAAAAGGTTCAATAAGCAAGATTTGACCAATCAGATTGCCATAGCTATCATTCAACCCCATTAAAAAATGAAAAACGTGTTCTTTGTGTTGTGCATCTAACTAAGATGACTTAGAACCACAAACACAAGCACAGGTGAAAACAGTGAAAGGTTAATTATTCTCAAACTCATCCCACAAGGTCTTGAATTTGGTAAAATAGGAACTCACCGAGAGTGATCCATGAACCAAATGAGAAATCTCCTTCTGCAACTCAAAAACTCTTGGCGAATTGTCTTGAGAAAGCCTGTTCTTGAGATCAATCCACAAATCTTTCGCAGAATTGATATACATAACACTAGCCTTGAGGTCAGGACTAAGAGAGTTTGTCAACCATGAAAGGATCATAGTGTTGCACCTGTTCCAAGAGTTGAACAAGGTGAAGTTGGACTTGGTTCTGAGATTGAACCATTAACAAATCCAAACTTGTTTTTGGAACTTAAAGCCAGAAACATAGATCTCGCTCAGGTCATGTAGTTCTCAGGACCAGTAAGAGGCTAAGATGTGAGAATCAAACTAGGATTTTCATTCACTGGTAAAAAGTACGGATTGTTAGCAGATTCATCTGCCATGGCAGCACTGCCAGTTGGTGTAGATGAAGAAGAAGGTGCACTTGAGGAATTTGAAGCCGTCAGAGACTAAAAGATAAAATTTTTAGAAAGAAAAACTTTGTTTGGTTGGTGAGAAAATGAAAGAAAATCACTCTGATACCATGTAAAAAGAGAAAATGCAAAAGGGAAATACAAACTTGCTTTTGAGAGAGAGAGAGAGAGAGAAAAAAAAAACTCTATATTGCTTATCAATTTGTTATAAGCAGTTAATGAATAATTAGCTACAAGCTCTGTATATATACACAGAAAACAGGGGCTAAACATGGTGCCCAAAACTATAACTAACTACTCCAACTAATGCTTAAGTGAAACAGTGCGTTTCTCTTTTCCTTTCTTCCTTGCCGTTATATATTTACAATCTTTATTCCCACTGTCGTTTTGCTTATCTCTATTGCTTTTGTTGTTGCTGTCGTTTAAGTCATCTTCAACACCTACTTGAGATTAGGGGCACCAAGGTACTTGTTAAGGAGTTTACCTTCCCTAAACGACAAGGTAGATAATATCTTAGCCTTCACCTGATCTGACACAAATAAAAATAAATAAATAACTCACTCTTGCTTATATTAGCAGCTAGCAGGCCAGATAATTCTTAAACTCTTCGAAAGTTTGATTGATGACTGTAATGGAGTCTCTTGATGCAGCTGAAAATATCATAAGATCGTCTATAAAACAGAGGTATCATCAATACTTTAGCACATGTGGAGGTGGAATGCATACCTAGAATGATCCCAAGCAGCCATTTGAATCAACTTTGAAAAGACTTCCATAGCCATTAAAAAAAGATTGAGGGGATTGAAACTTACATTTGCTGATTCCACATGAACACCTTTATGCTTTGTTCGTTTCGAAGTAAAATATTTTCAGTAAAATGTTTTCATTTTACTATGTTTGATTGGAAACTTGAAAATACAGTGAAAATCATTTTTCAATGTTTGTTCAACTATAAAATGAAAAAAATTCTTTAGGTGGTATTCAGTTTTGCCCCATCCCCTAAAAATAAGCGTAACTTCACATCTACAAAGTGTCTTACCACTAACATCACTTTTACATGATTCTATAGTGGCAAGTGAAGAAGCATGAACACTCCAAACATCCCTGTTTGTCTAGGCACAAACACACCAAGGACATTTTTGAATGCGTCTCCTTAGCATATCTGGAAGGAAAAGTATATATATTTTTATTTAAAAAATCCTTTGATTTTAGATTTTTTTTTTTTGAGAAAATTTAAAATATACTTTAAAGTTCTTAATAGTTGTAATTTATTTAAAAAATTAAAATAAACATAAAATATGTCTAGAAATTAAATAACATATGCCTAAAGATATGTATATTAATTTATTGTCGTCATACCCCTACTGTGTTGTGTTGTGTATGTGTTCCTGCATATTGTAAAAGAAAACTTCTTTTGTGTATTTTTGTACGGTTAAGATCAAGAGCTTATCGCATCATCGTTCCACTAATATAGTCCTAATATAGTAATAGTTTTTTTTTTTTTTTTTTTTAACACTCAAACTTCTCTGCACTGTTAAATCAAATGATTTCTCCAAGAAGCAGAGGCAAAGAAGAGTCATCCACTTCCTCGTCCTCACCCCTCCAAGGTGGTAGTACTGGATTTCAAACCCTCCAACAACACAAAGCAAAAAATAAAAGTAAAAAACCAAAAAGGTTACAAACACAAAACTGAATATGCAAAAGGTGAGAATAGACACGGGATATAATTCTTGGAAAACTATCAACTTTTGGGGAAATAGGAAAAGGAAGGTCTTGGATAAATCTTGTTGAAAATGAGATGAGAACTACTTGAGAGACAGTAGATTTGATGTGGGTATATAAAGATCTAATGAGAGCAGATCACATTAGAGAGAGATAATCTTGTCCTTTTATTTATTATAAAGGAATTGTGGAGATTTAAAAAAATCTGTACAGTAGGGTTTTGGGCCCCGGTTGTCACAATATTAACCAATCTCTTAGTCAAGTAATTAATTAGATTAATTATGCTTTAGATCTGAATTGGATAACATCACACACACAGATCACATATGTAAGGTTGAATTTAATCAACCATCTTGTTGGCCTTATTACGTGCCAATTTGCTTGTAATTTAAGCACATAGTAACCCTGTATTTAGGTGGGATTATTGTAAGGGTAGTGTGTGAGAAGATGGGAAGAAAAGCTCAAGTATGTGCAAGATGGCAAAGTTTTGCGGCTAGGACTCATGGCTGACTCGCGACTGACAAGTTGCCAACTATAGGCACGTGAGATGCACACATAAGGAGTTGAAGGGTTGCGCTAGCTGTCGCATTACAGGACAAAAGTCTTAAGCTGGCCAGGCCGTTATGTCGCAGCTTGAACTCGCGACTCAGACCAGTCGCGAGGCCAAGCCGCCAATCAGCCCTGTTTGGCAAAAACTGACTCTTCGCATTCCTTTCTCACCCCACTATATATAGACCCTTAAACCCACCAAATGTAGAGAGCTTCCAAAGATAATTTTGTGAGAGAAACCCTAGAGAAAAACAAGATTGCCTCATCCCCAATCTTTACCTTAGAAACTCTACAAATTCCTCTTCTTTCTTCCTCCCCATTGTTATACCTTTGAGAGGACTTTTTACCAAATCCTTATCTCACTACACCCACGTCTGTGAGAAGGTTTATTTGGTGCTGTTGGAAAGCAGTTAGGAAGGAACCAATCTACATTGGTTGGTGCTATGGTCTAGTAGCGGAATCCGAGAAACTAAAGAAGAAATAGGTTCAGCATAACCTCATTGGAGGAAGAAGCTTGGAGGGCTTAGGTACTTGGGTAGATTAGGCTTGAAGGGTCTTTTGCTGTTCATGTATCCCAACTACATTCTTTAGTAGATTATTCACCGCTTGGAGGGCGGCGGAGAGGTTTTACACCGAGGACTTCAGTTTCCTCTTCAATAACACATCGTGTGTTGTCCATGTGTTGGCATCTTCCCTTCCTTTATCTTCGCCTTATATTTACAGCTGTGGATGTGTTTATATTTGGCTTAGATTGTTTATCAATTCTGTGTTTGGCTTATTTTCATGTTCCGCACGTTAATCGTTTGATATTAAGCCTGAATTGATATTTTTGTAATTGGGGTCAAAACGTTCAAGGGTGTTTCATACCCATTTTGAAAATTCAATTGGCATCAGAGTGGGTACACTTGTTATGGTTTAATTACCTAAGTGTGATCCCTGACTCCCTTTAAGATGGATAGGTCTCAATCTTTTAATGTACCACCGTTCTTTGACGGTAATAATTATGCATTTTGGAAAGTCCGTATAAGGGCGTTTCTGTGTTCAATTGATGATGCTGTGTAGGATGCAGTTGAAGTAGGATGGACAAGGCCAGAGGCTACCAAGTCTACTTGGGATAAGGCTGCTCTTGCTGCGGCCAATGCAAATAGCAAGACATTGAATGCTATTTTTTGCGGTGTCTCTCTAGAAGAATTTCACCTGATTTCACATATCACCATTGCTAAGGAAGCATGGGAAATTCTGGAGACAACTTATGAAGGGGCTAAGAAAGTGAAGGACACCAAACTTCAAATGTTGACCACTCGCTTTGAGGAGTTAAAGATGAGTGAGGATGAGTCTTTTGATTCGTTTTACAGTAAATTGAACGAAGTGGTTGTTGGGAAATTCAATTTGGGGGAAAATATGCAGGACTCGAAAATTGTAAGGAAGATCCTTCGGTCACTACCAGAGAGTTTCCGTGCCAAAGTTACAGCCATTGAAGAGAGCAAAGATCATGATGACATTAAGGTTCAAGAGCTAGTTAGTTCGTTGCAAACATATGAGTTGTCCCTGCCCATATAGAAGAAAAGCAAGTCTCTAGCTCTTAAGACCATTGATGAGAGAATGGTGTCTCATGACTCTTCGAAAGAGGATGCAGTAGACAAAGATGTGACGTATCTTGTAAAAAACTTCCGAAAATTCTTGAAGTCCAAAAACAGTGGGAAATCTGGTGATAAAGAAAAATTTTAGAGTACAGAAAAAGAGAAGAAAGAGTTTAGAAGAAAAGAGGGTAAAGATTCCCAATCCTCACAAGGAATTACATGTTTTGAATGTAATGGACATGGGCACTTTAAAAATGAATGTCGCAATTATTTGAAGTCTAAGGGAAAGGCCTATGCCACTACTTTATGTGATTTTGACTCATCAAATTCTGACTCTGAGGACAACTGTGATGGAGAAGGAAACTACTCCGCATTTATGGCTATTGAGCATGTTAAGTCCTCAGAGGACCTGAATCAACTTGTACAAGAACTTGGAGAACACAGTAATGATGAATCCTTAGGGATTGTTGAGGAATCAGATGCTGAAAAGGATAGGAATACAACTAGTCTTCAAGAGAATTACGCCTTACTCCCTGAGAAATCGGGTGAGTATGCAAGGGTTGCAAGGGCGGCTGTGAAGAAGATGAAAAGGGCTGAAGAAGACTACAAAAGTCTTCTGGTTAGATATAAAAAGGCTAAGTGTGAGATTGAGACACTAAATGGCTTGTTATCGGAAGTTTATACCAAAGTAAGATTTCTTGAGCAAGAGGTGGTGCAAGCACAAGCCAAGATAGAAAGGGTCTCCTCCAAGAAGCTGGAAGATGTTATTTAATCTCAAAAACACTTCTCAGATAAGTCTAGGTTGGGATATACCAGAAGGAGTAGCTCATCGGCCAAAGCTACCAAAGAAGAGAAATTTGTGAAGGCCATAGAGCCAATTGTAGAAAAGCCCATCCCTGAGAATGTTAAGGTTAAGAAGAAGACGAAGCTGGCTGATCAATGGGTGTTAAATAAGTCCCATAATCAATCAGAATCCAGATATGGAGCTAGAGGGAGATCAGCTCCAAGATCACAATAGGGTCCTAGAACAGATTATGTGTGTCACTATTGCGGATTGCAAGGACATACTAGACCCAACTGTCAAAAGCTGAGAGCAAACCACAATGCAAGTGCATCTCGGTCACGAGGAAAAAGAAATGACAAGAGGTCTTGGGGTGGTGAACAACCAAGAAGTCAAAACCGTGATCCAGGAATGATAGACGTGATGAAGATAATCGGTGCCTTCACCAATTACCTGGAAAGCTTCACCCGAAAGTTTGAATGTCCTAACTCTCGTACCCAATCCGTCAAGGATGTCACCCCAAATGCACTTGACATGTAGGTGATGAAGGGTACTTATGCATAAGCATTGCAACATGTCCATGCATTAATACTTCCCATATTTTGTGTATATGCTTGGTTGTTTTGCTTCCTGCAAGTTTGAGTTGGAAAATTTTTTTATGAGTTTTGGTTAAATTGTCTTTTACTTTGCTGATTTTTTTTTTTTTTTGATCAATTTTTATTTTTCATGTGTCAAAAATTCAAAAACACATAAAAAGTAGAAAATCCAAAAAGTTTGATCAACTTTGTTGAGTTTTGTCTCAAAACATATTTTGCCTTGTACCTTTGTACTAATGGCTTTGTGCATCTACGAGCTTAGCTTGTTACCTATGCACGCATATCTTTGTGGGAGAAATTTTGAAATCTATGTGACTATTGTAAATAGATCTTTAACCTTGTCATGAATAATTAGTGAATGGTTTTGTTGATCTTGGGACATGCACAGACTCATGCCTATATTTCTTCCCACTCTTTATTTGTTTATTTATTTTTTTGCTTAAAAGAGCTCTCTAAATGTAAATCTCCAAATGAAAAGAGATATAGAGCTGCAGAAGTCTGTTGCACATACTAGTATTTAACTAGGAAAAAGGGAAAGCGACCAAAATAAAATGTATGATGCCCAAAAAGCCAAAGGCTAACTCATCAATTGAAATATCAAAAATTTCAGGCGTCTATCTCTCAATGATATTTTCTTTGCACAAAAAGTGCAAATGATATGTTGAATATGGAGCCAAAAGAAAAGCTTCAAAGAATTGTTATCAAGTGCATGTGGGAGGTCATATATGCATGTTTCTATAATTGAGATAGGTCACATTATCTAGTGCTAGTTGTGAATGCCTTGATTGAATTGATCATTGAAGCTTCACATTGGACTAAGGACTATCTCATTCTTGATATCCACACACAACACACAAGTTTATGTTCAATGAATGCCATATTCATTTGTGTGATTGTACTTGATTAAATGTGTTTTCACATGCTCAAATCTTTGTTGATCAAACACAAAAAGATTTTTGAGTGCTTTTAGTTGTTTTTGGAAAGTATTTTGTTTTTACAAAAAATGTCAAAAATTAAAAAAAAAAAAAAAAAATTTTGCCCTGGTTTGGCAATTAAGTTGCAAGTTAGGCCAGTCGCATGTCCAAGTCGCAAGCCCACTCCGAGATTTTTTGCGAGTCATTGGCGGGTTAGTGTCCCAGTCGCGAAAAAGACTTAGAAAATTTTTCAAAATTTAAGCTTCTACATATTTTGCGGCTTAGTGTGGCGACTTGTTCGCGGGTGGAAGGTCCAGTCACAAGGGGTACACAAAGATTTTCGCGACTCAGCTCGTGACTCCCTCACGGGTAGATCTTCCAGTCACGAAAAACACTTAGAAGATTTTTTAAGAATCTTGGTTTCACAGTGTTTCGCTACTTACCTTGGCGACTTACTGGCGACTTGATCCAATCGTGAAAAATGCGTGTTTTGCGTTTTAAAGTCAGTTTTCAAAAATTTTCAGTTTTTCCCTCGAAAATTAACTGTTCATTGTCTTCCCCATTTCTCTCTTTGACACACTTCGTGTTCATTTGTGTGAAACCACCATTTCTGCATCATTTCTGCATCAATCTTCAAGAAAAAGGTATGGGTTTTCTTGTTTTCACTTCACCTTTCATGATTTTAGAGTTATTTTCTTGAATCTGTGAGTTGCTATGTTGGTTTGAGCTTTGAGGGGTTCGAACATGGGTTTGTTTACAATGTTGGGTTTGATTGAGTAGGTCTTTTTACTCTTGTTGCTGAATATGTTTAATATCATGTTTTAATATCTTTATTCCTGATTTGGTCTGTGCTTTGATATTCGTAAGTTCTCATACCCTATGTGTATATGGTTTTGGGGTTTTTTTTTTTTTTTTCCTCTAAATATGAGTTTGGGTATTTCAGTATGGTTGAGTTTTTAAATTGGGGGGCTAGTATTATTTTTGATTCCATGTCATCATATCATGGTTGTGTTACTGCTTTTGGGTCTATCTTGCATTTGTCATACTCATTATGTCATGTTTCATTGACATATGCCCTCATTTGTCTGATAGTGTTTTTACACTGTCCATTTCTAATTATTTAATGCCTGCTCCAGTATGCATCTATTCTGAATGATCTTGTTTGATTTGTTCTACAAATCTCTGGTTATTAATTGTTCTTGGTTTGAGGGTTGTCTTGTCACTCTGTTATTATCATTGTGACCAAATTGTTACTAATATGTGTGCACTTCCACATATTGTGTTTTGCTCTTGTTGTGGCCTCTTTTGCGTGTTTACAGAAGGCTTCCACATCTTCAAAGAAGAAGACTCCTACTAAGAAGGTTGATAAAAGGATGAAAATGGACAACAACCTGTTTAGGTCTGTCAAGCATTTTAAGAGATACAGAGATTCCTTCATTAAGGGAACCATTATCCAAGAGAGGTTTGTGCATTTACATGACCTGAAGGATACTTTCATTCTAGAATGCTTTGAAGGCAGCGGTTAGGATAAACTTCTGGGCAACCTACCTGCAATCTGTGAGCCCTTAATAAGGGAGTTCTATGCAAATGTGGTTATAAAGGAGGATGAGCTGAACTGTTGGGTAAGAGGAAAGGAGTTCACCTCGAATGCCCATGACATTGATGAGTTTCTTGGATTTGAAGGTCTAGAGGAGTATGATTTCATCAACTACAAAGACAGCATGTTGTCCTTAGATTTTGTCCAGGCTCGAATTGGTGGTGTTAAAGAAGGGAGATGCCTTAACACCAATGCCTTTCCTATTAACACGAGCTGTCTAACCACCATAATGATGTACAACTTGTATCCTATCAGAAAATTGACTACTCTTACTAATGCCAGAGCTATCTTCCTTATGGAGCTTAAGGAGAAAAGATTCATTGACATAAGCTCTCATATATTTGACACAATAATGGATGAGTCCAAAACAACTTCACGGGCAAAGTTGGTCTTTCCTAGCCTCCTTATGAGGATCTTTAGAGCAAAGGGTGTTAGAATTCCTCAAGATATCAGTCCTATGACTCCACTTTTAGCAATCAACAAACTAACCATCACAAGGATACAAAGTCGTCTTCCAGGTGATGAAGAGGAGGGTGACCAAGGAGAAGGGGATCCAATGGAGACTGAAGCAGAGGTTGTAGGACCATCTTCCACTCTAAGAAGAAGAGTCAAGAGGAGCAGGGCTTCTACCTCATCTGCTGCACCTCCTGATGCATTTCAGATCATCTTAGAGAGGCTTGATGGACTTAGAGAGGTCCAAATTCAACATACTGAAAGAATGACAGCAATGCAAGATCAACTGGATGTACTTTCTGCCAAGTTTGACAGCATTCACATTAACCAGGAGCACTAATCCTTTGGCCATTTCGGTCAAAAAAGGGGAGAATTTTTGGGGGCAACCCTTGAGGGGGAGCTTACATAATCATATATTATTATGTCTATAGTTTTGATACTATGTTTTGGATAACTATGTTTTTATGATTATAGGTTTGATACAATGTGTTCTAGTTTGGATTAAACTCATTACTCTTGAATGTTTTTAACACTTTGGTTTATTTATATATTGATGATGTTTATTCAGTCTATTGTGTTATGTTTTTTTTTGTACCCATATTGCTTTTGTAAGTTTTTAGGGTTTGGTTTTATGCATATTTGTAGGCCTTTGTTGTTTGTACCATGCTTTATGCAGCTTTTGTGCTTTGTTAAATCAATACTTCTAAAATGCTATGCATTCCTTTTTTAGTACTGTCACTCTTGTGCCCTTGTAGGATTGTTCCAAGATGCATATATGTTTGTATGCATTGGTTGAGTGTTGGACTTGCAAATGATACTCTTCAATTGAGCTTATCACTTTGCATGTCTGGATGTTCATTCCTTGTGTGAATGAGCATAGTAATCACTTTTGTATAGTGATTGCTTGGTTGATTAAGCCATGATTTATTGCTTTATTGCTTAGTTCATTTTTGCTTGATCATGCTTCTATTGCTCCATATGCATTTCAAGTTTTCTGCATACAATGATATTATTGTGTTGTTGTGTTTCAGGAGTTACTTGTTCATATGTTCAAGAGCTAGTCAAAATCTAAAGTTAGGTGTGAGTGAATTTTGTTCAACTGTTCCCAACTCATGCATTAAGTCTAGAGTCTATTGTAGGGTTTTGTCATGGAATAGCCAAAGGGGGAGATTGTAAGGTTGAATTTAATCAACCATCTTGTTGGCTTTATTCCTTGCCAATTTTCTTGTAATTTAAGCACTTAGTAACCCTGTATTTAGGTGGATTATTGTAAGGGTAGTGTGTGAGAAGATGTGAAGAAAAGCTCAAGTATGTGCAAGATGGCAGAGTTTCGTGGCTAGGACTCGTGACTGACTCGTGATTGGCAAGCCGCCAACTACAGGCACGTGAGATGCACACGTGGGGAGTTGAAGGGTCGCGCCAGCTGTCGCATTACAGGACAAAAGTCCCAGGCTGGCCAGGCCGTTATGTCGCGGCTTGAACTCGCGACTCAGACCAGTCGTGAGGCCAAGCCGCCAATCAGCCCTGTTTGGCAAAAACTGACTCTTCGCATTCCTCTCTCATCCCACTATATATAGACCCTTAAACCCACCAAATGTAGAGAGCTTCCAGAGAGAATTTTGTGAGAGAAACCCTAGAGAAAAACAAGATTGCTTCATCCCCAATCTTTACCTTAGAGACTCTACAAATTCCTCTTCTCTCTTCCTCTCCATTGTCATACCCTTGAAAGGACTTTTTACCAAATCCTTATCTCACCACACCCACGTCTGTGAGAAGGTTTATTTGGTGCTGTTGGGAAGCAGTTAGGAAGGAACCAATCTACATTGGTTGATGCTATAGTCTAGTAGCAGAATCCGGGAAGCTAAAGAAGAAATAGGTTCGGCGTAACCTCATTGGAGCAAGAAGCTTGGAGGCCTTAGGTACTTGGGTAGATTAGGCTTGGAGGGTCTTCTGCTGTTCATGTATCCCAACTACATTCTTTAGTAGATTATTCACCGCTTGGAGGGCGGCAGAGAGGTTTTACGCTGAGGACTTCGGTTTCCTCTTCGATAACACATCGTGTGCTGTCCGTGTGTTTACATCTTCCCTTCCTTTATCTTCGCCTTATATTTGTTGCCATTGATGTGGTTATATTTGGCGTAAATTATTTATCAATTCTGTGTTTGGCTTATTTTCATGTTCCGCACATTAATCGTTTGATATTAAGCCTGAATTGATATTTTTGTAATTAGGGTCAAAATGTTTAAGGGTGTTTTATACCCATTTTGAAAATTCAACATAAAACACCAAAATAATGACCTAGGAAAACTGATAAAACAACTCGTTTCACATTAAAAAACTTTGGGGAATTTAACCTAATAATCCTCGATGCAACAAATCCATTAGAATATAATGGAAGTTTATATAGAAGATTTAACCCGAAATTTAATGCTACCTAATGTAGTACTTGCTGACATGACCATAAGTAATTTCAAGATCCACAGACTCTTCTATTCTGATTTGTTACACATGAACTCACAATTCATGATTCCGAGATCCAGACTTAAAGATTTGTCTAGTAATTGTAGTCAACTAGTTGTAGCAACTTCACTTGATCATTGGATCTTTAATATGCACATAGGCTCCGATTGATGCTTCAGGTTGACTTGGAAAATTCCAAATTTGTGTACAGAAACATTGCCCTCTTGTGTGTGTAAAAATGTGCTCTAGGGTTTGTATTTATAATAAACTTTGAATTGCACAAAATCCTAAATCCAATGGTTAATAGGAATTGCTTAAAAACCCTAAATTCCTTAAACTCAATAGGTTAAGATGTGCAGTGCAGTTGAATCGATTGAGATAAGTAGAATTCGACTCGTTAAGCTACAGTCGAAATGCAACATTTTAGTTTCAGCAGTTTGTTTTATGCAATTTTTTTTAGTCTTCCATTATTTTGAACCTAATTTTTCTTAATCAAATATAATCTGATGTAAAGTTATCTAGACAAACTAATTTTTAAACTGCTACATTTGTTCACGGTTGCCAATCTAAAAATATAGACTTTCTAAAACATCTAGAGGATCTTAATCCTTGTTAAACTTATCGTAAAAGGCTAAAATGCAAAACTCACACTCTAAGTTTCTTCATAATTTATTTCAGTCCTTAACTTTGCTTTCGTTCATTTTAGTCCACTAAGTTTCAAATTTATTCAATTAAGGCCTTTTTGTCAACTTTTGTTAAATTTTTTTGAAAAAAAAAAAAAGTCTGAAAAATATTTTTCAATTATTAATTGAATTTTTTTTTTTTGAAAAATTGAATAAAAAATTTAAAATTTGAAAAATTAACCACAACATAAAACAAAATTTGATGAAAAAACCTTAATTGAATAAAATTGAAAGTTAATAGACTAAAATGAACGACAGTAAAATTAGAAGAGTGAAATGATTTTTGGCGAAACATAGAGGGACGTTTTAAATTAAGTATAAAAAGGGAAACTGTAGTGAACATATCTTAGTCGTTCCTTGCCAGAAATTATTTCACCATATATTATTTATTTTTTTTTTTTGAAGATGAGTCACCAAAGAGAAAAAAAAAAAAAAAAAAAAAAAAAAAAAAAAAAAAAAAACACTAGGCTATGGCAGAAGAGATGGCTATGAAAAGGTCTTTTCAACTTTAGTATGCAGCAAATTGCCTCAGATATTGTTATGAGCATCTATGTAAGTTGGTTATGAAGAATGTTATACATATGTGAGTTGTACGGGGTGCTACTTCCGCTCAAACCCATTGTTCATAAAACCCATCACAATGATGCCATGGGCACGAGGCCTTGGACTTGTTAGGCCGGGCCTTAGGGCATCGTGTGTGGTTGTGTACTATTGGGCCTACGAACTTGGCCTAGGCAAGCCTTGACACCTATCCAAAGCCCAAAAACTGTAATGAAGCCATTATGACATGAACGACGTAGATGAGACTTTGCCTAATTGGGGAATGCAACTTCCCGGGAAGGTGAGTCCCTAGATGCTCGGTATTGCCTTGGGGAGTATTGCTGCTGGAAATATCTTTTAATGTTGGAACCAGTTCCAATGCCACTCTTACCACCTCCCATTCCTAACTAAACGCCCACTTAAAGATAATAACATTAGACATCCTTTTTCCACTGACCACAAAAGTAATCATAACTCTTCCACTAATCTTAAGCTATAAATAAGAGATGAGATTGAGAAAATGGGGGTTAGCAATTTTGGGAAGAATACTAAGAGAAGAGAGAAAATACTCAAAGAGAGCACAAGAGCGATTATGTGAGGAAGAGGGAAAGGCTTGAGGAAATATAGGTGTATTTGGGTTGCCGAGCAAAGAATCACCCATAGTAGGAAATTCAAAGCCCACAATACAAATAGATTGTGAGCCCAAGTAAAGAATAAGCCCAATAACCATACTTTGGGTACACACAATTGGCGCCGTCTCTGGGGAACTCCTACAAAGCTATGGTTCTGTCAAGGTGTGCACAGGAAGATGTTTGGAGGTATGTTTGGGAGTTATGCTGAAAGTGGTTCTGGGAGGTCTTCATGGGGATCCACCTGGAGGGAAAGAAGGCAGAAAAGACGCGAAGCTAGGGAGCACGAGGAGAAAGGGCAGTCCAACCTTGGAGAAGGGTCGTTTCAAACGTACCGGAAAATGTCGGGCGCTTCGGGGTGCAATCGTATTGATAGAAGGGATGAAGAGCACAATCAAAGGGACGAGGAGCTTTAACGTCTTCATAGGTTTGTGAGGGACTTAGAGTTTTAAACAAGAGGTAGGCACCAAAAAAGAGACCACGGGGAGCGAAGGGAGAGGTCAGCTAGTGTCGGGGATCACCGTGGAGAAGGGTCCCATCAATCCGAGTCTTATTGGCATCGGGATCATTCATAGGAGTATGCAGACCGAGATTCGATTTCCCCAGAGGATAGACGACCTCGAAATGCAACCATGGACGCTATGAGCCACGCATTATGCCAAGCTGCCCGGTCACCATTCTTGAGGGACATTAAAAGTGCACCTATGCCAAGCAGATTTACAAGACCTCCATTCAATTCTTACGATGGAAAGACGGACCCGGTAGAATATGTAAGCCATTATATCCAAATGATGTCTTTGCACACTCATAATGATGCACTGATGTGTAAAGTGTTCCCCTCGAGCCTCGGCCCCACTGCTTTGAGATGGTTTAATGGATTAAGGAATGGCTCTATTCACAGTTTCTTCGAATTGATTCAGGAGTTTGGTATTTCTGTTCATGACCTACAGCCGAGTCCCTCAACCCGTGGACACGTTGCTGTCAATGAAAATGGGGGCAAAGGAAACTCTCCACAGCTATGCTAACCGGTATTGGGAGTTGTACAATGAGATTGGTGGAGGTAATGAAATGCGAGTACTTTCAGGACGGGGTTGCCCAAAGATCCTGGCCTACGAGAATCGTTCACAAAGAGGCCTCCCGAGGACATAAGGCAGTTGAAGAGGATTACTGAAGAATATAAACGTTTGGAAGATGATCACTACAGAGCAAGGGCAAGGCCCTGATCACAAATCATCCATAGCATATTGGCCTACAGTCCAGGCCCCAGAAAGATTTGAGGATTCAAGAGCTAGGGCTACAAATGGGAGAGCTGAATGTAGCTTTCAAGGAACCGATGCATAGGATCATTGATCGGATTAAGAATGAGCCATACTTTCGGTGGCCAAATAAGATGAGGGGAGACCCGTCCAAGAGGAATCAAAACTTGTATTATACTTACCATAAAGATAAGGGGCATACCACCAAACAGTGCAGGGTGTTAAAAGATCATCTAGAGCAATTGGCAAAAGCGGGATACCTGAAGGAGTTTGCAGTGGATGCCAAGAATCAGGAAATTGAGCAGGGTGCCTGGCCTCACGAAAATTCTCTCCTACCCCCACTGGGAGTGATAGAAGTTATCCATGCAGCTCCAAAAGGTACTCAGTTGTCTAGTAGAAGGGAGGTACTGGCTGTGGTATCGACAAAAGGATGCATGGGTGATCAACCCCTCGAGAAGAAGTTAAGGTGTACTCGGGAGCCCATCGCCTTTAATGACGATGATCTGGAGGGCACGGTTCAACCACACGACATTGCTTTGGTGGTCACGACCCGAATATATGGTTTCATAGTGAAAAGGGTAATGATAGATCAAGGGAGTGCAGCTGACATGATGTATCCTGACCATGGTTTTGAAACCTAGACCGGACCGTACGGTCCAACCGGAAAAACCTCGAACCGCTCCTTTTTGCGGTTCTTTTAGCCTCAAGAACCGTTCAACGGGAAAAAAGCAAGGACCTGTGTGAACCGCGATCAGACCTCACGGTTCTGAGAATTGTGATCAGACTACTTCTCACGGTTCCCTGCTTCCCTTTGAATCTGAACCTTTAAAAAAAGAACACAGAAAAACGGATCCTCGCCGACCATACCGTATTGAGCTTTAGGTCGACTGAACAAGCTGATGCCGGTGAACGGAACTTGATGACCTTTCCAATGCCGGTGCGGTGACATAGTCAGAGCTGATTTTCAAAACCGACCCATATATAGAAATAAAAATTAAGGGAAAAAAGAGAAAAGCATTCTTAGTAAATTACTAGAAAAAAATCCTACTACCACCCAACATAGAAGGTAATATTTTTTTGGTAAATTACACATCTCAGCGTCGCCGTTAATGATTCTTCCGTATATGCAGAAGAAAGAGTAGAGCTAAAAACCGATGAAGAGAAAAGAAAGGGTGAAAATTGAAAAGTAGAGAACAAAGAGGTAATCAGATAAGATTAAAAGAAAGTGGAGGTAGGTGGAGGTAATCAGATAAGATCAAATGAAATGACAATGCCACGTTTTTTATTTCTAAGTTATTCAACCCCCCCCCCCCCCCTTTTTTTTTAGTTTTATAAAAATTAGAGTGCCACGTTGATCTGAAAATATAAAAATAGAAAATCACTACACTTTTTTTGATAATAAGTCCATAGTTAACCAAAAAAAATAAATAAATAATAAGAATAATCCTCTCTTAAGTTTTTTTTTTTTTTTTTTTTTTTTGAGAATCACTCCTCTCTTAAGTTTAATTAATTTATTTATATTTTAAATAATTATTAAATTAATTATGTCGTCATTACGATTCGACCCCGGTTCAACCTCGGTTCGACTTTAAAAACCTTGAACCTCTCTCTTTTACGATTCAATGAACGGTCCGGGTCTGAAAACCTTGATCCTGACTTGTACAAGGGGCTTTACTTGAAGAAGGAAGATCTCCTCAAGTATGATACACCGCTAATGGCATTTGACGGCCGGATGGTGATCCTAGAAGGGCAAATCGCGCTTCTCGTGAATATGGAAAGCAAAGAGGTAATGGTAACGTTCATAGTGGTCGCCTTGTTTTCCCATTACACAGTGATCCTAGAAAGGCCATGGATTCACATGATGGGGGTAGTACCATCCACCCTTCATGTGAAAGTTAAGTTCTACACAGAGCAGGGCATTGCCACGATGCGAGGAAGCCAGTAAGTGGCCAGGCAGTGCATGGTAGTCACAGTTGGCCAGGGAATCAGATAGAAGGAATCAACCGAGAAAGCTTCCTCATAGTAATTATAGAAACCCCAAGTGAGAGAGAGGACTAGTTATGCCGAGAACTTGGTGAGAGTAAGGATATTGCTAGATGATGATAGGAGTTTTCTGATTGAAGCAAGCATGAAGGACAAAGATAAGGTAGAGATGTTGTTTCTTGTACAGAATGTAGACGATTTCGCCTGGAGCCCGTATGAGGTACTCGGGGTGGACCTCGAGTTTATAGTTCACAAGCTTAACGTGGATTCCCTATGCCCTCCCAAGAAACAGAAGCCGAGGAGATCGGCTAAGGAGCATGTTGATGCTGTCAGGCAAGAGGTCAATAGGTTGAAAAAAGTCGGGGCTATAAAGGAGATTTTCTTCCCGGAGTGGCTTGCGAATGCCATGGTGGTAAAAAAGAAGAACGGTAAATGGAGGGTCTATGTTGACTTTACTGACCTGAATTGAGCATGTCCAAAGGATCTGTTCCCAATGCCTAAGATTGATCAGTTGGTAGACGCCACATATGAGCATCCAAGGATGAGCTTTCTGGATGCTTTTCAGGGTTATCACTAGATTGCCCTGGCTACTGAGGACTAAGAGAAGACAACATTTATAACCCCCGATGCTAACTATCACTATACCGTGATGCCGTTTGGGTTAAAGAATGCCAAGGCTACATATCAACGAATGATGATGAGAATGTTCAGGGACAAGATAAGGCGTACAATTTAGGTGTACATTGATGACATGGTAGTAAAAAGCAAACAGGAAGTACAGCACATTGATGATCTCAAAGGGGTGATCGAAGTACTTCGACAACACAAGCTGTGACTCAATGCTGAGAAATGTGCTTTCGGAGTGGGGGCTGGCAAGTTCCTAGGGTATTTGATCAATAACCGAGGAATAGAAGTCAACCAAGACCAAATTCAAGCTGTTGAACAACTTAAACCACCAAGCAACCCTAAGGAAGTTCAAGTACTGACAGGTATGTTAGCTGCCCTCAACTAGTTTATTTCCAAGTTTACAGACCGCTGCTGTCCATTCTACTAGCTTTTGAAGAAGTGGAAGGAATTCCAGTGGAGTGAGGAGTGTGAAAAGGCTTTCCAAGAGTTAAAAGAATATTTGGTGCGGGCGCCCATGCTGACAGCCCTATAACCCGGGGAAGATTTATTCATGTATCTTTCGATGTCAGAACATGCCGTGAGCGCCGTGCTTCTCACGAACCGGGGATTGCAGTAGCCCATACACTACATCAGTAAGACCCTAGTAAATGCCGAGACAAGGTATTTATGCTTGGTAAAGTTAGTATTAGCACTAGTACATGCTACATGGAAGTTGCCCCACTACTTTCAAGCTCACACCATTTACATATTGACTGAGTATCCTCTACAGTTATTATTGAAGAGATCTGATTTCACAGGAAGAATAGCTAAGTCGAGAACTCGGCTGGGCTCCTTTGACATTAGATACAGGCCAAGAAGCTCGATGAAGCGACAAGTTCTCGCTGATTTCATTGCAGAGTTTTCCCCGAGAGAGGGGAAGGAGATGGTCTTCCCTGTAGAGGTAATCCCATGGAAGGTATTCGTGGATGGTGGATCCAGCGCATTAGGAGCTGGGATTGGGATCGTAGTCATCACCCCAGAAGGAATAAAACTAGAACATTCCTTTAGGTTAGGCTTTAAGGCCTCCAACAACGAAGCAAGGCCCTACTGGCCGAGCTAAGAGTTGTATTAGATCTGGGTGCTAAGGAGGTAGAGGTCTATTCAAATTCCTAGTTGGTGGTCAATTAGGTACAGGGAAACTTTGAAGCCAAGGATCCTCGGATGATGGAGTACTTACGGTTGGTGAAGCAAATTATGGACCGTCTTTTAAGCGTCAAAGTGGTTTAGGTGGCAAGGGGGCAGAACCAGCACGCTGACTCATTGGCCACATTGGCTTCATCATCAACCGAGGGAATTCCTCAGTTAATAAAACTGGAGCTAGTGGCAGAACCAAGCATCAGTGTAGGAATAAGTGTCTCACTAATGACAACGGTTGAGCCATGTTGGATGGATCCGATCATCAACTTCTTAGCCGAGGATCGTGTGCCCGCTGATGAAAAGGAAGCAGAAAAAGTGAGCCAGACAGCTACTCGGTATTGGTTATTCGCCAATCCTAAGATATATCAAAGATCTTTTGATGGACCTTACTTGCAGTGCTTGCACCCCAGCAAGATTGAAGAACTCCTAGCCGAGCTACATGACAGGGTGTGCGACAGT
This sequence comes from Quercus gilva, assembly GCA_023621385.1. Classification (NCBI taxonomy): domain Eukaryota; kingdom Viridiplantae; phylum Streptophyta; class Magnoliopsida; order Fagales; family Fagaceae; genus Quercus; species Quercus gilva. The sequence continues at coordinate 74,443,050 of CM042476.1, forward strand.
CATGTGGGGGGACGATCGTTAGCTCATCGGGCAATGACCCAAGGATTTTGGTGGCCGAGAATGCAAAGGGATGCTGTCGAGTATGCATAGAAATGTGAGCAGTGTCAGGCATGCCCTAATGATCCAGCAACCAGCAGGGAGCTTAAATCCCATTAGTAGCCCTTGGCCCTTCGCACAATGGGGGCTAGATGTCGTTGGACCATTTCCCTAGGCTATAGGAAATCGGAGGTTTGTCTTGGTAATCATAGATTATTTCACCAAGTGGGCTGAGGCAGAGGTGTTGGCAAATAACCGGAACGTGGATGTTAAGAAGTTTGTATGGAAAAACATAGTGACGAGATTCAGGGTGCCAAAGTTCCTAGTGTCAAATAACGAGTTGCAGTTTGACAGTAAAGCTTTCCGTGAGTTTTGCGGTAGCCTTGGTATCATAAATCGATATTCTACCCCGGCATATCCGCAAAGCAACGATCAAGCTGAGGCCACCAACAAGGCCATCATGAACAGGTTGAAGAGGAGATTAGAAGGTGCTAAGGGCAAGTGGGCAGATGAGTTGCCTAGCATTCTATGGGCATACCGAACAACCCCAAGAAGATCTATGGGAGAAACCCCGTTCTCTCTGACCTATGAAGTGGAAGTAGTCATACCAGTATAAGTGAACTTGTGCAGTGCCCAGGTTTTAGGATTCAGCCCTGCCGAGAATTCAAAGTTAATCCTGAAACAACTGAACTTGTTGGAAGAACGTTGGGATTCAGCGACTATACAGCTTGTAGAATATCAGCAAAAACTTGCCCAGAGGTATAACAAGGACGTGAGGAAAAGGGAGTTTAGAGCGGGAGACCTGGTACTTCGAAAGGTAGTGGGGAATACACGAGATGTCAACATAGGGAAGTTAGCGCCAACTTGGGAGGGACTGTATAGAGTTACTGCCATTGTAGCCGCATGGGCGTATAATTTGGAGGATTTGGCCGAGAGAGCTCTTCCCCGGCCATGGAATGCTCACAATCTAAAGAGATTCTACCACTAACAATGTGTATGTGGGGGTACCTTTTGAGTGTAGTATTATATGTGCATATTGTTAATTAATACAAAAACAATGTTTATTCATGCAGGAGTATTTGTATTTATGATTCCATCATATTTAACTCATTTTCCCTAGTCAATATATGCGAAGAGAACTAAGGCAAAGTATTCTAAGGACAGAAACCTCGATTTGGTTTGTATCATCGAGCAAGTGAAAACCTAATCTCGCAGTATTCTAAGGACAAAAACCTATCATCAGTTCGATTTACATCATCGGGCAAGTGGAAACCTAATTTCACAATAAGGACAGAAGCCCACTTCTCAGTTCGATCTCAATCACGAGCAGGTGGAGACCTAATCTCACAATAAGGACAGAAACCTGTCCCTCGATTCGATCTCAATCACTAGGCGAGTGGAAACCTACTTTCAAATTCTATCTGATAGAAACATGCCTCCCGACTAAATCATCATCACTGGATAGACGAAAACCTTACATCGGGCTATTCCAAGAATGGAAACGAGCTTCCCAAATCTATTCTTGTCACTGAACACACAAAGGTCACGTTGAATTATTCAGGCAGACGAGACCGATTTCTCGAATGCAATATAAATCACGGGGAAGGTAATTACCCTATGCTAAGTCTTCCTAGATAAGTCTACACATGTCTAACTTGGTTCTTATCAGCGAAAAGCCAACTCTCCCTAGATAGGTGGTCTCCTCCTGGTTGGTCCCGGCCACCTCACATGTCTGGATATTACCTATCAGAGATAAGTCGGGATCAAACTACCCAGTTATTTGGAATATGTGTATATCTAAATAGAGACAATCAAAGAACACGACCAAAACAATAACTTAGTAGCAAACATTCATAATTAAAGTGAGCAAATAAAGATCAAACCAATGTTTTGTCACCGCAACCCGGCAACTAAAGGCAAATAAAAATTAGGAAATTAAGAGTTAAACCATTGTTCTATCACCAAAACCTGATGACTTAGGCAAACAAAATAAATAAAAGGGAAAAGTAAAAATGCATCAGAAATAAAGACAAAACGGAAATATCAGACAAAAGGTTTAGTGGACAAGAGTTGGGCTGAATCGCCGGTCTGTTGCACTGGCATATCCCTAGTTGGTGGTAGATAGCCTTGCACTTCATCAGTGGAATTGAAGTTACTGGTAACCTTGGGAACAACATTCTCTACGTGCTCATCAATTGCGCGGACCAACTCCCTTATACTTGTGGTATCTTCTTCGTCGGCAGCACTAGCTTGGCTTTGACCGAGGGGAGGTGAAGCCGGGTAAGGAATTTGCGCCAAATTCCTCAGTATGGAGTCATTTGGCACTCCCATAGGTTGGACGGCTGCCAACCACCACTCCCCAAACCCATGAGACGGGGCTTGATGGACGACGAGCTTCGCGGAGTTCTCGGCATCCTTAAAGCCCTCATCGTACCACTTGTTCTCACAAGCCTCAAGGGTCGCATTAAGGTCAGCTATTTCGTCAGCCTGGGCTAAATTTAGGCTGGCTGCCTTTGCCAGTTTGAGCTTTATAGCCCCCAGCTTACCCTCAATCTCGACCAAATTCGTTTCTTCCACCAACTGAGCTTTCTCTGAGGATTGGGCCTTCTTCTCAGCGGCCTCAGTGGCTTTGCCTTTTCTTTCGCTGTAGCAGCAACAACATCCTTCAAGGCTTTCTCCCACTCGGCATCCTAGGCAAGCTCCTTCATCCTCTCGTCAAGAATATGAGTTAGTTGTGCGTCCTGATATTGCAACAGTGGTTAAGTGTGAAAGAGTAAGGAGTACGCACACGTTGAAATAAATGTGAAAGCAGGATAAAAGATTACCGCTATGGTATGCCACTATAATCGCTTTGCCAATGATTCCTCGAACCCATCCGAGAAGAAATGAACGTCCTCGAATAATAGGAGGCCGTGCACCTAGCTTTGTGCCACTTTCCCCCTTTAGCCCTAGGTCCAAGCCTTGATACTGGCTGACGCTGGCAAAGGCCTGTCATCGAGCGTGAAAATGGGCACCCAAATGGCCTCAATTTGAGATGAAGATGCCACGTCCTTACCGCCCTTGGCAGGTGGGCGGGGATCACCCACCGGTTCTCAGATCATTATCTCGCCCTGGGAAGGAGTCTTCATAGAAGCATCATTAGGGACTTTGGGAGGTTGGTCACCAATTCGTTGCTTCTTTTTCGGATGGTTGGCGCTCGGGGGAGGAGTATGGTCCCCGTCTTAAGGCTAGGCCGGGGGTTGGGTGTCGGGCAGGAATCGATTAACCGTCATCTTTTGCCTAGTTACCATATCGTCATCTTGATGGACCTCGGCTGCTTCTGGCTCGCTCGGTTGGGCTGAGGCCTTCTGTTCTTCAATTGGTACATGAACCTTACGGCTTAGAGACACACGTTCAGCCGATTTGTCTCGCACTGGTGCAAGGTCCTCTATTGTAGTATAACAGGGGCCTAAATCCCGAGCTTTGCTAACAATCAATTTAGGCAAGAGGAAGTTTGAGTGCCGAATGTCTATGTATGATAGGAGTGGGCTATCTACAAGCAATGTTTGGCTGAATGCTTGCCAGGTCGAGTATACGAGGTCGACGCCGAGTATCAAATGGAATGCTCGGAGATGTCTGTTTGTATAAGCAAAAATTTCTGATCTAAGTACGAAATTAAGATCTCGTACGTGTACAACTTGAAGATCAGGTTGGAACCTTTTTGATTTTGTAGTAAATCAACAAAAAAGACCGATCAGTTCAATACATAAACAACTCAGTAAAAGTTGCAAACTTGAAGCAAATGAGAGTTCTCGGTACCAACCAACATCGCGCGATGAGAACAAATAAGGGAGCTCGTCGGCAAACCAATTGCCACTCACTCAGACAAATTCCCCTGCTGACTATACATAATCAGACCTAATGTTTCCACACAGACTATACATAAACTTAATATCGTGGTGATTTAATTGCAGACCGAATATGTGGTTTAACCTATTCACATAACTCACCACTCGGTCAAAATTGGGGGGGAGGTAGTCAGGACACAGACCGTAAAACCTAAGGGTGCCTATAATGAACGGGTCAACTAGGAACCTAACCCTACCCTTAAGAATAGCCATAAAGGGAAAAAATATAGTGTTTACGTCGGTACGCCTATGGAGGTCGATATCGTCCTCATGATAGTAGGCGATATCAACGTCTCTAGGGACAATGTAGGCTGCCCTAAAGCTAACCAAGGACGCCTCTGAAGATAAGAGGCGAGAATAACCGATTCCTAAGCCAAGATTAAAAGAAAACTGAAAAAAGAATGGGAAATGAAAGGAAAGGCAAAGAGGACTTACTTTAGGGGCTCTAGGAAGGAATGGTGTTCTGGGCTAGAAGATGAGCGCACAAAAATAGTATGCTCGACAAAGAGGTAGTTTGGAGAACGAAGAATGCAAAAGTGAAGTAGGGATTCAAAAAGAACTACTCATAGGAGCCAAATATGGGAATAAATGACATTTAATAAATGGGAAGCGAGAAACCCTACAAATCCCTATCTCAACTGCCATACGCGCGCCGCCTCGATTCACAAACTGTCAGACAATGATGATGGCTGAGCCAACAGTCAGATCTAATGCGCCTTTTAAGGTGTTGACACCCCATTTTGCAACCCGTATTTAACCACGCATGGAGGGTAAAAGGGTAATTTTGCCTTGAAAATATGCATCTTGATTCTAGCCATTAGATCCTTAATCTCATTTCACCAAAATGATCATGATGTTGTAACGATCAAATCAACTGGTCATAAGCCTTAATCGGACCACTAGATTGAAAGTTATCATTAAGTCAAGTTTTAATGGCTAAGATGTACTATCACAAATTGAGTCCGACTATATGTGATTATGAACAATTGATTTTAATTGGTTATAAGTGTAATCAATTGGAGATCAATGATGTGTCATAATTTAATTGGTTAGGACTACATTTTATGGTGAGGTTGCATACACCTAATTAATTAGATAGTTAAACATTAATTCTTTAATGAGTAATTTGTGCAATTATCTTTTAATTAGTGTAAATTTGGAACCAATTAAGTTTGAAATTGGAGTGATTGGAGCCATTTAATGTTAATTGGGGACTAATTTGGGACCTATTAATGTTAATTGTGCTGAAACCATTTTCTAAAAAATGACCTCTGCTCACTATTTCATCAATATCTCTCAGAATATTTTGAATCTGTGAATAAGGTTAATTTTCCCAGAAACTAGACATCCGGGGCTTCAATTTGAGTACAAGAACGAGATAATTCCGATCAGAATTGGGTTAGATATGATTTTTCGAAGTTGGCTCTACAAGCTGTTACAGCAGCTACGGGAAAAACGAATTGTGGCTTGCTCCCCACTCCCACTAATCTCTCCATTTAATGCACAAGATTTTCCCCAAGGCTAAAATGAGGTCTAGGTTCATAATTCTTGTCAACCCTCATTAAATGACCTTCCATTCATATTCCCTCCACTACTACTATATAAACCCTCCCTCTCCTTCATTCCAAAACACCAAAAAAATCCCCTCTCTTCTCCTCTCTTGAGTTCTAGTGAAGTAGAGTAGTCTTGTCATATCTTGGTCTTCCTGAGACTCAAGGTATTGAGTGAGACTCACTCTCCCTCTCCTAGTTCTTCTTTTTTCCTCCACCCTTAGGACCTCCACCAAGAGTCTCCTCCTCCACCGTATGAATCTTGCATGAAGGTAGAATCCCTTTCCCTAACTTGTATTTTCGTATTACCATGATGAGAATTTTAGATTAAAGTATGATAGTAATTATTTGAATCCTCTTGAATATGTTTGAATGTTTTTATGTGTTCTTCACATATTCTTGGTTGCTCATCACATGTTCATGCATATCACTAGTTTTGATCTTAAATTTACATCAAAAATATGAAAAACATGTTTGTTTCATAATTCTTTCAAATCCTTGAATTTAGGTTATCACCATCCACACATATTCACTAAAATTTATTTTTCAATCCAAATGAAATGATTAATCAATTGAATTAGGGTTTATCACATGCACACACTTCAAATTCAACATGCAAATTGATTGACATATTGGATGATATGACATGAATGTTGGCCACCATAGTCTAGAAGACCGGTTTCACCGGGCAAGGTGGGTGCCTAACACCTTCCCACTTTGTAACATAGCCTCCGAACTTAGATCAAGGGTTAGTAGATCAAGTGCTTACCCATGTAATTTTCGATTTTTAGATTGTAACTAGGAAACAAAGCCATGTACTTTATCTTAGATTGTATCTAGGACCAAAGCCATGTAATTTTCTTATGATCAATGTAAATTCAATTGTAAATCAATAAAATGAGGAATTTTTCAATTTTGGTTTTCTTATTTATCCCAATAATTAAATAAGTGGCGACTCCATTGTAAAACCCTTAATCTAAAGGGGAAAATATAACTAGTCGAACCTCCATTTTGAGAGGCAATAACACGACTCCACCCATTCACGTGGGTTTGGCCCAACATTCCTTCCTATAAAAAAGGGGGCCGGGGGCGCGGTCTCTCACAGTGGCGACTCCACTGGGGATATTGAGGGTTAGGCTTCAATTAGGTTATGGTGGCCAACCATGTCATTGTTTGTTTATTGCTTTTTGTATATAATATGTCTAATATGTCATTATATTGCATGTCATGCATCATTTGCTTGAATGAAATTTATTTTATTTGTGTGCTAGCCCGGAAGCCCGGTAGTATTAGCCGTGGATTGTGGTCTTCCTGAGACTCACATACCCAGTGGTGAACCTATCACCCACCGCGACAAGGATCATCGTGGTTATGCCATGGTGGTTCATAGGGACAAACTGTACCGTTCGGACCAACGCGGCGTTCCTGGCGTCACAAGTTGGGAGGTACGACGTCCTAGCTTGTGGGAACCTTTGACCTACCTTCTACCTATGTTGTAATGACCCATAGAACCTACCTTTAGGTCGGTCCATGTTAATTGCATTGCATTATGCATGTGTTTGGCCGTTGTTTGAACCATGATGAGCCCAAGTCCAACGCTTGAGCCCATCATGATTGTTTGAACCTTGTATGTTGTGAATGAACTGAAACCCAAAAGCCTATGATTGAACTCTACTTGGCATGGAGGGCCAAAATTGTTTCTTGAATGAGTCTAAGCCCAACACTTAAGCCCATTGAAGGTGTATAGACATGATCAACATCAAAGGCCAAAAGCTCACAATATGCATGCCTTCCAAGTGCAAACCCAAGTCATTTTATCATAATCAAGGTTCAAGCACACCAAGCCTCAAGCATCCTTAATGGACCAAGAAGAAGCAAATGGCCCAACTTTGCCTCACTCCACATTTGGTTTGCAACATCATGGTTAAGTTTAAAGTTTGTTTGTTTATTCCATGTTTCTATGTTTTTTTGAATTCAAAATTTTCATGTAGCATTTAATGAGCTTTGTTTTTGTATATATAAAATAAAAAATAAAAAAAATTTCAAGATTTCCAAATCTTTCCCAAAAAAAAAAAGAGAAAAAATTTCAAATGAAAAAAGTCTTTGGACTAGGGGCATTGAGCCCTTAAGTCATTTAAAAAAAAAATTCTTTGAACTAGGGGCATTGGACTTCCTAGTGACTTTTTCAAAAAGACCCAATTTTTTCTTTCAAGATTAAAAAAAAAAAAGAAAAAAGAAAAAAAGAAAGAAGTCTCCTTTTCAAAATGGTACATGAGGATCCCTTGGACAAAACATTTTCTATATTTTGGTGTTTAAAGGCTTGAGCAATCAAATTGTACCAAGGAATGATTAATTTCATTTAATCCATGTAAAGACTTTTGCTACTTGACTTAGAATATAAGAAGAAATGGTCTTAAAAGGCAATCAAAAAGAATCCATCCATTGAAAAATCCCAAGAAACCATGCACTCAAACCAATTTTCAAAGATCTTTTGTTTCACAACATTAGAGCATTCATACTTTTTCTTTTAAGATGAATTTATTAAAAGAGTTTGAATCACTGTGCCTACAAGCAAGCATTACTAGGGATAGGAGGCCATCTTTGGTTAAGCCAAATTATTTCCTATTACCTATAATGTTCATCATCCATTGCTAGCCCATTTGAGCCTTTAAACATTAGCCTCTTTTTTGCATGAACCCACTAAAATCTAAACCTAGGGTGGGAAAATTCAAAGTATGTATGCTTAAATCTCATGTTAAGGAGGAGTCGACCTTATAGCTTTGAAGCTAATTGATAAAGCTCTCCTAGAAGACATGAAAAACAAGTAGAGAATTCATTAAGCTAAAGATAAGAGATCATCAAAGAAAAATGAGCTTTCACTCAATCAAGGAAGGAGAAATGAAATTTCATCAATGTGAGAAAAAACAAAATGTGCATCAAGTTTGAAGAACCTAAAATTCATCATGCCAAGAAGTGTAGAAGGTTCATCTCAAAGAGAGTTCACCAAAAAAGGAAAAGGTTCATCAAGCATAGAAATGTGCAAGCACATCGAGGCAAAAAAGAAGTCTAGAGAGTGTATCAAAATGACTTAAGCTGAGGAAAACAATGAAGGAAAAAGATCCCAAAAAAAAAAAGTTCATTCAATCAAGAGATGAAAGATTTAAAAAAAAAAAAAGGGGAGCCCGCTAGGCTGAAAACCCAAAAAGGTGGTCTAGGCAAAAGTTAGGGCCAAAGAAAAAAAGAAAAAAAAAAAAAAAAAAGAGCCTGCTAGACTGAAAACCCAAAAGGGTGGTCTAGGCAAAAGTTAGGGCCAAAAAAAAAAAAAAAAAAAAAAAAAAAAAAAAAAAAAAAAAAAAAAAAAAGCCCGCTAGGCTGAAAACCCAAAAGGGCGGTCTAGGCAAAAGTTAGGGCCAAAGAAAAGAAGAAAAGGAAAAAAAAAATTGGAAAATCCTACCAACTTGAGGATGCAACCTAAAAAGGGAAGAATTTTACAAGATGAAAGTCTAGAGGTATGATTCAAGAGGAATGAGCATAAAAACAAATGTTGATACAAGTGATCAACGAAGACTAGTGAGAAGATGGCAAAGAAGAAATGAGAAAACTCCTCTAATACTTGATTTTTGAGTAATACATACTTGGGGGAACATCATCGGGAATTTTGAGCCTTTTTATATCATTCATTTCATAACCTAAACCCGGCCTACATTGCAACCCATGAATAAGACCTCCTTGAAGTCTTTGCTAATTGTAGGCGTATCTTAAACTCTAATAATATTTTTCTCTTGAATTAAAAAGGAAAAGTGCTTAAAATTGTCAAACCCCATAGGATGATATGTCTGAGGACAAAATTTCTCAAATTCTCAAATCCTCAAAATGACTCAAAAGGACTTCCCATCTTGAAGCATTCTCCTTGTTTGCACCCAACAATGTGATTCATTTCATTTCTTGATTGCCTTTGGAGACTTAATCTGATGATGTTCAAAAGGATGAAGCAAATTTGATTACATGAATTTAATGATATAGATTCTTCCCAATCAAAGAGATTTGTTTGATTCTTAAACATTTTGATTTGCAAAAATGGTTGTTCAAAGGATCACCTCTTGTTCAAAAAAAAATAAAAATAAAAATCTTTTTCAAAATCCAGTTCTCTTGAACTACGTCTTGACCTGATCCTCTACGAGAGAGGTACGTAGGCAGCCTTTTAAAGGCCCGGTCCCAATCACCTAAACAACCTTAGAGAACAAAGTCAAAACAATGTGACAAAATTGTTTGGGTGCATGTTAGGCTAAGCTCATTTGTTTTGCATCAAGCATGCTCAGACTTGGGGCATTGGCCTATTTATATTGTGTGCAGATTTGTTCTTATTGCATGAAAGCATGTTTTCATTTAAGGCACCAATCCATTTTTTTGGCAAGCATGTCCACACTAGGGGCATCGACCAAAAATATTTTCTTGATAATTGGTTTCTAACAAGTTAGAGAAAGAAAGCCATTTTTGCAGGATTCAAGGATAGTGGACCATGATCTTCTTTCATGTTCCCCAATGGTCACAACATCAAATGAATTCAGTTTCAATCTAAGCATGGAATATGCCCCAAACTAGGGGCATTGGGAATTAAGCAAGGACTTATCCAGCAATCCACATCAACTTCCAGCCAAAGTTGGTCTCATTCAAAGAATAGGTTTTTAAAAAAAAAAAAAAAATCATGAATTGATCTTCATCACTTTTACTCCATCCTCATCTTCACCTTCTTCACTTTTTGATAATGAATAAATCTTCAAATCTCCAAAAAAAAAAAAAAAAAAAAAAAAAAAAAAAAGATAAAAGGACAAAAGACAAAATTAAAAAAAAAAAATTTTCAATTCTTTCTGAATCTTTCAAGAAAAGAAAAAAAGAAAAAAAAAAGAGAGAGAATTTTCAAAAAGCCTTGGGACTAGGGGCTCAAGCTTCCTAGGTTGCTTTCAAAAAAAAAAGAAAAGAAAAGAAAAAATTTTCAAAAAGCCTTGGGACTAAGGGCGTTGAGTTCCTAGGTTGCTTTCACAAAAGAAAAAGAAAAAAAAAAAAAAAAAAGATAAAAGGACAAAAGACAAAATTTTCAAAAAAAAAATTTTTTTTTCAATTCTTTCTGAATCTTTCAAGAAAAGAAAAAAAAAAAAAAAAAAAAAAAAAGGAATTTTCGAAAAAGCCTGGGGACAAGGGGCATTGGGCTCATACTTCTTTGGTTTTAAAAAAAATTCACCAATCAAAATTTTCAATTCCTTCAAAAAAAAAATTCAAGATTTCCAAATTTTTCAAAAAAAAAAAAAAATTCATCAATCAAAATTTTCAATTCCTTCAAAAAAATTCAGGATTTCCAAATTTTTTCAAAAAAAAAAAAAAAAATCATCAAACAAAGTTTTCAATTCTTTGAAAAAAAATTCAAGATTTCCAAATTTTTCAAAAAAAAAAAAAATTTCATCAATCAAAATTTTCAATTCCTTCAAAAATTCAGGATTTCAAATGTTTTCAAAAAAAAAAAAAAAATCTTCATTAAATTCTTCTTCAGGAATAGAAAGCTATGATCCTCTTCCATATTTTCCAGTGGTGCAACATCAAGTCAATTGTCTACCCCCAGCATTCATCAAAGCATGGAATATGTCCTAAACTAGGGGCATTCGCCAGGTATGCCGAATTCTTTTCAATGAATAACTCTGTTACTAATTGAAAATATTTATTTTGCAGATACTAGGGTAAAAGGCCCACACACATCGGCATGAGCCAAGATCCAAGAATCCTAGGTCTCTGAAAACATGAGCCAGGATCTAGAACCTTTGGTCCTCTGAAAACATGAGCCAAAGTCCAAAAAACCCTTGGTCCTCTGGAAAACATGAGCCAAGATTCAAAAATTCTAGGTCTCTGAAAACATGAGCCAGGATCCAAAACCTTTGGTCCTCTGAAAACATGAGCCAAAGTCCAAAAAAACCCTTGGTCCTCTGGAAAACATGAGCCAAGATTCAAAAATCCTAGGTCTCTAAAAACATGAGCCAAGATCCAAAACCTTTGGTCCTCTGAAAACATGAGCCAAAGTCCAAAAAAAAAACCCTTGGTCCTCTGGAAAACATGAGTCAAGATCCAAGAATCCTAGGTCTTTGAAAACATGAGCCAGCATCCAGAACCTTTGGTCCTCTGAAAACATGAGCCAAAGTCCAAAAAACCCTTGGTTTTCTGGAAAACATGAGCCAAGATTCAAAAATCCTAGGTCTCTGAAAACATGAGCCAAGATCCAGAACCTTTGGTCCTCTGAAAACATGAGCCAAAGTCCAAAAAACCCTTGGTCCTCTGGAAAACATGAGCCAAGATCCAAAAATCCTAGGTCTCTGAAAACATGAGCTAGGATCCAGAACCTTTGGTCCTCTGAAAACATGAGCCAAAGCCCAAAAAACCCTTGGTCCTCTGAAAACATGAGCCAAGATCCAAAAATCCTAGGTCTCTGAAAACATGAACCAGGATCCAGAACCTTTGGTCCTCTGAAAACATGAGCCAAAGTCCAAAAAACCCTTGGTCCTCTGGAAAACATGAGCCAAGATCCAAGAATCCTAGGTCTCTGAAAACATGAGCCAGGATCCAGAACCTTTGGTCCTCTGAAAACATGAGCCAAAGTCCAAAAAACCCTTGGTCCTCTGGAAAACATGAGCCAAAATCCAGGAATCCTAGGTCTCTGAAAACATGAGCCAGGATCAAGAACCTTTGGTCCTCTGAAAACATGAGCCAAAGTCCAAAAAACCCTTGGTCCTCTGGAAAACATGAGCCAAGATTCAAAAATCCTAGGTCTCTGAAAACATGAGCCAGGATCCAAAACCTTTGGTCCTCTGAAAACATGAGCCAAAGTCCAAAAAACCCTTGGTCCTCTGGAAAACATGAGCCAAGATCCAGGAATCCTAGGTCTCTGAAAACATGAGCCAGGATCCAGAACCTTTGGTCCTCTGAAAACATGAGCCAAAGTCCAAAAAACCCTTGGTCCTCTGGAAAACATGAGCCAAGATCCAAGAATCCTAGGTCTCTGAAAACATGAGCCAGGATCCAGAACCTTTGGTCCTCTAAAAACATGAGCCAAAGCCCAAAAAACCCTTGGTCCTTTGAAAACATGAGCCAAGATCCAAGAATCCTAGGTCTCTGAAAACATGAGCCAGGATCTAGAACCTTTGGTCCTCTGAAAACATGAGCCAAAGCCCAAAAAACCCTTGGTCCTCTGAAAACATGAGCCAAGATCCAAAAATCCAAGGTCTTTGAAAACGTGAGCCAGGATCCAAAACCTTTGGTCCTCTGAAAACATGAGCCAAAGTCCAAAAAACCCTTGGTCCTTTGGAAAACATGAGCCAAGATCCAAAAATCCTAGGTCTCTGAAAACATGAGCCAGGATCCAGAATCTTTGGTCCTCTGAAAACATGAGCCAAAGCCCAAAAAACCCTTGGTCCTCTGAAAACATGAGCCAAGATCCAAGAATCCTAGGTCTCTGAAAACATGAGCCAGGATCCAGAACCTTTGGTCCTCTGAAAACATGAGCCAAAGCCCAAAAAACCCTTGGTCCTCTGAAAACACGAGCCAAGACCCAAAAATCCTAGGTCTCTGAAAACATGAGCCAGGATCCTTGGTCTTCCATTTTTTTTTTCTTTTTTTGACCTCAGGTAAGCATGTCTTGTACTTATTCACAAAAAAAAAAAAAAAAAAAAAAAATTCACGCATGAACTACGTTTGGACCTGATCCTCCCACCGAGAGGTACGTAGGCAATCTCCCTCGAGATTCGGTCCACATTTTGATCCATAACATGACTTTCTGCATGTTCATCTACATGCATCATACATTCACCACGGTTATATACTGATTGCAAAGTTAGGTGTCTCTTTCATACATTGACATTCGCTTTTCAAGCTCTGCCAATGAGGGGCATTCTGTTGACACCCCATTTTGCAACCCGTATTTAACCACGCATGGAGGGTAAAAGGGTAATTTTGCCTTGAAAATATGCATCTTGATTCTAGCCATTAGATCCTTAATCTCATTTCACCAAAATGATCATGATGTTGTAACGATCAAATCAACTGGTCATAAGCCTTAATCGGACCACTAGATTGAAAGTTATCATTAAGTCAAGTTTTAATGGCTAAGATGTACTATCACAAATTGAGTCCGACTATATGTGATTATGAACAATTGATTTTAATTGGTTATAAGTGTAATCAATTGGAGATCAATGATGTGTCATAATTTAATTGGTTAGGACTACATTTTATGGTGAGGTTGCATACACCTAATTAATTAGATAGTTAAACATTAATTCTTTAATGAGTAATTTGTGCAATTATCTTTTAATTAGTGTAAATTTGGAACCAATTAAGTTTGAAATTGGAGTGATTGGAGCCATTTAATGTTAATTGGGGACTAATTTGGGACCTATTAATGTTAATTGTGCTGAAACCATTTTCTAAAAAATGACCTCTGCTCACTATTTCATCAATATCTCTCAGAATATTTTGAATCTGTGAATAAGGTTAATTTTCCCAGAAACTAGACATCCGGGGCTTCAATTTGAGTACAAGAACGAGATAATTCCGATCAGAATTGGGTTAGATATGATTTTTCGAAGTTGGCTCTACAAGCTGTTACAGCAGCTACGGGAAAAATGAATTGTGGCTTGCTCCCCACTCCCACTAATCTCTCCATTTAATGCACAAGATTTTCCCCAAGGCTAAAATGAGGTCTAGGTTCATAATTCTTGTCAACCCTCATTAAATGACCTTCCATTCATATTCCCTCCACTACTACTATATAAACCCTCCCTCTCCTTCATTCCAAAACACCAAAAAAATCCCCTCTCTTCTCCTCTCTTGAGTTCTAGTGAAGTAGAGTAGTCTTGTCATATCTTGGTCTTCCTGAGACTAAAGGTATTGAGTGAGACTCACTCTCCCTCTCCTAGTTCTTCTTTTTTCCTCCACCCTTAGGACCTCCACCAAGAGTCTCCTCCTCCACCGTATGAATCTTGCATGAAGGTAGAATCCCTTTCCCTAACTTGTTTTTTCATATTACCATGATGAGAATTTAAGATTAAAGTATGATAGTAATTATTTGAATCCTCTTGAATATGTTTGAATGTTTTTATGTGTTCTTCACATATTCTTGGTTGCTCATCACATGTTCATGCATATCACTAGTTTTGATCTTAAATTTACATCAAAAATATGAAAAACATGTTTGTTTCATAATTCTTTCAAATCCTTGAATTTAGGTTATCACCATCCACACACATTCACTAAAATTTATTTTTCAATCCAAATGAAATGATTAATCAATTGAATTAGGGTTTATCACATGCACACACTTCAAATTCAACATGCAAATTGATTGACATATTGGATGATATGACATGAATGTTGGCCACTATAGTCTAGAAGACCGGTTTCACCGGGCAAGGTGGGTGCCTAACACCTTCCCACTTTGTAACATAGCCTCCGAACTTAGATCAAGGGTTAGTAGATCAAGTGCTTATCCATGTAATTTTCGATTTTTAGATTGTAACTAGGAAACAAAGCCATGTACTTATCTTAGATTGTATCTAGGACCAAAGCCATATAATTTTCTTATGATCAATGTAAATTCAATTGTAAATCAATAAAATGAGAAATTTTTCAATTTTGGTTTTCTTATTTATCCCAATAATTAAATAAGTGGCGACTCCATTGTAAAACCCTTAATCTAAAGGGGAAAATATAACTAGTCGAACCTCCATTTTGAGAGGCAATAACACGACTCCACCCATTCACGTGGGTTTGGCACAACATTCCTTCCTATAAAAAAGGGGGCCGGGGGCGCGGTCTCTCACATAAGGGTGCATTAATGAGTCTTTTAAGCCATCTAGTATCTACCCGTTAGACTCCTCATATAGCATTTGGCTTAGACCCTTGAACGTTTAGACCCCAATTACCAAGTTATCAATTCAAGCTTATTATCAAACAATATATGTGTGGAATATGAACATAAACCAAACACAAAATTGATAAGCAATCTAAGCCAAACATAAACACATCGACAGCAGTAAATATAAGGCAAAGATAAAGGAAAGAAAGATGCAAACACACAGACAACACACGATGTGTTATCGAAGAGGAAACCGAAGCCCTAGGCGTAAAACCTCTCCACTGCCCTCCAAGCGGTGAATAATCCACTAAAGAATGAAGTTGGGATACATGAATAGCAAAAGACCCTCCAAGCCTAATCTACCCAAGTATCTAAGCCTTCCAAGCTTCTTGCTCCAACGAGGTTACGCCGAACTTATTTCTTCTTTAGCTTCCCGGATTCCGCTACTTGACCATAGCATCAACCAATGTAGATTGGTTCCTTCCTAACTGCTTCCCAACAGCACCAAATAAACCTTCTCACTAGACATGGGTGTGGTGAGATAAGGATTTGGTAAACAGGCCTCTCAAGGGTATGACAATGGAGAGGAAGAGAGAAGAGGAATTTATAGAGTCTCTAAGGTAAAGATTAGGGATAAGGCAATCTTGTTTTTCTCTAGGGTTTCTCTCACAAAATTCTCTCTGGAAGCTCTCTCATTTGGTGGGTTTAAGGGTCTATATATAGTGGGGTGAGAAAGGAATGTGAAGAGTCAGTTTTTTGCCAAACAGGGCTGATTGGAGGTTTGGCCTCGCAACTGGTCTGAGTTGTGAGTTCAAGTCGCGAAATAACGGCCTGGCCAGCCTAAGACTTTTGTCTTGTAATGCGACAGCTGGCACAACCCTTTAGCTCCCCTGTGTGCATCTCACGTCCCTACAGTTGGCGGCTTGCTAGTTGCGAGTCAGCCGTGAGTCCTAGCTACGAAACTCTGCCTTCTTGAACATACTTGAGCTTTTCTTCACATTTTCTCACACACTACCCTTACAATGATCCCACCTAAATATGGGGTTACTAAATGCTTAAATTACTAGCAAATTGGCATAGAATAAAGCCAACAAGATAGTTGATTAAATTCAACCTGACAATCTCCCCATTTGGCTATTTTGTGACAAAACCCTTCAATAGGCTCTAGACTTAACACGTGAGTTGGAAAAGTTTAACAAAACTCACTCACACCTAAATCTAGATTCTGAAAAGCTCTTGAACATATGAACAAGTAACTCCTGAAACACAACGACCCAATAATATCATTGTATGCAGAAAACTTGAAAAGCATATGGAGCAATAAAAGCATGATCAAGCAAAAATGGACTTAAAGCAATAAAGCAGTAAATCATGGCTTGATCAACCAAGCAATCACTATACAAAAGTGATTACTATGCTCATTCATACAAGGAATGAACATCCGGACATGTAAGGTGATAAGCTCAATTGAAGAGTATCACTTGCAAGTCCAACACTCAACCAATGCATACAAATATATATACATCTAGGAACAATCCTACAAGGGCACAAGAGTGATGTACTTAAGATAACGCATAGCATTAACAAGTACTAAAGCAAAATGCATAAAGGCTGCATAAGCAAAGTGTTGCAAATACATGGTACAAACCATAAAAGCCTAAAATCAACATAAGTGCATGGAAACAAACCCTTAAAGCTTACATAAGCAACATGGGTACAAAACTTTTAAAACATATGCTGAATTAACTGAATGACATCATCAATATATAAATAAACCAAAATGTTAAAACTGTATCCACACAAATAGATATAAACAAAAAAAAATATAAGTTTGTTAGTCTATCCAAAAACTATGAAAAGTATATCCTGAACACATCTCCCCCTTCCAATATGCACATCTTCTCCTTCTCCTTCTCCCCCTTACTATATGCTTTCGCTCTCCCCCTTTTTGTCAGGAATAGCTAAAGGTTGTCTTCTAGCTTTTGCTGAATCGCATCCAACTGCGTTTCAATGGCTATGAGACGCACTTGAATATGGTTGGCAATTGTGTAAAGGAATTGTTATAGTTCAAAGATCTGCTCAACCACATTTTCAATCATGTGACTTTGCCTTGGCATTTGAAATCCAGGGGGAATAGATGGAGCACTAGTTGATTGGAAAGGTGTAGCTGAGCTTTGGCCAGAGGGAGTGACTGGTTCACTCTTAGGAGCTCTAGAAGAATGGCTCTTACTTGCTTGAAGAGTGTATAGGGATATTGATCGAGGACGAGATGCAGTCTTGCATCTTATGGAGGATTGACACCTTCACGAAGGATAATCTTCATGATGAGACTACAAAATGGAAGATTCATTCGAGCTACTGATTAAGCCGCTGTTTTCCCAATAATCTCAAATATGTGGGCACAGATGTCAATCGGAACACCAGTAATGAGGTCACACAAGAATTTGGCCCTCCCAAGACTGATGAAGGCAGTGTTCGACAGCAGGTAGAGGTTAGAGAACATGATCAGCTTTAAAGTTGTCAGTTCAGGCGAAAAAGATGCAGTGCCTATAGATGAACCTCCGCTTCCCACTTCATGTTCACTCCCAAGAACTTGAAGAATGTTTTGAGCCTGAAGAATCCTATCATCATATGGAGTTCGATTTGCATTTTCAAGTCTGGTGATGTGAAGGATCTTAGCAATATAGTCTGCATTAATAGAAAATTCTATTCCTCGAACCCAACATTTTAACTTGACCCTTGTGTATCTGGCATTGGAGTAGAATTCTTTGACCAATTCCATAATTGGATCCTTAAAGTTACCAAAAAGATCAGCCCAATCTCTCTCTTCAAAGATCTTAGGAATGAATGTTGTCCCTAGGGTGTCAAACTTGACAACACATTCCACAATGGGAGGAGCCTTTACAAAAATATCTATGTAAGTCGTTGAGTCAAGAGGTGTCCTGAATCTCTCAGTGGCAGAGTCTCTAGACGAATGAGATGAGCAACGTGTCCATTTAGCAACCTGGGTTGATTGATCATTGGTTGCAATGGCTTTGCCCTTAGATGAACGATGAGTCATCTGCAAAAGAACAAACACACAGCAGAGAGCCAAAAAACAATACCACAAGGCACCAACAGCAACTTGATTAGATTCAGATAGAGATGTGAATCCTAGAGATTTCAAAATTAATAAATCATAGGCAATGTTGAAGTATTGTGTGGAACATGTGAACAGAAGTGGTAATTGATCAGATACAACACAGTGTCAAGAGATCACTGAATATCCCAAGGTCACATACTGACATAATGACAAACTACCATGAGCATGATATGCAAACATCAATATAGTCATGAACCATTTCAAAGAGCACAAAACCCCATAAAACATCATTACTTTAATCAATAACCACTCAAAAAGAACAACTCCTAACCAAATAGCACTCAACAGACTAACACTAAGACATGAACGAACATGCTTAAACTCAAAGCATAATGCCATCAACAATATCCACAGAAACAAGAAAATAACTTTAAAATCATGAAATCTAAAGTGAGAGAGAGAAAACCCATACCTTTTTCTTGAAGATAGAAGTGAAAATGGTGCAGAAATGGGGGTTTCTCAAGAGTGAACACGGAGTGTTTTAGAGAAAGAAATGGGGAAGACAATGAACAGTTACTAATTTTCAAGGGAAAAACTGAAAAAATTTTGAAAACTAACTTTAAAACGCAAAACACGCATTTTTTGCGACTGGATCAAGTCGCTAGGGTAAGCCGCAAAACACTGTGTAACTAAGAGTTTTGAAAAATTTTCTAAGTATTTTCGCAACTGGAAGATCTACCCGCGAGAAAGTCGCGAGTTGAGTCGCGAAAATCTCTATGTATCCCTTGCGACTGGACCTTCCACCCGCGAACAAGTCGCCAAAACCTAACCGCGAGAATGCAACTGGGGCATGCGACTAGATTGACACGCGACTAAGTTGCCAAAACAGGACAAAATTGTTTTTGAAATTTTTGACATTTTTGTAGAAATAAAATACTTTCCAAAAACAGCTAAAAACACTAAAAAATCTTCTTGTGTTTGATCAACAAAGATTTGAGCATGTGAAAACACATTTAATCAAGTACAATCACACAAATGAATATGACATTCATTGAATATAGACTTGTGTGTTGTGTGTGGATATCAAAAATGAGATAGTCCTTAGTCTAATGTGAAGCTTCAATGATCAATTCAATCAAGGCATACACAACTAGCACTAGATAATGTGACCTATCTCAATTATAGAAACATGCATATATGACCTCCCACATGCACTTGATAACAATTCTTTGAAACTTTTCATTTGGCTCCATATTCAACATATCATTTGCACTTTTTGAGCAAAGAAGATCTCATTGTGAGATAGATGCCTGAAATTTTTTATATTTCAATTGATGAGTTAGCCTTTGGCTTTTTGGGCATCATACATTTTATTTTGGTTGCTTTCCCTTTTTCCTAGTCGAATACTAGTATATGCGACAGGCTTTTGCAGCTCTATATCTCTTTTCATTTGGAGATTTACATTTAGAGAGCTCTTTTAAGCAAAAACAAAAATAAAATAGTGGGAAGATATATAGGCATGAGTCTATGCATGTCTCAAGATCAACAAAACCATTCACTAATCATTCATGACAAGGTTGAAGATCTATTTATAACAATCACATAGATTTCAAAATTTCTCTCACAATGATATGAGTGCATAGAAAACAAGCTAAGCTTATAGATGCACAAAGCCATTAGTACAAAGGTACAAGGCAAAACATGCTTTGAGACAAAACTCAAGAAAGTTGATCAAACGTTTTGGATTTTCTATTTTTATGTGTTTTTGGATTCTTGACACAAAAGCAGTAAAAGATTGATCAAAACAACAACAAAACCAACAATGTAAAAACATTTGAAACAAAAACAAACAATAAGCCAAAACTCAACTCAAAATTGCAAGAAGCCTACAACCAAGCAAATACACAAAATATGGGAAGTATTAATGCATGGAGATGTTATAATGCTTATGCATAAGTACCCTTCGTCACCCACACATCGCGTGCGTTTGGGGTGATATCCTTAACGGATTGGGTACGAGAGTTAGGACTGTCAAACCTGCATGTGAAGCTTTCTAGGCAATTTGTGAAGGCACCGATCATCTTCATCATGTCCATCATTCCTAGATCATGGTTTTGACTTCTTGGTTGCTCACCACCCCAAGACCTCTTATCATTTCTTCTTCCTCGTGACCGAGGTGTGCTTGCACTGTTGCCTGCTTTTAGCTTTTGACAGTTGGGTCTAGTATGTCCTTGCAATCCGCAATAGTGACACACATAATCTGTTCTAAGACCCCGTTGTGATCTTGAGAGAGATCTTGCTCTACCTTCGAATCTGGCTTCTAATTGATTTCGGAACTTATTATCCACTTGTTGCTTAGCCAACTTCTTCTTCTTCTCAACCTTAACATTCTCAAGGATGGACTCTTCCATAATCGGCTCTATGGCCTTCACAAATTTCACTTCTTTGGTAGCTTTGGCAGATGAGCTACTCCCTCTGGTATATCCCAACCCGGACTTGTCTAAAAAGTGTTTTTGGGATGAAATAACATCTTCCAGCTTCTTAGAGGAGACCATTTCTATCTTGGCTTGTGCTTGCACCACCTCTTGCTCAAGAAATCTTACTTTGGTATAAGTTTCAGATAGCTCACCATTTAGTGTCTCAATTTCACACTTTGCCTCCTTATATCTGGTCAGGAGACTTTTGTAGTCCTCCTCAGCTTTCTTCATCTTCTTCACAGCCACCTTTGCCACCCTTGTATACTCTCCCGATCTCTTAAGAAGTAAGGTGTAATTCTCTTGAAGACTAGCTGTATTTCTATCCTCTTCAGCATCTGATTCCTTAACAATCCCTAAGGATTCTTGTACAAGTTGATTCAAGTCCTCCAAGGACTCAACATGCTCAATAGCCATAAATGCGGAGTAGTTTTCTTCTCCATCACAGTTGTCCTCAGAGTCAGAGTTTGATGAGTCCGAATCACTTAAAGTAGTGGCATAGGCCTTTCCCTTCGACTTCAAATAATTGGGACATTCCTTTTTAAAATGCCCATCTCCATTACATTTGAAACATGTAATTCCTTGTGAGGATTGGGAATCTCTACCCTCTTTTCTTCTGAACTCTTTCTTCTTTTTTCCAGCACTCTAAAATTTTCCTTTGTCACTGGATTTCCCACTATTTTTGAGCTTTAAGAATTTTCGGAAGTTCTTTACAAGATACACCACATCTTTGTCTACTACATCCTTTTCTGAAGAGTCATAAGACACCATTCTCTCATCAATTGTCTTAAGAGCTAGAGACTTGCTTTTCTTCTGTGTGGGCAGGGACAACTCATATGTTTGCAAAGAACCAACCAGCTCTTGAACCTTAATGTCGTCCAGATCTTTGCTCTCTTCAATGGCTGCAACTTTGGCACGAAAACTCTCTGGTCGTGACCGAAGGATCTTCCTTACAATTTTCGAGTCCTCCGTCTTTTCCCCCAAATTGAATTTCCCAACAACCACTTCGTTTAATTTACTGTAAAACGAATCAAAAGACTCATCCTCACTCATCTTTAACTCCTCAAAGCGAGTGGTCAACATTTGAAGTTTGGTGTCCTTCACTTTCTTAGTCCCTTCATAAGTTGTCTCTAGAATTTCCCATACTTCCTTAGCAATTGTGATATGTGAAATCTAGTGAAATTCTTCTAGAGAGACACCGCAGAAAATAGCATTCAATGCCTTGCTATTTGCATTGGCCGCCGCAAGAGAAGCCTTATCCCAAGTAGGCTTGGCTGCCTCTGGCCTTGTCCATCCTTCTTCAACCACATCCCACACAGCATTATCAATAGAATACAGAAACGCCCTCATACGGACTTTCTAAAATGCATAATTATTACCGTCAAAGAACGGTGGTACATTAAGATATTGAGACCTATCCATCTCAAAAGGGGGTTAGGGATCACATTTAGGTAATTAAACCACAACAAGTGTACCCGCTCTGATACCAATTGAAAGTTTAATATGGGTATGAGACACCCTTAAATGTTTAGACCCCAATTACCAAGTTATCAATTCAAGCTTATTATCAAACAATATATGTGTGGAATATAAACATAAGCCAAACACAGAATTGATAAGCAATCTAAGCCAAATATAAATACATCCACAGCAGTAAATATAAGGCAAAGATAAAGGAAAGAAAGATGTAAACATACGAACAACACACGATGTGTTATCGAAGAGGAAACCGAAGCCCTCGGCGTAAAACCTCTCCGCCGCCCTCCAAGTGGTGAATAATCCACTAAAGAATGTAGTTGGGATACATGAACAGCAAAAGACCCTCCAAGCCTAATCTACCCAAGTACCTAAGCCCTCCAAGCTTCTTGCTCCAACGAGGTTACGACGAACCTATTTCTTCTTTAGCTTCCCGGATTCCGCTACTTGACCATAACATCAACCAATGTAGATTGGTTCCTTCCTAACTGCTTCCCAACAGCATCAAATAAACCTTCTCACAGGCGTGGGTGTGGTGAGATAAGGATTTGGTAAACAGGCCTCTTAAGGGTATGACAATGGAGAGAAAGAGAGAAGAGGAATTTGTAGAGTCTCTAAGGTAAAGATTAGGGATGAGGCAATCTTGTTCTTCTCTATGGTTTCTCTCACAAAATTCTCTTTGGAAACTCTCTCATTTGGTGGGTTTAAGGGTCTATATATAGTGGGGTGAGAAAGGAATGCGAAAAGTCAGTTTTTTGCCAAACAGGGCTGCTTGGCGGCTTGGCCTCACGGCTGGTCTGAGTCGCGAGTTCAAGCCGTGAAATAATGGCCTAGTTAGCCTGGGACTTTTGTCCTGTAGTGCGACAGCTGGCGCGACCCTTCAGCTCCCCTGTGTGCATCTCACGTGCCTGCAGTTGGCGGCTTGCCAGTCGCAAGTCAGTCGCGAGTCTTAGCCGCGAAACTCTGCTTTTTTGCACATACTTGAGCTTTTCTTCACATCTTCTCACACACTACCCTTACAATGATCCCACCTAAATACAGAGTTATTAAGTGCTTAAATTACAAGCAAATTGGCATGGAATAAAGCCAACAAGATAGTTGATTAAATTCAACCTTATCCAAACCTTTATGATGCTACAACAGTAAAAACATATGTATAAAATGCTTAGTATTATGAATAGGAAAAGCAGAAATCAAGCAACAATAAAACCACAGATCGAGTTGTTCAAATTTCACATTAGGAATAGAGTTCTTCACTTGTTTTACATTCACTTTGGTAAAGTTAACTTAAAAATTATGTTAACAATGCCCACTCACCTACTAAATGGTAGATGAGTAATGTAATCTTCATGAGAAGACATCATGGACATGTTATTCTATACATTTACTGAATAAAGTAAATATTAAACCCTGAATATATCCTCTAGTCAAATGATAGAACATAATCTACACATTTTTTATAAGCCTAAGTACAATTGTTGAATTAGTACCTGCAAGCTCAGTTGAAAGCAGACGCTTATCCAAGGCACTGGCATCTGTACATGTGGATGTTTCAGAAGGAAGATGAATTGCAACTTCTTGCACAGCAGTTGTAGTAGCAACATCACTCAGTAGCCCACAACCGAGTGAGAAAAAAAAATTTATATCTAGAGTGTTAATTTGCTCACCATAAACGTTGATCATTTGAACTACTTTCCCGAGAACGCCTATAAGTCTTGCTCTCTCACAACAATCTGTATGATTTCCACCTTCAAATTCCTTTGAAGATTCCATGAGTATATAACACATCTTCACCATCCTTTTCTTGAACATGATCACATATATGCCTTTTTTGGCGTACAAGCCTAGCCTTCATCTTTAATCGTTTTTTTTTTTTTTCCCTCAATACTCAACTCAAAATATTAGGATTTGGTCATTTTAAACCATTTTTATTTCTTTCACCAGATGGTTTTTGCAAAGTTACATGAAATACACACTGAAGAATTCTTATTATTTTCACAAATATACAAAATAATCTATGAAAGCATAATATTTTGGGATTTAACAACACAATGTGTTGGAAATTAACATACCTCTCAATTTGGTCTACACAATGTGTTGGAACAATCATATCACAATTATCTTGCCTTAAGGGCATTGTATATTGTATAATATAATAGACAGGGAAAAAAAAGATGGGAAAGTGACTGCACTGAAAGTCCAAAAGACCAAACACTGAAATCTCTCAATCTTCTGCATTTTATTCGCTTCAACTGGAAGCTGAATTTTGAAAGCTTGAAACTGCAAACTGTTATTTTCAAAAGAGGTGAACAGTTTATTTGTAGCTTCGGAGAAAGCGTGAATAGACAGAGAGCTTCTAATCTGCAGTGTTTCATCTAAACCTGGGGACAATTGTTTTTATTAATAGAGTACGCTTGGGCTTTGTGGTGAATATCATAAGCTATAAAAAGTTGGGCTAGGTATATTTATTTAATGAGAAGGGCCACGAGTTTTTTTTATGAAGTATTTTTTTTTTTTTTTGGGATAGGTATGAGGTATGGTGTTTTTTCGATAACTATGAGGTATGGTGTTTGAGACAACATTTGGCTAATTCAAAAGTTCAACCCATTTTTTGGAGAATGGTGGGAAAAGGTTAGAATAACCCATAGCAAAATTTCATGCTCTCCCACATGAGATCTCCACTTTCATATTACTAGTTGTTGAGTTGTTCTTCACACAATTTTTTTCTTTAAAAAAATAAACATAAATTTCTTAAATTTATGAGTGTATAATTTGTATATTCATTGTTATGAACAATAATCACGTGTTTATTGTCAATGTAATTGATTTTTTTTTTAATAATATTTTTCATATCAACATGTAACGTTTTATTATTATATATTATTATATATGAAGTAAGCAATACATTGAAAGCAAATAATTCAAAAAATATTCATTATTTTCATATACAACATAAATTCAATTTGAAGAAATGCGATAATAGTTTTATGGACAATCCTTTGTAGGATTGGATTTTTTTGATAGTGGCATGTGAACTAATTTTCAATCCTTTCACCCAATTTCATGACAAGCAAGCACAATCAAATACAAAGAGAAGATAGTATCAACCAATTCCTTATGAATTGAAAATTCTTTGTAATTTTCTCTTCCTTGGAAAAAAAATGTTGGAATTCATAAATACTCTCTTTCCTTATATATATGCTATTAATTTTCCTTCTAATTCAAAAAACCACATTTAGAACAAAAAAGGTTGCTGATCTAGATAAATTTTAAAGAAGTGGAATCGATACACTAGTGGGTCAGAAGAATACCCTAATTGTCACCTTAATAATATTTATATTACTTATATAAAATACATTTTTTTTTTTTTTTTTGTCGACAATAGGTGTCCTCCAAGAAATGATAAAGAAGGATGATCCTTTCAAGTAACCGTTGAAAGCTTCAACCTCTCTTCAGCTATCCACATACTCAAAATTAGAGAAACCTTTAACCAAGAGGTCACTATTTACAAATAGATTTTTTAGCAAACACATGAAAAATTATGATTATTTTCTTACATTTTATTAAATAATTAAATAGAGAGCAATCAACAAATAGAAACCAAGTAGTTCTCCTTTACTTTTCTAAAATTTAAAATATAGAGATATAAAAAAAATTTCAATATATTAATATAAATTTACATCAACAAAATGATGAAAGAAAATAACGATTTATGATTTTCCTATGGTTTATCAGCAACCAAACATTGGACTACAAGAGAAAGAAATACTAAACACACAAAACATCAAACAGGTGCTGTGTTTATATAAACGGAAAGAAAATTCAAAATTCACAAAAAGTATAACCCATAAAACAAACCCCACAAATAAATAATTTAACCAAAAAAAAAAAATTATGAAGGAAAGATGTCATACCTATTGTATTGAGCAAGTGAAAAAACAAACAGCAATAACACCCAATTAAGAGATTGACAAATCTATACTACTTACTAAATGATTTTGTTGAAGAAGATGAAAGGTTAAACCAAAGTAGAACCAAATTAGAGACGGTTATGAAACCTTAGATCTTCCATGTTCTTATATAATAGCCTTGTTTTTGTTTTTTTACATAGTTTCAGATCATCTAATCTTTTCTTCTTCTTTTTTTAAGAAGATTTTTTTCTTTTGAATCAATTTGGAAGATCTATTCGAATAATATGAACTAGTCATTCACTCCTTTTGAAAGCTTTTTTCCCCTATCTATTAATTATTGGGTATTCTATGGCTAACGTAATATTTTTGATAACGCCTTTTTAATTATTAGCCATTATGCATTTAATAATAATTATAGTGTGGCAGCATTGAAGGAAATTAATGTCCATACTCAACGTGTATTGTCGATTGTGATGCCAGTAAAAAGATTTTGTAGTTTTTTTTTTTTTTTTTTTTTTTTTTTTTTTTTTTTTTTTTTTTTTTTTTTTTTTTAAATTATTGGCTTTCTGAGTCATCTCTCCTTTTGGTACTTTTTTTGTGTGGTAATTATCGGGTACTATGTTCTCAAAAGAATTTTTTGGCAAATTTTTTTTTTTTTAATCTTAGTTATTATGCATTAGATGATAATTACTATTGAAGGAAATTAATGACGGTGTATTGTAGGGAAATTGTTGTATACTCTCAGAGTACCATAAATGCGTACTTCCTCCTCTCACATGAATGGTGAGTCCCACTAATTAAATTCATGGTGAGACCCGCCATTCAAGTGAGAGGAGAAGCGTACGCATTTATGGTATTTTAGAAGTATCTAATAATTTTCCATGTATTTTAATGCCAGTAAACTTTTTGGGTAGTTTTTCAAATTATTAGTTTAATCTCTCCATTTGGAAGGTTTGTTCTAAAAACAAAATTTTATTAGACAACTAATACATTTTTAACAAAATAATTGAATAACGTTGGAAGTGGAATATAATAATTAGGAAAACTAATTATCAAATGAAAAATTAAGAAATAATGGTGGTAAATAAGAATTAAAACATGAACATAAATTTTTGCAAAAAAAAAAAAAAAAAAGGGAACATAAATAGTATATTGAAGAAATGCATTACTTCATTCAAAATTTTAAATTATATGCCACGTGCCAAGTATTATGGCAAACATGTATAAATAAATATTAACATTTTTTGTCCATACAATATCAACGTACTGAATGTAGGAAGTTGTTCTATGTTATCATAGTATGCTTTGAAAATGAACTCATGTCATCATATTATGCATCCATCGATGTTTGTATACAACTGTAACAATACATATAACTGGTCGTTAATCCATGCGATGCATGGGAACATTTTTAGCAACTATTAGATTTTAGCAAATTAAGTGCTTTAAAATTTGAAAATCTTAAAGAACTTACATTAGCACTCATTAATTTGTCTACAAAGCCAATGCTAAATAGATCTACAAATTACATTCTCATATCCTCTGTCATTTGCAAGGTGACAGGATTCTTTTCACTACGGTGTGCATCCTTCTATCCTTCAAAAGTTTTAAGAAATGCTACATGGTCATTGCATAAGAATGTGTATAAGGTTATGCAAAATTTTATCATTATAATCAACATTGATAGGTAAAATTATAGCATGAAAGACACTCTAGACTTAACCCGTTGGCTTTGCTTGCGTAATGGATCCTACAGCTTAAGCTAACAGGATAAGTTGTGGGAAAAGCTGAAGACCTTAAGGCTGATGGACAGTAATAAGGTTGTAAGAAGAGAATCCATGAGGCAGACTGAAGGGATGACACCATCAAAAGGTTGATGTCGATATAGCTGAAGGGAATAAGGTAAGGTAACGGTCTGGACGGTGACGACTCTTTGAAACCTTGGCTTGGTTGCCACGCATGAGTATATAAGGAAATAACTTGTAAACCACGCTAAATGGTAGTCTCCTACAAGGAAAGGATTCTGCAATCTATGCTTATAAGGACTCTTATAAGAAAAAGACTTCTGGCCCAAGGAAGAGAGGTTAACCCTCTACTACTATAAAAACCCCAATACCCTCATAAATCAAGGTACGCATAATAAACGCCTCTCTAGCACTCTAGAGTTGTAACAAGTTCTCACTTGACCTTCAATAAATATCAGCACCACATCGGTGCTCTTTGTTAAGTCTTCTCCTTTTTTGTTGTGTAGGTGCCGTTTGGAGTGTGTAAGTATCGTGTGACTCACTACTAGTTTTCTCGGCATCATCAGTTGGCGTCGTTTGTAAGAAGGTTTACGAGTTTCACCCCGTTAACTACCTCGATAGACCAAGTCCTAATGCAAATAAAGGATGAAAGGGCCCTGACCTTTCCCGGAAAGCTGAAAGGAGATCCTAACAAACGTTCTAGAGACAAATATTGCCGCTTCCACCAGAACCAAGGCCATGACACAGCCAACTGTTACAACTTGAAACAGCAGATCAAGGCCCTCATTAGACAAGGAAAGTTGCAGAAGTTTGTCAGCAAGGAGGGAACAGATCCATCGCCTCAAGAGTAGCCCTCCGGCAGGATAATGAACACCCAAGACCCCCCATTGGCGACATAAGGATGATCGTAGAGGGATTAGTGAGTACTAGGTCGTCCAAAAAATCTTGGAAGACCTACCTTAGGATGGTCCAAAATGTGCAGCTCACAGGATCAGTCCCAAAAATAGCTAGGAGGGAAGGCCCTGTCATCGCGTTCTCGGAGGAAGATGCACAACGTCTTTACCACCCGCACAATGATGCGCTTGTTGTTAGCCTACGAGTAGGGGATTACAACATACATCAGGTGTTGATCGACAATGAAAGCTCGGCGAATATCCTATACTATCCAGTGTTCCAGTAAATGAGAATTGGTAGAGAACAATTGATTCCAATGAATGTCCCGCTCTTCGGTTTTGGAGGAACAAGGGTATTTACCTTGGGCGTGATCACATTGTCTATAACGGTAGATGACTATTCTCAGCAGATCACCAAGGACGTGAAGTTCCTCGTGGTCGACTGTTCATCCACCTAAAATGCTATCTTAGGGCAACCCACCCTCAATTCATGGAAGGCAGTGACCTCGACTTATCATTTAATGATTAAGTTCCTTACCGACTATGGAGTAGGAGAGCTACACAGAAATCAGGTAGCCGCACGCGAGTGCTACGTGGCTATGATGGAAATGGATGACCACCTCCAGGCCATGAGCATAGAGGAACACCGGAGTGCGACGGAGCCCGTTGAGAAGCTTGAAGAAATGCCTCTTGACGACTCCAAGCCTGATCAGACAACAAAGATTGGGACCCTCGCTAGTCCCAAGGTCCGACATGCACTTACAGCTTTCCTAAAAAAGAATTGGGACGCGTTCGCCTGGAGTCACAAAGACATGCCAGGAATAGACCCTTCAGTCATGGTGCATAGGCTGAATGTGTCACTCTCCTTTCCACCCATTCGACAGAAGAAGCAGGTGTTTGCCCCAGAGCGAGATCGGGCCATAGCTGAAGAAGTCCGCAATCTACAGGAGGCAAACTTTGTTAGGGAAGTTTACTACCCTGACTAGCTAACTAACGTAGTGATGGTTAAGACATCTAGCGGAAAGTGGAGGATGTGCAAAGATTTCACCGACCTAAACAAAGCGTGCCCCAAAGACATCTACCATCTCCCAAGGGTTGACACTTTAGTAGACTCTATGGCTCAACACCAACTGTTGAGTTTTATGGATGCTTTCTCTAGTTACAACCAAATCCAAATGCAAAAAGCCGATCAAGAGAAAACTTCATTCGTAACTAGCCAGGGCCTCTTCTGTTACAAAGTAATGTCATTTGATCTAAAAAATGCGGGCGCGATGTATCAAAGGCTGATGAACAAGATGTTCGTACAGCAAATTGGAAGGAATGTCCAAGTCTACATTGATGACATGCTGGTAAAAAGCCGAAGGGAGGAAGATCACCTGAAAGACCTCGAGGAAACATTCGACACTCTTCGCTTTTACAACATGAAGCTTAATCCAGGAAAGTGCGCCTTCGAGGTGACAGTAGGAAAATTCCTAGGATTCATGGTGTCGCAGAGGGGCATCAAAGCCAAC
Source organism: Quercus gilva (assembly GCA_023621385.1). Lineage (NCBI taxonomy): Eukaryota > Viridiplantae > Streptophyta > Magnoliopsida > Fagales > Fagaceae > Quercus > Quercus gilva. Next base: position 74,473,507 of record CM042476.1, read on the forward strand.
CTGAATAAGATCCAGGCTATAATGGAGATGGAACCCCCAAAGAATGTGAAGGAAGTACAGAGCCTCAATGGCAAGATAGTGGCGCTGAATAGGTTTGTATCAAGGGCAACAGACAAGTGCTTACCCTTTTTTCGCACACTGAAGAGATCTTTTGAGTGGACTGCCGAGTGCTAGCAAGCATTCGAGGAGTTAAAAATTTATCTCTCTTCCCCATCACTATTGAGTCCCTTGCAACTAGGTAAAGAACTTTTTCTCTATCTCGCCGTCTCCCCAGCTGCCGTTAGCGCCGCCTTGATCAGAAAAGAAGAAAGAGTGTAGAAGCCCGTGTACTACACCAGCCGAGCACTTCACGGGGCCAAAGAAAGATACCCGCCCATGGAGAAACTCGCCTTCGCACTAGTTATGGCAGCATGCAAACTTAAACCATACTTTCAAGCCCACACGATAATCGTCCTAACCGACAAGCCTTTGCGACGGGCAATGAGCAACCCTAAAGCCGCTAGACGATTGGCACTATAGGTCATAGAATTAAGCGAGTTTGACATCCAGTACCGCCCGTGAACCGCCATTAAAGGACAGGTCATTGCAGATTTCATAGTTGAATTCACAGAGGAATCTCCTCAATGGGGCATGCATGTAGATGGATCCTCTAACAGGCTAGCTGGGGGAGCCGGCATCGTACTACAGTCACCCGAAGGAGACACAGTCGAGTGTATGGTCCACCTTGAATTCCCTACCACCAACAACGAGGCAGAGTACGAAGCTTTGGTAGTCCTTGATCTCGTCAGAGCGGCAGGAGTCGAAAGCGTGATCATCTGCCATGACTTTTAGATCGTGGCTAACTAGATAAATGGGGATTAGAAGTGTAGAGGCGAAAGAATGAAGAAATATCTAGACCAAGCAGGGAGGAGGATAGACGAGCTGAAGGCCAAAATTATACAGATCCCTAGGGGAGAAAATGAGCAGGTCGACCACCTAGCCAAAGCCACGTCAACTAAACATATGGCCACCCTTGATAATGTACTCTCCTTTGTTCAGCTCTCTCCACTTATATATTCTGTCGATGTGTAGGAGCTTGGTTCAAAAGGCAATTGGACCATGCCATTAGTCTCGTACTTAAAAAATGGAGTATTACCACATGGAAAAGAGGCCGCAAGAAAGCTGAAGGTCTAAGTGGTGAAGTTCGTTTTAATAAGAGACGTCCTGTACAAAAAAGGTTTCTCCCGCCCATACCTAAGATGCTTAGGTCCTGAAGAAGCAGATTACGTCATGAGAGAGGTACATGAAGGAATATGCGGAAACCATTCAGGGTCAAGATCATTAGTACACAAGCTAGTGCGAGTGGGGTACTTCTAGCCCACAATGCAAAAGGACGCCGAGGCTTATGTCAAGACCTGTGACAAGTGCCAGAGGTTCAGCAATATCATTAGATAACCAACCAAAGAATTAACCCCAATGACGGCCCCATGGCCATTTACTCAGTGGGGACTAGACATTATGGGACCATTCCCCATAGCAATACGACAGCTGAAGTTCCTAGTAGTGGGCATTGACTACTTTACAAAATGGGTGGAAGCCGAAGCTTTGGCCACCATTATGGAAAAGAACGTGCAGAGTTTCATTTGTAGATGCATCATATGTAGGTTCGGCATACCTAGAGTCTTAGTCTCTAACAACGAGAAACAATTCGACAACAACTCCTTCCAGGACTTTTGCTCACAATTAGGGATAAAAAAAAAAACCACTACTCTTCCCCCGCCCACCCTCAAGCTAATGGACAAGTCGAAGTGACAAACCGATCCTTGCTGAAGATTATCAAGACTCAGCTCGAGGGGGTAAAGGGTATATGGGCAGAAAAGTTGCCAAGCATTCTTTGGGCCTACAGGACAACGACAAGGACAGCAACAAGAAAGACACCATTCCGACTAACATACGAAAGCGAAGCAGTCATCCCAGTTGAAGTCGGACTCACGAGCTACAGGGTGCATAACCATGAAGAAAGCAAGAATGACGAGGCCATATATCTACAGCTCAATTTGATAGATGAAGTCAAGGCAGCAGTAGAACAAAGGCTTGCACGGTACCAAGACTACATGACCAAGCACTACAATTCCCAAGTCAGACACAAGGACTTCCAGGTCGGAGACCTCGTTCTAAGGAAAGTCATGAGTGCGGCGAGAGATCCAACCCAAAGGAAGCTAAGCCTTAATTGGGAAGGGCCTTACTGAGTCATGGCATGGCAAAGGAAGGGCACCTACCACTTGGAGACGCTAGACGGACGGAAGTTACCGCATCCATGGAATGCTGAACACTTGCGGAAGTACTACCAGTAGAGATGACAACGTAAAGGACAACAACTCCTTTTCATTTATAGTTTGTTGTAGCAAATTTTAGTTATACTCCTCAGATTTATCATTTACTTTAGTTTTTGCTACAATAAGCCTAAGGGCAGTTTTTTTTTTTTTTTTTTTTACTTAGGTTTTTGCTACAATAAGCCCAAAGGGCAGGTTTTCTTTTTGGAACTATTTTTTTATAAATGCATAACAATAAGAGGAGTTTATTCAAAACGACTGACGTTTTTTTTATTTACAAGGTCGCAAAAAGTAAACAACCTCAGGTCCATAAAAAGGAAAAGATTCTAAGTCCCTAAAAAGTGGACGATCTTAAGTCTACAAGAATATACGATTAAAAGCCCATAAGGTAGACGGATCCATCCCAACAGGATGAGGTGTGGTTGAAACCCTTGAATGGGCAAGAAGCCAAGTCCAAATACGGACAAACCCACAAAAAATAGACGACTTCACTATCCAAAAACCATCCCAAAGGGATGAACAAAAATGACGGCCAGCTAAGCTGACGGTCTCATCAAAGTGGAGTTTATAAAAAGTTCACCAAACCCGTAGCTATAAAAACCGACAGTCTCATCTAAAGAATGGGACCATAAAAAGGATAGTCTAGAACATAGACAAGAAGCCAACGATGGCAACAAGAGTTAGACTGATTAAAGTCCCTTAAAGGGACAAACAGCTATACTAAGCTGACGGCTTCAATAAAAATTACCATCTGCTTAAGTGGTCATTAAAGCCGATGGTCTCACCAAATTACCATCCACTTTAGTGCTCATTAAAGTTGACGGCTTTATGAAAGTATCATTATGGGTAAATTTCAAAGTCCACAAGCCCAATGACCCTAAGGGTTGATGACCTCGTCACCAGAAAAGCAAATATAGTGGACAAGTTCATGAAATAAACAAATCCACAAGAGTGGATGACGTCATGAAACTGATGACTTCATAAAATAGACAAGATTATAAAGGTGACGAGTTAAATCTAACCTCTATGATAGATAAGATCACAAAATAGGTGAGTTTGCAAAAATCCACAATCATCCTACTTGCATTAAATTGTAAAGAAACTGAAGCAACAAAAGTGACGGATAAAAGGCCAAAGCAAAAGGACACTTAAAAAGCATTATCTACAAATTAAAAGCATTGTTTGACGGTTACAAATAAAAGCCTAGAAAACCAAAGGGGCACTTAAAAACACTGTTTGCAAATGAAACAAAACTATGGCTGGGCAGAAGGAGTGTCACTTAAAGTCTTTTTGCTTTTTTGAGTGGAAGGGTCTTCTATGACTAGATCCTCCATTGGAGGGTTCGCAGCAGGCTGGGCCAAAATAACGCCACTATCTTCGTGTGGAGGGGCACCTCCGAGGTCGTCACCTTCCACAATGACGACATCATTAGCAGGCGTCATCAGCTGGGCATCATCCAAAGTGATCCCAAACAGATCCAACTCAAGAAAGGCTGACACAACTTGCTTGAGGTAGTCATCGAATCTAGTACTGTAGTATCCCCTACAAGAATCAATGAAGGAATCTGACGCCTTGAATTTATGGACCGCGTCAACCCCAACCGTCTCTATCTCCTTACGAAGGGCCGTTAGCTCTTGTTCTAACTTCTCCTTCTGACGATTTGCCTCTTCGAACTTCTGTTTCATCTCCTTCAGCTCAACGTTCAAGAGATGGATAGCCTCATTGTACTGCGCCTGCTGGTTCAACATGATAGCATTATGTTTGCTGACGCGAGTGACAATGCCCTCCTTGGCCACACATCGGTCCTGGAGAGCTTTTACATGAACCAAGGCCTAAGAAGGACACGGCCGTCAGTCAATAAACAAGAAAAGACAAGGGAAAAAGATAAATAGGGGATACGGCTTACCCGCGCCAGGTCAAACAAAGCTGACGCCCCCAACTCTTCCGTCCCCAACAAAGCACAAGGATCTATGTCCGTTGATTTTATAAGCGATTCTATCTTTTCGACGGCATAATCCTTGTGCGTCAACAGGCAACGGGGCCTCTCCAGGACAGGTCCGGAAGAAGTCATTACTCCCTTTCCTGCTTCGTGGCCTGACGCGGGGGTTGACTTCTCTGGGGGCTCATTTCTAGAAGTGACGGCCACCTTTTTAAACGGACGGCTATCCTTCCCGTCAGTTTTCCTCTTTGGCACACCTTTGGTGACCGTTTTGGGAACTGACAAAGATGACAACTCCCCCTTTGCCCTCTGCTCCTCCTTTTAACAAGCGGCAGCAACTCTTATCCGTTGCTTGGCTGACTCCATCTCTGCGAAGATACCTGATACATATGAGAAAAAATTGACGACAGAAGTTGAAATGACAGGACCATATGATCAAGCTACTCACGATGATGAGAAAAATCTTCTAACTTGCAAGCTTCAGGTGTCGGTTCAAACCCCCCGCAGTACGCGTAAAGAGTGTCAAGAGTAATTAAATCTCGACACGTTCGCTCCTTTAAGGGAATCTCTAGAACCCGATGGATAAAATCCCTCTACTCTTTAGTTATAAGAGGGCGAGTGTTGGCTGAAAAAGAAAAACAAGTTGAAAACGTTAAAACACTTTAAAAGATAGATAAGCAAATACACGTAAGAGCTGACGGGCCTAAAAGCTGTCGGTTAAAACCTGAATCCCTGATAAAAGCCCAAGTATTATCAAAATAACCACGAGGCATGGTCTCTCATTCTTCCTAACGGCACACCCAGTCCGTCCTTTTAACAAAAAAGTATCTACTCTTCTAATCTCTATTTGAATTTGGCATCTCAGACACTAATCTCAAATCCCTCTCCCTAACGGCAAAATGGTACATCCCCTTAGAAGAAGAAAGGTGCTGGGGTCTATAACAGTAAAAGAATTCATCTAAAGAAAGTTGACGGTGTCCTCCACTAAGATGACCCCATAAGACCTCAGCGCTTATAAAGATCCTCCACGAATTTGGAGCAATCTGGCTAATAGACAACCTAAGGAAGTTAGCTAGCTGACGGTGTAAGGCCGTCAGAGGCAGTTGGAGGCCCGCAGCAAACATGGCATCATACATGCCCACGTTTGCAGTTCTCCCCGTATAACACTTTTCATTTTCCCTAGGAAGACGGATAGGGATATGGTCTGGGATTTGGAAACGGACGCGCAACTCTTTGAAAACCTTGTCAGTTATTTTTGGTAAAAATTTATTAACGGCCCATTCCTCGAGAAGGATAAAAGGACGGCTACCTCCAGGAATTCCTGAGGTTCCTTCACAGGACTCCTCGTCACCTTCATCTCCGTCGCTATCCCTCTTTCCTTCCACCTTAACTTTGTCCTCCTCATCTACTACCTCCTCCTGACCTTCATCTCAGTAACTCCCAACCTCCTCATTAGGAGATTGAGCTGACGTCTCCCTCTTTGACAACCAGGAAAAGCTCCCGGACTCATTACTTGAACCAAAAACCTCGTCGTAGCCCACTCCATCGCGGATTGACAACTGATCACTCGACGCATCACTTGACATCTGACTACCTACAAGTGACAGATGTATTCTAAGCACCTAAAATGACGACCTCGCTGTAGAGAAATTAAATGAAATAAAGCATGTACAAGGAAAAAAAAAGAACTTACGAGTTTCCTAAAACGAGTGACGGTTTTACACAGGCGACGATGAGGGTAAATGGATGGAACAAAGGCGACGGGTCTTCTCTCAAGGAATCAGCAAAGATAAAATAGGAAGAAATGAGGAGAATAGGTGAGTTATATATAAAAGAGAAGGCACAGAAGACGAAGTGACGCCTTTGTCCAGAAGCGGAGCCAACTAGAACACGCCACGTGTCCGAGCATTTAATAATGGCTGCTTGAGGGATCATCTGAGAATTATTTTCTCTCTCCTGGCCAAAGTAAAAATTAGCAAATGAAAAATATAACTCCATAACCCGTCAGTTTAAACTAACAGAGATATGGAGTAGGGGGCAACTGATAGGTAAAATTATAGCATGAAAGACGCTCTAGATTTAACTCGTCGGCTTTGCTTACGTAGTGGATCCTACAGCTTAAGCTAACGGGATAAGTTGTGGGAAAAGCTGAAGACCTTAAGGCTGATGGACAGTATTAAGGTCGTAAGAAGAGAATCCATGAGGCAAACCGAAGGGATGACACCATCAAAAGGTTAACGTCGATATGGCTGAAGGGAATAAGGTAAGGTGACGGTCCAGACGATAATGACTCTATGAAACCTTGGCTTGGCCGCCATGCATGAGTATATAAGGAAATAGCTTGTAAACCACATTGAATGGTAGTCTCCTACAAGGAAAAGATTCCGCAATCTACGCTCATAAGGACTCCTATAAGGAAAATACTTTTGGCCCAAGGAAGAAAGGTCAACCCCCTACTACTATAAAAACCCCAATACCCTCACAAATCAAGGTACACATAATAAACACCTCTCTAGCACTCTAGAGTTGTAACAAGTTCTCACTTGACCTTCGAAGGGTATTTGGCCCGCACCACACTGGTGCTCTTTGTTAGGTCTTCTCCTTTTTTGTTGTACAGGTGCCGTTTGGAGTATGTAAGTACCATATGGCTCACTGGTGGTTTTCTCGGCATCATCAAACATCCTAAAGCTAATATCCAATCCAAAAATGTCTAACCGATGTTACATATTAGAGTGTTGTAGAGGGCAGAGAGTAGAGCAAACATTTTCTAGCAACCACAACCATATGGCTTAGAGTTCTAACCATTATTCTAAGGAACCCAACAATATCAGTAACCCAAAAAGTATTGTTATGATACATTTACTTTAGGACAAATAAATTCGAGCAATCAAAATCAAGCAAATCCATCTTAAAATTACAATTTCAAACACAATCACACAAACCCACTATGAAATTTCACTTAAATTGTCTATTGCTTTCTTCGAACTATTTGATTAACAAACATACAAACATCACTTAGTGTAAGTAACGCCAATAAAAATCACCAAAATAGGAAAACCATCTTGCTGGAAACATCACAGAGACCAATAAATTAGACAGAAATATAAAATTAAACAAACTCAAATCCAAACATGTATCTATGAATGTATCTATGAAAAACTCAAAAATATATAACAAATTTTCTTCTATCTTCATTTAATAAAGAAAAATGATAACAAACTTTTATTCTAACTTCCATAAATTGCACTTTTATCTATCGCTTTCATCGAACTATTTGATTAACAGGCATACAAACAACACTTCGTGTAAGTAAAGCCAATAAAAATCACCAAAAAAGGAAAACCATCTTGCTGGAAACATCACAGAGACCAATAAATCATATAGAAATATAAAATTAAACAAACTCATATACAAACACATATCTGTGAAAAACTATAAAATATATAAGTCTGTTTAAAAAAACTCTATATATTACTTTTGTGTTTGTGTGTTCTAATAAGTATTACTATTTCTTCAAAAAAAAAAATATAGGGATGTTTATCCCACATCAGTTGTGTGAATTAAAGTTTTAGTCCTTATAACCCCAGGATACTACTATAAAAGGTTAGGCCCTTTTGTAATGGTACTCTGGTTATGTAATATATTATAAGCCTGTTTAAAAAACTCTATATATTACTTTCATGTTTGTGTGTTCTAATAAGTACTATTGTTTCCTCAAAAAAAAAAATGATAACAAACTGTTATTCTAACTTTCATAAATCGCACTTATATCCTTTTTTATAAGCAAGCAAAAAATGCATAGCTCAAGTTGTAATAACAAAATTGGAAAATTCTTAATGGAGGAAGGTAAGCTGTCTATGAATTCAGCCATAGATATAAGAGGCATATGAAAGCAACAATAACACCAATCAATCAATTATCCAACCTAGCACACACTATCCTTAAGTTGATCCTAGGCACCTATTTTGGAACCCATGTTATACCCTACCATTCAAGAACTTAAGCGCAATATGCAGCATAAGCTTGGAACTTTCTATTACATGACTACTAATTTTCGGCTCTTTCTCCCAAAATAAAACTTTTGCTCCACTAATACCTTAATTTCCCTTCTCAATTGGTTTGGAATTCGAAGAAACAAAACCCTTTAGCAAAATGTGACACTAAAAAAAAAGAGCTAAAAATAATTGGTAATGTGCCAAAAACAGTTAATCAACCTCATTCAATTCATTTATAAGTAATGTAAGTTAAAACAAATAAGTAACTGTACTAAAGATTACATTTGTGTGTGTATATGTAAATATACACACACACATTGCACATATATTTTCTTTCACATTTTCACACATATTTTATAAAAGCCTGGTAAGGCACCTTAACTAATGGTTCATAAGCATTATTTACCACGTTATAAGCTCATGAATGTTATAAACACAATTTAATGATTCATACATTATAAAATAAATGGAAACTAAATGAAACTCACTAGCATTTTACTTTTCACACTGAAAATCACATCTGCATCAGGAACTGCAGTTGGCGTTAATGCTCCAATAGTCTTGATAGCCACCTGGACTTCATTCCAAATTTACTACAAATGGCTAATTACTTAAAAAATGGGCAGAACAATCTAATTAATTCCTATAGGTACTACTTTAAATAGATCATTACACTACAACTCTGAATTCAGAAATATTTTTTGAGAGCAAAACCTTAGAAACCAAAAGTACACAACCTACTTGTGGTCACTCCACAAGTATAAGTGCTTGTGGGGTGTGGGGGGCAAGGGCCGAGGTTCAAGTCTCCAGGAGGGAGCTTCACACACATATACACTTAGATTAGGCTAAAGTAGAAATTCTATCTTGCATCAAAAAAAAAAAAAAAAATCATGCACAATAAACATGCATATTGTGGTAAACTTATATAATCTCTCAAATTAAACCCTCCAAAATATAAACATCTTGTTATTCCACAATTAAATTGCACTCCAAATACCAACAACCACCTACTACTTGACAAAAGTAGCCACTCTTTGCATTCAAGATTCAATCTTTTGCTTACGTTTAGCTAGATCCTAGATTAATGTTCTTCTCAGAAATTGAATCTGATTTGTGGCAAAGTTTGTGGTTGATTTAGAATAGAGAAGAAAGATCATGCCTTTTTCAAACATGAATTTTTTCATCATGATGCTATTCGGCGCAATGTCGAACAATAAATCTACACAAAACAATCACATTATGTATCAATCATTAATGGCCATATGTCTCCAATTTTGTCACCAACAATAGAGCATAAAAATATACAGAACAACAAATATAATGTTGACAAATAAGTTGTGCTAATTTGTTCCCTTTGCAATCACTTATCACATATCTCTTTAATTAAGATTTTTATGTGTTTTCATCTCCTAGAATAGCTTAAAAAGAATAATTGCTAGAGTTTCACTACAATTCTACTATAAAACAAAACAACAGCTGCAGTCCAACTGAGAACATAAAATTTCTTCCTACATTTTACAGTCAGAGACAAACCAAAACGAAAAAGACATGAACTTGTACAAAAGAGGTAGAAGGTTTGATAAAAAAAAAAAAAGGGACTGAGTGGAGACAAAGAAGGCTAGCATTTTAGGTGCCCAAATAATTATTCAATCAAACAAATGATTAAGCTAAGCTAAATCAACTGTGCTAAAAAACCTAGATAGCAAAATAAAGCAAAACTTGAAGGTAAAGCAAAACCTGTAGGATTGTTGTCAGATTTTGAGGGTTGGGAGGCTCTTCAATACTATCTCCACTTTCTTACAAAACCTATAGAATTTGATTTTCTATAAGTGTTTCCCTGACTTTAACAAAAAAGAATAGAGAGAAAAAAGGGTTAAGAATTGAAATCCCTAAATTGATAGAAAAACCTAATTAAAGACAATAGGAAAAGAGATAATTCATAGATTAATTGAAAGATACCATAAGAGAATGCTTTGATATGGAGGCTGAGTTGAAGATTGAAAACGTTGGCTCCCATGGTCGTTCCCTAGCAAGCTTTCTGTGAAATAGCTTGGGTTTACGTTTGAGAGAATGTAGAGGTTTTGCGTTTGGTGAGTAATGTCGAAAAGAGAGGTGTTGGGTTTGGTTTTGTCGAAAGGAGAGGTTCTGCCCTTGCACTATTGCTTTAGTATTTTGTTTTAGTTTTAGAATTTTATTGGGTTTGCTTGGAAGAACTAAGGGTGAGAGAGAGCAGAAGAGTATTAGGTTTGAGATAGGGGAGCGTATATATCTAATAAAAAGAAATAAATCAGATTTAAAATTAAAAAAAAAAAATGCTGATGTAGAAAATTATGGAGAGGTCAAAGGTTTCGGTTATATATATATATATATATATATTGATTAGATATAAATATTGATGTGATTTGTCAAAAGAGGAATCTGCCTCGGTTTCAAACTCTGAAGCAATAAAAAGTTTTTGGTCTGGTTTATGGAAACCTAATAAGGGCCCTGTTTGGTAAGTGTGTTTAAACAACAGATTTCAGTTTTTTTGAAAATACGTGGGTGAAAAAAGGTGTGAAAATACGTGTAATGTTGTTTAAAAACTAAACACATATGTTTAAACATGTGTACCAAACAAGCTAAAGTCCTAGGTAAAGTTAATCTACTAAAAAAGAAGAGTATTTTTGACCCAACATGCCATCTTTCTCGTTGCCTAGCTAAGGACATGATGCATGCTCTATGGGAGTGTGAAGTGGTGAAGTCGGTGTGGTGTTCTGAATTTAGGTGGGTGAATAGGTTTGAAGCTGTTCAGGGGTCTTTTTCAGATTTGGTTGTTCGTATACTGACAAAACCCCGAGTCCTAGAAATCTTTGCCACAAAAGCATGGTTTATATGGTCCCATAGAAACAAAACCCAATTGAAGGAGTCTACCTAGCTAGTTAGCAAAATTCCAGAGGTAGTTTGTAGCTTTCTCGCAATGTTTAACTCCAATTGGGGTCAACCACGAGGCAAAGCTTCCATCAAAAAAAAAAAAAAAAAAAAAGGAAGAAGAAGAAGAAGAAGAAGGTTGGGTACCTCCCTCAACTGGTGCATTAAAAATAAATTTTAATGGTGTCATGTTTGATGAAAACAATAAAGCAGGAATTGGGATAGTATTCTGAAACTCTCTTAGTGAGGTTATGGCTGCTCTATCTGAAAAGGTCCCAAAACCCCCCATAGTTGAAATCTTGGAAATGTTAGCTGCAAGGTGTGCAATTAAATTTGTATAGGAATTAGGATTACATCAATCCCATTTTGAAGGTGACTTCGAGATTGGCATCAGAGCTTTACAAAAAGAATATATGTTTTTCTCCTCTATTGGCCACTTAGTTAAAGATATTCTATCTTCAGACGGTGTTTTTCTTTCTCTCATTCTGTGAGGTAAGGTAGTGCGGTTGCACATCCTTTAGCTAGAGAGCGAGGCATTCTTTCCCTTTGTTTGTTTAGATGTAGTCTGTTCCACCAAACCTGGATAATGTAATTTCTGCTGATTCACTAGCACAATAATAATATTTCGGATGACTTTTTTCTCAAAAATAAAAACACTGGTTGGCATCTCATTATATTTTTAATGGAGATATTTACAGTTCATAATCCCTTCATCCCCAAATATTAAATTATCGAGAAAAAAAAAAAAAAACTTACTAATGTGAAATTACCTTTATGTTGTGAAGGAATTGGACAATATGTTTGCATATTTTAAAAGGAGTAATGATAGAATTCGCTAGAACTACCATAAATGTGTACTCCCCCTTTCACATAATAGTGTGGCCTACTAATTATATTTAGAAAAATATTACATAATATTTACAACACTTTTACAACAAACCATTAATGGCACGTTGTTACTAGTTAGTGAGTCCAAATTAAAACCAATAACATATCATCTCAAATTTGTTACTGAAAATAAATTATTGTTTATAAATATGTTGACAAATAATGAAATATATATATACAAATATATACACACACATACCACACATACTAGAACTGTATATTACTATCTTAACCATAAGCTCCTTCCTAGAAACTTGAACTTCAGCTCTTACCCTCCCTCTCAATACGCCACAAACACTTATAATTGTGAAGTGACCATTGTTCCTGGGCCGTTCGTGTTGTTTATTTAAAATTATTTTTACTAAAAGATATGAGTATTTTAGAGAGTTTGAAAATTTGTGTAAGAGAATTTTAGTACACAAAATGTTGATACCCAAACAAAAAATTTTGTTGTTAATAGTGTGTGTGTATATATATATATATAATTTTTTAGAATCAAAATTCCCATGTAATATACAATTTTCACTGTCCCTCAAGTATGGCTATATTTTTCTAATAATTGATAATATTAAAAAAAAAAATTGCTTATAAAGTCATAAATTCTTAGGATAATTTATTTTAGAATTTACATAAAACTCTAACTCTATTATATAACAATTTCAAAAAATTTAAAATTCTACTTTAAGGTCGGTTATTTACGCTTAAGGTGAATTTTTCTCAACTATCTTTGCTTTTGCATGTTGCTAATGGATAATCATAACTTTCTGTTGAAAAAAAAAAGAAAAAAGAAAAAAACCAAATACTTCGGGAGAATGTAGTTGGAGTGGGGTTGGACACAAACTCAAAGACCTTAAAATTGTGCTGTGCCATCGTCATTACCCTAGAGTGAAAAGAAGAAATATACGCAGGCTAATAATAATGATCTCCTCCACTTCCATGATTTCGAATTATGTACCGCTAGAGCTAATCAACAGTGTACTACCCAGATTACCAGTGAAGGCTCTTATACGTTTTCTCTGTGTTTCTAAGGAATGGTCCGCCTTAATCAACAGCTCAAATTTCATCAAGAAGCAGCTCAATCACTCCATCGAGACCAACAGCGACCGCACCCTGATTCTCAAGGAAACTTTCGTGAATCCGCCGTCACAATCACGTTGGTTCTCCGTTCCTTACTCCGACAATGACCAGTTCGGCAAGGCCGTCCAAATTTACCAACCTCTACATAATTGGGAAATCTTGGACTATTGCCACGGCTTGGTTTGCCTTACCTTTTATAATAGGTATGAGGAAAAGGAAGACATCGCGATTTGGAATCCATTGATCAGGAAGTGCAGGAAGTTGCCCAGCGAACCAATAGACAAACCTTCTGGTTCGTTGTATTATTCGTGTTCCAGTTTTGGATTTGGATATGATCCTAGTAACGACGATTATAAAGTGATGAGAATTGCACAATTTTTTGAGGGAGTTTTAAGGGAGTTCTTTGAAGTGAAGGTATATAGTCTGAAATCACAGAGTTGGAAAAAAATTGAAAAAGATTTTCCAATCAAGGAGATATGTTCAGCGCAGTCAGTTTCATTGAATGGAGCTTTCCACTGGATAGTTGAGCAGGACGATGGGTCGGAATCTATTCTTGCTTTCGATTTTGCCAATGAGAAATTCCGACTTTATAGAAAGCCCAGTAATGAAGATTTGGCCTCTTTGGAAGTGCTGGGAGGATGCCTCTGTTTTATTGAGTGCTGCCCAGAAATTCCGACTTATAACGATTTTTGGTTGATGAAAGAATACGGAGATGAGAGGTCTTGGACTCGGATTTATAAAATTGAATCAGATGCAGTGATTTGGAATATTGACTATTTCAAGCCTCTACTCTTTTCCAAGAATGGCCAAAAGGTTTTAATGGAAGGCATCAGTCTTATTTGGTATGATATAAAAAAGAAAAGAGGCAAGAAGGTTAAGAATCGGAGTTTTCCTAAGCGGTTTAAAACCGCAACTTGTATTGAGAGTCTTCTTTTACTTGATGGTGATAATGTGATTGATCCGAAGCAGAAGAAGAATAAGAGGAAGAGGTAAGACAATGAAGTTTGATGAGATTGTTTTTGTTTGCTTAATTGGCTTTCTTAGTATTGATTTACGTATCTTTAAGTTATGGTTGTACATGCTGGGGAGATTTTTGTGAATTTTCTCATTGTTTGAGTGGTATGCGATAGATTTTATTGGCTTTTCTATTTTCCAATATAATTCTTTGATCTTGTAATCATTGAGGTGAATTTTGTGCACGCCTTTTGTCTATTTTGATAAAAAATTTGTTACTTTTTAAAAATAAAATTTCCCATTAGGAGACTCGGTTTGTAACATGTGTTGGTCTTTGTTTTTGCCAGGAATATATTTCAAACAACTACAACAAATCTGACTTTTGTGAAGGGTCAAAATCCTTAAAAAAAGTATTAAAAAACTTTGAAAAAATTATTTTAAGAGTCCAATTGACCCTTGATAACTTTCAAAACTTATACCGTCGAAAAGGAAATTTTGAAGGCCTTTATGGCTCTCAAAACAAGTGCTTTAATCTTATTTTGAGGGTCAAAAGACCCTTAAATAACTTTGTACCAAGGTTTAAAAGATTCTTCCATATGACTTTTTTCTCATAGATAGAAATGTATTTTTTAAGTTAAGTAATCACATGGCAGAATTAAAAAAAAAAAACCCTAAAGAATAGTACCTAAGGTACATAAGTTTTGTACATAAAATAAATACCCCATTTTCCTCAATTGCATTTTTATTTTATGTTAACAAGATCTACTCTCATATGAGAAGGGTGTGATATATCGCAGTGATACGAAATACTTTTTCCCTCAAATGGAGTATAACATATAGCTAGAGCTCTAGTTGTAAAGATTAGTATTTAGTAATGAAGTTTTTGCAGTATAGAGCTTCAACTGAAATTTAGTTTCGCAAATTATTGTGAATAATAAATTGTAAAGCTTTTTCGTAATATTTTTAATTACAAAAGTTGTAAATATTTTTCTTAAAATTTATCAATATTTCAATTTTTCCCCAAAAAATTGCAAAAGAAATTTAACAAAATTTATTTATTACAATTATTTTTATTTTTATTTTTATTTTGAGAATTAGAGATTTACATATTATAAAACCCTTTTTTATAATGATTACAATGTAATAAGAATAAGTATTACAAGAAATAGAAGATACTGGAATGGAATAATAATTCATATTCAATCATTGGAATAGGAATTATATATTTGCACATATTGGATTAGGCTTGAATTAATTTTCAATTTCTTATGACATCAAAATAGATATAAACGATAAACAAACTGGAGTTTCTCAATTTAAAAATATCAAACTGAAAATAAAAATAAAAAATAAAAAATCAAGAACCTAGTTTTAATCTCATCTTTGCACTTTGCACCATAGAAAGAAAGTGATGCTGGGAATAGTTGAGTATTTTATCTTTTTTTGTATTAGTTTCAAATGATAATTAATAAGAAAAAAAAAAGTGAAAACTATCAATCTAGAATTGGTTCTATCTTGACAGCCAAAAAATAAAGTTGGGTCTATTCCCTGTGGTTCTGGAAGGAACAACAGAAATTAATACAAGAAATCTCATTAATTAAGAATAAAGCCAAGAAACACTACATAGAGAATAAATAAGTTTTTTTTTTTTTTTTAGGAACTAAGAATAAATGAGTTAGAAAAATTACATGGCAGGGAAGAGTAGGGACTTTACTTAAATTTGTATAAATTAAGGAATAACAATTACACCCCTTTTATAAAAAATAATTATTCTTTATTTTAAAAAATAGTTATTCCTATGTATTAGAACTCATTTAACTCTCCCTTGTATGTGTGTTTGTATGTTTCTCAAAAAAAAAAAAAAAAAAAAAAAACATTCCTAATCATTGGTATAAGGGCAAGATTTGCTCCTAAATCCCAAATGAATGGTCAATAGCCCAAAAAGCCCAAAACAATAAATTTGTTAGAGAGTGGGCTTGAATATAAGCTTTCAATGAGATAAGTAGATAGTAGTCACAATAGGTTAGTTATGGTTGGGAAGAATACAACAAAGAGTTTAAGCAAGAAAAGTTCTCCTCGGGCATGTCCAAGGATGATTTGTTCTTATATATTTCTCTCAAACTTACACAAATTTACAGTTCTTGAGTGTACAGTGATTTCTCCTTAGATTTTCTTATCCTCCTTCTATAATGAGGTTTTTCTCCTTTATATTCTCATTCCTTCTTTCATCTCAGCCCTCCACATGTAAATTAGATTGCTAGCCTTGATATTTGTCCTATGAGCACCTTCCTAAAATCTTTAGGGGTAGCTATAAGACTGAAGATTACTGTTCAGGTATCACCTCCACATTAATGTGGCCAGGGGATTAAATGCAGAGCATTTAATGCGGTGGTAGCAGCTTTCTTCTTAAATATTTCCCAACTCTCTTTTGTTTTATCCCTATCTGATGTTTATCCTTACCAGCACGATTGCTTGTTGCCTTGTCCTTGATGAATGATCAAATCTTTGACCTCTACTTTGTTTAGCCGAGGAGACACTTCTCCTCGGACAACGTTTCCAGTTCCTTATGACTAGACTTCTTTGACAGCCCACTAATCAGTACGCCCTTGCTAGTATTTACCTGTCCTCTATCTATTTGACGTCTTCGAACATGACTCACGGCCTAATACCTATATTTGAGCCCTTCTTTCCTACAATTGGAATTAAAATAAAAAATAAAAAATAAACAATTGAATGGTTATTCTTAAAGAATAGCCACTCTATTACGGGGTCTATTGCAATTTACCAAATATATCATTAATGTAACCAATTTGATTATAGGTATTATAAATACATACCTAATTTTCATATTTACTTAGATTTATTAAACATTTTTGCATAAATGATGATAAAATAAATTAGTATCATTAACTGAAAATTTTACTAGCTTGTAACAAACATTCCTTATATATGCTTTTAATCTCTTTCGTTAAATAAAAACAATTTATAGAGGATGTATGCAAATATATGATACATAAAATAAAAAAATCAATTCACAATACAATTCAGATTTTGATAATTTTATTTTTAATGAATACTTTAAACATTCTATTAATTTAATTGTAATTTGTGGAAATTAAATTATTTGACTTGAATGGTTGCCACTTGTCATGTCAGTTATATTAAGCTTAAAATAGTTTTTTTTTTTTTTTTGAAAAAGATTTTACAATAGTTTCTCTAAAAAAAACTTCTTACAATAAACCACCTATTAATTTGGATGCTTAATTTTTTCATTTTTAATCACTTTCATTTTATTTTTTTTTAATGTTTTTTGACTTGGTTCATCACGAGAAATTATAAAGTCATCTGGTGGACTACGTCACTTGTCCATCATTCCACTAAAAAACTTCTACTTGTTTAAAATTGCTAAGTCAGTAATTAATTTCTGTTTAAAAAAAATTCTAACTAACAATTTTAAACAAATGACAATTTTTTAGTAAAATGGTAGACCACATCACTTGTCCACAATGTGGATCTTATAATTTTTCGTTCATCATAGGTCCAAAAGTATTAACCCTATTTCCAGGTAATTTCGATTAGAACCCAATTATAGCCCGAACCTGAGTGGATCAGTGGATCAAAATCAAACTTGAACATAACCTTTTTTTCTTTTTTTCTTTTTTGATAAGATGATCTAAATAACCAATTGCCAAGTTTACAAAATTAAGTTCATACTCACTGCACCATTATCCTCATCTTCTCTCATATCTAAATGACAAAGTTATCAAGTAGCGATGGAGACTACATTTTCTTTGACGACTTCTGTTGCCTTTCTTTTTTCTTTTCGTTTTCATTTTATTTTACTTGATTCAGATGTGTTTTGGTTTCACTGGATGTCTTTAAGGTTTGGTATGTTTATCTAGCTAAGCTATAACGGTGTGGTTTGTTTTTGGTGGATGAGGTTGCAATTTATTGCCTATTGAGTATTTTGAAGTGATAATGCATCAAATTTTATAATTTTTTCTATAAAAAGAAAAGGAAAAAAAAGGTATTAGAGAATTACTAATTATTGAATAATAATTATATGGAAAGTGCTAACCATGCCCTTAGGATAATAGTTAAGAATTCATTTAAAAAAAGTTTTTATGAAAAAAATAATAATTAATATTTTGACAGCTGTTTTCATTTTTCATAAAAGTAGTGTCAAAACATTCTAAAATAAGTTATTAACCATTGCCCTAATGGACCGTGCACCCTTGGTACAGTGGTTACTCCATAAGTATAAGTGATTGTGGAGTGTGAGGGGTAAGGGTTAAGGTTCAAATCTTCAGGCTTCACATACATATATACTTAAATTAGGCTAGAGTAGAAATTCTATATTGTAAAAAAAAAAATAAAAAAATAAAAAATAAAAACTATTGCCCTAAGGACATTCATTAGCATGACCATAATTATATTAATCTCATCAATGTACAGTTCAAATTCTCAACCCACTCAGTTATATTCTCATGCATTAGTCAATAGTTAATCTTCCAACGCTAGCAACACTATATTCTTCTCTGACTTTTCGTTTTACCTTTGAAATAGTCAAAATAAAAAATCAAACTTTTTCCCCCTTCTAGTCTCATTCATCTTTACTTCTTTACAAAATTAAATATAAACCTGAGTCCACCAGGACATCATGACTAGTTAAATTTTTAGAGGTTTCTCTATTAATTATAGATTAATGTTTTACTATTTTCTATAAGAATAATAAGAAGTTACAGTAATTTATATTTTAAAATGGTAATGCCATGGGAATCCAATATATATATGATAATGAGATGTGATGATGTGTTAAATCAGTTGGTTGAACACTTCGGCTTCGGTGGACTACGACGGTAGCAAAGGCCTGAAAAGAAGAAACAATTAAGGGGTGACCAGGGTGGACCAGCCAAATACTCTCCGATGATAAAGTTAGTTTTCTAACAAGGAAATGTAGTTCCAACTTTTCGGGAGTAAAATCTCAGAATCTCCTACCTTTGCCTATTTCAGACCGGTCCTTTATATAGAGAACCTTGGGACAGTTACTTGGTTTAGTAACCTCCCCAAGATTTATGGAATAACTGATCTTACAGAGATAACTTCCTCAACGGCTAAAGAAGTAGTAACCGCTGATGGAAGTTACATACTTAGGAGAAATTGCTGGCGATGAACACGGGCTGATTAACCACTCAGAATTTTGTCAAGTGTTACATGGTCGTCCATGTGACTTGCCCATGGACGACTCTTTGTATATAAATTGATGTAGCATGGTCGTCCATGATTTTACGATGTGGACGACCCTTCTGTCCTGATTGCCTGGGGTTCATTCATTCAATTGATTAAAACTCATGGACGACCCCACTGGACGAATCCGAGACATGCCATTTAATTGACTGGAGATCATGGACGACTCCCTTGGACGAAACATAGATATGTTGAACTGGTTTTGTATCTCATACAAAACACATAGCGGAAGCAACAATACACGGATCTACTTCAATCATGAATGATAAACATGTAACCATGAATTCTAGAATAAAGAAAAAGATGCGTACCTTGGTGTGATGAAATTCAAAACCTTGAAGATCAAACATTCTTGGGAAGACTTTTAATCTTCACTCCAATTCCACTTGATGCCCAAGATGTGTGGTCTCTCAATTGGTAACAAAAGGGTGATTAGAGAGTGACAAAAACTTACATATTTTCCATTCCACAATGATGTTACACTCATAAAATATTCTGAACGTTTTTCCCTTTTGTATCTAACCAATTATCTAATTGGGCTGGCTTTTTGGGCCTTTCCAATTAAGCTTAAATGTGTGGCTTGGAATGGGACCAAAAGGGACCAATAAGACACTAGCTCCAATGGGCCCTGGGCTTTTCCGTCAACTCTTGACAAGTCCAAAGTTACCATTAACTATATTTAATACCACTATATAAATATAGTTGCACTCTAGGCCTTATCAATAAATTATTTCCCAAGACTTTATTGTACATTCAACCTCTTCATTAAAATATTCGTAGTAATACAAAGTCATGAAATGTTGACTGCCACTTTGTAGATTACTACATCTTAATCCTTGAGTACCCGGTTTAATCCTTTAAGTTATTCATAATATATTTATGAAATCCAATTCTATAAATATATACTTTAGTAACTCTTTACTAAAGTGGTTGGGCCCAACACTCTGAATAACCAAATTCATTAAACTTATCTCAAGGGAATATTTTATATCTCCGTTAAGAGATTATGAATTCCATCTTGAGAATATATGTTCCATCAACACTAAATGTGGTTGCCCAACATACTGAGATTTTGACCGTAACTTTAGATATCACTCCTGATATATCAAAGCAACCTACATCTCATGATCAGGTCCATTATTCTCTCAGGATTTAGAGTTGATGTAAATAGAAGTCGTGAGATTTATTATTCAATTGACAGTCATTTAGAGAATAATAAATCTCACAGCAGTCCAGTTCAATATGTCTTAACTCTTAAAACATATCAACATACCAACTAGAAGTCTCCACTTCCATGATCAATACAAATCATCGTAATTGATATGTTATAGTCTTTGCAGATGAAATGCCCAATTTCATCACCGACTACGAACTAACATTCTGAGTTTACAAAGAACTTGTGATTTATATCTTTCTGTGACTTTTCACATAAATCACATACTATGCATCTCATGGATTAAGATAATATCTCATTAGTTCATAAATAGATAGTCTCATATAACAAAATAATTTAATTATTTATGACATGCCTATAAATTGGATTTTAGAGCACAAACCCTAACAATCTCCCACTTGCCCTCAAAGACAATTTATCATATATCCGACACTTATCTTCCTTTAGAGTAATTCAAAGTCACTCTAAGGCAAGGTTTGGAAACAAGTTTCAGTCAGATTTATTGCATAAATTATCTTTTCGACTACTATTACTCACGTACTTATATCTCTCTAATGAGATAATACATACGCGTAATGTGTGTCTTCACCACCTAGGATGAACACATATCTTGAAGTCCAACTTCATGAATCACAATCAATCTACAAGTCAAAATTTGTACATCCAATAAACATCAAAACTTCACTTTTGTGGACAAGCATATAATCCCTCATTCTCCTAAGATATTTGAGTATATGCTTTACTCCCAATAAATGAAGTGATCTTTGATTCACTTGATATTTGCTTACTATGCCCACCGCAAAATAGACATTTAGCCTAGTATTTAGCATAGCATAAAGACTTCTTATCATTTGATATAAGGAACCGTCTTATATGCTCTTCCTTTTATATGTCTTAGGACCATAGTCCTTTTATAAAGGAACCTCAAACTTAAAAGGAAAGAAATCCTTTCTTGAAGTATTATATGCTATACTTGGCTAGAATCTAATCTATTTAAGCAGTTTGAGATAGACCCAACATCCTAATTTCTGAATTTTAACAAAGTTATAATTCTTAGGATGTGACTAGTTTTTCTCAAGTACTTTATATCAAACTGGACTAGACAACCAAAACTCTATTGATGACAATAACTCTACATCATCCTAAATGATTAGAATATCATCAATATACATTAAGAAATTTATTATTCTATATAACTTTTACACACTTAAGGCCTTTTTAATACTTGATCAAAATCAAATAATTTGATTGCTTGATCAAAGATGATATTTATGACCTAGATGCTTGCATTAGTCCATAAATGGACTTTAAACAACTTGCATACTAAACACTACTGGTTCTTTGCTATGAACAAGTCTAGTTACATCATATAGATGTCTTCCTCAAGATTGCTACTAAAAGAAGCTTTCTTGATATCCATTGCCATATTTCATCCAAATGAAATATAATGAATAAGAGAATCTTGATAGAGTCAAACTTAACTATTGGTGAAAAAATCTTTTCATAGTCGAACCATTTCTTTCTGAATAAATCTTTTCTCCACTAGTCTTGACTTTGAAGGCTTGCACCTTCAAAACTATCAATCTCATTTACTTGTAGACCTATTTGAAAACAATAGGCTTAATGCAATTAAGCACCTCTACAAGTTCTAGACTTTAAATAGAATCTAATTCTATTCTCATAACCTTGAATCAATAATCCATATTCATATCATCTATGACCTTTACGTAGAACCGAGGATCAAATTCATATCATTGTGGAATGACTTTAAAAGTTTATCCCAAAAGTATGAATTTACAATCCTCCCACTACGATATTGTATCCGTGTATTAGCTATATATCTAGAATAATGTCTTGTGGTGTATCTAAAACAACCATCTCATTTCTAAATGTATTTTATAGTTGTCCTATAACAAATTTTGACATTTTTCTTCTAGAACAATCTACCTTTACTTTGAAAGAGCCCTATTCCTCTTTTATGTATGTACTAACTTAAAGAAGTCATTGGAACTTTGTTCCTTTACAAAAAGGAACCCTAGATCATATTATCCTCTAAATAGAATTCATAGATTGTGAATATAATAAAATAATGGTTCTAAAAGCCCATCTTTCACCAATTTTTGAATACCATTTAGATTAATAAGATCTAGACATAAGTGCCAAAACATACAAAACCAAAAGATGGAAACTTTCTCTTTAAAAAGTAAAACATGTAAATTTACATCTAGAAAACAATCATGGACAATGCTTAGCTTTACCAAAACAGAAACAATTTCCTTTTGGTCATACTTTTGAGTCTAATTTCCTTTTGGCAACTACTAGGGCAACTAACTTGTCCAAATGTTTGGTATTTTCATTCCTCTTCTTATCACCCTTACCTTTCGGTTCAGGCTAAGAATTTGAATTAAATCATATTAATCCTAGCCTTAGCTTTTAGGATGTCTTCCATTGTGTAGAACTCACTCATCAATTCAGATAATATAAAAAGAATTTATTTTCAAAATAATCTGAATTGATCAAATGAATCTAACAAGGACTTGTGGATCATATCCAAATGAGATTAACATTTAATCTCTACATCCAAGAATTCCAATTCATTTTAAAAATAAAATATTTTCTTAAAATGACATAGAATTGGAACTTCTTAAGCTTTTCTTAGCACTCAATATGATTCATACCAAACATCTCATTTAGACTTAATATAAAGTCTAAGTTTAGTACTAACTCTTGCATCTCATGCTGTAGTATATTTGAGATAGAAGCCAATGAAACATTTTAGCATTTTAATGGAAACTATGATCATATCATAAGCTATCTTCCATTAAATGCATCATATATAGGAAACTATGACAATGCTGAATCGAAACATGAATATGTACTTCAGCTCCTTTAAGCAGCATGTCCAAAATTATTTCTTAGTTAATGTGATTCAACTAAAATAGTAGCTAGAGGACAAAATTTATGACAACTTTATATTGAGACCATAAACTTAAATACTAGGACATTATCATTTTGCATCCATAACCATATAATATGAAACCCGAAAACCATACTATACTAGGTGCAACGACAACCTAATCCCGCAATTAATATTCCTCGGAAGCGAGGTCATACCAATCACTATGATCAGGCGAGAATTATTCTCATTATTAATGCTATCATGGTAACTCTTACCAAACAAAAATAATTTGCCGCTTTTCCTTTAGCCTCTAAGTAATAATGACATAGCTCCGAAGGGAGGTTAACATTACACTTAGTCTAGTGTACACCATTGCCTAGAATCAATGTGAGTCACCAAGTAACTCCACAGAAGCGTGGTCGTTCTCAATGTAAAAACACATTTCATCTATCATTAAGAAGTTTAATCTGTAGTACCATGAATTAAACACCCTCCGAAGGGAGCAAGGCATATACGCCAAGGCGATGTGCCTAATCACACTACTATAAACCAGCAATGGAGGCCGTGAGAATCAACCCTTGAATCTCTCTCCCACTAGATATTTTTAAACAAGTGGATTATCTTGAAATCATTGTGATCTAATCACAATTTTAACCTTACACATCAAATGTGTTTAATTGTTTAAATTCAATGTGATGTAACTATGTCATGTCACAATAGCGTAACGAACATTCGCGCAATCACAAAGAAGTTTAACCTTGTAATCCGTGAAGTCAATACCCTCCGCATGGAATGCAAGACTCGAAGTCAAGACGAGGTATCTACTCACATTACAATAAACTTAACAAAAGGGTTATTTCAAGAACTCTCACTCATTATTTGGGTTTTTCTTAAATAATTGTGATCCCATCACAACTAATAACCTTGCACTTGTTGAAGACTCTAATCTTATTAGAATCACTAACTAAAATGGAAGTCCTAAACTATTTAGGATTCCTTAAACACTAATGAATCAAAAATTAGTTATGTAGAACTCTATCTTTAATTTACTAGACAAAGTATTCTAATCTCATTAGAAACTATGTAACTTCAATTAGAATTTTAATCTCATTAAAAACCTCTAATTAAAATAAATTAAGGACTATTAATCATAAAATGATTTAGTACCAAGAGTTCTATTTAACTAACATCTTTGATCTCATTAGGTATTTTAGTTAGAATCGTGTGTAATCTAATCACACATAACCTTGCTCTTAAAAAACTTGAAAACACTTAGAAAAAATTTTGATTTTCTTTCTTTCGATCGATCGAATGTATCCCTCAATCGATCGAAAAAATTAAAAATTTGAACTTGACCTCCTGACTTGTTCGATTGATACTTGATTGCCTCTCGATCGATCGAAAAACAAATTCTATCGATCGACTATCAATCGAAAATCAATCTACTTAAAAAGTCTAATCACTGTTTCACTCGATCGATCGAAAGTGATTTTCGATCAATCAAAACTCGTGAAACTCGAATTTCCAGAATTTTCAAAGACAGTTTTCTACAGTTTTTCTTGAACAAACAACTAACGTTTTTGACATCTTTATTGTTCTTCCATCAAAAACACTTTTGATTTTATCAACAAAGATTTTCAGATCAAACATTAAGATTTTCAAGATCATTATCAAGAACCCTAATAATATGCTAGAAACCTTGAAAACTATAATCCTAATCTCATTAGGAGTAAATTTTAAAATCCTAGCAATACCAAACTGTTTGATCATAAAATAAATAATGCAAGGCAAGCAGAAAAGCTACGTTCATCATTCAGACCTATATATATATATTAATCAATTCATGATGAAGCCTTGAATGCATATGAACCCATATATATCTTTATCCAAGCGGTGCATTAACATCCAAGCCATGCAATGAAGAATCACAGTGGTGCAATGCATCATTCACGCACTTGACAGTTAATCCACTTACATTCAATAACTATAATCATGGCACGGTAACTAAGAAAACATCATATGAAAATCTATAAATTAGACTCATATACTCACATGAATCCACATATATATTAATAAACAATATCAATGAAACAACGTTGAACATCATCATGCAAACGAATTCACTGAAACATTATTAATATAATATAGAAACAAAAAAGTAAAACCGCTATTCTATATTCAATAAAGTGTAATCAACGTTGTCAGATGTATATCGTTTCTCATAACCGTATACCCACCTTGACAATCTACGTTGATAAGAAACATAGCAATTCATAACCACCGTGTTCCACTTTAATACAAAGATTAAAAACACACGGCATCTGGTTTAAACAAACACAAGTTTTGGAATAAAATTATGCAGAAACTTTACTGCAGAAAATTAAATCACCAAGAGAACGATTTTTCTTTAATTCTAAAATTCAATCACATGTTATACAAGCATGATATTGAAGACCGCTCTGATACCATTGTTGGAAAAAACTGGTTTTGTATCTCATACAAAACACACAGCGGAAGCAACAATACATGGATCTACTTCAATCATGAATGATAAACATGTAACCATGAATTCTAGAATAAAGAAAAAGATGCGTACCTTGGTGTGATGAAATTCAAAACCTTGAAGATCAAACATTCTTGGGAAGACTTTTAATCTTCACTCCAATTCCACTTGATGTCCAAGATGTGTGGTCTCTCAATTGGTAACAAAAGGGTGATTAGAGAGTGACAAAAACTTACATATTTTCCATTCCACAATGATGTTACACTCATAAAATATTCTGAACGTTTTTCCCTTTTGTATCTAACCAATTATCTAATTGGGCTGGCCCTTTGGGCCTTTCCAATTGGGCTTAAATGTGTGGCTTGGAGTGGGACCAAAAGGGACCAATAAGACACTAGCTCCAATGGGCCTTGGGCTTTTCCGTCAACTCTTGACAAGTCCAAAGTTACCATTAACTATATTTAATACCACTATATAAATATAGTTACACTCTAGGCCTTATCAATAAATTATTTCCCAAGACTTTATTGTACATTCAACCCCTTCATTAAAATATTCGTAGTAATACAAAGTCATGAAATGTTGACTGCCACTTTGTAGATTACTACATCTTAATCCTTGAGTACCCGGTTTAATCCTTTAAGTTATTCATAATATATTTATGAAATCCAATTCCATAAATATATACTTTAGTAACTCTTTACTAAAGTGGTTGGGCCCAATACTCTGAATAACCAAATTCATTAAACTTATCTCAATGGAATATTTTATATCTCCGTTAAGAGATTATGAATTCCATCTTGAGAATATATGTTCCATCAATACTAAATGTGGTTGCCCAACATACTGAGATTTTGACCGTAACTTTAGATCTCACTCCTGATATATCAAAGCAACCTACATCTCATGATCAAGTCCATTATTCTCTCAGGATTTAGAGTTGATGTAAATAGAAGTCGTGAGATTTATTATTCAATTGACAGTCATTTAGAGAATAATAAATCTCACAGCGGTCCAGTTCAATATGTCTTAACTCTTAAAACATATCAACATACCAACTAGAAGTCTCCACTTCCATGATCAAGGCAAATCATCGTAATTGATATGTTATAGTCTTCGCAGATGAAATGCCCAATTTCATCACCGACTACGAACTAACATTCTGAGTTTACAAAGAACTTGTGATTTATATCTTTCTGTGACTTTTCACATAAATCACATATTATGCATCTCATGGATTAAGATAATATCCCATTAGTTCATAAATAGATAGTCTCATATAACAAAATAATTTAATTATTTATGACATGCCTATAAATTGGATTTTAGGGCACAAACCCTAACAAGATAGCGATTTTTTCGCTATCCCATCAGTTGCCCCCTTGTCCAGGGGTCGTCTATAGCACTGTAGGTTTTTTCATTGTTTTGAACTTCTGACACATGTCATCATTATACCGTCCTAGATCGTGCCACGCGTCAGGATCATATTAGTTGTCTATCTCGTCGATTCCATTTTTCCATGAAAGTGCCACGCGTCATTTTCTGATGAGCTCGTGTCTCATCGTGACCCCACCTCTGGGCCCCTATAAATAGGCACATTCTCATTCTTGCCCTTCACCTTTCTCATAATCTCCCTTCTGCCATCTCGTCCAAGATTCTCGTCATCTAGTCTCGTCAAGTATTCTCCTTCCCTCTTCCTTAGGTTTTCATCTTAATCCTTTTTCAAACAATTATGTCTGGGTCTAGTGATAGTGTAGATAGAGAGATAGACGAGTATCAGGACATCTCCTCTGGAAGTGGGGATAGTTATGAGAGTGGTGAGGGAAATACCAGTAGTAGTGATAGTTCTTCAGACGAATATTATTCGTCTGGGGTTCCTGGTATTTCCTTAGAGGAATTCCAGGAAGTGCAGTGTAGGATGGCTTCTGGAGCTGGGGCTAGCTCGTCCAGAAGGTCACCTAGCCCTTCTCAAGACGAGGAGGAGGAGGATGTGATATATAGCTGCGCTCCTAAAGTAGCGTCCACCTTAGATGCCCCTAAACTAAAAATTCTTGTAGATAGATATCAGATTCCTAGGGAATTCAATCCTCGTATACCCAGGGAAGGGGAATGGTGTTGTTCTCCTTCCTCTGGTTTAGGAGTGTATGCATCCTATATTTTGGCTGGCCTTAGATTTCCCCTTAATTCTTTTGTTAGAGGTCTTCTTTATAGGTTGGATATTGGACCTAACCAACTTAACCCCAATGGATGGAGGACTGTGGTTGCCATGCAAGTGCTATGGCATGAGGCATTGGAAGGGGACTGTCCTTTAACAGTGGACGAGTTCCTTTACTGTTATAAGCCCTCAGAGATAAAAAAAAAGTCTGCTGGTTTCTACCAGTTCTCGTCCAGAAGCTCATACTATAGTTTAATAAAGGGTTGTAGCTCGTCTGATAGTCTCTGGAAACAAGAGTTTTTTATCATTTCTGGAAACTGGGCTGGGGACCCAACAGATGTTAGTAATGCCCCCTTCCCTCCTTTTACCAGCCCCATAGGTCGCCTTCGTCCTGAGGGTATGTTTTCTTTCCATGTTATTTATTTTATTCCTTACACTTTTTCTAACTTTCAATCATCTAACCACCTTTCTTTTATTGGTGCAGCTGTTACTCGTCCACGTTTGACAGGTCTTACTTGGATCGAATTGACCAAGTACGTGCCTTCCCTAGAAGGACTTTCCACAATTTAGTAACTTTCAGCAGTTTAGCTACGTGGGGTCTTGGTCCAGAACCAACTGCTGAGAATCTAGGCCATGAAGAAACTACTCGTAAAAGTATCATCCATCTCTACTCCATTTCCTTCTCTATTATTATTATTTTTTATTTCATTTATTATTATTATTACTTTTTTTTTTAACTGATTTCCTTCATTGTAGGAATACTTACAATGAGAGAAAATAGGGAAAAAATAATAACTAGTGGGGACGAGGATGCTCCTGTGCCTCCAGTCGTCCAGAAGGCTGCCGTCCAGCCTGGGAAGAGGAAGTCCAAGAAAATTTCAAGTGCTGTGGACCTGGACAACCTTCCTAGTCGTCGAGGTCCTAAAAAACCAAAAACCACTCAGACTTCTCTTCCCAAGGTCCCCAAATTCACTCCTCCGATGGTGAATCTAAACGAGCCTCCTGTCAATGTGGAACCCGTCCAAATAATTCATCCTGTTTAGACTGATCCTACTCCCCCTCCAGCTAAGACTCCACAGAAGCCTCACCCGTCAGAGCAATCAGATTGTCCCTCTAACTTGGTGCTGGACGAGGGGTATGTGTGGAGGACGTTCAAAGGAATCATCACTGACAACGAAGTTAACCAATGTTACAACATGTCAATGAAGGAATTTGAACGTTCTGGCGTCCACGACCTCTTTAAGGTAGGACCTTAATTCATCCTTGTGTGCCTTTATATATATATATATATATATAGAATCTCTCTAACTCTCATTCGTCCATGCACAGGCTATGTCAAAGTTTTATACAGCGACGTGCCAAGCCAAAGAACTTGCTGAGGAGGCCAAGACGGCAAAAGAGAAGGCTAAGGAGCTGAGCAACGAAGTTTTGCTAAAAAAGGGGGAGGTGATCAGGCTGACAAATGAAGTTAACCGTTTGCTAGGAATTGAGACGAAACTGAAGGACGAGGTTGAGGAACTTAAAGCAGATGCTATTGAAAAAGATACTCGCATCACATACTTGGAGGAACAAGTTTCAGGGTTTACTTCGTCCTTGGAGAAGGCACATGAAGAAGCCATATCAGCCTTCAAGAAGTCTGACGAATACAAGAATCGTCTAGACAGCTATTATGCTGCTGGGTATGAGGACTTCTGTGCTGATGCCAAGGACGCATTCCCTGACTTTAACTTCAATGTATTTAAGATCCCCCTCGCCACAGAGAGTTCCTTGCTTATGACGAGCTCTAAGGACATCAATGTGGAGGACGATTCTAATAACGAGGTGACCCAGGACGATCCGAAGACGAACCCAGCAAAATGACTTCATCTTTCAGAAAGTTTTTATGTTTTTGTTAAAAAGTGCCCTAGTGTTTTGGGCTTTTACTTTTTTCTCTTTTTCTCTTTTTTTTTTATTTATTTAAATTTATTCAAGTACAATTTTTTCGTCCAAGTTTATGGACAAGTTTTATGGATAAGCACTCATTACTCTTCTAAGGGTTTTTGGACGGTGGTCGTCTACCCTTTGAATTTTATGAATGTATGAATGATTTTTCTTTATCATTGTTCATTGTGTTTGATTATTCTTTAAGCTTTGTGAACAAGTTTCATTCATATCGTCCATACCATTTTTGTGGTTGTGGGATTTTCCCTTTTATTGAGGCTTTATCTCGTCTTGATCATATGGACGAATTTCCTTCCTGAATCATTGTGGGATGTTCATTTTCAAGTTCGTCCATGAATGATGTCTTTTTAGTAGATTTAAGTGTTGCTCAAATTTAGGACGACTATTTACTCGTCCTTAATGAAATTTTCCCAACGAATGCTCACACATGGGTTGGATTGTTAAGTTGGTTAGATTCGTCTATGGGCCTGTGGTGTTTTCACACGCACATTGTTCGTCCATGGTGTAGACGATTACACTTCTGGTTTGTCTTATCTTGAGCTTAGACGGACATACCTTCATTTTTCTTGCTTTATCCTTACCTAAAGGAAAGCTTTTAGACGATACTTCCTTGCGTCCAAAGATTTTACTCGTCTTTGGCCTTTCGCCTTCCGTGGATCATTTTGAATCATAGAAAATGGAGGATTCCCATACAATCATACATATATTTAAAACACATCATATATATATTCAAAAATCCATACTATGTAATCATTCGTCGACAATCATGGCACATGCTTAAGAGCTTGTGCTTTTAGGGAATTAAAAATACATAATACAACATAATTTCGTCCATGAGCAGCATAAAATACTTATTTACTTAAAACATAATAATAATAAGCAAGTACTGGAAAATATTAAACACATTACTTCAAACGTCCAAGGATCTCGTCCATCTCATGGCTAGTCCATGATCACCTTTCATTGATAGTACCTCCTTAGGTGTTCAACGTTCCACGGGTGCTCTAGCTTCCTTCCGTCCAGGGCTTCCAAATAGTAGGATCCTTGCCTCTTGCAGTTGATTATCCTGTAAGGTCCTTCCCAGTTTGGTCCCAACTTCCCATGGGCCGGGTTTTTGGTGGCCAAAGAAACCCTTTTAAGGACGAGATCCCCAATGTTGAAGCGCCTGGGTTTCACCATAGCATCATGCTGCTTTGCCATGAGATTCTTGTACCTTGCTGTTCTTTGCTTAGCGTCTATTCTTACCTCGTCTATGAGATCGAGGTTAAGATGAAGTTGTTCGTTGTTTTCCTCATCTTGATACTTCATCACCCTATGGCTGGCCATATGCACTTCTGCAGGTATGACTGCTTCGCTCTCGTAAGCCAGTTTGAAAGGAGTCTCTCCTGTGGGAGTCCTCGCTATTGTTCTGTAAGCCCACAAAACACCTGGTAATTCATCCGGCCATACTCTCTTTGCCCCTTCAAGCTGAGTCTTGATGATTTTCAACAAGGATCGATTTGCTACTTCTACTTGTCTGTTAGCTTGTGGGTGGGAAGGTGAGGAATAATGATTCTTGATTCCAAGCTGTCACAAAATTCTTTGAAGGGGGTGTTGTCAAACTGTCGTCCATTGTCAGATACTAGTACTCTTGGTACTCTAAATCTGCATACAATGCTCTTCCAAACGAAATTTTTGACATTTTTTTGTGTAATTTTCACTAAGGGTTCAACTTCCACCCATTTAGTGAAATAATCTATTCCCACCACCAAAAACTTCATCTGTCTGGTTCTAGTTGGAAACGGGCCCAAAATATCCAAACCCCATTGTGCAAAAGGCCAAGGGGCCATCATTGGGGTGAGGTATTCTGAAGGCTGTCTAGGAATATTACTGAAACGTTGACATTGGTCACATACCTTAACATATGCCTTAGCATCAGCTTGGACGGTTGGCCAGTAGTACCCTGCACGGATGACCTTGTGGACGAGTGATCTAGCTCCTGAGTGGTTTCCACATGCTCCTTCATGAACTTCTCTCAGCATATAATTTGCCTCGTCTGGAGCTAAACACCTCAGGTATGGCTGTGAAAAACCTCTTTTGTACAACACTTCATCCATAAGGATGTATCTAGCTGACTTAACTCTGAGCTTCCTGGCTTCGTCCTTCCCCTCTAGAAGTCTTCCGTCCCCAGGTATGATATTATTAGGGTCAACCAATTCTCCTTGCCTTCTATCTGCAATATCTCTAGGAGGTCTATGCTTAGCATGTATTGTATTTCATCAAACTTCGTTGCTTCATTAGAGGAGGCTTCCTTCGCTAAAGTATCTACTTCTATGTTCTCTTCCATCGGGATTTGAACAAAATTAACTTTTTTGAATTTCTTCACAAGGTGTACCACTTTCTTCAGATATTTCTTCATTCTGTCTTCCTTGGCTTCACACATCCCATTTACTTGGCCTATGACCAACTGGGAATCTCCCAAGACGAGTATCGAGTTTGCCTCCACAGATTTAGCTAACTCTAACCCTTTAAGAAGGGCTTCATACTCTGCTTCATTGTTAGTTGCTTGATATTGCAAGCAAACCTTGTGATTCAATTTATCTCCTTCTGGTGATTGCAAAACCACTCCTATACCTCCTGCATTCAGTGTAGATGATCCATCTACATGGACGACCCATTTTTTATTGTCTTCTTTGTCATCCAAGTTCTCATAACTTGGAGTGAACTCTACGATGAAATCTGCCAGGGCTTGAGCTTTTATTGCATTCCTCGATTGGTACCGAATATCAAACTCACCGAGCTCAACTGCCCATTGAATTAGTTGTCCTGCAGCTTCAAGTTTATTCATTGCCTTCTTGAGTGGATGATCCGTCATGACATTGATGACATGACCTTGGAAGTAGTGTCTTAACTTCCTAGAAGCTGTTATTAGTGCGAAGGCTAACTTCTCTATCAATGGGTATCTTCCTTCTGCCCCTCTCAATGCTCGGCTAGTGTAATACACAAGCTTCTGTACCTTTTCTTCCTCCCTGATCAACGCTGAACTCACGGCATGTGGGGACACTGCTAAGTATAAATATAGTTCTTCTCCTAGCACGGACGGACTTAGCAATGGGGCCATGGTAAGATAGTGCTTAAGGTCCTGGAAGGCCCTTTGACACTCGTCCGTCCACTCAAATGCCTTCCTGAGAATCTTAAAAAAGGGTAAACACTTGTCAGTGGCTTTTGAGACAAACCTGTTCAGAGCTGCAACTCGTCCAGTTAAGGATTGGACTTCCTTGATGTTCTTCAGTGGTTCCATGTTCAATATGGCTTGGATCTTGTCTGGATTTGCCTCAATTCCTCTCTTTGAAACCATGAATCCTAGAAACTTTCCCGACGATACTCCGAATGCACATTTACCTGGGTTCAGCTTCATCTTGTATCGCCTAAGTGTTTCAAAGGTTTCCTGAAGATCGTCCAAGTGGCTTCCTTCGTCTAAGCTCTTCACAAGCATGTCATCCACGTACACCTCTACATTCTGTCCTATCTGTGGACGAAACACGTGATTCACCAACCTTTGATAAGTTGCCCCTGCATTCTTCAGACCGAAGGGCATCACCTTGTAACAAAACAAACCTTGACTGGTAATAAAAGATGTCTTTTCCTGGTCTGCCTCATCCATCTTTATCTGATTATATCCTGAGAAGGCGTCCATGAAGCTCAACAGTTGATGGCCAGCTATAGAGTCAACCAGTTGATCAATACGTGGCAAAGGATAACTATCCTTAGGGCAAGCCTTGTTCAAGTCAGTGAAGTCAACGCACATCCTCCACTTGCCATTTGCCTTCTTCACCATCACTACATTTGCCAACCAATCCGGGTAATAGACTTCCCAGATAAACTGTGCTGCGGTTAGTTTCTGAACCTCTTCCTTGATAACCTTTTCTCGTTCAGGGGCAAACACCCTCTTCTTTTGACGAATAGGCTTCGAAGAGGGGGACACGTTCAGTCGGTGAGTGATTACACTTGGATCAATGCCAAGCATGTCGTCATGACTCCATGCAAAAACATCGGCATTCTTCTTTAGAAACTGGACTAGGTCTTCTTTCGCCCTCTCCTTCATACTTGTTCCAATTCTAGTAAATTTCTCACTATCATTTTCTCGTAATAAAACATCTTCCAATACTTCAGTCGGTTCTGCAACAATTCTTCTTTCTTCTACACTCATAGTCTGCATTTGCTCGTCCACAGCCAACATGGCTAGATAACACTCTCCGGCTACCAACTGATCTCCTTGTGCTTGCCCAATCCCACACTCTATAGGGAATTTAACTGATAGATGGTAGGTGGATGTTACCGCCTTCCAACTGTTCAAGGTTGGTCTTCCAATGATGGCATTGTATAAGGATAAACAATCCACCACAAGGAAATTTACTTCCTTAGTTATCTGCTGTGGGTATGACCCTACCACTACAGGCAAGGTAATGGTACCTACGGGCTGCACTTTCATTCCTCCAAATCCTATTAGTGGCGAACAAGCTGGACGAAGCTGATCTCGTCCAAGCCTCATCTGCTGGAAGGCAAGATAATACAATATATCTGCTGAGCTTCCATTATCCACCAACACCCTCCTGGTTCTGTAATCTGCTATGAGTAGGGTAATGACGATTGCATCGTCGTGTGGATGATGGATCCTCTCAGCTTCTTCGTCTATAAAAGAGATGGTTGGCTCGTCTGTTTCCTTCATCCTTAAGGGTCGTCCAGAGAGTTGGACGTTTTACACGGCTTTAAGATACGTCTTCTTTGCCTTGAAAGATTGTCCTGTCGACGTCCCACCGATGATAACCCTTATTTCTCCGAGTGGGGGCCGTGATGACTCTTCCATCTTTGCTTTCAGTTTTTCATCTTTATGATCCCTTCCAACGAAATGCCTCAACTTTCCTTGTCTAATGAGATTCCCAATCTGCTGCTTCAAGTCATAACACTCGTCCGTGTCATGCCCATGATCCCCATGGAAGTGACAATATTTATTCTTATTGCGCTTGTTAGGATCTCCCTTCATCTTCTCTGGCCACTTCCATGAAGGATCATCCTTGATTTGCATGAACACTTGATCGAGTGGGGCATTCAAGGGTGTGTAATTCTGACTCCTTACTGATGGGCCTGCCTTCCTGTTATCCCTGTCTCGATCCTTCTTATCTTCCATTCGTCCCTTTTTTGGACGAGGTCCTTGATCAGAGTGACGCGGGGGGTTGAATTCCATTCTCTCAGCTCTCTTCCTCTTCTTAGCTATGATGGCGTCTTCTGCATTCATAAAGTTTTGGGCTGAATGGACAAGTTCAGCCACGAATTGGGGCTTTTTTTCATACAACTTGTGAATGAATAAATCTAAGTTAACCCCATTGTGGAAGGCTGCCAATAGTAGCTTGTCGTCCACCTCGTCTACTGTCAGGGCTTCCCTGTTGAAACGCGTGATAAGGGAACGCAGGCTTTCATTCTCTCCTTGCTCTATGGTTAGCAAACTAGACGAGGAACGTTTGTGTCTCTATCCCCCAATGAAATTATTGACAAATAATTTGCTTAACTCCTCGAAAGAACTTATAGAATTCGGGGGTATTTTGTTGAACCATACTCGCGCTGGTCCTTTAAGGGTGGTAGGGAAGGCTCTGCACATAATCTCGTCTAGAACTCCTTGGAGATGCATTGTGGTCTTGAAAGTAGCAATATGATCAAAAGGATCACGCGCTCCATCATATGAATCTAGGGAAGGCATTTTGAACTTTGGCGACAAGGGATGCCCATTGATGGAAGCCGTGAAAGGGGAATCTGTTCGGTGAACCAAATCCTCGACGGGATTTGCCCTTCTCATGTTCTCTTTCATCTCGTCCATAACCTTCCTCATCTGATCTATTTCCTTCTCCAAATGTGGCACCCTTCGCGAAGTGGTGCCTCTTGACTGAGCCTCGGGCTCAGCATTTCCTCCTCTATCTTCTTGACTTTGGGACTGTCTCTCAGCATGTCCTTCATGGCGCTGCCTCTCCATCTCCCTAGTCAACTCTTGATTCTGGCGAGTTAACTCTGCCATTGCGGCCGCCATGGATTGCATGTGTTGGATGGAAGGCGATTGCATGACAGGCGCTGATTGGCGATCGCGATGGGGATTGCTTGAGGCATCTCTGCTTCCCTGATGGCCTGGGCTTGTAGCCCTCGACCTAGTCCGAACCATTCAACCTTTTATCCCGGAAAGCCAAATCATAGCACAATTTACGCTCCCCACAGACGGCGCCAACTGATGATGTGTTAAATCAGTTGGTTGAACACTTCGGCTTTGGTGGACTACGACGGTAGCGAAGGCCTGAAAAGAAGAAACAATCAAGGGGTGACCGGGGTGGACCAGCCAAATACCCTCCGATGATAAAGTTAGTTTTCTAACAAGGAAATGTAGTTCCAACTTTTCGGGAGTAAAATCTCAGAATCTCCTACCTTTGCCTGTTTTAGACCGGTCCTTTATAT
Source organism: Quercus gilva (assembly GCA_023621385.1). Lineage (NCBI taxonomy): Eukaryota > Viridiplantae > Streptophyta > Magnoliopsida > Fagales > Fagaceae > Quercus > Quercus gilva. The sequence continues at coordinate 74,509,972 of CM042476.1, forward strand.
AGAGAACCTTGGGACAGTTACTTGGTTTAGTAACCTCCCCAAGATTTATGGAATAACTGATCTTACAAAGATAACTTCCTCAACGGCTAGAGAAATAGTAACCGCTGATGGAAGTTACATACTTAAGAGAAATTGCTGGCGATGAACACGGGCTGATTAACCACTCAGAATTTTGTCAAGTGTTACATGGTCGTCCATGTAACTTGCCCATGGACGACTCTTTGTATATAAATTGATGTAGCATGGCCGTCCATGATTTTACGATGTGGACGACCCTTCTGTCCTGATTGCCTGGGGTTCATTCATTCAATTGATTAAAACTCATGGATGACCCCACTGGACGAATCCGAGACATGCCATTTAATTGACTAGAGATCATGGACGACTCCCTTGGACGAAACATAGATAGTGATTTTTTCGCTATCCCATCAAGATGCATGTGATATGTGAGGTAAATGATAATGCATTACATGTGAATTGTGATAATGCATAACATGCATGAAACATGTCAAGGACAACTTTAAACGTAATGTTTGGTTCATTCTATAATATTCTTGACTTGTTTCTTGGAAGTTGTAATGCAACTGGCTTTTCTTTTCAATTCAAAGTCTTCACAGAAATTATACTACGAAAAATTATATTTTACCACCTTATACTATAACCCTAAATTATATTTGGTACTCTAAGTTTTTCTAATGCACGTTTTGCATTTTAAACTATGATCCTTATTACATTTTACATATAAAGTGTAATCGAGAGTATAGTATAGGGTGATTCTAAAAAAAAAAGTATAGTTTAGTATGGTAAAATGTAATTTTTCCTTTATTTTTAAGGAATTGAGAAAAGGGGCAATTCGGTCTTTTCAAGTGATGTCATACTTTTCGATCCAAGTTAACTGCAAACTTAATGTCAGGGTGCAAAGTTTAACTAGGATTCTAGTTTAGGGTGCAAAAAGTGTATTTGAAAAGTATAGAGTGCAAAGTATAATCAAGATATAGTTTAGGGTGGTAAAGTATAATTTCCCTCTGTAAATTTATAAGACACAGGTTTTCTTCAGCCCAAACAACAATATATAGTTTTTTTTTTTTTTTTTTTTTAAGTAGAATATGTTTGTGTACACTTTTCTTGTAAATACTCCTTTGGTCTTCTTTGAGTTCTCTCTCTTCATCCTTTTTATTTGATTATCTTCGATCTACTTTTTTTTAGAAGTACTACATTCAAAATATTTTTATAACAAATTAAAGGTAGTTAGTTATTATTGATTCTAATTTGAACTTATTAGTGAAATTATTTTTTTAACCCGCTAATAACAACCTATAATAACCTGCCACTTATTATTTGTTAGGAAAATGTTGTGTACATAGCATTTCTTTTTTTTTCTTTTTTCCTATTGTTATTTATTCAATAACTTTAGCAATGGCGTTGGCTCCAACACATTTTGACGATTAGATCAAATTTAGGTTTTCTGGTGCCCTTGAGAGTCAACTTCGAGTCAAAGTTGACAAAAATCTCTAACAAGCTTGGGTTTGATATAAAAGTATGAAAGATGTTATTTCGGGGTGATTTTGACTAATTTTGACTTTTGGTCAACCCAGGGTTGACTAGGGGCATTTTGTTCAATTTGACCCCAAAAGGCACTTTGATTGCTCCGACGCCCAAATGGGTTGTACCATGTCAGTCTAAATGTTCCCCTGGTCTTCCGGTGAAAAATTAATATTTTTGGACAGAATACGATATCTACAATACATATATATATATATATATATTTCAAAAATCTATAATAAAAAAATTTTAAAAAAAAAATCTGTAATTTAGTGAAGCCATTTAACATAACCACAGTTTCTAGGCCCAACTTTTATTATATAGTATACTAGTCGCAAACTCGTGCAGTGCATGAGAAAGCTATTAAAATTTAGAAATAGGAAACTGAGTTTTTTTTTTTTTTTTTTTTTTTTTTTGAGAAAGTAGGAAATTGAGTTAATAATATGCATATTATAGATATTTTGCAAGGTAGCATTTAAAAAAATGAACGATTATAATAAAATAAAATACCTGATATATGTGCTTATGATGTCTTTTTTTTTTTTGGTAGAAAGGGTAGTAACATAAAAACTAAAGAAGAGGTACAAAGTTAGCAGGACAACGCCGTTTAAGTACAGACCAAAGTTATCAAACTCAATTAATTCAACTACGTCCACAGGCGGACTATCAAATAAACAAAAATCTTCAGATTGTTGAGTTCCCTGCCTAGCCATAAAATCAGCACATCTATTAGCTTCTCTGTAGCAATGGCTAAAATGAATCTGGGAAATTTGGGAAGCTAGTTGCCTGCAATCATCTAAAATTGAAAGAATGAAGTTATTAGATTGAACTGGGTTCGCAAACACATCAATAACAACTTTTGCATCTAATTCTACTTCAACACCAGGATATCTTCTGTTGGTGCAAATCAACAGCCCATCCCGCATATGTGTTTATGCAGTCATATATTTACTTCAGGTGCATAGTTACTGAAACTTACAAAGTAATTCACAATTCTCAAAAGCTATACAGAACTAATACACTTTGAACACATACATATTATACAACCAAGTCTTAATTTTCCCATCAACAGTCTTTGAAAATATAAATTACCAAGATCTGCAAAGTAATTCACAATTCTTAAATTAATAAAACAAAATTCCAAAAAAAAAAAACTATACAAAACTAATACGTTTTAAACACATACATATTATATAACCAAGTCTTAATTTTCCCTTCAACAACAGCCTTTGAAAATATAAATGGCAAAGATATAAACAAAGTCCATGACATGAGGACACAATGAGCTTCAAATTTGAGCAAACAACCTTTTGAATTTTCTGTACTTATCAGTACTATTGCACTAAAAATATTTATAATTAAGAAGAATAAAAAATTAACCTCATCCCCTAAAAATTAATGATATGTCTAATTAAGCAAACAACCTTTTGTCTCCATTTGCTTGAATATACCTCCTTTGTTTTGCCAATCATCCCAAACCCACATAACGCATGAATCAGAGTACCATATGTAGACAAATCTGGAGTAAACCCATGATTAGGCATATCGCCAAATATCCGAAGAGCATAAATCCATTGTCCCAGCGTGAGCGAGAAGACTAAGATGGGTTGAGTTCTAGCGTGATGCTACCGTAGACTGGCGCCAGAGGAACTCTTCATCATCTGACTTGATGCCACCTAGATGCATAACTTTGCCTTACCAAGTTAGGTTTAGGATCTTGAGACGTGGGTAGAGAAAAGTCCTAACGCGAGTCTCTTTCTTTTTCTTTTTTTTTTTAATAATAACACAAGTGGATCTCTTATTTTTTTTTTTTTTTTTAACGTGAGTTTTTATATTTTATTATTGAATAGATGATGTGACGTGATATGAAATATATATATATATATATATATACTAGTCGCTAACCCGTGCGATGCACGGGATAGTTAAATAAAATGACAATTAACCAACATCACGTTAAGGTAAAAGAATTAGTGAGAGACTGATTTGCCCACCAAGAATTTAAAAGAAAAAAAGATTGATATAATAAAATTTAAGAAATTTAGAAATAGAAAATTGGGTTAATAATATGCATATTATAGAATCTCCAAATTCTACTTCAAAACCAAACAAAACCCTTCAAATTCAAAAAATTCATATATAATATACCAAATAAAAATTTACCACACCTTGGGTTGGAAGACATAGAGATGTTTCATCTGCTGTATACAATATAAAATAATTATTAGAAATTTCAACCCAAAAACCAAACCTACAAAAACACTATCAAAATATAGAGATTAACCCAAATACTTAGAAGAAAATAAATTCTAAACATAACAAAATAATAAGATAGAATGAAAATTTCAGGCACATATGAAAGCAAATAAAAAAGACAAAACCTACGTTTTTTTTTTTTTTTTTTAGTTGAGTCTCTCTCCTTCTTATTTTTTTAATTTTAAAGTGAAGTTAAGTTTAGGATTTTGAGATGGTAATTGCTAGGGTTTTAAGGAGAGAAGAGAGAGTCCTACCAGGAGTCTAAATAATATAAACAATTCAAAACATGGAACATTATCAAATTTATAACACCTAATTCCATTATCTTCTACGTTGAATCCAAACAAATAATTAATTGAAATTAATCCAAAAAAATAATTAATCAACAAAAATCAAAGCTTTAATAAAAAAACAAAAAATCACATGAACCCAAATAAAAATTCTCAATAAAGCAAGAACATATAAAAATTTATCACACCTTGGGCTGAAAGACATAGGTTGCAGCTTTGATTTTTCTCCAAAAAATAGAGATGCTTCATCTGCCATATACAATATAAAATAATTATTAGAATTTCAACCCAAAAACCAAACCCATAAAAACACTATCAAAATATAGAGATTAACCCAAATACTTATAAGAAAATCAATTCTAAACATAATAAAACAATAAGATAGAATGAAAATTTCAGGCACATATGAAAGCAAATAAAAAAAGACAAAACCTATGTTTTTTTTTTTTTTTTTTTACGTGAGTCTCTCTCCTTCTTATTTTTTTAATCTTAAAGTGAAGTTGAGTTTAGGGTTTTGAGATAGTAATTGCTAGAGTTTTAAGGAGAGAAGAGATTTTGGTATTTTAATGCAAAAAACGTTATTTTAGGTCTAGGTGATTTATTTCCTTGTTTTTAGGCTCTTTTAATGTTTTTTTAGATCAAATTTGGTTCCTATTATGTTTAGGTATTAATTAGGGCTTATTTTAGAATATATTTTCTTGTCCATCAAGTTTTATGGAGCCCTTAAATAGGCCCCCAAGTTTGTATACGTTTTTCAATATTATTGTTATAAGATATAAAACCTAAAATAAAAAGAATCAAAAATAAAAAGAAAAAGAAAATAGTGATGACGTGGAAAATTGTGAGAGCTTCAAAAGCTTCGGTTTTATATATATATATATAGATGTGTGTGTGTGTTTTGAGAATTAAAATTCCCTTGTAGTATACTATTTTCACTCTCCCACACGTGGCTATATTATTCTAATTATTGATAATATTAAAATATTTTTGCATATAAAGTTAAAAATTCTTAGGAAAATTTATTTTAGAATTTACATAAAACTCTAACTCTATTATATAACAATTTCAAAAAATTTAAAATTCTACTTTAAGTTCTGTTATTTACGCTTAAGGTGAATGTTTCTCTTATAAAATTTTTATTAAAAAAAAATGTTTCTCAATTATCTTTGGTTTTGCATATTGCTAATGGATAATCATAAATTTCTGTAGAAAAATAAATAAATAAATAAAATAAAAAATAAAAACCAAATACTTCGGGAGGATGTAGTGGAGTTGGATACAAACTCGAGACCTTAAAATTGTGCCACCACCATGACCATAGAGTGAAAGGAAAAATATACGCAGTCTATTAATGCTGACTTCCTCCACTTCCATGATGTCTCGTTATGTACCGCTAGAGCTAATCAACAGTATACTACCCAGATTACCAGTGAAGGCTCTCATACGTTTTCTCTGTGTTTCTAAGGAATGGTCCGCCTTAATCAACAGTTCAAATTTCATCAAGAAGCAGCTCAATCATTCCATCGAGACCAACAGCGACCGCACCCTGATTCTCAAGGAAACATACATAAATCCGCCGTTACAATCACGTTTCTTCTCCGTTCCTTACTCCGACAGTGATCAGTTCGGCAAGGCCGTCCAAATTTACCAACCTCTACATAATTGGGACATCTTGGACTTTTGCCACCGCTTGGTTTGCCTTCTTTATTACAAGTACAAGGAAAAGGTAAACATCGCGATTTGGAATCCATTGATCAGGAAGTACAGGAAGTTGCCTAGGGAACCAATAGGGGAACCAGAATCTTCATATGATTCGTTTTCCAGGTTTGGATTTGGGTATGATCCTAGTAACGACGATTATAAAGTGGTGAGGATTGCAGAATTTTATGAGGGACCAGTTTTAATGGACTTCTTTGAAGTGAAGGTATATAGTTTGAAATCACAGTGTTGGAAAAAAATTGAAAAACAATTGCCAATCAAGGAGATATGGTCAATGCAGTCAGTTTCATTGAATGGAGCTTTCCATTGGATAGTTGAACAGGATGATGGATTGAAATCTATCCTTGCTTTTGATATTGGCAGTGAGAAAATCCGACTTCACAGAAAGCCCCTTAATGAAGGGGTGCCCATTTTGGATGTGTTGGGAGGATGCCTATGTTTTATTGAGGTTGTTGACGAGACTTATAGTGATTTTTGGTTGATGAAAGAATACGGGGATGAGAGTTCTTGGACTCGGATTTATAAAATTGAAACAGGTGCAGTGCCTTGGAATATTGACTATTTCAAGCCTCTACTCTTTTCCAAGAATGGCAAAAAGGTTTTGATGGAAGACGTCAGTCTTTTTTGGTATGACATAGAAAAGAAAAGAGGCAAGAAGGTTAAGAATCAGAGTTTTCCTAAGAGGTTTAAAACCGCAACTTGTATTGGGAGCCTTCTTTTGCTTGATGGTAATAATGTGGTTGATCCGAAGTAGACGAAGAATAAGAGGAAGATGTAAGACAATGAAGTTTAATAAGATTGTTTATATTTGCTTAATCGGCTTTCTTAGTATTGATTTACATATCTTTAAATTATGGTTGTACATGCTGGGGAGATTTTTGTGAATTTTCTCATGTTTGAGTGGTATGCGTTAGATTTTATTGGCTTTTCTCTTTTCCAATATAATTCTTTGATCTTGTAATGATCGAGGTGAATTTTGTGTACACCTTTTGTTTATTTTGATAAATGTTAGATTCTAAATATTTAGGATTAAATATTTAGATTCTTAATTTATACATGTCTAGATTAGGTATTAGACATTACTCAAGATTGTATAAGTCAAGATTCAATAACATGCAAGCTATAGAAAGGAGAAGTCAGTTTCTGTGAATCTTGACTGATAGAAAGAAAGACTCCACCCAAAGCCTATAGAATGTTTAAGGTTTTAGTCTAACACTATTAAGTATAAAAGGAAAATCCTAAATACGTCTTAGAAGTTCTTGGAAGTCTTGTGAGTTATTCCTATGAGATTTGTGAGATTTCTGTAGCCTTCTAACTCAACAAGCATCTACTGGAAGCTAGATCTAAAATCAAGAACTGATGGAAACAAGTTGCTGTATAAAGATCAACTACTGACTTTGATCTAAAACTTTTGAGTGAGATTTCAAAGTGACAAACGAGGGTGTTTGTTTTCAACAAATTCAAGATAGAAGTCTGTGGAGTCGGAGCTGCACATGGTCATGTGAGTAAGTTCTACAAGTGGTAACTTTAGATTTAGGGAAAAATCTATTATAAACTTTCATTCTATATATCATAGTGAATTTGTTTACCTTGAAGATAGTTAAGTCAAATCCTTCTTAGGTTTTTTACCTTGAAACTGTTGGTTTCATTGGTTTTTCTTTGTCATCATATTGCTTGCCTTCTTTACTTTTCCACACTAGTAATATGATTGTATGTGTTTAATCTAGATCTTATAATTAATCTAAGTAACTACTTGGCTTATTCATTAGGTTAAACTAATCTAATTTAAAAGGGGTTTAAACAAACAAACAAATTGTATAAGAGCCAAGGTCATAAGTTTGAGTCATGGGAGTGTCATTATGAGAGAGTGATTGTTGAGGGGACCACAATTCGACTCCTTACAACCATTCTAAAAACAGGCTCGCGAGGCGTGATGTCAAATGCCATAAATGATTTGAAGGTGTTTTCCTCATCTCCAAATGGGAGATTGTTAGGTTCTAAATATTTAGGATTAAATATTTAGATTCTTAACTTATGTATGTTGATATCCGAGTCAAGGTCATGGGTTCGAGTAACATGTGTCATTATGAGGGAGGGATTGTTGGGGGGGACTACAATTTGACTCCCTACAACTATTCTAAAAGCAGGCCCGTGGGGCGTGATGTTAAATGTCATAAAAGTCATAGGCTCGAGTTATGGGAGTGTCATTATGAGGAAGACAAACTTAAATCTTTTATGGCATTCAATATCATGCCCCACGAGCTTGTTTTTAGAGTGGTTGTAGGGAGTCAAGTTTTGATCCCCCCCCCCCCCCAACAATCCCTTCCTCATAATGACACTCCCATAACTCGAGCCCATGACCTTTACTCTAATACCATTTGTCGGACCATTAGTTGTGTCATTCCATCTCAAAACCAATTGGTGATGAAGAAGACACACTAAAATATTTTATGGCATTCGACATCACGTCACATTGGCCTATTTTTGAAATGGTTGTAGGGAGTCAAATTGTGGTCCCCCCAACAATTCCTCCCTCACAATGACACTCCCGTGACTCAAACTCATAATCTTGACTCTGATATCATTTGTCAGACCGTGAACTATACCACTCCACCTCAAAACCAATTGGTAAAGAAGAAGACGCACTCAAATCGTTTATGACATTTGGCATCATGTCACGTAGGCTTTTTTTAGAGTGGCTGTAGGGAGTCAAATTGTGGTCCTCCCAAATATAACTTCCAAGAACTTTTGAAATGTATTTGGAGTTTCTCTTTTATACCTAGTAGTGTTGGACTGAAACCTAAACTTTTTTGCAGGCTTTGGGCCTGATTAAAATTCTGTAAACTACAATTTTCGATCGATCGAGCCTTTCTTTTGACTGATCAAGCTTCACAGAAACTAACTTTTTCTTTCTACAGCTTGCATGTTCTTGAATCTCGACTTATACAATCTTAAGCAATGTCTAAAACCTAATCTAGACATGTTTTTGTTCTCAGTTTGCCAACATACATAAATTAAGAATCTAAACATTTAATTCTAAATTTTTTAGAACCTAACAATCTCCCCCTTTGAGAATTCGCGACAAAAAACACATAAACATGAATTGCTCAACTCAAGAACTATCCCAATTACAAAGTATTGCCCTAATACAATTCTATCACAATCTACTATCTATCAGTTGCTAAAATAGGTAGCAATGAATGAAAGAATTAACCTGTAAATTCCTAAAACACTAAAACCAATCCATAAACACATGTGTGGAAAATACAGTATAAACCAAAAATTGAACTTGATTGCACAAAACAGAAATAAGAATCAGATATTAAATGAAAAATATCAACAATACCAACGGTATCATCAATGTATCAACAATAGATATCAACTTTGTAAAAAAAAAAAAAAAATCATATACATCAAAAATATCAAACTCATCAAAATCTCATCTACTCTCCCCCCTAAATGCAAGAACTCTCTTCACATCTACTCCCCCTTTTGTTACGTATTGCTAAAGGCAACCATCAAGGATCAGAGGGTGGAGGAGGTGGAAAAGCTCTCCTATACTCAAATTAAAATCTGCTCTCAAAGCAGTAACCTCAATAATTAGCTCATCCAAAAGCTGTCCATGAGCTTCTTGAGTCATCATAAATGTTTCCATCATAGCATGAAGAGAAAGAGGAGGAGGAACAGTAGGCTCAGCATCAGCAATGTCAACATCTACCTCATCAACATCATCATCATCAGCACCAGCAACTATAGGATCAAAAGGAATCTACTTAGCATGCACATCTTTAGCGGTAGACTCTACTTGTGGTCTCTTTGACGAACCAACACTTGGCTCAACAGACTTCTTTTAAGGATTCTGTTGTTTAAGAAAAGAGGATCCTATAGGTGCGATGAGATGAACATAATCGGAGGAAGGAAAATCCTCAAGCTCCAAGTATGCTAAAATCCTACTGATGAAAATAGGAAAGAATAGACGATGTTTCCTAGACTTGTTTCTATGCACCTCAACTAAGGTTTGAATGAAAAGAGATGGAAAGCATATAGAACCATTAGTAATGAGGGCATATAGAAAGACACATCTATTGATAGAAATCATATGCACATTGGAGATAGGGAAGATGTTGTGACATGCTATCCTAAAGAGCATATAGTTAACCTCAATTAACTCACTAGAGTTGAGTCTCGGTTCAGAACCCCAAGTAACAGTTCTTCCACAAAAAAGAGACATGACACCATCTATGGGAGGAGTCTTAGTGTATGGATATGTAGGCCTAGGAACAAAAGGCACTTGAAAAGCTTCAGAAACTATCTTCCAGGGGCAGCTCTACCCTTTGTTTAGGGGGCTCAAATGAACCCCCTGACATAATATATATATATATATATATATATATAATTTTTATTTTTTTGTTAGGTTAATAGTATTTTAATTTATTCTTCAAAATATTTTAGCACACTCTAATTTAAATCTTATACACCCTTACTACAAGTATTTCCAACTCTTAGAATACAAGTAAGTGTTTATGAATTGTAAGTGTCACTCTTTATTATAAATTTATATTATATGTGTGTAAGTGTGTTTAATATTAATTGTGTGCATTACTTTTTGTTATAATGTTATTTGTGTGAATAATGATGTGTGTGGATATTTGTGTGTACAGTATAAATATAATATAACTTTATATAATTTAATAATTAGGAAATAGAGAGAGTTTATTACATGTGTGTATTGTTATCATGTTATAATAACTTTTTGTTATAAAGTCAGAAAAATTTAAGAAGAAAAATTGTAAAGTTAGTGATTGTTTAAGCATTTAATTGGTTAAGTAGACACGTAGTGTATTATTTTATGTATGAATTAGTGTGGTTGTGCGTGTCAATAATTAATATAGAGCCAACAAGTTAAGTTTATTCATTTAGTTTAAAATATTTTTATAAAAACAATGACAAATTAATAGATAATAACAATTGCATAAAAATAAAAATGTTCGACAAATTTAACAAAATAAAATCGTCATAGCTACCCGCATTAGCAAAAAATACTCATAATGAACTATCATGTAACAATTCAAAATTTGAAAACTTGTAGAAGGAAATTGTAAAACTTTTTTTTTTGGGTCAATAACTTGATATATTCAAGTTCTCTTTTTATCAAAATTTTTGTAATTTAAGTTTCTTAATGAACCTCCTAAACAAAATTCCTAAAGCCGTCACTACTATCTTCTTAGTTATCTGAAATTCTTAATTATAAACCATTGAAACAACCAAAAGCTAGGAAATAAGCCCAACTTATTTCTAATATGATTGAAACAATGGCATCTTGCGTGTTCAAATTATTTTGTAATAATTTGATGTTGTAGTGATGTACTGATTCTGTGGACATTAATATTCTTAGCACGATGATCTTCATACAAATTCATAAGCATACTTGAATTAATTTTTGGTTGCTAATGTCCGCCTGGTGTTTTTTATTATTATTTTTTTGAAGAAAAAAATTTGACTCCAAATTAGTTTATAGCTATCTTGCTCCAACCTATGCTATGATGGTGGGTGCAAAATGCAGTGTCTACAATGATGTGGCGATTAAATAAGTCATCTATGTGGATATTTAGTCACATAACTTTTTTAATGAGTGATGTGACATTTTTAAATAAGGATAAGGTTTCTCTCCAAACTTTCTTTTTTTTTTTTTTTTGAGGAAGAAGACATTAATTTTATTAATCAAAGTTGGCGAAAATCCACCTAAGTTACATTGTAAATTTGTGGTGGAGTATCCTTCATCAACACGACAAAATTTGAGACATTTCTAGCATACCTAGCTAGATTGTGAGCAACCATGGTTCCTCTCCAAACTAGTTTAGAGAGAAACCCTTTAAACTCTTCCTATATCATTTTATTGGATGTGAATTTTGAAAATCTAATCCCTAGATTGCATTTTCTTTATGTTCTTAACAAGCATGTCTAATTTCGCTCAAATTGGATATTATTGTTCGATCAATAAACTTATTTTTTATGCATAATTTATACCACAAAAATAAGAAATCAAATTTAAACATTTAATTGATAGCATGACTATTGATATTTGATCTTCTTGAAATTTTGCAGTATGGAGGATATGATAAAAATATGCAATCTAATCATTAAATTTTCAAAATTCACATCCAATAAAAAGATATATATGGAGTTTGAAGGATTTCTCTCTAAACAAATTTGGAGAGAAAATTGTTCTTTTAAAATATAATACACGTGGATAACCTTATAGATCGCAACATAATGGGTTATAAAAGATAGTTCCAAACTAATTTGGAGGTACATTGTTCTAGTTTAGAGCCAAACTTTGTCTTGTTTGAATGGCACCTAATGTTTACATGGCATACATTATTGGAGGTTGAAACTTACATTTGCTAATTCTTTTTTCTTTAAAAAGAAAAACATTTCCATTTAGAAGAATTATTTGTACATTTTATAGTATTCATTCAAAAGTATTCATTATTTATTTTTAAGTAGCCTTGTGCCATGCCAGCATGACCACCAGATGATGCCTTATGCCATGTGATTAGGGATGGCAACGGGATTGGTTGTCAGATTATGGGTCCCCGTCCTCAACTTTTTCCCTCTTTGAGACTGGGAAAATCAGTGCATGGTAGGCAAAGACAGACTTGGAATTTTATGCTCGGAGGGGACAGAGTATAATGAAAAAAAAAAATTTTCAAATAGACATCCATATAGTATTAAAAAATTATAAATACACAAAATCGATATTTCTAAATACATTAAGATACAATCATCTACCAACACAAAGATAAAAACAAAACAAAATAATATATATATATATATATTTATATATTTAATACTAGACTAGCTAGGTTTTTTTTTTTTTTTGGTTGAAGTTAGAGCATTCACAGTGGTGATGCTAAAAATTTTAGCTTTTAGTATCTCAAAAAGTTACTTTATATATTTTACCACCTCATTTTACAATACACCTAATATCAAATGTTCTATTTTTTTATCACTTCATTTAAAATAATATAAACAACTCATTAAAATAATAAGGAAGAGAGAAAATTTGAGTTTTTTAATTGAAGGAATAGATATAATCTTAATAAAATATTTTACTTTATTTTTAATAACTTGTTATAGTTAACTGGTATTTATTCCAATTTACTGTAATTGCAAAAAATTTAGTTTTAGCTTTTTCAATAACACATGATTTTTTTTTTTTCTTTGGTGGTAAAATAGTTTTTTTTTTTTTTTTTTTACTAAAATACAATCGCCATTGAGAATATTTTTATTGTTTTTGTTAAGTTTTTGGGTTAAATAGCTGTTATTTGGATTAGGCTAACTAAACTGATTAGGAAGAAGGGTCCCAAATACAAAAAAGAAATGTAGAATGACTAAAAAAATATTTTGGATCCAGTGGGGGTCCGCACCCCTTGGGCCCTCACCTGGGTCCATCTTCAAGTATGGAATAAATTAGAGATGCTTTATAAAGCTTAATGAGACAATTGAGATTAAGATGAACAACAAAAAGAAAGGGTAGTTATAAAAAGAGTTAGTGGTGGTAAAATAAGCCCAAACTCATTTGTCCGCTCAAACTCACCCACTCTAATTGATCCCAAACTCACCCAATTATTATTTGAGTTAAATGGACATCAACCCAATTAGACCCAGTAATTATTGAATTTTAACTAAAAACCCATTAAGACTTATTTAATCCAAAAATAATTAACCCAAATTCAACCCAGCCCTTTCCATCCAAAATAAAAATAAAAAAACTCAGCACAACCCCTCTTTCAGCCTCTCTAATCATTTCACTAGGTTTTCAAATTTTAAAATTTTCTTTCATTTTCTCAGCCTCCAATCATGATATTTGTTTGGAGGACGAAACATCATTAACTTGTTGTCTCCGCATCCAAACATCATTAACCTCCACGATCTGTACGAGGACGAAACGCACCTTCACATGGTTATTGATCTTTGTTCTTCGTCCGATCTTCACCACCAAGTCATGACTCGCCGAGTTATTCTTGAGCCCGAGTCGGCTTCCATTATGGGTCAGCTTGTTCAAGCTTTGGCCCATTGTCACAGTATTGGCATGGCCCATCGTGATATAAAACCTAATAACATACTATTCGACGATCGGAACCAACTCAAACTCGCTGATTTCGGATCCGCCAAGTTTTTCAAGGAGGGGCAGCTTATGAGCGATGTGGTCGGTACGCCGTATTACATAGCGCCTGAGGTTTTGGCCGGGAGGGATTGCTGTGAGAAAGTCAATGTGTGGAGTGCTAGTGTCATTTTGTACATTATGCTCACTGGATTACTGTGAGAAGAGTTTTGGTGTAGAATGGGGAGAGGAGTGTAGAGAGTTTTTGCTGGGAGGTTTGGTTGCTAAGAAAATTAGAGTTTTGTTTTTCCTGTGTTTTCTTAGCAATTAAACGCGGAGGGAAGATCTGGGGTTGCAGAAAATGAGTGGAGGGGTTTAAATTGGTTGGATTTTGGATTATTTTATTTAGTGGATGGTGGCAAATTTTTATTTTTTTTTTAAGATTTGATGAAATTTTCCAATCACTTTTTGAACCAGAGAAGGATAAGGCTGGGTGGAACCATGAGATTTGAGTTTTTCACTTTATGGGCATTTTGGTAATTTTGATAATTGGGTAATTGGGTGGGTTGGGGTTTACCCATAATAATTGGGTTGGGTTGGGTTGGGTTTGGGTTAGAAGCAATTAATTAGTTAAATGAGTTTTAATGGGTAAATGAGTTTTATATACCCAACTCAATTATGCCCACCCCAAACCCACCCATTTGACACCCCTAATAAGAGTACTAAGAGTTAATAAGAGACAATTACTTTGAAAATGATAATAGAATATTTTCTATATAATATATATATATATATATTATAGAAAGAGCAAATGATGAAAATGACAAAATTAGATATCACCTGTAGAGGATGGCAAGTCTATTTGTGTGAAACATGAATTGCAAAAAGTGCTTTCTGAGTTGGAAAAGGAAGATTTTAATTTTTCATTAAGAAATCAAGCAGTAGTACAAATAACTCTATCTTTGCTCTAACTCTCACATAGTATACAACACTTGGTAGAACATTAAGTGAAACTCCTAAGAAAAGGGATAAATGATTTTTACTCTCGAGGGGATAGTGGTGAGTTTAGTGACCATAACAATAGAAAGATTAACTTATGAGAGGGTTTCATGGAGCGCCCTCTCAAGACATGTGAATCTCACAAGTGTGTGAGACTCATCAAATATGAGAACACCTCATGAGATTGTTTTAATGGATACTTTCTCAATGGTAGTCGATTGTATCGGTGGCTTTAAGAAAGGACACATAAACTTACAGCATCATGTTTGCTTCCATAGTTGTGATGTTTTAAAGGGAAGAGATAATGTGTGATCATGGGCAATGCTCAATTTGTGAGCACTAGGCAAAGAATTCTGGCTGAAGAGGTCTGAAATCTGAATTGCTAGTTTGTGGAATTCTCTTAGGAGCATTTGGAGGATTGTAGCAAGCAATGAGGGGCTTAATAGACAAAGCCATTGAGAATGAGTATCACAAGTAAAGTAAATGGGAGAGAGGAGCGGGAGGGAAAATTTTCTTATTGACAAAGCCATGCGTTGATAAGTATTACGATGTTTCAGAAAAGTTTTATAATGTGGGACCCACACAGGAACTCAATGAAAAAACAAAATTGTTTGTTTGCCGTCATTAACATATAAATCTGGATCCTGAATTGCAATGCAATAGGTATTGGCCCAACCCAAGTTGGAAATGATTTTATTTTTTTTTTTTTTTTTTTTTTTTTTGAGAAGAAAGTTGGAAGAATAAACTTTAGCTACAAAATTAGCTATAGCCTAAACCTACAACCTTACCTAATAAAATAAATATTATTATACATTTTGAAAATCTGACCGTTAAATTGTATATTCTTTGCGTTCTTAATACACATGTCAAAAGTCCATAAGTTTATATTTTGTGCATAATTTTAAACTACAAAAACTTACAATTTAAACAATTTATTGATGAGATAACTATTGATCTTTATTTTTCTAGAAATTTTGCAAGCATGGAGGATATAAAATGAAGATGTAATCCAATTGTGGATTTGTCAAAATTCACTTTCAATAAAAAGATATTAAGTAAGATTGTAGCCTTAGGTTACAACCAATTTCGTAGCTAAACTTTGTCCAATGTTATATACTTATAAAATATCACTTTTTCAATATTATAACTGTTTCTTTGCTTTGGAACCTTTGTTAGACTGCACTACACTTATTTTTCCTACGAGTATCCATATCAGCTCTTATATACTCATGCATAATAGA
The DNA here is from genome assembly GCA_023621385.1 of Quercus gilva. NCBI lineage: Eukaryota > Viridiplantae > Streptophyta > Magnoliopsida > Fagales > Fagaceae > Quercus > Quercus gilva. The sequence continues at coordinate 74,526,126 of CM042476.1, forward strand.
AAAAGAGATAAATTTTACACATTTAAGCCACAAAACTTCCCACATCAGTTTTTCTAAAATTGTGTATATTTACACATTTACTACAGTAACCATGCATATATACACAGTTACTGTGGCTGTGCATACTATTATTTTATTAATTTCACAATTTCGCACCTTTTTTTCTCTCTTTTCTCTATGTGCAAAACGAACCCAATCTCAGACTTCTCCTCTCCTCATCTTTTTTTTCCTCAAGTACACACAAACACACCCACACAAACACATTAACACAGATAAATCAACATATAGATACATAAACACACCCACACAGACAAACCAACAGAGAAGAGAGAGATTGGTATTGGTGTTGGCGCTGGTGGATCGGTGGGCCGGTGCTAGTCGCAGAGATCAAAGTTTGTGGGTAGATGGAAATGGGTCTGCATGCTTGTGAATCGGTGCTAGCGGCAGAGATTGGTGCTTGTGGGTCGATGCAAATGGGTTATGATGCTTGTAGATCGGTGCTGATGGCAGAGATCAGTGCTTGTGGGTTGACAGAGTCAGTGCTTGTGGGTCGACAGAGATCGGTGCTTGTGGGTTTTGATTTTTGTGGTGCTTTTGGTGGAGAGCTGATATGATTGTGAGAGAAAGAATAAGAAGAAGAAGATGCTACTTGTGGAGGGGAGGTGATCTGACACATGAAAGGAAGAAGAAGAAGTAGTTTTGAAAGGAAGAAGAAGAAGAAGCGAAGAATGGTCTGAGAGAGATAAGGTCAATGATAAAAGATAAAGATAAGAAGATAAGTACAAAGAAAAGATAAAAGAGATAGGTACAAAAGAATAAAAAAAATTAAAAAGATATTATTATTTAAATAGAATAGATTGTAAAATAGATGAACTGATGTGAGTGTTTTGAAAAAATTGTAGTATGAAATAGAAAAAATAGGTTCTTAGTGTAAAATAGACGGAAAAATTTGGCTGGACTAATACAGTTGCTCTAAGAGTCCGTTTGGCTAGAGGGATGGAAAATGTGAGTTTGTATAAATTTACACATATACTCTTGTTAAAAAATGATGCCCAATTAAAATAAAAAAAGTGATAAACAACCAAAAAAAAAAAAAAAATCAATTGCCTAAATCTATTAAAAGATAAAAATCATATTCGAGAAAAAAAAAAATCAAACCTAAACCAAAAAAAAAAAAAAAAAAAAGTAGCAGAAAACACAAGAAAACAAAAGAAAAAAAAGAATATGATGAGCATTGGACAAAGACAAGCCTGCCCAGTAAAATAATAATAATAAAAGTAAAAGTAAAAAAAGAAAGAAGTAGAAGAAGCAACGTCCAGCAAGAGGAAGAAAAAAAAAAGTAGAAGAAGCAATCATAGATAAACCAAAAAAAAAAAAGAATATGAGCACTGGACAAGCCTGCCCAGTAAAAAAAATAAAAAATAAAAAATAAAAGAAAACACAAAAGAAATTAAGCAAAAGAAAAAAGAAAAGAATATGAGCACTGGACAATGACAAGCCTGCCTAGTAAAAAATAATAATAATAATAATAATAAAAGTTAAAAAAAAAAAAAAAAAAAAAAAAAAAAAAAAAAAAAAAAAAAAAAAAAAAAAAGAAGAAGAAGAAGAAGAAGAAGAAGAAAGAAGTAGAAGAAGCAACGTCCAGCAAGAGGAAGAAAAAAAAAAAAAAAAAAAGTAGGAGAAGCAACGTCCAGCAGGAGGAAGAAAATAAAAGTGTGAAGAAGAGTAACTTGGACAAAGTCCATGTGCAACGGCACATGGGCATTTTTGTCAAAAAATAATGCTCAATTTTTTCTTTTAGTTTTCTCTCCATTTTGGAGAGAAAATTTTTTGGTGGGCACAAAAAGAAATCACATGGGTCTCACTATTTATTTTTCTTTCTCCCCACCCAACTTAACACACTACAAAAAAGTTTTCCTTCTTATTTTCTCTCCAAAGTTTTCTATCATTATATTTCACTCTAAACAAACACACACTAAGGGTATATGATAGAATTGCATTATTCCGAATAGGCATAGTCGCATAGCCTTGTCACTTGGAACTTCAGAAACCATCAAAAAATGATGCAGTTTTGAAGTTTGAATTTAGGTTGCATTTGGTTCAACATAAAATATTTTTAAGTAAAAATTTTTTTTGAAAAATAAATTATTTTCAAGTGTTTGATTGTGTACCTAAAAATATTTTGGAAAATATTTTTTAAGAGTTTGTTTACGTTCTTGAAAATGCTGTATATGGAAAACATATTTTTTACTATTTTCTCATCTTTCAAGCACATATATATTAAAAAATGTAAATTTTAGATTAAAAAATAAATCGTGGTTCGAGACCAGTGGCAGTGGCTAGCCACCGGAGACCAAGGATGTTAGTGTGGGGTATTGGTTTGGTAGAAGTGGGGAAAATGGTCTTATGTTCGGTAAATCTCTTATTCTCAAAAAAAAAAAAAATAATAATAACAATAGTAATAAATAAAGTTCCTTAAATTTCTTTTGTAATTTTTTGAGAAATTTTTTGAAATATGGAGGTGTTTTTTAAGAAAAATATTTACAATTGGATTAATTTTTTGTAGTGTTGCTTTGAGCTTTGTTTTTAACATTGTTGTAATTGTAAAAACTGATGAGATAGGATTTTGTGTTTAAGTAGGTAATATTTATAATTTATATGACAATATGTACGTAGCTGATGTTGTATACTATCTATTTTATGCTAAATCAATTTATAAAGTTTTTTTCAAAAGGAAAAAACAGAGCTAACATGTGTAATCATCGCCCATGCCCCCATGGAATTTATAAAGTTCTAGAGTAAAATTGCAATACATTGACATCATTATTTCATGAGTTCTTATCGCAACTATCTCTCTCTGAAAATAAGATGAAAATAAAAACGCGATAGGTTGAAACTTACGTCACCTGAAAAAGCAAAGATATGGAAAGAAAATCTCAAAGAAATGACCCATTAACCGAATAAAACAAATGAGATTTGACTCCGAACGAGAATTGCTGAAACTTGAAACCAAAACATCAGTGTCAGCTACCACTAAATTTCTTACGAGCACTCTCCACAAGTTATCGCCTTTAATTACGGGTTTCCCAACTCCACGCTATGCAACTACGCATCAATTACCTTGCATTTGTCAACCATTTTATCACGCCACATTATCAACTTCATTAAATAAAATAAATCCCCCACCCCCCCCTCAATTGTAGTTTTTATTTTGTGTGCTGCGGTGTTGCCTTCGAAACTGTTAACATTTTTTGTTTTAAAGATTAAAATAAGTTTTACTTGGAAATCTCGTCCTAAATATTGGTAATATTAATTACATTTATTAAGAATAGATTAAATAAGTGATAAATTTAGCCTAGTGTATTTGACAGTGGGCAAAAAAGAAAAGATAAATATTCTCTCCCCCGTGGAGCTCTCTCTCTTGTGTATATGAGTTTCCTTCCTCCCTTGACTTAGGTCTAGGGCATCTTTTATTCTTCTGTCTTTAGCCGTGTGAGTGATATTAGTTTACCATTGCTGATGAGGTTGTTAATAGTATGGAGAACATGAAGTTGACTACGGAAGAGGAGGAGGTGATTACCATCTCTGATGAAGGACGTTTGGAAGCCATTGAGGACTGCACTGTCAGTTTGATGGGTAAGTTCTTGACGTGCAAATCTTTTAATAAGCAAGCAGCAAAGAATACTATGAGACGGGCTTGGGTTTAGAGGACAGTCTACGTATCACAGAGGTAGGGCCAAATCTTTTTCAGTTTAAATTCACATCTGAATTTGATCTGAGTAGAGTCTTAAGAGGAGGTCCATGGACTTTTGATAATCAATTATTATTGCTTAAGCATTAGAGGAGAGGTATGATTGTTGAGAATATAAGAATGGAGACGGCAACTCTCTGGGTTCAGATCTGGGGGGCGCTGCTGGACATGTTCACATCATAGGTTGCTAAGGAAGTAGGGAGTAGACTTGGGGAGGTTGAGGAAGTTGAGCAGAGAAGAGGGCAGGATGAGTTGCACTATTTCATGAGGGTTAGGGTGGCGCTACCTATCTCGAAGCCCATTTGCAGGGGAAGCTTTATTGCGGGGTCTAACGGAAAAAAACACTGGGTGAAATTTAAATACGAACGGTTGTCGTTGTTTTGCCATTTTTGTGGCATGCTTGGCCATGATGTAAAGAATTGTGCTGAACACTTTGTAGCAACTAAGAATGGAGGCATAGTCGACTACCAATATGGAGACTTCCTTAAAGCCATGGGAAGCCGAGCAAGAGGTAGTCCGTTTGAAAGAAAAACAGGGGGGGTTGAATACGGCCCAGAGGGTGGTGGTGAAACGTCCGGAGCTGACTTTCATAGGTCTAAAGGGGATCCGATCAGGTGTGAAGCGCTGCGACAACAGAATGGAGCTGTGGCGGCAATAGATGGGCAGTGTAGAAACCCTAGAAACGATGATGAAGGACAGTCTGGATTTTCAGGAATCACGCCACATGTTCAGGAATGTAATCACGCCCATGAAAATTCTGTGGTGAGTGGTACTGCTGACATGCACAAAGCAGTAACTAAGCTAAAGGAAAACCCTGTACAAAAGGTGGATGGTTTACCCTTGGGTATATTTAGGTGACTTTAATGAAATCTTGTCCTTTGACGAAAAAAATGGTGGCAACCTTAGACTGATGGGAGTAATGATTGGATTTCAACAAACTCTCCTCCATTGTGGACTGGTTGATTTGGGGTTCAATGGCTATCGCTTTACATGGAGGAATGGTTGATTTGGAGCAACTTTTGTTGAGGAAAGATTAGACAGGATAGTTGCAACAACAAAGTGGAGTGAGATGTTCCTGAGAACCCAAGTGAGCCACCTTTTAGCATCCTACTCCGACCATGATCCTATTCTGATGGACATGGCTCCACCTACCTAACCTAAGTGCCGAAGACACAAAATCCAACGATTTATAAAGAAATGGGTAGCTCACACTGATTGTGAGACAATAATTCGGGATTCATGGAATCAAACACAACCACAAGGCAGCCCCATGTGCCTATGTGAGAAAAAAAAAATGCATAATGGACCTTATAGCATGGAGCCGAGTCACCTTTGGGAACACTAGAACTCGGTTGGATGCAAAACAAGGAGAACTGATCGCATTGATGGAAGTAGGCTATGGGTCGAATGTGGAGAGGATACACGTGGTGAAAAAGGATATCAATGAACTCTTACACCATGAAGAGATCTTTTGGAGACAACAATCGCGATCCATATGGTTAATGGTGAGGGATAAAATACAAAATTCTTCCACTAAAAGGCGAGCCAAAGAAGAAGGAATAACAACTTTGCGGGGTTGTATAATAGGGATGAAGTGTGGTAAACTGACAATGACAAAATAGCCAACATAGCAGATGAGTACTACAAACAACTATATACATCTTCCAATTCACTGGATATGGAAGATGTGTTTGAATCAGTGGACCGAGTGGTGTCCGAGGGAATGGCACAATCCTTGACTCGCACATATATGGAGGAAGAAGTGAAAACCGCTCTTTTCTAGATACAGCCATCCAAATCACCCGGCCTGATGGTATGTCACCTTTCTTTTTTCAAAATTCTGGCATATTGTTGGACATGATGTTACTGCTGCTATATTATCTATTTTACACTCAGGGAAATACTTAAGAAAAATTACTTATACACATTGCTCTCATACCAAAAAAAAAAGAATGACCCAGAATATATTACGAAGTATCGCCCTATTAGTTTGGGTAATGATGTATCACGGATTATATCTAAGGTTCTTGCTAGCCAGATAAAACCACTTTTACCCAATGTGATATCTGACTCACAAAGTGTTTTTGTGCCTAATAGACTCATAACAAATAATAACAGTTGCTTTTGATATGCTCCATCGTATGAGAAACAGGAGAATAGGAAAAAAGGGCCACATGGTAGTGAAGCTAGATATTAGCAAGGCATATGATAGAGTGAAGTGGGTATTCCTCCAGATGATAATGCTAAAGATTGGCCTCTCCAATCAATGGGTTAACCTAGCCATGGAAACTGTGTGCACTGCATCATATTCGACTCTCATCAATGGAAATGCTAAAGGCTTCATCACTCCGACCCGTGGGATCAAGCAAGGAGACCCATTGTCTCCCTACCTATTCTTGCTATGTGCAGAGGATCTCTCCTCTCTCATTCGTTGAGCCATGGAGAATCAACACCTGAAAGGAGTGCTATCATGCAATGGTGGGGTCAAGATCTCCCACTTACTTTTTGCTAATAATAGTTTACTATTTTGTGAGGCAATAATAGCTGAATGACAAAACCTACTTGATCTACTGGCATTGTATGAGAGAGCATCAGGTCAAGCGATCAATAGACAAAAAACCACACTATTTTTTAGCCCTATCACAAAAGCAACAAGTGAAGTTCGCTATTTGAAACATGCTGGGAACACAAATCATGACCAGTTGTGAAAGGTATCTAGGATTACCAATGGTGAGAGGTAAATCCAAGGTAAGCACTTTCAGGGAGGTACAGGAACGAGTAACAAAAAGAGTGACGAGATGGAAAGAAAAATACATCTCAAAGGTAGGTGGAGAGGTGTTAATCAAGATGGTAGCACAAGTAATCCCAACTTACTCCATGAGCATGTTCAAAATCTCAAAAAAGATTTGTAATGACATAAATTCGGTGCTAGCAAAATATTGGTGGGGCCAAACTCGGGATGAGAAGAAAATTCGCTGGATCAAATGGGGTAAACTATGCAAATTGAAGGATAGAGGAAGAATGGGGTTTAGAGATATTCATGCTTTTAATCTCGCAATGCTAGCCAAACAAGCATGGTGGCTGATCCAAGGTACCCCACTCACTTTTCTTCAGAGAATACAAGGTGCGCTACTTCCCTAATTGTTCATTCATGGAGGCCGAGTTGGGCTACAATCCATCCTTTGTGTGGCGCAGCTTACTTGAGACAAGGGAACTGATTCCGGCAGCCACAGTTTGGAAGGTAGGCGATGGGAGAAGCATCAAAATTGACGACCACAGATGGCTACCACACCCCCCTCAATTCAGACCTGAAGCGGATAAGAATTTGAGGGTGAGTGACCTCTTCAACCCGGCCACAAGGCTGTGGCATACGCAGGTACTTCTCAACACTTTCATGCACACCACTGTAGAAGACATTCAACCCATCATCCTCACTGAAATAAATAACCGAGACAAACTAATCTGGAAGGAAAACAAGAAGGGTGCATTCTCGGTTAAAACGGCTTATCAAGTCGCAATCCAGCTGATGCAACAAAAACAGGTGGAGCACTCTTCAGCTCAGAGGGACAGAAAACTGTGGAACCGTATATGGCAGTTACATATACCCCCTAAGTTTGGGAATTTTGTTTGGCAGGCGTGCTCCGATATACTCCCTACCCGTACAAACTTATGTCGAAGGAAGGTCCCACTGAACCCGGCCTGTGCAGTATGCCAACAACATGATGAGACGGTGGCCCACGCCCTATGGGGCTGTCCGTTGGCCAGAAATGTATGGGCGTTGGTGGCGGGTAAACTGCAGAAATGTAGCTCAGACGTTGAGGATTTTTATATCCTGGTGCGAGAACTGATGGTGGCCCTTACGACAAAAGAATTGGAAGTGTGGGCTATAGCATCTTGGTCTATTTGGAATACACGCAACAAGTACCATTTTGACAAAAAATAAACCCAACCTTGCGACATTTTGCGAGGAGCGGTGACACTGCGGCAGGATTACCAGAGGCTATGTCACTAGAGGGATACAACGTGGGTTAGCACTGTGTTTTTTTCAGTCACTATTCTGACTTTGTAACCAAGTTTATGCACATGCCCATGCTGGGTACTTCGCTTGGATTGGCTATACATGCCTAGCCAACTTCCAAATGGTGACTTGTAATTCTATACTATTGTTCAATAAAATTCTATCTTTTACTGTCAAAAAAAAAAAAAAAAAAAGACAATGTTTGGTTAAAAACTTGGCTTAGTATAAGGTTATAACTCCATTAAATATCATTTTATTAAATATGAATTTTGACAAATCTACCATTAGATTATATTTTCTTCTTATATCATTCATATTTGTAAAATTAAAAAAAAAAAAAAAAAAAAGTCAAAGATCAATACTTATGTCATCAATCAAATGTTTAAATTTCAAATTTTTGTAGTCTAAAATTATGCATAAAAATAAGTTTATAGATCAAATAGTAAATTATATCCGATTTACATGAAATTTGACATATATGTTAAAAATATAAAGAATATACAATTTAACAATTAAATTTTAAAAATGTGATCATATAAATTTTTTCAGTGAGAGTAGTAGACAAACTTTGTAAGAAAAAAAATTGTATGAAATCAAATGTGAATGAGAAATATGAATTTGATTTTTCCCCTAAACAAAAGAAAATTAATTAAAAGTTTACTAAATAAGGATAAAAAATTTTTTTGGAGAAAAGATGAGCCATTACGGAAGAAAAATTATATATTTTATTATCGCCTGATATGGAAGTGCTAGGAGCATGAAAGATGTATGACAAGGCTCGTCCATTAATCACAACTTGAAAAAATAAAGTGTAAAAGAAAAGTGAAATATCTTGTGGATTTCTTAAATGCAATGTAAAAGAAAAAAAAATGGATTTCTTTTTCTTTTTTGTTAAATCACAATAAAACCAATTTAAGGTCTGTTTGGAGACAACTTATTTAGCCGAAATTAAAAACTTTTTACTGAAAGTTGGTACTGTAATTAAACTAAAATAGTATAGTAGAACCCATGAATAGTATCAAAAAGTATAATGAGATTCATAAATAGTAGTAAAAATAAGCTAAATATATAATAATAAAAACTGCATTTTTCAGCCAATGCCTAAGACAACCTTACTCTAGAATTTTAATACTTTATTGGATGGAAAGTTAGAAGCTGGAATAAAATTGTGTTGTGGACTATTATAATAATAATAATAATAATAAGTTCAAACATCTAATTTGAGGGGAGAGGGCGTTAGTTCTAAATAAGCACGAAAATTTCAAATACTAAAATATCTGTACAATACATGTGTGTATGTGTATGAATTTGTATGTGTTCATGTAATATGATTCATAAATTAATACGTGAAATTATTGTAAAGCAATGTAAATTTATGAGAGTACATACTTGCAAGTTGCAACATGCAAGTATGTACTCTCATCCCTTCGTCTTCTGTCCCCTCATCCCTTTTGTTTGATTATTTTCCCTCTCTCATTTCCATTTGTTTTTACTGTTTTTATTCATGAGAGTCGTGTAACACACACTACCAAAAAAAAGTTTCTTAGGGCACAATCGGTACACTATAAAGATGATTACAATGTAATAAGAATAAGTATTATAAAGGACAAAAGATGCTGGAATAGAATAATAGTTCTTATACATTCATTTGGTGATAATGGATGAATAAAGTGATATGACATCATGTTTAGCCAAATTTCACAAAACACCATTTTTACAATATTATATATTTACACATATTGGATTAGGTTTTGAATTAATTTTCAATTTCTTATGACATATTGGAGTTTCTCATTTTAAAAATATCAAACTTAAAAAAAACAAAAAAAAAAAAAAAAAAAACAAACAAACAAACAAACCCTATATGAATGTTCAAATATGTATGTAAAATACTTTGAACGTTTAGACTCCCAAATTACAAATTACTAATTCAAGCTTATTAACAAATGATGTACGTGCGGAAAATGTAAATAAGCTACAACAAAATTGATAATATAATCTAAATCAAATAAAATCACATCCACAATAAAAATTAAATGACAAAGATTAAGGGAAGAGAGATGCAGACACAAAAACAACACAACGATGTGTTATCGAAGAGGAAACCGAAGTCCTCAACGTAAAACCTCTCCGCCACCCTCCAAGCGGTCAATAATCCACTAGAGAATAAAGTTGGGATACATGAACAGTAGAAAGCCCTCCAAGCCTAATCTACCCAATGTACCTAAGCTCTCCAAGCTTCTTGCTCCAACAAGGTTACGCCGAACATTTGTCTTCTCTAGGTTACCAGATCCTGCTATAACCCATACTATCAACTAATATCAATTGGCCCATTTCTAATTGCTTTCCAAGCATCAAATAACCTTCTCACAGATATGGGTATAGTGAGAAAATGATTTAGCTAAATGTACCTCTTAAGGATGTAACAATGGAGAGGGTGAAAGTAAAGGAATTTGGAGAAACAAGGATGAAGATTTGTGAATGACTCAATCTTGTTTTTCTCTAGGATTTTTCTCTCAAAATTCTCTTTGGAAATTTTCTACAATACATGGGTATAAGGAGTATTTAACTGGTGTGTATTTGGAAAGAAAAAGGTCAGTTTTTCCCAAACAGAGTGAACTGGCTACTTGGCCTCGTGACTTGACTGAGTCGCGAGTCTGAGTTGCGAGATAACGACTTGGCCAATTGGAAGTTTTGTCCTGTAGTGCAACAGCTAGCGTGACTCTTCAGCTCCTCTCCATACTTCACTCGTGTGCCTCTTTTGGCGACTTGCAAGCTGCAATCCAGTCGCGAGGCGCTGCTGAATTGCACACTCTTGAACTTTTCTTCACACTCTCTCACACTTTACTCTTACATGATTCCCACCTAAATACAGGGTTTCTAAATCCTGAATTATAAGCAAATTAGCACGAAATAAAGCCAACAAAATGGTTGATTAAATCCAACCTTACACTATATTTTTGTGATGTGACTAGGTTATAATTTTTGCGACATTTTAATCTCATGTTCGCACTTCACACCATAGAAAGAAAGTGATGCTTGGAATAGTTGAGTATTTTATCCTTTTGTTTTTAGTTTAAAATGATGATTAATAGTTTAAAAAAAAATGAAAAATGAAAACTATTGATCTAGAATTGGGTCTATCAGCCAAAAAATAAAGTTAGGTCTCTTCCTTGTGGTACTAAAAGGAACAATTGAAAAATTAATAAAAGAAATCTCATCAATTAAGAACAAAGGCAAGAAAGACTACAGAATTAGTAGAGAATAAATGAGTTAAAAAATATATATTCCTATTCAGAGAGAGAGAGAGAGAGGACGTTTTTGGAACTTAAATTTGTTAAGGAATATCAATTATACTTCTTTTTATAAAAAAAATAATTATTACTTTTCATTTTTAAAGAATAGCAATTAATTCCAAAGGAATAACTATTCATTGTAGATTCTCAAAAAAAAAAATATATATATATATATATTGTAATAAAACACAATCATACAATCGAACGATTATTCTTAATGAATAGCCACTCCATTACGGGGTCTATTACAATTTACTAAGCCTACCCTTAGTTTGACCAATTTGATTGTAGATATTATAAATATATTCCTAATTTTCATATTTAGTTAGATTTTTTTTTTTTTTTTGGCATATGTGATGGAAAAATAAATTAGTATTATTAATTTAAAATTTTACTAATTTGTAACAAAAATTCCTTATATATGCTTTTAATCTTTTTCGTTAAATAAAAATAATATATAGATGACGTACCCAAATATAAGATTCATAAAATTAAAATCAATTTAGGATCCGAGTCAGATTTTGACAACTTTATTTTTATGAATACATTAAACAATCTATTAATTTAATTGTAATTCGTGGAAATTAAATTTCTTGACTTGAATGGTTGTCACTTGTTAGTTCTTTTAATCTTACAATAGTTTTTTTTTTTTTTTTTTTTTTTTTTTTTTTTTTTTTTTTTTTGAGAATCCTTTACAATAGTTTCACTCAAGAAAAAAAAAATTCTTACAATAAACCACCTATTAATTTGGATTGTTATTTTATTTATTTTCATTTTCATTTTATTTGTTTTAATATTTTTGACTTGGCTCATCACAAGTCCAAAATTAAGGGTTATTATTGGATAGTCCAGGAGTATATCCCATCCCTCTCACACAGAGGTAGACTCACCTTGGGGCCCACTTTTATGTGAGATGAATGAAGTACACTCCTAGATTACTCAATAATTCACCCAAAAATAATGACCCTATTTTTGGGTAATTTTTACTAAAACCCAATTATAGCTTGAACCTTAGTGGGTTAGTGGATTGAATTTAAACTTTAACATTATCTTTTTTTTCTTTTTTCTTTTTTTTCGAGAAGATGAAAATGATCTAAATAACCAAGTGCCAAGATTACAAAATTAAGTTCATGCTCACTCCACCATTATCCTCATCTTCACTCATATCTATATGACAAAGTTATCATGTAGCAATGGATTGAAGACTGTATTTTCTTTTTCTTTGAAGAATTCTATTGCCTTTTTATTTATTTATTTTTTTACTTGATCCCGATGTGTGTTTAGTTTTATTGGATGTCGTTACTTGCTACGGTTTGGTTTATCTAGGTAAGCTGAAGGACGTGGTTAGGTGGATGTGGTTGCAGGGATTGAGAACATTTGTATTGAAATGGATGCTGAGTTTGTTGCACAACTTGTTTCAAGACCTTCAGTGGTCAATCTAATGCTTGAACTTCTCTTAACTAAATGTAGGAACCTTATTCAAACATTCCCTAACTCCTCGGTGGCGCTCGTGTTTAGGGAGACAAATGGTTGTGCTGACTGACTAGCAAGGATGGGTGATGAACTTGATGTAACAGATTTTCTTTTTTTGCCTAACCCACTAGATGTGGTGGTTGAGATGCTAGCTAGAGATAAAGTTGGCCTTGTTTGTTGTAATAGACTTACTGTTCTTTAGTTAATTCCAAGCGTTGATTACCCAAAAAAAAAATTATTGCCAGTATTTTCATGTAATAATGCATAAAATTCTATGATTTATTTTAATAAAAAAAAAATCAAAAGAGGTATTAGTGAATTATTGAATAAAATTTTATTAATCTCATCAATGTACAAATCCAATTCTTAACTAAAAAAAATAATACCACGTTATTCATATCAAAACTCAATAAATGAAATATATATATATATATATAATTATCCACTAACATATGTCTTTCATTTGTTAGTGGAGTAGTTATTTTTTTTATATGCCTTTTATTTATTGAGTAATGTTATAATCACAAGCTATTTTACAACATTTTTACAAAATATTAATATTGCCAACCTCTTATTAGTTTTTATCTAAACCAACCATTAATATTATTTTATCATTTATTAATAACCATTCTAGCGTGTTGTAAAATTTTTTATAAAATAATTTGTATCACATTGATCTTACTTGTCAGATATTGATACGCTGACATGAAATTGATGCTAACACTGTTCTTCTCTGACTTTTCGTCTCACCTTTGAAATAGTCCAAATGAAATTCAAACTTTTTGTTTCCCCTTCCTAGTCTCTAAAGCTTAAAGTTAAACATAGGAGAAATGGTCAATTCAATCACAAAATTACTTTCTTAAATTTTATGGTAAAATATCATTTTCATCCCTAAACTATCACAAAAGTTCATTTTTCGTCCCTAAACTTTCAAAAAATCGTTTTTCGTCCCTGAACTATCACAAAAGTTCGTTTTTCGTCCCTAAACTTTCAAAAATTCTATTTTCGTCCCTAAACTTTTTCAAATGTATTGATTTTCATTCCTCTCACATCAGCACACTGTCAAAGCCACGTCAGCATTCCGTCAAACAGAGGGACGAAAATCAATACGTTTGGAAAAGTTTAAGGACGAAAATAGAACTTTTGAAAGTTTAGGGACGAAAAAACGAACTTTTGTGATAGTTCATGGACGAAAAACAAACTTTTGAAAGTTTAGAAACGAAAAACGAACTTTTGTGATAGTTTAGGGACAAAAATGATATTTTACCCTAAATTCATTTTTAATTCATAAAAAAAATTAAATATAAACCTGAGTCCACAGGACATGACTTGTTAAATTTTTAGAGGTTTATCTATTAATTTTAGAATGTTTTACTATTTAATAGAAGAACAATAAGAAGTTACAATAATTTATACTTTAAAATGGTAATGCCACCGAAGTCCAATATATATATATATATATATGGTAGTGAGATGCATGTGATATGTTAGGTAAATGATAATGCATTACGTGTGAAACGTGTCAAGGACGTAATGTTTGGTTCTATAATATTCTCTTGACTTGTTTCTTGAACTTGTAATTCAATCGGTTGGTTTATTCAATTCAAAGTCTGCACAGGAAATTGTCCTCTGGGTTCTGAGACGTTCCAGTCGATGGATACCCAACAAATTAAAAGTTATATACTCAGCTACTGGTAGATGACTTTCTGATTCAGTTTTGGTTTGAAACGTTAGAAGTTAAAAGCTGTACGGTTACAATCATTTCTTTCTTTTACTTATGCAGAGATCAAGAGTCTCAGCCATCAATTTGTTGTATTTATATCTTTCAACTAACAACAAGGCCCTTCATGCTTCTTCATTTGCAGCATCCCCTCCCCTTCCGAAGAGACCTTGTCTTGGTATGTCATATCATTATCCTTGTCCTTCAAATACTATGTCTTTATACAAATATTACCCATGCTATGGCTTTTTTTATTTATTTTTTATTTTTTTTAAATAATTACAACAATAAGAAGAGAAGATTTAAAGCTCGAACCGGGTTCTCTTTAAAATGAGAACTCTTGCTTAGTTAGAGTTTGGTCATAGTTTGAGCCTTCAAGGCTTAAAATGAAAACTTTAACAGTGTGTAAAATATAAATAAATAATAGAAGTAAATGTTGATCTCATTATTGTTTATATGTTTGAAAGGAAGTTAATGCAATAGCTAGTATTTTTTTTTATTTATTTATTTATTTTTTTTTTTTTTTTTTTTTTTTTTTTGGAGATGAAAGACGTGAACTTTATTAACTGAAACAAGCCAAATCAGCTTGTACAAAATGCTGAATGTGTGGTGGAACATCTTCCATCCATACTAAAAAATTTGGTATGCTAATAGTATATCTAGTCAGATCAGCTTTCTCTTTTTGTACGAGAGTAAAGCATTGTGTCAAATCATTGGGAAAACATTCTGACATCCTCTAGTAAAAGACCTGAAGGAGTTAAAGGATAATCAAGCTCTTTCAATGCTTTAATAATAGCTATAGAATCTCCCTCAAGGATAGCTCACCTTACACCCAACTTGCTTGCGAAAACAAAGGCAGTTGCTGCTGCCATAGCTTCGATCTCCGTCGCACTATAAGCTTGTCTGCGAGTTGAATGGAAAGTAATGGTAATATCTTTTATAAAAACATTACTATTAACTCATTTCTATATATATCTATATCTATAATAAAAGTGTGAATAATGAATAGTTTTTTTGAGTTACTTGGTTAGTGGTTTTGTCAAGTCACTAAAATCAAATTAGGGTTGTTTTTGTGAATGATTTTATCATTTTATGAGAAATACTATTTTGTATTTTGAGAAAATTAAGATTATGTTTGGTAATGGTTTTTGTTTTCTATTTTCAAAAATTTATTTTTAAGAATATAAGGTGTAGGGTCCAAATTTGATGGGCCAAGCACAAACTTTGCAGACTGTGAACCCAATGAATCCTGAACAATAAATTTGTAGAGAATGGGTTAAGCAGCTGGGCTGGTTATGGATTTAGCAACGGTTCGTACATGCAAGTAAAGATAAAACGATGTTCAGACTAGTATTCCATGAAAATTTTCTTGAATCCGAAGATGCTTAATATTTATAGACCAAATGAATACAATTTTTCTCCGCCCTTCATTTCAGAGACCTACTTCCTTTATATATCCTCCTCCTTCCTCATCTTCACTGTACACTTGTTCTTCATCCTAGCATTCACTTGAGTATATGTCACATCAGGCATTTGCTTTAGTCTGCTGTGAGTGATAATAGCTGGGGTTGAACTGTTCAGATGTCTTCTCCACATAAATGCGGCCAGGAAAGTTGCTGCAGTGCATTAAATGTGGTGATAGCTGCTTTTCCTTTAAGATATTTTATGTTCTTCTCATCCCTAAGCATGCCTAGAGTTCATTCTTTACCGTAGAATTAGCTGGGAAGGTTGCTCAGGTCTTCAGTATATTTGCTTGATCAAGTTCTCTAATGATCCGATGAGGGGGACCTCTTCGGACCAACAGAATTGTCTTCGGACATATCCCATCATTCCTTTTCAAATGCATTTCCACCAAACGGACTCAGCCTGATCCCTTTTACCTCTTCGGACAAACAGTGATATTCAAATTGGGCCCCAGGCCCAATACGTAGCATTGGTCTTTCACACCCACAATAGCCCCTCAAAATTCTAATTTTTCCCTTGCATCCGAAGAGAAAAAAATAGGATTTTGATTCTTCGCGAGATAAAAGCTTTGAAATCATTGAATCCCTGAATCCACACGTGTATGCGCATAAATTTAGGCGCTTCATTATTGTCGCTGTTGTTGCACCGTTTCCAAGGCGCCATTAATTGCTCCAGGCAGCGTCTTGTCTATGGAATCCAACGGTGGGTTACTGATCCAATGGACATGATTTTTCCCAGAATTTGGGCGGGACAAATCCCACCATTTTGCCTGCCCCTATATAAAGCCCCAAGGGGGGTTATTTTCCCCTTTACTTTGCAAATTCCAGAGACTCAACGAACTCAAGCATTCACGCTCACAAAGCCCTTCCTGTCATCAACTCCAACTCACCCAAGGATTAGTTATGACCTTTCTACGAACCTTAAAGGTCATTCTTCAATTTGATTCCGCGTAAGTTCCTCACTTGAGACTTTCATATTCTTTTCGGTTTGCCTCTTCGGCCTTTGGATAGTCGCTCCCCAGTCACTGTTTTGCACCTTTCCCCTCTATCTTAACTGAAAATGGGTAGGTTTAAATATCTGGTGAATAGTCCTTCCCAGATGGAGAAGTTTAGGGCGACGTATCGCTTTCCCCAGGATGTGGGTTTGAGATATTGCTCTACGGAAGAGTTACTAACAAACCGAGAAGTGGGCAAAGTTGTAATCCCCATTATCGCCTTCCTAGAAGGAGGAATGACCATCCCCATAGGTCGTGTCACCAGGGACTATCTCCGAAACTATAGACTTTGCCCTGAGCAGTGCGCACCTAACGTGTTTAGAATTTTAGGAGCAGTCGACGACCTGAACCAACATCTAGGGTTAGGGCTCACCTGGCTCGATGTGGTACACATATACGAGTGTCGTACCAAACAAGGGTCGGGATACTATCTTAGATCCCGATCCGATATCGTCAGGCTCTTCTCTTGTCTTCCCAAATCTAACAAAGGGATGAAAGACGACTATCTGATCGTCTCGGGCGCGTGGCATGACGGACTTCATTGCCCTACCCAGCTAGGAGAGCCAAGTGGGATATCCCATATTTAGGTTTCCTAACAATAGATTAAGGGTTTTTGCTTTCAATGATTCGGCTTTCTCTTTCTATCACGTTTTAAGTTTTCTGACAGTTTTATTGTGATATTTATAGATAGGGATCACGTTGCTCCTCGGCTAAGCCTTACAAACACCGTAGCACTCAATTTCCTTCTTCAGTCAGAAATCTTCGCAAGCAAAGATGGGTAGCTTAGGGCCGTGCATCTTATCCTCGGCTATACCCCAAAGTCAAAAGATTTTCAACCAATCGGCAACGCGATAACACTCGAAGACCACCGCATTAACCTCATCGACGCCACTCCGAAGGATTTTTTTGGCTTCCTTTGACCTCGCCCCTATGCCACATCCAAAACCACAAGGCATATCGTTGCTCATTCAACCTGTTCAGCAGGTTCCTCTTGAACCGACAGCAGAGGAAGAGAGAGTTGCTTCTTCAACCCCTTCACTCGACGAGCAGATTGACCAGTTCAGATTCGAAGGGGAAGCTTCAGAAGAGATTCAGATTTTGGACGCCGACGAGGAGATTGATAGGCAATCCGTTGTTATCTCACAGAGGATAGACGTGCCAGACGACTCTTCTGACGAGGACATGCAAAGTCTGACAGATTTGATGAAGAACAGAAGGCCGAAGGCTGCGACTAAAGGTGTTGGTACATCTCAGCTAGCGGTCACTCTTCCTCCTCCTTCTCCCCCTCCTCAAGCTCCTTTAGATCTCGGCCTAAAGCCACTACCGGATCTGAAAAAGAAAAGGATTGCAGTTGATACTGAAGAGAGAGAGGTGGTGCCTCCAAAGGGGCCTAAGCAACAGAAAATGACCCACGACACTAGAAGCAGAAGGACTTCGTCTACTGAGAGTAGGAAAGACCCTTTGGCCGCAGACGTACACGAGGAACTCGGGTATGGTCCCCGAAGTTAACGTTGGATGGTGCAGCCATCCCATATGATACTTCCCTCAGAAATTATGCTGGAGGGAAGGCCGGCCATATCGCAGAGGCATTGGAGCAACCTCTGCTCCTCCCAAAGGATATGGAGTCCTATAGGTGCTTCAGCCAACAGGAGCTCTTTCTCTCCCTTAAAATGGATTTAGCCATGGTAAGAGAATTGACTCACCCTTTCAACTCTTTTCTATGCTCACAACTAACAAAAAATTCTTCATCTGTCACGCAGATTGCTCAACAAGTATACGTGGTTGAGGAGTGGAACAAGAAGGCCCACATTGAAGTACAAGCGGAGGTCCACTCTCGGACAAAGGCTGAGAAGGCATTGGGCAGCCTAAAAGATGAGTGTGCCCGTGTCTCCGAGCAACTGAAAGAGGAGACAAAGGCGAGAAAAAGTCTGGAGGCGGGCCTAAAGAGCGCTGAAAGGTAGGCCGAAGACCAACGCCAGAAGCTATACACTACAGAGATCAACCTGGAGACTGAGAAGGCGTTGGTGAAGGATCTTCGGGCCGAGCTTGACAAGGCTAGGGATTTTGCTAAATTGGCCAAAGAGGACGCTCAATTAGCCAAGGAAGCACTTGAGGCTGAAAAGCAAGCTACCTATATGCTGGGGGTGAAGGAGACCCAAACGAGGCTGACTGAGGAGGTTGTGAAGATCTGCAGGGAGTACTGTGATATAACGTGGGGGCAAAGGCCTTGATGCGGCTGGAGTCCCCCCAGAGTCTACCCTATGGCAGCCTGGGAGTGTCTACTACTACCCCGATATTTACAACCTGCCAGAAACCTTGGATGCTTCTTCGGCCGACCAAAACCTTCCAGACCCTATTGAGGCGAGCCAGGCAGTTGGTCAAAATGGTGACACGGGCGAACCCTCCAAGACTGACCCATTGCCTTAAAAGAAGGCCTAGGTGTTTAGGGGTCTTATTAGCATTTTTTTTTTTTTTTTATTTACTTGTAATAGTTAGACCTTTTTTTTTTTTTTTTGCTTTGTAACTAAGTTATTTCCCTTTGATCAATGAAATGGTTTCCTTTTTACCTTTATCGCTATTAGGTGTATGTCATGATGCATCATTACAGCAAATAACAATAGCTTGATAAATGAGAATCAATTAATACCATGATTTTGACTTAAACATGGCTAGGGAGGCCTTGTGATAATAACGACTGCATTGGAATGTTAATTGGCAAAAGTAACTTGGTCCGAGAATTATAGACATAGTTGAGTTCAAATTCAAATACTTGGAAAAATTGTGAACCTAACCACCATACCATGCTGATGACGTAGACAATAATACTTAAGAAAAACTGTTCGTAGGGGAGTTACTTAGTAAGTGAGTGTTAACTAACCCAAATCATCTGGTCTGAGGACTACAGGCATGATTGAATTTAAGTTTAAACACTTAGAAGAATCGTAAATGAGTGTTAACTAACCCAAATCATCTGGTCCGAGGACTACAGGCATGATTGAATTTAAGTTTAAACACTTAGAAGAATCGTAAATGAGTGTTAACTAACCCTAATCATTTGGTCCAAGGACTACAGGCATGATTGAATTTAAGTTTAAACACTTAGAAGAATCGTAAATGAGTATTAACTAACCCAAATCATCTGGTCCGAGGACTACAGACATGATTAAATTTAAGTTTAAACATTTAGGAGAATTGTAAATGAGTGTTAACTAACCCAAATCATCTGGTCCGAGGACTACAAGCATGATTGAATTTAAGTTTAAACACTTTGGAGAATTGTAAATGAGTGTTAACTAACCCAAATCATCTGGTCCAAGGACTACAGGCATGATTGAATTTAAGTTTAAACACTTTGGAGAGTTATTAGCATAATAAAATGGTACATTGTCTGAAGGAAGGATTCACTTAATAATAATACCTTTTGAGGTTATTTACATTCCACGGCCAGGGTACTACATGATTATCCAAATCTTCTAAGAAATATGCTCCAATACCAGCCCTTGAAGTGATATGGTCCTTTCCAATTTGGTCCTAGTTTTTCCCAAGCTGGATTCTTTGCAGTACCCACCACTTTCCTAAGCACCAAATCACCAGGCTCTAAAGGTCTCAGCCTTACGTTGGCATCGTAGGTGTGCTTGAGCTTTTGTTGGTAATGCGCCAGTTAGACCATTGCATTTTCCCTCCATTCTTCAATTAGATCCAAACTCTTTTCCAGCTGCCCATCATTGTCGATCGAATTAAACGAGCTAGTCTTATATGTTGGGAACCCAGTCTCCAAAGGTATAACAGCTTCAGCCCTATAGGTCATTAAAAGGGGGTCTCCCCAGTAGACATGCGAGGCATAGTTCTGTATGCCCATAATAAGTGAGGCAATTCTTCCACCCATCTATCCTTCGCATCGTCCAGCCTCTTCTTTAATCCGTTAACTATGACTTTATTAACAGCTTCCACTTGCCCATTTTCCTGGGGATAAGCAAGGGTGGAGTATCTGTTTGTGATTCCCAGTTCGCTTTAATAACCCCTGAAAGCTGTTCTATCAAACTGAAGCCCATTGTCCGAGATGAGGGTATGGGGGACCCCAAACTGAGTGACAATATTTTTCCAGATGAATTTCTTTACATCTACATCCTTGATGTTTTTAGAGGTTCAGCCTCAACCCATTTGGTGAAGTAGTCCGTGTCGACCAGAAGGTGCTTCTTATTTCCTACCGCCTTAGGGAATGGGCCTACGATATCCAATCCCTATTGAGCGAAAGGCCATGGGCTGGATAGTGGATTAAGGGTGCCACCTGATTGATGTATGTTTGGCGTAAACCGCTGGCATTGGTCACATTTTTTAACATATTCATGGGCCTCTTTCTGCATATTTGGCCACCAATAACCTTAAGTAATGGCTCGGTGAGCTAAGGATCTACCTCTAGTATGGCTCCCACAGATCCCTTCATGCAATTCTTCTAGTAGTGATTCAGCTGCTTCAGGATGCATGCACAATAAGTATGGTCCTGAATAGGAATGCTTATACAGTTTATGGTCCTCGGACAACCAGAACCTCGTAGCTTTCCTCCGTACTTTGTCCGCTTCCCCTTTTTCTTCGGGCAATACATCGTCCTTCAAGAACTTAATGATAGGATCTATGCAGCTTAGGTCGGCCCTGATGTAATGAACCAGGACTGCCTCTTTTCTTAATTCCGTAAGTCTATGCATGTCCTCAATGACGATAACCCTTGGTAATTCCTGCGCCGAAGAGGTGGCTAGCGTGGCCAAAGAATCAGCATGCGTGTTACCGCTTCTAGGGATGTGCTGCAGGTTAAAGGATTCAAACTCTGACTGCAGGGATTTAGCTCGACTCAAGTACCCCTTCATTCTTTCGTCTTTCGCCTTGAATTCACCTTGCACTTGACCGACGATTAATCTTGAGTCCGAAAACATCTCAACTAACCTTCCTCCCATCCTTCGTACCATCGTGATTCCCATCAATAGAGCCTCATACTCTGCCTCATTATTCGTCGCTGAGAAATCTAGTCTTAACGCTTTTTCAATGATAATTCTCTTTGGGGATATCAACACTAGTCCCACTCCTGAACCTTTCTGATTCGATGCGCCATCTTCGTACACTTCCCAGGGCAACGGGCTCCGTAGAGAAACTATGCCAACAGAACTTCTATCCAGGCCCAGTGTTGGTGTTACTTCTTCTAAATGGGGCTCTGTGAACTCGGCCACCAAGTCTGTAAGGATCTGGCCTTTCACTGATGTGCGAGGTATGTATTTGATATCAAAAGCCCCTAGGATCGTGCCCCATTTGGCAATCCTTGCACTTGACCGACGATTAATCTTGAGTCCGAAAACATCTCAACTAACCTTCCTCCCATCCTTCGTACCATCGTGATTCCCATCAATAGAGCCTCATACTCTGCCTCATTATTCGTCGCTGAGAAATCTAGTCTTAACGCTTTTTCAATGATAATTCTCTTTGGGGATATCAACACTAGTCCCACTCCTGAACCTTTCTGATTCGATGCGCCATCTTCGTACACTTCCCAGGGCAACGGGCTCCGTAGAGAAACTATGCCAACAGAACTTCTATCCAGGCCCAGTGTTGGTGTTACTTCTTCTAAATGGGGCTCTGTGAACTCGGCCACCAAGTCTGTAAGGATCTGGCCTTTCACTGATGTGCGAGGTATGTATTTGATATCAAAAGCCCCTAGGATCGTGCCCCATTTGGCAATCCTTCCAGTGTAATCGGCGCTTCGGAGTATGGCCCTGAGTGGGAGTTGGGTGAGGACTATAACGGTGTGGGCTTGAAAATAATGAGGCAGCTTCTTCTTACCGAGCACAACAGCCAGGATGGCCTTTTCTAATGGCAAATAACGAATTTCAGCTTCATGCAGTGATTTACTCACGTAGTAAATTGGTTTTTGCACACCACAGTCTATCCGTATCAACACCAAGCTTACAGCATTAGGAACTACAGCGATGTAAGCAAACAAGACCTCATCTGGCTCAGGACTGGACATGATTGGAGGTCGAGCTAGGTAGTCCTTAAGTTGCTGAAAAGCAACGGCACATTCCTCAGTCCATTCGAAACCCTTCCACTTGTTGATCAATGAGAAAAAAGGTCTGCACCTATCTGCTGATCTGGAAATGAACCTATTAAGGGCAACAGTCATCCCAATCAGCTTCTGAATTTCCTTGGGGTTCTGAGGAGCTCGTAAGTTATTGATGGCCTTTATCTGATCGGGGTTAACTTCAATCCCCTTGTGAGTCACCATTTATCCTAAGAACTTGCCCGATCCCACACCAAACGAACACTTGGATGCGTTTAAGCGTAGTCTGTCCCCTTAGAATTTCAAAAACATCCCTGAGATCCCCAATGTGCCCAGCTATAACCTTGCTTTTTACCACCATGTCATCAATATAAACCTCCATGCCTTTACCCAACTGCGGCTCAAACATTCTGGTCATCATCCTTTGATAGGTAGCCCCTGCATATTTCAGGCCGAACGGCATTACCTTGTAGTGGTAATTCCCCACAGGGGTCACGAAAGCTGTTTTCTCCTGATCACCGAGAGCCAGTGGTATCTGATGATAACCTTGAAATGTGTCCAAGAAACTCATCCGAGGGTGTCTAACGGTAGCATCAACTAGTTGGTCTATCTTCGGCATTGGGAACGGGTCCTTTGGACAAGCTCTATTAAGGTCAGTGAAATCCACGCACACCCGCCATTTTCTGCTTTTCTTCTTTACCACCACCGTGTTAGTCAGCCATTCAGGATAAAAGATTTCCTTAATAGCCCCTGCTTGCTTGAGTTTTATCACTTCTTCCCTAACCACATCTGCGTGTTCCCTTGAAGGACGCCGGAGTGGTTGTTTCTTGGGGACGATGGTGGGGTTAACGTTTAGATGGTGGCAAATGAACTCTGGGCTTACTCCTGGGGCCTCTGCGGAGTCCCATGAAAATACATCAACATTGGCTCTGAGAAACTCTATCAGCCCTTCCTTCTCTTGAGGAGGCAACATGGATCCGACTTGAAAGAACTTCTCTGGGTCGTTGCCAACAACTATCCTCACCAAGCTTTCACACCTGCCCCTTCGGCAGAGGTTTCAGTGTCCAGCACCGAAGTTCTTAACTGCTATAAACTTTCATCGTTACGGTCTGAGGATTCAGCCTGAGGTTTGTGCTGGATAGCTGCCACTAGACATTGCCTGGACGTAGATTGATCTCCTCGGATCTCCTCGACTTGCCCTTCGGACAGGTATTTAACCTTCTGATGAAGAATGGAGGATACGGCCCCAAGGGTATGAAGCCAAGGTCTAGCCACAATCGCGGTGTAGGGTGAGTAGGCATCCACCACTATAAAATCTACCTCCACCGTCTCAGATCTAGTTTGCACAAGTAGTCTGATCTGGCCTTTTGGGATGACCACTTTACCATCAAAACTCACCAGAGGGGAACTGTAGGGCGTTAAGTCTTCGAGAGCTAAGTTCAACCCCTTATAAAAGTCTGGGTACATTATTTCTACGGCGCTGCCCTGATCTACCATCACTCTCTTCACGTCGTATCCACCTATTCTGAGAGTTACCACCAGAGCATCACCATGTGGCTGTATAGTCCCAATTTTGTCCTCGTCTGAAAGGCCCAAAACTGGTTGAGCCTCTATCCTAGACCTCTTCGGCTCTCTGGTAACACTCTCCGAGGGCAGCCGAGCGACTGATAGTATTCTGGATGGGCAAGACCCTGTCCTTCCTAGTGCGGCAAAGAAAACATTTATCGTGCCCAAAGGGGGTTTTACAGAATCATCTCTCTGAGACCTTGCGTTTGCCTAGTTTCCTTGACCATAGGAATGGTGTAAAAGTTGTTTTAACTTGCCCTCGCTAACAAATTGATCCAAATGGTCTCACAGGCTCCTACAGTCCTCAGTAGTATGCCCATGGTCAAGATGATGTTGGCAGTAGAGATTGTGGTTGCGCCTTTCAGGGTTTCCGACCATCTTGTTTGGCCTCTTGAAGAAAGGCTCATTCTTGATTCTCTCCAGGACTTGGTGCACTGGCTCACGAAACACAGCATTGACTGTCTGAAGGTTCGTTGAACCCTGTCCGACCCAATCCTTCCTCGACCTGTTATGGTTCTGCCGGTCCGACCTAAAATCCCTCATCTCCTGAGGGATAACCTTATCCTTTCTCTTACCCTGTTGTTGGTTTTCTTCAACTCTTTTGTACTTGTCAATCCTATCCATCAACTAGCGTACACTGGTAGCAGGTTTGCCCGTTAAGGACGTCCTCAAGCCATGTTCAATAGGAAGGCCTAGCTTAAACGAGCTGATGGCTACCATGTCACAATCTTCCTCCATCTCATTATACATTTTCTAGAATCTATCTGAATATGACTTCAAAGTTTCACCCTCTCTCATATTGACGGATAATAGGGAGGCCATGGACTACGAAACCCTTCAATATGTGACAAAACGCGACCCAAATGCCTGGGTTAGCTCTTGGAAAGAGCTTATGGAGTTCGCTTTCAGACTATCAAACCATCTCATGGCGATCGGTCCCAGGCTGGACAAGAAGACCTTGCACATTAAGGCCTCATCTCTGGAGTGAACGGCCATTCTCTGGTTGAAATGACTCACATGTTCCACAGGGTCTGTCCGGCCGCTGTAGATGGTGAATGTAGGCTGGTGGAAACATCGAGGAAGTCTCACATTCACGATGTTACATGTAAAAGGAGATCTGGAAATCTGATCCAGAGCTTTACTCATAGCATCATTCCCTACGCCCTTAGGTAAGGGGCTCCAAGGATTCCTTTCACGATGGTGCATCTCCTCATAGGGAAAGGACTCGCTGACTGGTGTTCGAAGTTTCTGCTTGTAAACAACGTCCTGTTCGTCCTCAGAATCTTCATCAAAGTACGAGGAAATGCGTTTCCTCTTTGCATGGCGCAGCTTCCTCTTTAGCCTTTCAATTTCTAACTGCATGCTTTGGTTTTTCTTTGCATAGGACATATGGCTCTCTCCATGCGACTGGTTTCGATCGTCATGTGCGGTGTGTACGCTATCTTCACGATCCTGCCTCCGTTCTAGATTAAGAAAAAGATCGGTGTGCTGAGATGCCCTAGACTCTGCTGGACGTTGTCTTGGTTCCGCCATTTATGAGGTGTTGCTTTCACTTTTGCTCAAGCTGATTCCCACAAACGGCGCCAATTGTAGGGTCCAAATTTGATGGGCCAAGCACAAACTTTGCAGACTGTGAGCCCAATGAACCCCGAACAATAAATTTGTAGAGAATGGGTTAAACAACTGGGCTAGTTATGGATTTAGCAACGGTTCGTACATGCAAGTAAAGATAAAACGATGTTCAGACTAGTATTCCGTGAAAATTTTCTTGAATCCGAAGAGGCTTAATATTTATAGACCAAATGAAAACAATTTTTCTCTTCCCTTCATTTCAGAGACCTACTTCCTTTATATATCCTCCTCCTTCCTCATCTTCACCGTACACTTGTTCTTCATCCAAGCATTCACTTGAGTACATGTCACATCAGGCATTTGCTTTAGTCTGCTGTGAGTGATAGTAGCTGAGGTTGAACTGTTCAGGTGTCTTCTCCACATAAATGCGGCTAGAAAAGTTGCTGCAGTGCATTAAATGCGGTGGTAGTTGCTTTTCCTTTAAGATATTTTATGTTCTTCTCATCCCTAGGCATGCCCAAAGTTCGCTCTTTACCGTGGAATCAGTTGGGAAGGTTGCTCAGGTATTCAGTATATTTGCTTGATCAAGTTCTCTAATGATCCGATGAGGGGGACCTCTTCGGACCAACAGAATTGTCTTCGGACATATCTTGTCATTCCTTTTCAAACGCATTTCCACCAAACATACTCAGCCTGATCCCTTTTACCTCTTTAAACAAACAATGATATTCAAATTGGGCCCCAGGCCCAATACGTAGCGCTGGGCTTTTACACCCACATAAGGAAAAAACAATTTTCTTGTATTTTTAAAATCAAAAACATGTTTGGTTAGTTGAAATTAAAAAGATAGTTTTTTGAAAAAAAAAATAGAAAATACTAAAATATGTTGTTACTAGGATTTGAACTCTAATACTAACTTATTAAATTAGACAAATTCATTAAATTAAATGCATGTTTTCATTGACTTTTGAAAATTAAAAATTGAAAACAACATTTTGCATATTTTTAGTTTCCTTTTAATTTAAAATATAAATTAGATTTTTTTTTGGAATCGAATTAGATTCTAATTGAATTCTAATTATGTGCCAAGTGTCATTTGAATAGTCATATATTGATCCCATGTGTCCTTATAATTGCTTAATAATTTCATGTTAAGAGTACTTTCAATAATACTCTAATTTTTTTTTTAGTTATATTTACAGACAAAATCATTCATCTAAACCTTGAAATAGAAAGGTTTAACTCAATTTTTTTTAATCTTTTATATAATAATATAAATATATACAATCCGTTACTAGATAGAAACTTTTGTGTATATAATTGTGGTTGTATTTAATTATATTTGTGCATATATACTGTATAAACTTTTTTTTTTTTTTTTGAGAAACATACTGTATAAACTAATTCTTAATGAAAGTGAGAAACATGAATTTAAGAGGGGAAAAAAACGAAAGGGTTAAAATGCATCTTATTTTCTCCCATTTTTTGAGGGGTTAAAAAATGAGTTCATAGAGGGCGAAAACACCATTTTTAGTTTCTATATTTTGGAGTTATGGTCAATTTAGTTCCTACATTTTGATAGGAGTCAATTTAGTCCTCATTGTTTTTAATTTACAGTCAATTTAATCCTAATCATTAACCTACTAACAAAAAATGTCTATATCGCAAATACTTTATATTGTTGGCACACATTTGACTAGCATAATAATATAAAATAAAATAATTATAATATAAAAAAGCCACGTGAGTATTTTAATGAAAAATGATGAGCCATGTCACTCACCAAAAAAAAAAAAACTGAAAGAATTAATCGAAGAAAAAAAAAACTTAAAGAAAATATTCCTCAGCTTTTCTTGAACGTTCTGGGCAACAAAACACTACAGTCCAGTACAATACAAACTCAGAAACACCGCAACCCAGCCCAGCCCTCTCTCTACCGATTACAGAACCCTTTAATTTAGAATTCTTCTACCGATTTTAGTTTTTTTTTTTTTTTTTCAAAACTCTTTCTCTCTCAACCTCAAAATCGGAACTCCATGGCCAGACTTTCATGCTTCGCAACTCGCCGTTCCCCACCGTTCAAAATCGGAACTCCATGGCCAGACTTTTCTTTCTCTTCACTCCATGGCCAGCTTTTCTTTCTCTTCTCTCCATTTCACATTTCAAGCTCTCTGTCGGTTAACACCCATTAATTGTGACCGCCGCTTGCCACTACCATCTACCGCCAGCTAGACTCAATCTTCATCAACGATTTCACTCTCTCTCTCTCTCACAAACGGTTCGACCGATCTGACCGAAACCCATTTCGGCCGATTTCAGAGTGGTGGGTTTAATTGACTCAGTGGGAGTTCATTTGGATTTGTTGTTAAGTTGATTTAATGGTGGTGGGTATAGATTGGTTTGTGTAAATGGGTTTTGTTGTTTGTGTTGGTGTTGGTGTAGAGATTGGTCTGTGTATTCCTTTGGATTTGCAGGATGTGGATTCTTGATGTTTTTGGTGGTTTTGTAGTTTGTGTTGGTGGATGAGAGTAGTGGGGGAAGTGATTGTGGTGGTTTTGTTGGCAGTGGCGTGTTGACTGGCTTGTTTGAGTTTGTATTTGTCTAATCTCTAGTTGCTGAGAAACAGATGAAAAATTTGTTTGGTAGCTAAGAAAAACAAAAAAAAAAAAAAAAAAAAAAAAAAAAAAAAAAAAAAAAAAAAGAGAGAGTTGATTTCAATTAATTCTCAGTTTTTTTTTTTTTTAAAGTAACATGGCTCATTATTTTTTTATTAAAATACTCATGTGGCTTTTTTATTGTTTAATTATTTTATTTTATATTATTATGTTTGCCACGTGTGTTAACAATATAAACCGTTTGTTACATAGTTTTTTTTTTTTTGTTAGTGAGTTAATAATAAGGATTATATTCAAGTTAAAAATAATAAAGATTAAATGGACTGCTATCAAAATATAAATATTAAATTAACCGTAATTTCAAAATATGGAGAACAAAATTAGTGTTTCCGCTTTATAAAATAATTCTTTTCTTTTCATTTAATTTTATTCTATTCTTTCCATTAAAAAAAAAAAAAAAAAAGTTGAGCTGACTCATTTGCTAAGGTTGGATAGCTGTAAAAAGCTGTATATACACTAAAAAACTAAAAGAAAGATAAGCTAATAATCTAAACTTACCTTGGATGGAACATTTCGTAATATTTAATTCAAATCATATTTATTTAATACTCTAAGACCGTCCAAATCTTTTTTGCTAGTGGGGCATAAGGGGTGTTTTCTTTCACCCCCCATTTTATACTTTGTCTGTTTGTCAAAATGGGTTGTTTGTTTTCAAGATTTGGTAATATTCTTTGAGTTGTGTTTCTGATAAGTTGTTACTGTTGGATGAAGTCTTAAACTGAACTCAATGCATGACTTTCTTTCTTTCTTTTTCTTTTTTATTTGTTCAGGTGATAGATTTTCATTCATGATCAAAAACATGTCAATTTCGACAAGCTCCATGTCAGTAGAAAAGCAATTCATGCCTGAAAATAGGGTTCAACAAGTTGAGCTACTAAATTCAATTAATGATTTACATGGAGGAGTTGTCGCGAACATTGAGCAGCCTATGGACTCTAAGGTCTTTTCACCTTTGCTTAGAGCTTCAGTATCACAATGGAGGCAACAGGTATATATAGCAAGGGCGGCTTGATGTATTTAGGGGCCTAAGGCAAAAATTAATTATTTTATTTTAGATACAAAATTACTACTAATTAATATAAACTACGTAGAATTTTTTCTTTTTTTTAGAAATTTTATAAACAGAAAAAATTTAACAAAATTTTTCATACTTGTTGATATGGTAGATTGATAATAGTAAGTAAAAGAGTGATGTTAGTGGTGGACTTAGGTGAAAACTAGTAAAAGTTTGTTAACTAAACTCTTATTATTATTTTTATTTTTTTTAGAAGTACAACATTCACAATATTTTTTTACAACAAATCCTAAGTTTTAAGTTGCTTTTTTTTTTTCTCTTTGAAAATATCACTATAACTATTTTTTTGCCATCAATAACAAGCTGTAACAACCTGCTACTTAGCATAATTGTAAAAGTGTTGTAAAAAATATTGTGGACGTTACATTTTTCTCTATTTTTTATTTGTTTTTTATCTGGTAAAAAAATATTATTTTATTTATTGATTATAAATAACTCTATTGGTTAAAATTTGGGGGCCTTTTTTTTACTTGGGGCCTTAGGCGATTGCATTTTTTGCTCCACTGTTCAGCCGGCACTGATATATAGTATCTTTTAATCTTATCAGTTTAGTTCCTCATGTCCAATATCCACTTGGTGTAGAAATTTCTGCTACCTCCTATTATGTTATAAACTTGGGATGTAATTTGCAGGGCAAGAGAGGTGTCTGGATTAAATTGCCTATCGAACATGCAAATCTTGTTGAAGCTGCAGTTAAGGTAAGCACAGTTTTCCAATGTAGATTATACACTGGGTTAGCCCAGGAACTTGTTTTGATGTAAAACTAAATATATTTGTGAGTGAATTTACAATAAATTCTACATTAAAATGAAGCTGATTAGGTTGATACATGAAAATCGATTTCTCTTCAAGAAAAATAGGCCTTTGCTGTTAGCAAATCTCATGAACTAGTTACTATTTGGTGTGTACCCTCCAAGGCATACAATGGTTTGATTAAATCGTTGTATAGTTTAAACTAATTCGACATTGATAGCTTTGCTCAAAACTTCATCAATGAAGCAACTTTCTTTGTCCAAATATTATCAAGTAATATATTAGGTACGACTGTTAGTGACTTGGTATCTCTGTATTGTATTGTGCAAGGGATGGGGCAAATGAGTATATTTATATGCATACAAGACTTGCACAAGGTTAATGACATGTATAACCTGTTTATTTGCATAATTTTCATGTCCATTATTGTGAGAGTGGGTGCTTTCTACACTCACAAATTGAAACTCTCGCACCTTTTCATTTACCATTCCAATTTAATTTATATAATTAGTGTAACAATAGGAATTCTAACCATCTATTTGTTAATTTAATATTCAAATGCATCGACAATAGGTGTATAGTTTTTCTAAATCATTATTCATAATCTTGTTTGCTCATTTCACAGGAAGGATTTAGGTATCACCATGCTGAACCAGATTACCTAATGCTTGTATGTTGGCTTCCTGAAACCATGGATACTATTCCTCAAAATGCTTCACATCGAGTAGGTGTTGGTGCTTTTGTCATGAACAATCAAAGAGAGGTATGCTCTGGTGTCTTTGACTTACCTATTCCAATACTTAAATACCAGAAATTGAATGGCTGTTCTGTAATGGGTTAATATACCTGACTACTTAAATCGAATTATCTTATGGTAGGTGCTTGTAGTTCAGGAGAATAGTGGCAAATTCAAAGGAACAGGAGTGTGGAAGCTTCCTACAGGGGTTGTTGATGAAGTGAGTACACCCTGAGTGCAATTCTTTACATATACTTTAGAAACTTTTAGAAAATGCTTCAATCTGTATTGAAATTTTCCATACGCAGGGTGAGGACCTTTGTACATCTGTAATTAGGGAAGTGAAGGAAGAGACAGGAGTAAGTGATAAAAACAGAATTTGTGGACTTAAATGAATATGATATTTACATACGTGTAGGTTTAAACATGAAACAGTAAATCTAAGACTTTTGCTTTTATTTTGTTTCAGGTTGAGACAGAATTTGTTGAAGTTTTAGCATTCAGGTTAGAAAATTGCTTATTACTATCTAATTCACCTGTATTTGAAGATATTATTGTTTAAGATGTGTGAATAATCTTCCCTGTAGTAGCAAGTCTACTGATATTGCATTCTGAAAAATTTATTGGAACTTGTTACACTAAAAGTTAATGTTATTATATGTTTAGCGAAAAGTTAATGTTATTATATTAATTGTTTTTAATAATATTGTATGCTCCCTAATCTAATTTTTAAAGTTTTGGCTTCATTCTAATATTTCACTCACACACAATACAGGCAAAGCCACAAGTCATTCTTTGGCAAATCAGATTTGCTTTTTATTTGCATGTTACAACCACGTACCTTTGATATTGAGAAGCAGAATTCAGAGATTGAAGCAGCACAGGTACTTTTTGATAGCAATAATACTTCAAAATTAGAGATTTGAGTTTAAAATTGCATTAGTTTTGTTAGGCAAAACGATGTTGGACAAGTTACATTATGGAAATAGACATTCAGAATAATATATTCTTTTCCAGCATATAGTGTAGTCAGGTTATAGTTGATAAATCCTTTATGGAAGTTTTTAATTAGACCATGTGGATTCATTTTAGTACTTGTATGATTGTTGAATTTGTGCTTATTCTTATTCAAGATATTTTCTTAACTCTATTTATTTATGGCCGAGACTAGTATGAACTATTTCACATCCCCCATTCTTGAAATCCTCCTCTCATTCATGTATCATTGAGGCAATTTTCCTTTTCAATTTAAACTTGACACACATTTAGAGCCAATGTAAAACCATAAAAGGTGAAAATACCTCCTTTTCATGATCATTTGGTGGTGGAAGATATTAACTTGTCTTGTCTGTTTACTTTATTGTGCTTTTGGTTTAGCAGGAATAAAGTGGCTGATCTCCTATTTTCCCGTTTTGGTTTGGCATGGCATAACTTAATATTGAAGCAATGGAATTTAAAGAAAGTTCGAGTCATATTAAGCCTTCTATAATTACTGAACTATGAAAAATGGTTTTCTTATGTTCATTTTTTTTTTCTTTTTCCATTCTTTAGTGGATGCCGATTGAAGACTATGCAGCCCAACCTTTTGTCCAAAAACAAGAGCTCTTCAATTTTGTTGCCAAGATATGCTTATCAAAGTCAGATAGGAACTATGCTGGTTTTTCTCCACTGGCTACAACTACAGCCTCTGGCAAAACAAGTTACCTCTACTTCAACAATCAGAATATGAAACACCTTGTAACTTCTGATAATTAGCAGTAGAAATTTTGATGTGATGTGTACAAAAACACCATATAATATTTGCATGACTTGTGACAATTACAACTCTAAGATAGAAACCCTTGACATACTGTATAGGATGCCATATACTGTGACAATTACATTTCTTTGTAGTCTTATATCTCAAAAATTAATTTTCTTTACATCATAGTGAGTCAACAAAGATGTAATTTGATATATATTTACGCAAAGTGTGTTAATAGAGGTTCAATTTATGTTCGTTTATGCCCTATATCTTGCAATTTACAGTACAAAATATACATTCAAATTTATGCCACTAAAAAAATATTGTATAATTTTTTTTTTTTGGGTACTCTATTTGACACATTGACATGAAAACTAATAGAACTAGATGGAGGGACTAATTGCT
The DNA here is from genome assembly GCA_023621385.1 of Quercus gilva. Classification (NCBI taxonomy): domain Eukaryota; kingdom Viridiplantae; phylum Streptophyta; class Magnoliopsida; order Fagales; family Fagaceae; genus Quercus; species Quercus gilva. The sequence continues at coordinate 74,559,411 of CM042476.1, forward strand.
TCTTTCTTTTTTCTTTTTTCTTTTTTCTTTGGTAAGATTAAAAACGCCCATTTGAAACATAATAAGCTAATTTTTTTTTTTTAAGAGAGTTTCAACCTATGGCGTCCGCTCCTGATAATAACTCTTTATCATTAGACCAAGACACCAATCAGTTTTTAGTGTAGGCAGAGATTGAACCCCAGATCTCTTATACAACCATTAGAGACTTTACCAGTTGAGTTAATTGGAGTCCACTCATAACCATCTAACTTAATATATAAACTTTAGGAACCAACAGTTGCCTTCTCTTTATCATCAGACCAAGACACCAATCAGTTTTTAGTGTAGGTGGGGATTGAACCCCAAATCTCTTATACAACTATTAGAGACTTTACCAGTTGAGTTAATTGGAGTCCACTCATAACAATCTAACTTAATATATAAACTTTAGGAACCAACAGTTGCCTTCTCTCCCTCTCTTCGCCCACCCCTCTCTCTCTTTCAATTAGATTACCTTTTAGGCATTGTTCTAAAAAGTAGACAATTTAATATTGCTAATACTTTGGTTTTAAAGTATTAGCAATAGAGTTTTTGTTACATAGAGCTTTAACTAAAATCCATTTAGTGTTTCAAATATTTAACAAATTACAGTGAACAGTATTTTAAAACTCTAAATATAAAGCATGAAATGTAAATTATAGAGTTTTTCTTCAAAAATCCATATTTCAACTTATAAAAAAAAAATATTATTAAAAAAGCTCCAAGAGTTTTATGGAGGTTAAAAACCATTTTCCCCACTTTTACCAAACACCATTTTTTTTTTTTTCCTAAAAGCACTTTAGAGCCCTTAAAGCCCTATTTTGCAAGCCATATCTTAATTACACAATAGAATTGGCAATATTGGATTCACTACAAAAAATTGGATCTATAGTAGTGTTCGGTAAACACCACTAAAAGTTCTAACAACGCCACTATAGGTCCTTTTGGGTTATAGTGGTGTTTTCTATAGTGGCGTTTATGAACATCACTATTGTACAATGACTATAGACCTATAGTGGCATTTTACAAAAACGCTATGTCCATACCGTATAGTAGCATTTATAAAACACTGCTATAGGCCGATTATTTATTTATTTTTTAAATAGGCTATAGTAGCTTTTTTTTTTTTTTTTAATGCAACTATAGGCTGCTATAAACCCTTATTTAAAAAAAAAAAATTGGGCAGCATTTCAAAACGGCACTATAGCCAAAAACCACCAACAAAAAAAAATTTTGATTACCAAAAATTTATTTTTGGTAATGAATTTTTTTTTTTTTTAATTTGAAAGCATAAATTATGAAACATAAAATTTTGATTATCCTTTTTTCATAATTTCATATAAATTAAATAGATTTTAAAATTTATGAAACATAAAATTAAATGCTCTAAAATTTTAAGAATTCCATAAACAAATAAAAATAAAAATAAAAATAAAAGATCTAAATAGACAAAAATTTGAAGAACTAGAAAAATCAAACACAGAGCATTGTTCCCTAGTAGCAAAGTAGTTGCCTTGAAGAAACTTCATCGCTTAGAAGGTGAGGATTCAAAATTTGAAGGGATTGGTCCAATGAAGTTGTTATGGTAGTATATATAAAGCATTGTCACCTAGCAATGAAGTAGTTGCCTTGAAGTAACTTCATCACTTAGAAGCTGAGGATCCAAATTTTGGCAAGAGTTTCAAGAATGAGTTAAAATGCTATCAAAAATCCAACATCAAAACATTGTGAAGCTACATGGCTATTGTTTGCATAAATGATGTATGTTTTTGGTCTACGAGTTCATGGAAAGGGGAAGCCTCCCTAAGCAATGATGTTGAGCCTGTGGAATTGGATTGGGCCAAGAGAGCAAACATCATCAAAGGCATAGCGCACACCTTATCTTATATGCATCATGAATGCATCCCAATAATTGTTTATCGAGATATAAGTAGCAACATTATTTTGTTGAACTTTGACTTAGAGGCATTCGTTTCTAATTTTGGCATGACTAGACTTCTTGATCTGAATTCCTCCAATCAAACTTTAATGGCTAGGACTTATGGTTATATTGCTCCAGGTGGATTATACATAGTTTTTGTAATACTCATGCTAGTTAATTAGGAACAATTACTTTAACGATGGAAGTTTTCTACACTAGCAAGTTTTGTCCAAATGTCCCAAAAGAAAAGTAAAAAAAAAAAATAATAATAATAATAAAATAAAAGATTAAAGATAAACAAAACATTTTTTCATAACTATTTTTTGTCCAATATTTGCAGAATTGGCCTATACTATGAACGTGACTGAAAAAAGTGATGTGTATTGCTTTGGAGTGGAGGCATTAGAAATATTAATGGGAAGACATCATTCTCATCATCTCAATGTGTGATGCTAAATGAAATATTAGACAAGCATCTCCCATCTCCCAATTGTTCAGTAGCGCAAGACGTTTTTCTTGTTGCTGCAATTTCATTTGCTTGCTTACAAACTAAGTAGGAGTCTAGGCTAACAATGAAATGGGTGTCCCAACAATATCTTTCTCACAAGAAACCAATAATGAACTCCTTACAAGCAGTTTCACTATGGCAGTTGAGGAACCAAGAAACTTACACGGTTGGAGAGAGTGAAACTTAATATGGAAGTGCTTCAGTTGAGAACTATATTGTTTGATGAACTCCTATGAAAAAAATGTTGTGTATTACAATAGAATTATCTTAAGATTCCTGTTTGTAAGCTGTATTTGTTGTTCCTAATGATTATTACCATGTATTGGTTGTTCTAATAATCCATATGTAATTGCGGAGGTTGCAAAGGCTTATCTATATGCTTGATGCTTGACTTAGAGAAATACTTGTTCGAGTTATTCCACAAGATTCAACAATAGTAAAGACAAAAATTTAATGAGCAAACATTTAAAAAAAGTTCACCTCCCTTACTATCTGCTCCCAACCCCATGCAATCCTCTCGTCCCCACGACCTCCTAATTCAATTCAACCCGCTAGTGATCAAGACCTTACCAGTCTTAATTTTAAAATTATAATGTTAGTGTTGGGTTAAAATAGATTAAACCTGGTTAATTAATTCAGTTATCTAAGTTGATTAATTAGATCAAATTTCACGAAATAACAATATGCAATAGAAAATAAATTAACACGGTGATTTATTGACAAGTGGTGAAAGCCTCTCGCATGGCAAAAACTCCACTGGGTGAATTTAAGGTCACTACTCCCAAGAATCTTCTAATTAATAATCAAACGGTTACAAGTATGAGAAATCTTACCACTGCCATGGCCTATCCCAAAATAACAACCTATAGTTGAACCTGTACTCCAATACCCATTTAGACTTGATCTTGTAACAGTCTTCTTTCCTTTGTTGCACAAATCACCAATCTGTGACTAATTCCTTTGCACAGAATGTGGTTGGTTGCAAAGTTCTTTACTTTATAAATAATGAAAATCAAGAAGCACTTGGTTACAAAACCCTACGGCACACAAATGCGGTTGCTTCACACAGAGTTTATGAGTTCTAGGTCTTTGTTTTTGTTAATTATGACTTTTAAAATAAGTCTTATATATGACTAAAGTTGTAAGAAGAGAAACCCTAATCAATCAAGTCATCATGAGTCAAATTTCAAATCTGGAAATTCTGAAATTGTAGATCTCGATATATCGAGTTTTTGTCGAGCTTCTCCATTAATCTTTGATAGCAGTATCTGTCGAGCTTGTGTCGAGACTTAATGAAACATCTTTTCTTCACTTGTTTCTTGGATCAACCTTCATGTCTTTAATGATTCCACTTGATATGTTTGAACAACATACTTCTTGATACATTAAACCCAACTTAGATCTACCTAATTACGAGTAAAGTGCTTTTTGTCAAAGGATTAGCCAATTACATAGAAAATATGACCCTAACAATCTCCCCCTTTGGCAATCCGTGACAAGATGACAAGCATAATTATGAGAGACGTATAAAATAACAATCTCTATAACTATTACACAAAAAGTACATAAGTCTAACTACTACTATGAACTCTTGAAAAAATTTGCAAGAAGAGAGATCATGGCATGAAAGACTTGCAGCCTGTCTTAACTGAAACACTTAAACAAGATCTATCAAGGCATCGAGTGTCAAATATAGAAAAGTTATATAAACCAAAACATGTGTATAAAGGAAGAAGAGAAACAACACATGTGAGATAAAGGTGAAACACATACTTCATCATCATATATATAAAAAAGAAGTACAATGTATGTAAAAAGGTCACAAGACCAAGGTACATGTAATGAAAACTATACATCAAAAACCTCGCTACATATCTCCAAAAACACTCTCCCCCTATCACTAGTCTAGCTCTCCACATAACAACATGACTACTCTCTCATAACTAAAGCTACTCCTCCTTTTTGTCACGAGTGATAAAGGGTGAATCACTAAGCGATGGTCATCTCATTGTCATAGTCAAAGCCAGAAGCATCATCACCATCTGTTGAAAAATCACATGTTTGTATCGCATACAAAACATACGTAACGAAAAAATCAACGGATCTACTTCATTCGCAATTGATAATATGCACTATGTAAGTTTCAGAATATAGAACAAGAGAGTGTACCTTGCTATAGTGAATTTCAAAACCAAAGATCAGAAGTTCTCTAGAACACTTTCAATCTTCACTCCAATTCTACTAACGCCCAAGATGTGTGGCCTCTCAATAAGTTATATGTGTATGTTCCAAAGAGAATGAGAGAGTGTCCAATACTCACATACATACTATTTCATGAACTTGTTGTGTATTCCAAAATTCTGTTTATTTCTCTCCTAATAACTGATTATTTAATTGGGCTAGTCTTTTGAGCCTTTCCAATTGAGCTCTAGTATGTGGCTTGGAGTGGGACCAAAAGGAAACAAATAAGACACTAGCTCCATTAGGCCTTGAGCTTTTCTATCAACTCTTGACAAGTCCAAAGTTACCATTAATTATATTTAATACCACTATATAAATATAATTGCACTTTAGGCCTTATTAATAAATTATATCCCAAGACTTTATTGTACATGCAATCCCTTCATAAAATATTCGTAGTAATACAAAGTCATGAATGAAGACTGCCACTTTGTAGATTACTACATCTTAATCCTTGAGTACCCAGTTTAATCCTTTTAAGTTATTCATTATATATTTATGAAATCCAATTTCATAAATATATACTTTAGCAATTTCTTATCAAAGTGGTTAGGCCTAACTCTATGAATAACTGAACCCATTAAACTTATCTCAAAAGAATATTCTATATCTCCGTTAAGAGACTATGAATTCCATCTTGAGAATATATGTTCTATCAACACTAAATGTGGTTGCCCAACATACTGAAGTTTTGACCATTACTTTAAATCTCACTCTTAATATATCAAAGCAACCTACACTTCATGATCAGATCCATTATTCTCTCAGGATTAAGAGTTCATGTAAATATAAATCGTGAGATTTATTATTCAATTGACAGTCGTTAGGAGAATAATAAATCTCACAGTGTTCCAGTTCAATATGTCTTAACTCTTAAAACATATCAACTAGAAGTCACCACTTCCATGATCAAGACAAATCATCTTAGTTGATATGTTATAGTTTTCGCAGATGAAATGCCCAATTTCATCACCAACTACAAACTAAAATTCTGAGTTTACAAAGAATTTGTGACTTATATCTTTTGTGACTAAATCATATAAATCACATACTATGCATCTCATGGACTAAATGATAATGTCCGAATATTCATCTCAAAAGAATATTTTATATCTCCGTTAAGAGACTATGAATTCCATCTTGAGAATATATGTTCCATCAACACTAAATGCGGTTGCCCAACATACTGAGGTTTTGACCGCTACTTTAGATCTCACTCTTAATATATCAAAGCAATCTACATTTCATGATCAGGTTCATTATTCTCTCAAGATTAAGAGTTCATGTAAATATAAATCATGAGATTTATTATTCAATTGACAATCGTTAGAAGAATAATAAATCTCACAGTGTTCCAGTTCAATATGTCTTAACTCTTAAAACATATCAACATATCAACTAGAAGTCACCACTTCCATGATCAAGACAAATCATCTTAGTTTATATGTTATAGTCTTTGCAGATGAAATGCCCAATTTCATCATTGACTACAAACTAAAATTCTGAGTTTACAAAGAATTTGTGACTTATATCTTTTGTGACTAAATCATATAAATCACATACTATGCATCTCATGGACTAAATGATAATGTCCGAATATTCATGTTACCATTATTTTAGATAAAAATAAAGCAACTTTATCAATCACAATATTTAGTGATACATAATGTCATACATAACATCATACACTAGGATTTAAGGGCACTAATCCTAACACCATCATCATCTCCACTAGCTGACGACTCCACAGAAGGATTGGGTGAGGGAGAAGGAGTAAAACCAGCAAGGCACAACTGTCGACGAGCGATACAATCAATTCTAGTTTTCGTCTGACACATCTCATTAGAAAGATGGTCAAGACGACTACCAAAATTAGCACGCATAAGCTAAAGCTGATCCATGATGGCAGCGAGAGATGCCTCTATTTTAGAAGAAGAAGATGGAGCAAATGAAGAAGAGGGTTGAGAGGCATAGGTAGCATCCTTGGTAGTTTGAATGCTAGCCTCCTCTTACTGGACGGGAGTAGACTTCTCACAAGGTCGCTTTGCCTTAGAAGCCAGCTGAGCAGCGCTCCTCCATATAGATTCCCGACTAATAGCATCCATGATAGAGAAGAGGGGTAAAAAGAATAGGAACGTGCATGTGTGTAAGAATGCGTGTGATATTTAAAGGGACGATTAGCCTATCACATGTAGCAATGTCTTAATAGATATCTATCTTAGATATTATCATATGTGAAGGAAAGTCTATAGATAGAACTTTTACGAGAGAGAAATGAAATAAGCACGAGGCTTAGTGATGGTGTTATAGTCAGATCGTGGAGTGAGAACAAAGGTCATTACTATCTTAAGGATCCTTGGACCATTAGCAAAGTCATGTGAGATGAAGTTAATAAGATCACCCTACACCATGGCTTTCTCATAGAATCGTATGGCCAACTCATTTCGAGAGATGGAATGGAGATAAGGATGACTAGAATAGTCCAGATGAGATACCTTAGGAATACGTAGTACTGCGGAAATGAGCTCCAAAGTAACTACAATACATTTTCCTCTGAATACCATAGTAAATTAAGGAACAGAGGTATCGATAGTGTGTATGTTGAAGTAGAACTTTTGTATAAACATGCTGGGACACCTCGAGGGTTTCTCTTAGAGAGATTCCTAACCTTGAGAGCTAAACGCAGTAGGAAGAGGTGTGTCTGGAAAATCAAACAAAATGACTTGGCGTTTCGAATGAATCGCTCGATCACAAAAATTCTCATCAAAATCCTTTTGGGATTTCAAATCACGAAACCTATCTCTAGAAGGAAGAAAAGGAGAAGATGAAGAACCACGATGAGATATTGGATTCTTAGAAGGAATGGATTGCTTTAGTGCCATAATCAGAAACTAAGGAAAGAGTAAACAAAAGACACAATGGAAACAATGCTTAGGAAAGATAAAGAAGAGAAGAACAATGCATGAGAATGCATGAGCATGTAATGTGCAAAACAAAATTGCATCTTGGGCAAAAACCCAATCCAAACTACAGCACTCATGAATTATAAACAAGCATACAACCTAGAATGCATGAACACATGATTATAGTGATAGAAAATGCAATGCATGGTCATATGAGATCATTATTAAAAAAACTGAACCCAAAATATTTGACAAAAATTTAAAAACCCCAAATTTCCCAAAATATTTGAAAACCTAGTCTAAAAATGCACGAAAAAGAATAAAAGAGAAGATTTAGATCACATACCAACAAATTGAAGCTTGGAATGGGCCAAAATCTTGAAGGGAAGAAGGATTTTTTGTCAAAGAAATAGTTTGGATCGAGAGAGAAGAGAGAGAGATCGAGATATTTGAGTTTGAGAAAAATTGGGTTGGCCCTCAAGTATATATAGATCTAGGCATCTCGATAGATCGAGGATGTATCAAGCGGTGTCGAGAACAAAAAACTTGATAGATTGAGAGGTATCAACGACTGAAAAATTCGATGTATCGAGGGAGGTATCCAGCTTTTATCGAGCAAATAGAGAGTTCAGAAATATGGCTCGATGGATCGCGTTATGAATCGAGAGGTATTGAGAAAAACCTAGAAAACTTCGATAGAAGAAGCTTGTATCAAGAGTTATCAAGCAGCTATCGAGCTTCTATCGAGCTAGTATCGAGCAAACGAAGACATGGTTTTTATAGGAAGAAAAACACATGAGATGAAAGCAAACAAGATAGACACCAAACCAATCATCAAAGAAGCATGTTAAGCACTCAAGCATATAAAAAACTCTAGATGCAAAGCATTCCTAGATCTAAAAACACACTAAACAAGTTTAACCAATTTTATTTTTAAAAACAAGTTAAGACAGTTTAGTAAGCTTATACTACCAAATGTATTCATGGCATGGGCCAAATCACATTGTACCTGAGCAATAATATGAAGAGTAGCAAAGAGTTGTGTGTTGTGTGTGAAACCTTTGCAAGAGAGCAAGTTTTTTCATCATATGAAAATAATGATATAAGAGAATAAAAAACAATCGCACACAATTATAACTATTTGATGGGGACCATCACCTTTGAGATACATCATATAACTCCCACATCTTCTAGAAACATGCTTGCAACCTTATATAAAAGCATTTTGATTTTTTTTGCTTTTCATGTTCTTTGCATATTTTTTCTTTTAAGTATAAAAGGGTATATCATGCATGGCCATACAAGAGAGAAAAGAAATATCCATTTATGTTAGTCTAAACATCTTGTTCTTGCTATGCAAGTGCTACACCTTACTGAGCACAGTTTTTATGAGCTGCACACTGATGTCTTATGATTGACGAGTTTTAATTGTGAGATGGTTATTTATGCCTTTCTCTTAGGTTTCTCTTAGGATTTCTTAGTCATTCCTTTCAAAAAGAGTGATAAAAATTTGAATGATAAAAGATTAACCAAACATACAAATCACACAACGAGCCACAAAGCTTGCATTGCTTAGTTGTGCATGAGGATGCTCATCTAAGCTACAAGAGATACAAGTTAGGAAACTTTGTTTCAACGGCCATCCAAAGGTACACAAGTACCAGCATACACATACACACTTTTTTTTTGTATTTTTCAATTTTTCCCTATTTTTTAGTCGAAGAAAAAAACAAACATATTAAAAGGCAATAAAATCTAGACTAGCTCAAAACAACAAAGACATATAAGGGATGCAAGATGAGAGAAAGAATCACTTTAAAGAGTATTTTTTTTTTCCTTCCAAACAGGTGATTTGGAGAAAGGAGTAGTTTTCTTTTTTTGAGACCTCTACTTAGGTGAATAGGAAGGAGAATTGAATCCATTAAAGTTTGTCAAATACAACACAGCCTTTAAAAGTTCTCCAAGAGGAGTCAAAGAGTTTTGAAGTTGATTTTGGCTTCCAAAAGATAACACACTATTGCTAAGTTGAGTAGCAAGCCACTTATAGCAATTTGGACAAGTGTGTCCTAAAGTTCTGCAATGATCATAGAGGTGAAGTTTTTTTCGTTGAGACTTCTTATTAATAGAGCGATGATTGTTTTGCTTAGTTTCTTTAACAACCTTAGGGGGTGCTCCTAGAATGGATTTACCCTTTTCATGCATATCCTTACTAACAATTACAATTTTGGGCTCAATTATCTCAAGTTTAGCATTAGAAGTAGGAGAAACAAAAATAACATTATTCAAAACACCAGAGGAAGTACTACAAGAAGGGAGAGAGTGATCATACTCGAGACCCATTTTATTAGATGCAGCCTTTTGGAAATTTAACATTTCATCCAGCTTAGCACTTGAAGCTCTTTCCAATTGATCTCTCACCTGAAGCTGCAATTTCTTGGTCTTCTTAGCTAGGAAGTTATTTTCAAACTGCAGTGCTTTGATGGTTTGATTTTCTTCATCAACTTTAGTGAAGAGTTCCTCTTGTTCCAACTCCACTTCACTCAGCTTCCTTGTGACTAGGCTATAAATCTTTTCATGCTTCTCAGAATTCTTGTAAAGCTTTGAGTAGGCAGTATGAATATCATTTTTTCATCAATCTCTTCAAACTTGGACTCCATCTGATCCTTTTCCTCGTCAACTAGTTCTTCGAATTCCTTGGAAGAATCTATAGTAGCTGTGAAGGCGTTGACTTTTCCTTCTTTATCACTACCCTCTAAATTTGCTTTTGGTTCGATATCACTCAAGGTGGTACATAGGGCTTTGCTCTTGCCAATTGACTTGAGATAAGTAGGACATTCTCACTCTTTTGACTTTGTTTCATTTTAGTTATTTATGTAAGTTTATGTTTATTCAATTAAGGTCTCTTCATCAACCTTTTTTAAATTTTACAGTTAATTTTTCAAATTTTTAAATATTTTCTTCAAATTTTTTAAATTAAAAATTCCAATTAATGATTGAAAAATATTTTCCATAATTTTTTTTAATAAACTTTAACAAATGTTAAATTAAGAGTCCTTAATTAAATAAACTTAAAACTTAAAGAACTCAAATGAATGGACGCAAAGTTAGAAGACTAAAATGAATTTTGGTGAAACATTGAGGGTGGATTTTGCATTTTAGCTTATAAAAATAGTTACTTCCATTGCAGCTTTTTATAATACTTGTAATAATAATTCCTATTACACGGTAATCATTATTACATTATACCAAACATGCCCATATAGTAATTGGACTGATGTGAATATAATTAATTAATGCCGAATTCACCAATTTGGTTCCTACATTTTGTGACCACAATCAATTTGGTCTTTATATTTTAGTATTGAGCAATTTGGTCCCTACTATTTTAAATTTATAGTCAATTTGGTCCTTACTATTAACTCACTAATATGTGGCAAACAGTTTGTATAGTTTGCATGTTTAACATTAAAAAATTGAATCAGATGATGATGTGTCTAAGTTTAAGTGGTCATGTCAGCACTTAGGTGGCAAAAAAATGCCACATTAGCTTATATATATATATATATATATATATTTGTTGTGTTCTTTGTATCTTGTCCGTATCTGTCTGAACTTTTGGTGCTCCGTTGTTGTGTTCCCTTCTTACTATCATTGGCACCACCTTAGACGTAAAGTGAATTCCCAGAACCTGACTGTAAGGCTCGTTTGAGCCAAGAGAGGGCGTGTAAGGCATGTGTGTGGTATAGGGTTGCTTAGGATATGTGTTACAAAATGCAACGGTTGTAAGAAAAAACATGATAATTGAGTGTTAAAACTAGGATAATATGGATAAGCTGTGGAGATCCAACTCCTCTATCAGCTCCAGGACTGGTTGTCATCCTGATATTGTAAATGAAAAAGATCACACTGTTGAAGATAGTGAGCTTCCTGATTTCCGAAAATGGAACATCCCTAAAGTGGATACTAAAACCATTTACAAAACTAGTTGGGCTGAAACCACTTTTCATCCTGTTTACAAAGTTAGAACTGTTGAACAAATATTTTCTATTTCAAAAGTTCATGAAAAATGTTGCTTGTTTTCCAAAAGAAATATTAATGATTTCATTGCTAAAAAACTCAGTTATTTGCATATTGGTATGGTTCAAGTTGCTATTAAACCACTCACCCGAAAGGGTATTAATGCCTCTATTCTCATGTGTTTATGAGATGCTAGATTTAAGATCTTTAAAGATAGCATTCTTGGTATGATCAATGCTTCTTTGTATGATGGTCCTGTTTACTTTAACTGTTATCCTGATATTACTATTGCTTTGGATGACCCTAATATTGTTAAAGCTTTGACTTTGAATATTGCTTCTTCTGGTTATCACATGGATGAAGGTAGTAAACCTTTTGCTTTGATTTATCGTCTTTATTACAGACTTTTGGGTACTCAGTTAAATCCTGGTTGTTTGAATCATAGAGAACATTCTAGTAAAACAATGTTAATCACATGTTCAACTCCTGATGCTAAAGTTCAAGTTCCAAAAATGATTCAATGGCAAGATATTAAGCTTCCCACTGAATGGATGTTAGAACAAGAATCCCTGTTCCTAAACCTGTTTTTGATGAGCTAGATCTCACAAATATTCAACAATATCTTGATGGTACTGTTAAAATAAGTTTTCAAAACAATCAACCCTTGAGGATCAACGAAGGAAGACATTCCTTTGCTGGATCTGAAAGTATTTCAAAAAGAGACCAAGATCTCAATGAGTTCTTACAAAAGAGTTTTGAAAAACCCACTGATTTAAAGCTAAAAGGTGTTTCAAGTGGTAAAACTCAAGTTAGCTTTGTTTACTATTCCACTAAACCTGAACCTTCCTCTCCATATAGCAAAACTACTAATGAAGAAGAAGATGATGACACTAATTCTGTTTGTTCTTCTGATTTAGATTTTCCTCCTATTCAAAATCATGTTAACCAATTAAGAGTTTTGACTGTTTTAAATGAAGATTTTGAAATTAATATGGTTTCATTGTTCAATGAATTTAAGCTTCCAAAAAATAGGCTTAAAAGGAAATATTTCCAAAATAATTTTACTCAGCCTGAAAAAGACCGTGTTAAAAGAAAATGGAGAGAAAAAATGTATCAGTTGAAAAGACATATTTTGTTCTTTAATTTTCTTGAGAATTATTATGTTTCAAAAGATGAAGTTTCAAAAAACCATTTGAATGTAATAAAGAAATCAAATTTTGTTAAAGATGACAAAACCATTGTTAGGTCTAGTCATCCACCTCTTGAGACTATTTTAGTCACAACTGGCAAAACTGATGTTAAAGCTACTCCTTTCAAAATAGTTGATGATCAAACTCCTATTGTTAGCCTTATTGAACAAAACAATTTTACTAATGAATCTTTGCATATTATTGGTCAACAGCTTGACCGCATTGAAGAAAAAATTGTTGAAAAAACTGTTTCTATTGAAAAATCTGCTTCTGATCAAAAACCTGTTTCTATCAAGACCGAGGAACTTTTGATTACTTTACCCAGTCATGATAACAAATTTAAGTTTAAAATTTCTTAATCTAAAATTCTTGAAACTGTTGAAAAAATGCTTGCTGATTTAAAAGTTAAAACTGAAGGTACTTCTACAAGTACTCATGCTGCTCGCACTATTTCAAAAAATGAAAAAGAAATTGTTTATGATGAAAGCACAGATTCTGATAATATTTCTTCTGTTTCTTCTGTTCCTGCAAAGAAGGTTTTTGATGATAGTTTACCAGAAATTAAAAGATTTGTAGGAAATTCCAAACCCATGTTTCTTACAAAAAAAATTGGTATTCAAAACCTACTCCTCCTGATATGCAGTTTGAAGAAAGACCTTTCCAAACTTAGTTTTCTGTTTCTGCTGATAAAATTTATGAATAGAATATTGATGGTTTTTCTAAACAAGAAATTATTAATAAAATGGGACATATGTCTATGGTTGGTATTGCTTACCAAAATAATCATGATTTTGACCAACCTAAAATTGTTGATTTACTTGTTACTAGTTTTTCTGGTACTCTTCGTGGATGGTGGGATTCATATCTCACAGAAGAATCCATAGATTCTATTAAACATGCTGTTAAAAAGAATGATGAAGGTTTGCCTATTTTTGATGATCGTATTGGTCGAGGTATTCCTGATGGTGTTAATACCTTGATTTACACTATTATCAAACATTTTGTTGGTACTCCATCTAATGTTTCATCTCGAATTTCTGATTTATTAAATAATTTGAGATGCCCTACTATGTCTGATTATAGATGGTATCAAGATGTTTTCCTTTCCAGAGTAATGCAGCGGAAAGATTGCATCAAGCCTTATTGGAAAGAAAAGTTTATTGACGATCTGCCTCCTATCTTTGCTCATAAGGTAAAACAAGAATTAATTGGAAAAAATGATTCTATTGATTATGATAATTTAACTTATGGTGATATTTTAAGCACAGTTAAAAAACTTGGAATTAATATGTGCAATGATGAAAAACTATTAAAACTCCAATTAAAAAATAAAAGAAAAGCTAAATATGAAATGGGTAATTTTTGTGAACAATATGGTTTACCCCCTATTGCTCCTTCTAGGCAGAAGGGTAAAAAACATGATAAAAGTTACAAAAATTATAGCCATAAAAAACATAAAAAATATAAAAACTAATTTCAATGATTTTTATGCTAACAAGAAAAATGTTTCTAAAAAATATGTTAACCAACGATCAGGTAAAGGTAAATGTTTCAACTGTGGGAAACCTGGTCATTTTAGTAAAGATTGTAAACAAAAACCTGGTAAGTTAAAAAACAAGTTTAACATGTTAAAAATTGATGATAATGATCAAGAAGAATTATTCAAAATCCTTGAATCAAACAATTCGTCTGATTCCTTGGAAGATGATTTTTCTTCTTCAACTAATTCTTGCTATCATTCTGCTGATGATTCCTCTGATTCTCCTAATATCAAAATTAGTTGTAGAGATTACTGTTACAATGTTATTAAATCTGTTAATACTCTCACTAAAGGTGAAGAAAATGAAAGTCTATTGGTTAAATTAATTGGTCAAAATGAAAATCTTGAATTACAAAAAGAATATTTGGATAAATTTAAGAAAAACTTATTGAAAGAAGAAACTAGTAAAAAAACTTAAATCAACAATAAGTTTTGAAGAAACTTTGGACAGATTTAATGCAAAGAAATCTAAAGATTTAACTGTTAATGATTTGCAACATGAAATTACTATTGTTAAACAAGAAATAAGTGAATTAAAACATGAATTTAAAAATATTAAAAGTGATAATCATAATCTCAAACAAGAATTGTTAATGTTAAAAATTGATAAAAATATTGATCAAAATCAGTCTGATGATGAATAAGATGAGCACAAGAATGGAGAAGAATCCAGTCAGCAGGCTCTTCTTTCTGATAGAGGTATTGTTGATAATTCTCAACTTGCTCTTGTTAATAAAATACTTCCTCCAAAATGGTTTACAAAATTCAAAATTATTATTTCCCATGATTATAATTTCACTGTTATTGCTTGATTGATTCTGGTGCAAATAAAAATTGCATCCAGGAAGGATTGATTCCTTCAAAATATTTTGAAAAATCAACTGAAAAATTGGTCTCTGCTACTGGTTCTCACATGAAAATTAAATATGAACTGAATAATGCTCATATTTGCCATGATAATGTTTGTTTCAAGATTCCTTCTGTCCTTGTCAAGAATATGACTGATAAAGTGATTCTTGGTCTGCCATTCATAAATGCTTTGTATCCTTTCCTTGTTGACCATGAAGGAATTACTACTGATCCTTTTGGACAGAAAGTAAAATTCAAATTTGCTTCGAAACTTGAAATAGATAGTGATAATGCTGATTTCCTCTAATATATTTGTTCACGAACCAAGGAAATGTTCTGCTGGCCATTTTAAAGGTGATACTAGTAATGCCAAAATATTTACTATTACTAATGACTTTAATGTTCTTAATGATTCTTTGCAGGAATTGAGCATTAATGCAAGGATAAGTACCACTACTAAGTGGGATAATATTAGTATTTATACCACCAATAAGTGGATTATTATGGCCCCCTCGGCAGAGAGGAAAAACAAAGGAAAAGCTCCTGCACAGGACTTTTTCCAAAATAAAATGCATGAAGGCGCATCTTCTGGAGTAAAACCTAGTGGATCAACATCCCTTCAAGAGTATGTACCGGCAACGGTGACATGTTCCAGTGGAGATATGGTTATTGCTTTACAGGGAGTTTTATCTAGAAATCTGCAATTTCATAATGAAGTCTATAGTGAGCTGCAAGATTCCATTAAATTTATTCTAGATAACCTCCATTCTGCCTTTACCCGAAATCATAACAAATTGTTTGAAAAAACCCTCCAAGCTCTTGAAATCCACCTTGTTAACCTTACTGCTCAAAATGAGGCTTATACGAGTCACTATGCTAACCTTATTTCCAAACACAACCCTGTTTCAGAAAATACTCTTGTTCCTCAAAATAAGACTCTTAGGATTCATCTTGAAGCCTACATTAGTGAACTCTTTGGCAAAGAGGATATCCATTCAATGGATAAAATGACTATCATGGGCACTGATTATGCTAGATTGAGCCTTAAGACCCAATCTATCTTAAGAAGTGTTGTTGCCAACTTGCCTATAGATATACAATCTCGTATTCTAGAAAGCAAGGCTATGTTTGGGTCTTTTGACCTATGATTCACATGTTTCAAGAAACTTGTTACAATCACTATTCCTGATCCTGATGAATTAGTTGAAGGTGATAATGTGTTCATCCAGTTGGACTGGGAAGAACACTTCAAACGTACTCTTAGAGTGTATGAAAAGAAACACCCATTTCCTGGTCTTCTAATTAATTATGATGATAGTCCATTTATTATTGATGGTCCATTTGTTGATGATACAGATGATGATGATGATACTAATCCTGATCCCAACTGGTTTTCCCATATGTTTGAATATGGCTTTATTAGATTCTTAAAATTAACAAGCCATCACCAAGCCAGCCAGCTTCCACAAATAATTCAGGATGCTATTAAAAGATTTTCGAGTCCTTTTGTTTTCATTAGATGCTAGAGCACTTTGCCAAAATGGGAAAAAGATAATTGGATGAAAATCCAACCTTCAAAGCATCTTATTCTCATAAATGGACATACATACCAAGGACAATGGTTTGAAGGAGATTCTCATTTGTCCTTTAATGATCCTTATGCTCTAGTTGAATGTTGGAGTAATTATTTTAATAACCAGATTATTGAGGTTGCTCAGTGTCTATGGAAGAATTATCATTTCATAGGAAGCACTAATAGAATTTCCATTTTTGGTCCCAGGCCATATTCTGATGCCATTGCTCGTTTACAAATAACCAATCATTGTAATCCAAGAAGTCTACTCCTCCCGGGGAAAAGACCAGTGTTTGAGCCAATTTTATATTGCGGATTCTGCAACAGATATGCTATTCACCATGACCATCCGTGTAATTCTCCACAAGGTCCTTTTGATCCATTTGATGGATACCCATCCGATGCTCCTTCTACTGATTAAATTTGTGACACTATTGTTCTCACTGATAAAGATATTATCTTGATAATCCCACTATCAAGAACTGTTTTAGTCAAGATTCTACTGACCTCTTGCAGTTTATTATTGATTGGTTTTCTATTGGTTTTCTATTTGTCTAACCTACACAATGGCTAAAAATATTGCTAAAAATATTGCAATATTCAAATAATGTAGTACCTTCGCCTGACAAAATGCACCTGTTGCATTATATTACTCCTGTGCAAATCCATGCGTCTGACAAAGTTGAAGATGTTGAAAAGAAAAAGAAATCTATTGCCATGCTTCTGAGGTTCTCCAATGATGGTGTACAAAATGACAAAATGAGTTGAAGAATCTACATACAAGATAATACTCCTTCATGTGCCATTATGAATTCCCTTTGCTTTTTGTCCTCTCCAAGTCAGAAATTCTTCTTTTGACTATGCCAAATTTGCTGGAGATTTCAAGACAAAAAGTGGAAAAAATTACTGTTCACAAGTTACTGTTCACCAACACTGTTCACTTTTCACTATTCATGACACTGTTCACTCCGAATTTTGCCTATTTAAGGGGGGTTGTCCCTTATGTTAACATCGGAATTTTTCTTTTGAATTTCTTATAGAATTCTCCCTAGAACTTCTTAGAAGCCTCCTTTAGAGAATTCCTTGCTACTATCACCTTGTTACCTTGGTTTTACTACTACTTTCCCTACAAATCTTGTAATTCTTATTCAAGTTTTGTAACTGTTAACTTGTACTGTTGAAATCTTATATTCACTACTACTGCTGTAAGTGTTTTATCTACTTTCAATAAACAAGTATTTTCAGTTTATGTTCATTATACTACTTGTTGCTACCTCCACCTAGGACGAATTACCGCCATACCGGACAGTTCTAAATTGCTTTCATTAATTGCTTTCATTTACTTTGATTTATTTTGATATATACTGCTTGGCTGGTTCTACAGCCTTATTATTGTTCTTACATTACTGTGCTTCCGTCTCTTCTCTTCATCTGTTCGTCCCCTTCCCCCTTTATGGTATCAGGAATACCTCGACCAATACGATCATCAAAAATAGGCAAACCTTCATCATTATTTTTAACAGCATGTTTAATAGAATCTCTGGATTCTTCTGTGAGATATGAATCCCACCATCCACGAAGAGTACCAGAAAAAGTAGTAGCAAGTAAATCAACAATTTCAGGTTGGTCAAAATCATGATTATTTTGGTAAGCAATACCAACCATAGACATATGTCCCATTTTATTAATAATTTCTTGTTCAAAAAAACCATCAATATTCCATTCATAAATTTTATTAGCAGAAATAGAAAACTGAGTTTGGAAAGGTTTTTCTTCAAACTGCATATCAAGAGGAGTAGGTTTTGAATACCAATTTTTTGTAAGAAACATGGGTTTGGAATTTCCAACAAATTTTTTGATTTCGAGTAAACTATCATCAAAAACCTTTTCTGTAGGAACAGAAGAAACCGGACGGCTCTAAATTGCTTTCATTAATTGCTTTCATTTACTTTGATTTATTTTGATATATACTGCTTGGCTGGTTCTACTGCCTTATTATTGTTCTTACATTACTGTGCTTCCGTCTCTTCTCTTCATCTGTGCGTCCCCTTCCCCCTTTATGGTATCAGAACCAGGTTTTTGTTTACAATCTTTACTAAAATGACCATCTTTTCCGCAGTTGAAATATTTACCTTTACCTGATCGTTGGTTAACTTATTTTTTAGAAACATTTTTCTTGTTAGCATAAAAATCATTGAAATTAGTTTTATATTTTTTATGTTTTTTATGACTATAATTTTTGTAACTTTTGTCATGTTTTTTACCCTTTTGCCTGGAAGGTGCAATAGGGGGTAAACCATATTGTTCACAAAAATTACCCATTTCATATTTAGCTTTTCTTTTATTTTTTAATTGGTGTTTTAACAGTTTTTCATCATTACACATATTAATTCCAAGTTTTTTAATTGTGCTTAAAATATCACCATAAGTTAAATTATCATAATCAATAGAATCATTTTTTCCAATTAATTCTTATTTTACCTTATAAGCAAAGATAGAAGGCAGACCGTCAATAAACTTTTCTTTCCAATAAGGCTTGATGCAATCTTTCCGCTACATTACTCTGGAAAGGAAAACATCTTGATACCATCTATAATCAGACATAGTAGGGCATTTCAAATTATTTAATAAATTAGAAATTCGAGATAAAACATTAGATGGAGTACCAACAAAATGTTTGATAATAGTGTAAATCAAGGTATTAACACCATCAGGAATACCTCGACCAATACGATCATCAAAAATAGGCAAACCTTCTTCATTCCTTTTAATAGCATGTTTAATAGAATATCTGGATTCTTCTGTGAGATATGAATCCCACCATCCACAAAGAGTACCAGAAAAACCAGTAGCAAGTAAATCAACAATTTCAGGTTGGTCAACTTCATGATTATTTTGGTAAGCAATACCAACCATAGACATATGTCCCATTTTATTAATAATTTCTTGTTCAGAAAAATCATCAATATTCCATTCATAAATTTTATTAGCAGAAACAGAAAACTGAGTTTGGAAAGGTCTTTCTTCAAACTGCATATCAGAAGGAGTAGGTTTGGAATACCAATTTTTTGTAAGAAACATGGGTTTGGAATTTCCAACAAATCTTTTGATTTCGAGTAAATTATCATCAAAAACCTTTTTTGCAGGAACAGAAGAAACAGAGGATACTGTATCAGAATCTATGTTGTCATTGGAAACAATTTCTTTTTCATTTTTTGAAATAGTGCGAGCAGCATGAGTACTTGTAGAAGTACCTTCAGTTTTAACTTTTAAATTAGCAAGCATTTTTTCAACAATTTCAATAATTTTAGACTAAGAAGTTTTAAACTTAAATTTGTTATCATGACTGGGTAAATTAATCAAAGGTTCTTCAGTCTTGATAGAAACATGTTTTTGAACAGAAGCAGATTTTTCAACAGAAACAGTTTTTTCAATAATTTTTTCTTCAATACGGTCAAGCTGTTGACCAATAACATGCAAAGATTCATTAGTAAAATTGTTTTGTTCAATAAGGCTAATAACAGGAGTTTGATCATCAGCTATTTTGAAAGGAGTAGCTTTAACATCAGTTTTGCCAGTAGTTACCAAAATAGTCTCAAGAGGTGAATGACTAGATCTAACAATGGTTTCGTCATCTTTAACAAAATTTGATTTCTTTATTACATTCAAATGGTTTTTTGAAACTTCATCTTTTGAAACATAATAATTTTCAAGAAAATCAAAAAACAAAATATGTCTTTTCAACTGATGCATTTTTTCTCTCCATTTTCGTTTAACACGGTCTTTTTCAGGCTGAGCAAAATTATTTTGGAAATATTTCCTTTTAGGTCTATTTTTAGAAAGCATAAATTCATCAAACAATGGAACCATATCAACTTCAAAATTTTCATTCAAAACAGTCAACACTCTCAATTGATTTTGGTAAATAGAGTTTTTAGTAAGAGGAGAATCAGATGGACAAACAAATTTAGTGTCATCTTTTTCTTCGTTAACATTTTTAGAAAACAAGCAACAATTTTCATAAACTTTAGAAATAAAAAACGTTTGTTCAACAGTGTGATCTTCTTCATTTACAATATTAGGAGGACAACTAGTCCTAGAGTTGATAGAGGAGTTGGATCTCCACAACTTATCTATATTATCCTAGTTTTAACACTCAATTATCATATTTTTCTCACAACCGTTGCATTTCGTAACACATACCCTAAGCAACCCTATACCACACACATGCCCTAAACGCCCTCTCTTGGCTCAAACAGGCCTTACAGTCAGGTTCTGGGAATTCACTTTACGTCTAGGGTGGCTCCAACGACGGTAAGAAGGGAACACAACAACGGAGCACCAAAAGTTCAAACAAATACGGACAAGATACAAAGAACACAACAACACTATCACCGGCCAGAAAAGAGTGGTTCTGATACCATAAAGGGGGAAGGGGACGCACAAATGAAGAGAAGAGACGGAAGCACAGTAATGTAAGAACAATAATAAGGCGGTAGAACCAGCCAAGCAGTATATATCAAAATAAATCAAAGTAAATGAAAGCAATTAATGAAAGCAATTTAGAATTGTCCGGTATGGCGGTAATCCGTCCAAGGTGGCGGTAGCAACAAGTAGTATAATGAACATAAACTGAAAATACTTGTTTATTGAAAGTAGATAAAACACTTACAGTAGTAGTAGTGAATACAAGATCTCAACAGTACAGGTTAACAGTTACAAAGCTTGAATAAGAGTTACAAGATTTGTAGGGAAAGTAGTAGTAGAACCAAGGTAACAAGGTGATAGAAGCAAGGAATTCTCTAAAGAAGGCTTCTAAGAAGTTCTAGGGAGAATTCTATGAGAAATTCACAAAAAAAATCTGATCTTAACATAAGGGACAACCCCCTTAAATAGACAAAATTCGGAGTGAACTGTGTCATGAATAGTGAAAAGTGAACAATGTCAGTGAATAGTAATCTGTGAACAGTAATCCATGAACAGTAATCTGTGAACCGTAACTTGTGAACAGTAATTTTTTCCACTTTTTATCTTGAAATCTCCAGCAAATTTGGCATAGTCAAAAGAAGAATTTCTGACTTAGAGATGACAAAAAGCAAAAGGAATTCATAATGGCACATGAAGGAGTATTATCTTGTACATAGATTCTTCAACTCATTTTTTCATTTTGTACACCATCAATGGAGAACCTCAAAAGCATGGCAAAAGATTTCTTTTTCTTTTCAACATCTTCAACTTTATCAGACGCATGGATTTGCACAGGGGTAATATAATGCAGCAGGTGCATTTTGTCAGGCGAAGGTACTGCATTATTTGAATATTGCAATATTTTTAGCAATATTTTTAGCCATTGTGTAGGCTAGACAAATAGAAAACCAATAGAAAACCAATCAATAATAAACTACAAGAGGTCAGTAGAATCTTGACTAAAACAGTTCCTGATAGTGGGATTATCAAGATAATATCTTTATCAGTGAGAATAATAGTGTCACAAATTTAATCAGTAGAAGAAGCATCGGATGGGTATCCATCAAATGGATCAAAAGGACCTTGTGGAGAATTACACGAATGGTCATGATGAATAGCATATCTGTTGTAGAATCTACAATATAAAATTGGCTCAAACACTGGTCTTTTCCCCGAGAGGAGTAGACTTCTTGGATTACAGTGATTAGTTATTCGTAAACGAGCAATGGCATCAGAATATGGCCTGGGACCAAAAATGGAAAATCTATCAGTGCTTCCTATGAAATGATAATTCTTCCATAGACTCTAAGCAACCTCAATAATCTGGTTATTAAAATAATTACTCCAACATTCAGTTAGAGCATAAGGATCATTAAAGGAGAAATGAGAATCTCCTTCAAACCATTGTCCTTGGTGTGTATGTCCATTTATGAGAATAAGATGCTTTGAAGGCTGGATATTCATCCAATTATCTTTTTTTCATTTTAGCAAAGTGCTCTAGCATCTAATGAAAACAAAAGGACTCAAAAATCTTTTAATAGCATCCTGAATTATTTGTGGAAGCTGGCTGGCTTGGTGATGGCTTGTTAATTTTAAGAATCTAATAAAGCCATATTCAAACATATGGGAAAGCCAGTTGGGATCAGGATCAGTATCATCATCATCATCTGTATCATCAACAAATGGACCATCAATAATAAATGGACTATCATCATAATTAATTAGAAGACCAGGAAATGGGTGTTTCTTTTCATACACTCTAAGAGTACGTCCGAAGTGTTCTTCCCAGTCCAACTGGATGAACACATTATCACCTTCATCTAATTCATCAGGATCAGGAATAGTGGCTATAACAAGTTTCTTGAAACATGTGAACCATAGGTCAAAAGACCCAAACATAGCCTTGCTTTCTAGAATACGAGATTGTATATCTATAGGCAAGTTGGCAACAGCACTTCTTAAAATAGATTGGGTCTTAAGGCTCAATCTAGCATAATCAATGCCCATGATAGTCATTTTATCCATTGAATGGATATCCTCTTTGCCAAAGAGTTGACTAATGTAGGCTTCAAGATGAATCCTAAGAGTCTCATTTTGAGGAACAAGAGTATTTTCTGAAACAGGGTTGTGTTTGAAAATAAGGTTAGCATAGTGACTCGTATAAGCCTCATTTTGAGTAGTAAGGTTAACAAGATGGATTTCAAGAGCTTGGAGGGTTTTTTCAAACAATTTGTTATGATTTCGGGTAAAGGCAGAATGGAGGTTATCAAGAATAAATTTAATGGAATCTGGCAACTCACTATAGATTCCATTATGAAATTGCAGATTTCTAGATAAAACTTCCTGCAGAGCAATAACTATATCTCCACTGGAATATGTCACTGTTGTCGGTACATACTCTTGAAGGGATGTTGATCCACTAGGTTTTACCCCAGAAGATGCGCCTCCATGCATTTTATTTTGGAAAAAGTTCTGTGCAAGAGCTTTTTTTTTGTTTTTCCTCTCTGCCGAGGGGGCCATAATAATCCACTTATTGGTGGTATAAATACTAATATTATCCCACTTAGTAGTGGCTCTTATCCTTGCATCAATGCTCGATTCCTGCAAAGAATCATTAAGAATATTAGAGTCATTAGTAATAGTAAATATTTTGGCATTACTAGTATCACCTTTAAAATGGCCAGCAGAACATTTCCTTGGTTCGTGAACAAATATATTAGCAGGGAAATCAGCATTATCACTATCTATTTCAAGTTTCGAAGCAAATTTGAATTTTACATTCTATCCAAAAGGATCAGTAGTAATTCTTTCATGGTCGACAAGAAAAGGATACAAAGCATTTATGAATGGCAGACCAAGAATTACTTTATCAGTCATATTCTTGACAAGGACAAAAGGAATCTTGAAACAAACATTATCATGGCAAATATGAGCATTATTCAGTTCATATTTAATTTTCATGTGAGAACCAGTAGCAGAGACCAATTTTTCAATTGATTTTTCAAAATATTTTGAAGGAATCAATCCTTCCTAGATTCAATTTTTATCTGCACCAGAATCAATCATAGCAATAACAGTGAAATTATAATCATGGGAAATAATAATTTTGACTTTTGTAAACCATTTTGGAGGAAGTATTTTATTAACAAGAGCAAGTTGAGAATTATCAACAATACCTCTATCAGAAAGAAGAGCCTGCTGACTGGATTCTTCTCCATTCTTGTGCTCATCTTATTCATCATCAGACTTATTTTGATCAATATTTTTATCAATTTTTAACATTAACAATTCTTGTTTGAGATTATGATTATCACTTTTAATATTTTTAAATTCATGTTTTAATTCACTTATTTCTTGTTTAACAATAGTAATTTCATGTTGCAAATCATTAACAGTTAAATCTTTGGATTTCTTTGCATTAAATCTGTCCAAAGTTTCTTCAAAACTTATTGTTGATTTAAGTTTTTTACTAGTTTCTTCTTTCAATAAGTTTTTCTTAAATTTATCCAAATATTCTTTTTGTAATTCAGGATTTTCAATTTTACCAATTAATTTAACCAATAGACTTTCATTTTCTTCACCTTTAGTGAGAGTATTAACAGATTTAATAACATTGTAACAGTAATCTCTACAACTAATTTTGATATTAGGAGAATCAGAGGAATCATCAGCAGAATGATAGCAAGAATCAGTTGAAGAAGAAAAATCATCTTCCAAGGAATTAGACGACTTGTTTGATTCAAGGATTCTGAATAATTCTTCTTGATCATTATCATCAATTTTTAACATGTTAAACTTGTTTTTTAACTTACCAGGTTTTTGTTTACAATCTTTACTAAAATGATCAAGTTTTCCATAGTTGAAACATTTACCTTTACCTGATCGTTGGTTAACATATTTTTTAGAAACATTTTTCTTGTTAGCATAAAAATCATTGAAATTAGTTTTATATTTTTTATGTTTTTTATGGCTATAATTTTTGTAACTTTTATCATGTTTTTTACCCTTTTTCCTAGAATGAGCAATAGGGGGTAAACCATATAGTTCACAAAAATTACCCATTTCATATTTAGCTTTTTTTTTATTTTTTAATTGGCGTTTTAATAGTATATATATATTTCCTTTTGCCTTTTATAAACCTATAATTTCACAAAAATAAAACCGAATCTCTCTAATATATTAATATTTCATCTCTCTCTCTCTCTCTCTCTCTCTCTCTCTCTCTCTGTGTGGTAATTCTTGTGATCTCTAATTCATGGCCAAAGAAGTCAAAGCCAACTGCAATCACTGTCACTCTAATGCTATAGCCAATCCTCAAACTCAAATTATGTCGTTCTGACCAACATACACGTGAGATGAAGAGCTCGCAGGACCCTGTTGCTGCACAAGGCAAAGACGATCTGAGGCTGGGTCCATGCTGGTCAAGCTTGAGACGAGGAGATTCGTGTTAGGTGGTCGGGATCGATTGGATCAAGTTTTCTTTGGGGTTTGTGGCCACAGATCGAGCTTTGTGGTGCATCTAGGTTTAGGATGGTGTTGGACAGTTGAGGTTGTGGTGGTTTTAGGTTTGTAGGCAAGGATTTTGGGATTAGTTTGAAACTTTGAATTTGAGGCTTTTGTTTGAAATTTCTGGAATTAGTTTGAATCTGGGTTTGGTGGATCCTTTGCATTTGGATTTTCTTTTAGGAGATTATTTTGGGGTTAGAAGATTTAAGATTGTTGGACTAATTTAAGATTATTGGACTAAATTATTGTTTGGTTACCAAGAAATTGCGAGAAAGGAAATAAGACCAATATCAACAAAAAAATAAAAATTATGTCAGGTTAAGAAAATTGTGAGAAAATTAGAAGAAAAAAAAATACAAAAAGGAAAAAATTGCTAAAGAAAAGAAAAATATTTTTTAAAGTTGATGTGGCTTTATTTTGGCCACCTAAGCGTTGACATGGCCACTTAAACTTAGACACATCATCATCTGATTCAATTTTTTAATATTAAATATGCCAACTATACAAACTATTTGCCACATAAACAAGTTCCATTAGTAATTTAATTGCAGAGACCAAATTAACTGTAACTTTAAAATAGTGGAGACCAAATTGACTGTAACCTTAAAATGCAGAGACCAAAATATTGTTTTCGCCTTAATTAATTCCATACATGAAAATGGATTCAAGTTACACCATTAGATTCAAGTAGACTTAATGGTCAAACAAATAAACTCATTAATGTTGAGTACCAGTTCCTACAAAATCTACATTAATTGTTCAGCGTCATTGCATCCTCGAAGAAAAGAGGAAAACACCACCTCTACTCCAAGTCATACAAAGTCTCGAAACCAATTCAAAGACCTCTATTATGATCTCAAAGTCCTCACCTTCAAATTTATTTTGCAACTTATACAAACAAAACAAATCTTTATAACTCAAACTATAAACTCAATAACGGCTTTTCGTGATGACTATATTGGTCTTTTGGTTAATAATTCAGTAGCTTGTATATATAGTCAAGTTAGTCCTTGGTCTTTGGCTCTTTGCTACGGTGAAGTGACGAATTCCACGGGTTAGGTTCAACCATTCAGTGGCATCATGTGGGCTAATCAGCAAAATTTCCAAGATAATTCGAGGAAATTTCGTGAGAAATATGTAGGTATTTTTTTCAAAGTCAAAAAAAAAAAAAAAAAGACTTTGTAGTCTTCATCTATATCCATATCTCACTTATAAAGGTATCTTTGAGTCATGAATATAACAATCAACCATTTTCCCTTGTATTCATCGATCAAGTAAACTTTAGCATGGCTCCCTCTGTCTTCATTTCAATTCTGGTATAGCATAGGCACTTTCTATCTTCATGCATGCTAAAAATATGGTTATTGCGCAGGATTTTGAAGCAAAGGCTCTGCAGGAGAGTGAGTGGTGGAGTAGCTATTCCAACGATACCTCAATTCATCATTGTGAGTGGCGTGGAATTGAATGCAATGACCGCGGAAGCGTTACAACGTTGAACATGACTGGGTTCTATCTGGGAGACTAGTTTAGAAAATTCAACTTCTCATCCTTCTCAAATTTAGTCATGCTTTATCTTTATAATACTGGACTTCAAGGGAGCATCCCACAAGAGATAGGTAATCTTTCAAAACTCATGTATCTCGATTTGGCTTGGAATAAACTTACAGGAAAGTTGCCACTTTCACTTGGCAATCTTACTCACTTAGTGGAGTTTTACATTTCTAGTAATAGCATCTCTGGTACCATCCCCAAAGAACTAGGAAATTTAAAGGATCTCTTTATATTAGATCTGAGCAATAACACATTTCTTGGACCAATCCCTTCAGCTCTTGGCCTTTTAACTAATCTTTCTCAACTGGATTTGTCTTCTAATGAAATCAATGGTTCTATAGTGTCAGAAATAGGAATGCTAAAGAAGTTGTTAGTGTTGAAACTGGAACATAACAAGCTCACTAGACCGATACCTTCGTCTCTGGGTCATTTAACCAGTTTGACAAAATTGTGTCTCAATTCAAACCAAATCAATAGTTCCATTCCACTAGAAATAGACAACATGAAGAATTTGAAGCTCTTGTCCCTCAAAGATAACAAGCTCATTGGTCTGATACCTTCCTCTCTAGGTTAATTGACCAGTTTGACAGAATTGGATCTCGATTCAAACCAAATCAACAGTTCCATTCCACCAGAAATAGGCAATATGACGAGTTTAAATTACTTGTACCTCAGTAATAATAGAATTACGGGTAAAATACCTTCAACTATATGTTATTCGAATCAGTTGAGCAAGTTGGTCCTTGATTGGAATCAAATTAGTGGTTCCATCCCCATTGAAATAGCCAATTGTTATTCTTTGTCCACTTTGTTTTTGAGCCATAACTACTTAACTCAAACCATTCCCTCTCAGATTGGTGGCCCTTGTCCAATTGATTGGACTGACCTTAGCTACAATAACCTTACAGGAAAAATTCCTCCTTTTCTCAAAAAAACATATGTTAACTTGTCATACAATTCTTTGGAGGGTCAAATTCTGGATGTTTTCAAAAATTATAGTTATGACACACTTATCGGCAACAAGGATTTATGTGGTGACATCAAAAGTTTCCCTCGTCTTTCATCTTTCCCAAACAGGAATACATCAATTGACTACAAAATAAAAATTCTTGATCCATTGAGTTTTTTTCTTGTGCTTTCACTTCTTGGGTATTTTTTTATCTATCGATGCGGGGTTAGGAAAATTGAATCCGAGTCAAGGGAAACAAAAAATGGGGACATATTCTCAATATGGAATTATGATGGAAAAATTGCATATGAAGACATCATTAAAGCAACAGAGGACTTTGACATTAGATATTGTATTGGAATCGGCAGTTATGTAGAATTTACAAAGCACAATTGCCTAGTGGTAAAGTAGTTGCCTTAAAGAAATTTCATTGCTTAGAGACTGAGGAACTGAGTTTTGACAAGCGTTTCAAAAATGAAGTCAAAATGTTAACAGAAATTCAACATTGAAATATTGTTAAACTATATGGCTATTGTTTGCATAAACGCTGTATGTTTTTGGTCTCTGAGTATATGGAAAGGGGAAGCTTGTTTTGTGTCCTAAGCAATAATGTTGAAGCAGTGGAATTGAATTGGATAAAGAGGATGAACGTCATCAAAAGTATAGCACATGCCTTGTCTTATATGCATCATGAATCTTTCTCAATAATTGTTCATCGAGATATAACAAGCAACAATATACCACTGAACTTTGAGTTGGAGGCTTCTATCTCTAATTTCGACAAGGCTAAACTTCTTGATCCTAATTCCTCCAATCAAACTTTAATTGCTGGGACTTATGGTTATATTGCTCCAGGTGAATTATTATTTTCATATTCTACCTTACACTTTCAGTTATTATTTAAAACAGTCAACCATGCAAGGCTTTCTAGATAATCATGCTACTTAGCTCACTTTGTTGTTTATTATATGAACCGAACCATGTGGTGGCAAACAATTTCTTTCACCCTTGAACTAACATTTGCATAAAAAAGCATATAAAAAGACAAGTAAAAAAAAAAATTTAAAGAAAAATGAAAGGCATCACATTTTGTTAGTATTACTGTGTTTTTTTTTTTTTTTCTTATATATATGTAGAATTGGCATATACTCTGGAGGTGACCAAAAAATGTGATGTTTATAGTTTTGGAGTGGTGGCACTAGAAATATTGATGGGAAGACATCTAGGAGAACTCTTGACTTCATTATCATTATCATCGCCATCATCATCAACTCAAAATTTGAAGCTAAATGAAATATTAGACCAACATCTCCCACCTCCAAATCGAATAGTTGCACGAGATGTTTTCCTTGTTGCTACAATTGCATTTGCATGCCTACACACTAAACCAATGTATAGGCCAACAATGAAATGGGTGTCCCAAGAATTTCTCACAAGAAGCTAATAGTGAATACTTTACGTACAGTTTCAGTATGGCAGTTGAGGAACCAAGAAACCCATACAACTAGAGAGTGAAACTCAATCAGGAAGTGCTTGCTTTTCAGATGTAAACCATATTGTTTGATGAACTTATTAATAAATAAAAAAAATTGTGTATCACATTAAAAATACGTTAAAAAATAAAAACCTTGTGTAATTCGTATCTATTTTTCTTTATGATTTGTGACTTGTATTTTGTCTTCATCACTTTTCTAATGTCACACATTTAGAATTCTCATATGCAATCGAGGAGGTTGCAAAGGCTCATTCACATGCTAATGCTTTTTTTATTTTTCTTTTTTATAGAAGCTTTATTTATTTTTTTTATTTTTTATTTTTTGGGTAGAGAAGGAGCTTAATGCTTGACTTAAAAGATTTACTTGTGCGAGCTATTCCTTATTGAAGATTCAACAATAATAATACAAATTTGATGACTAATGAATCAAAAGGGTTAATTAATAAAATACCACTTTAAACTAAGGAATACTTGTACTCCACATCCCAAATTATGAAAATTTCCAGTTGGAAATCTTTTTTTTTTTAATTATTTTTTTTATAGAAGAAGTTCAGTGCATATATATTATTAAGAGAGGTCATTCAAATCAGCCTGTAACACAAAAATAATTTCTGATAGTACACCTTCTATCCAAACTGACAAGGGTGGGGAAAGAATTTTTTTTTTTTTTTTTTTTTTTTTTGGGCAAATGAATGAGCATCCTTATATGCCTATATACATGAGATAAATTGAAAGTTAAAAAGTGCGAGGTAAGGAAGTGAATATCGTTTGCTGCTAGTTCAAGTGCTCATCTTGCTGCCAAAGTTTCCACCTCAATGACCGTGGGAGGCAAAGGTATCAGTTGTGACAAAGAAGCCATGACTAAATAACCTACATTATTCCAAATGACAACACCCAAACTTGCACTGTTATCTTTATCAAAGATAGCTCCATCGAAATTTATTTTGTAACTGGGAGCTGCCATTGAAACATACCTCAGTGGAAAGTCCTCCAGGGAAGCTAGAAATCTCAAAGCAGCAGTTGTCAAAGACAGTAGTCAACCTATACAACTAAGCATGGACGAGAACGAAGGGGTTACTGATGAATTTAAAGGGGTCAAGCTTTCATGGACTGTCAAGAAAAACACCACAAGAACACAGTCATTTTCTGTCTTCCCGAAGATAGACGAGAAGAAGTATTACAAGCTCACTTTCCATAAGTCTCACCGAGATTTAGTCTGTGGGACTTACATCAATCATGTAATGCAAAGAGGGAAGGAAATAACGGTGAGCAATCGACAAAGGAAGCTGTACACTAACAATCCTAGCCAGAATTGGGAAAGGTACAAAGCACGGAAATGGAGCCATGTGACTTTCGAGCACCCAGCAACTTTTGACACTTTGGCCATGGAGTCAAAGAAAAAGTTGGAAATCGTGAATGACCTTGAAAAGTTCAGCAAGGGAAAAGAGTACTATACAAAGATTGGCAAGGCCTGGAAGCGTGGCTATCTTCTTTATGGTCCTCCTGGAACTGGTAAGTCTAGCATGATTGCTGCCATGGCCAACCACTTGGGAGTATGATATCTATGATCTTGAATTGACAACGGTTAAGGACAACACAGAGCTGAGGAGGCTTTTGATCGAAACCACAGGTAAGTCGATCATTGTGATAGAAGATATTGATTGCTCACTTGATCTTACGGGTCAACGAAAGAAGGAAAAAAAGAAAGCCAAGGATGAAGAAGCCAAGGATCCTATTAGTAAAATGGCCAAAGGTGAAGAAGACAGCAATACTAAGGTCACTCTCTCTGGGTTGTTGAATTTCATAGATGGGCTTTGGTCTGCTATTGGAGGAGAGAGGATCATTGTTTTCACCACTAATTACGTGGAAAAGCTTGATGCGGCTCTCATTAGGACGGGACGTATGGACAAGCACATAGAATTGTCTTATTGTGGCTTTGAAGCATTCAAGGTTCTTGCCAAAAATTACTTGGATGTTGACTCACACCCTTTGTTTGTGACTATTGGCCACTTGTTGGAGGAAACCAATATTACTCCTGCTGATGTTGCTGAGAATTTGATGCCTAAGTCACTGAATGAAGATGCTGAGGCTTGTTTGAAGAAATTGATTGAAGCTATTAAGACGGCCAAAGAGGAAGCAACAAAGAAGGCTGAGGAAGAGGCACGGTTAAAGGCAGAGAAAGAAGAGAATGAGAAGCAAGAAGATGTGAAAGTTGATGGCAGTTTAGCTAAGGTGAAAGAGAATTGCGTTGGAGAACTTGTGAAAGATGAGGAGGCCTTAGCTAAAGAGGTGAAAGATAATGGCGCCACCGCTTGAAGAAATTAGGATACAGGGACTGAAGTGAAGAATAGGTTTAATGGTATATGCTCTGCATGATGTATAATAAAAAATAAGTCCAAGTGTGATCTTTATGCAGTAGGTATTGTACGTACGTAATAGGTTCTGTTAGTGCATTTTAAATTAAAATTACGTTAAATCTTAAACCACCTGAAGATTAATAAAGGGATGAGTTATTGTGAAATTTGTTAAAGAAATAGTTAACATTTCTGTAAGTTAAATTAAATAAATTTAGAAGAGTTATCTAAAATAATAAATAACATGTAGGTTATAAGAAGGACGGGAAGACTAAATATATGGTTATGCTACGGACTAATTTCATATCAAGAGTGAATGAAAATAAATAGTTAAAGCAAAAAAGTATAATGTGAGAGAGTGAATTCAATAATTCTCTTAAATATTTGAAAGATTTTGGGCCAAAGAAAGGTGGTTTTTTTGGTAAAGTTTTGAGCTCAACCACTTATACAAAGTTGGTTTGAACTTTGAACTACACAACGAACTGTTGGGCTGTTGTATCCTGGAGGAGACAAGTCAAAAGTGAATTTCTGATGCATCAGTTTCTAGGCTTTGCCAACCATAGAGGGCTTGAATCTCCTTAAAACTAGTGAGATTTCCATGCCTCAGTCCGACATTGTTTGTTTATATTTTTATTTTTATTGTAATTAAAATATCATTTTATTGGTAATTTCCTGTACAATTTTAAGGAGATTCAAATGGAACCAATAACTGAGAAGCCAAATGACAATGTTAGACAACTTAACAAGCCCTTCTGTTTTAAGGGAGCCCATTTCAAAAGATCGAAAGCCGAGGTCCTTTTCTATCTAAGCCTTTTTAAGGTAGCTTACGTCCTCACTGAGAAGAATCCAAACAAGGTTTCTACTAACGACATGACCAAAGATGAACCCTATGACAATCAAGAAAAAACATATTAGTATGAACAAGATGAGTATAAATGTCGTCATTATCTTTTAAATTGTCTTGTGGATCATTTATATAATTATTATAATACTACATACATTTCTGCAAAGTAAATTTGGAAAGCTTTACAAAGCAAATATGACACTGAAGAGGCTGGTGCAAAGAAAAATGCAGCTAGTCGTTTCTTTCGCTATCGAATGGTGGATACCAAATCTACTGTAGAACAAGTTTAAGATTTTCAAATGATCATGGCAGAAGTTAGATCCAAAAGCATAAAGATTGAGGACAACCTTATTGTGGATGGTATCATTGACAAGCTACCAACATCATGGAAAGAGTTCCAAAAAATCAATGCATCATAAGCAAAAGGAGAAGTCCCTAGAATCCTTGATCTCTCACATCCACGTAGAGGAGGAAGCTAAGGGACAAGATGCACTTATTACACAAGAGGTAATGGACATTCTACCACCAAGGTAAATTTAATTTCTACAAGCAATAACCAACCCAAAGATCATTTTTCTAAAAATGCTCAATTGAGGCCAAGAAAGAAAAATATGAAAAATTATGGTAGACCTCACAATAAAGGCAACCCTAGTCAAAGGAATGAGAACCAAGGACCTCCTCCAAATAACCAACAAGTTAATGCATGTTTTGTTTGTGGCAAGAGTGGGCATATTACTCGATTTTGCAAATTTCAGAAACATGGATCTGTCCCACAAGCTAATGTTACCAAAGAGCCTTTAGTGGCTATGATTACAAACATATACATGATCCAATATGTTAAAGGGTGGTGGGCAAACTCTGGTGCCAGTAGGCATGTTTGCTATGATAAAAATTCGTTCAAAATATACACTCCTTTTAAAGAAGAAAAATCAATTATACTTGGTGACTCTAGTAAAACCAAGGTACTTAGGAGTGGTGAGGTTGAGTTGAAATTTACCTCTGGATGTGTGCTCACTTTGAAAGATGTGCTATACCCACCGTCCATGAGGAAAAATCTAATGTCAAGCTATTTGCTAAATAAGGCTGGCTTTAAATAAACAATGGAATCTGATCAATATGCAATCTCTAAGAAAGGATTATTTGTGGGCAAAGGGTACGCTTGTGATGGAATGTTCAAACTAAATATTGAAAATAATATATCATCTGCTAGTTCTATTTATATGCTATCTTGAAAACTGTGTCAAGCGCGTTAGCTCACTTCTCCAAGCCATAACCTTTGGTTCGACCATTGGAATTTCTTTATATATATATTTCTGGAAACTAGACATCCATACATTTCTAGGGACACTAAGATTAGCTCAATCAGAGTCAAGGAGGGCCTTCAAATACGCATCCAAAGTCAAACACGAATGGATCGGGACTGTTAATGTCTACAGTTGTTGAGGGTCATTTTCGTAAAATCAGCTCAACCTAACAAGGCAGGCAATGAGAGTGGCAGGCACAAAATAAGACTATCAGGCCCAAGCGGCAGGAAGAATAAAACACAGGCCCATAACATGAATAAGTGGGTCTTGAGAAAGCAAATGAGCCCAAAGGACCCGGAAAGAGAGAAATGACACCATGGGCAATGTATGGTATGAAAAAGCAAGAAT
Organism: Quercus gilva; assembly: GCA_023621385.1. NCBI lineage: Eukaryota > Viridiplantae > Streptophyta > Magnoliopsida > Fagales > Fagaceae > Quercus > Quercus gilva. The sequence goes on from CM042476.1 coordinate 74,593,989, forward strand.
AGGCCGCGGCAGGCCCAAAGTAATGTAAGCAAAGAGAGTAGGGGTTGATGGCAAGTCCATGAGCCCCAAGGATAAGTATATAGTAATTGGGCCGGGGAAGTCCAATGAAATTAGTAAAAGCCCATGGGAGTAAAGAATTGAAATGGGACAAAGGAACCCAAAAGTGATGAAACGGGCCGAAGATGCCCAAAAGAATACAATGGGACAAAGGAACCCGAAAGCAATGAAATGGGCCAAGGAAGCCCAAGGAAAGCAAAAGGGCCGCAGGCCCAAAAGGAAAGAGAAAGGGATAACCCTGCTTGCCGTAAGGGTGTGCCTGGCAGTCCAGGCTAAGTTTGTGTCAAGTCGGCCCAAAGTGAGTTTCAGTTGGGCCGGTCTCAACTTCCTTACTCAGAGAAATATTCGGGCCCATTACCGCAGGAGGCAGCCCAGCCCAAATACAAAAAAAGGGCCCCCACAGCAATTAGACCCAACACACCCTAAAGGGCCGCTGGAGCTGGCTAGCAGCTGCAAGGGTGCGTCGAAAGCTAAAGAATCACAAAATGTTTATAAATACCCCCTAACCCCCATAACCAAAATTAAAAAGAAAATAAAAAATAAAAATAAAAATAAAAGGATTTCTTAGAGTTGTTCTGGGCAGATTCTCTCTTTCTTTCTCTCTAATTCTCTCCAAAATCACATACAAAATCTTTGATTTCTTACTTGTCTCCAACAATTAAGAGGTAGTGTTGTTGCCCTCATCTTCCTCTCCTTAGTTTTAGAACCTTGGATTAGAGGTTTATGGGTGTAGATGTAGTTTTTTCGCTACTATCTACACCCATTTAATTTCCTTGCATATACCTTGCTTTGTCTTGCCTTTTATAGCTTTCTAGCTTGTTTATGCTTAAATGTACATGTCTATGTTCTTTTTACAATGTTTATGCTTAGATCTACATATCTATGTGCCTTTTGCCATGCTTATGCTTAGATCTATATGTCTATATGTTTTATACCTTGTTTTATGCTTAAATCTACTTGTTTATGCTTAGATGTACTTTCTATCATATTTATGCTTAGATCTACCTGTCTATGTGCTTTTTGCCATGTTTATCTGTTTTGGATCTACATGTTCATGTGCTTAAAGCTTAGTTTGAATGCTATGCCTAGTGCTTTATAGCTTTATATCTCTTGATTTTGCCTTGTTCTTGTGCTTGGCTTTTGGGTGGGGCGTAGATCTAGATTTTGTGGTCTAGGCTTACATCCATACACCTATCTTTCAATAAAGGGTTTTGATTAGTTCATTTATGCATGTCTATGCTTTATTTGCCCTTGTCCGTGCTTTTTACTTTAGATCCATGATCGTTTGCTTAGATATAGGCTCTTTGCCCTGTTCTTGCTTGTTTTACCTTCTGGGTTTGTTGCTTGTTGGTCTTTGGGACCACTTGCTTATTTGGTTGCACCTGCCCCTTTGGTGGCTTGTTTGGATGCAACCATTTTTGGGAGTACATCTTCATGATGTCTAGCTTGCTTACTGTCTGCCTATCTCTCTTTTGCTTAGTTTGTATGTTAGGGTTTCTTGTGTTGGCCCCTCTATGCTCCTTATAACATGTCTAGCTCTTCCCTTTTTGTGATAACATGCTTTGCTTGCTATGTTTGCCTTGTGCTATCTTTTTTGGCTCTCTTTGTTCATTCGCATCTTTGCACATTTGTTTATATGCTCATGCATGTGTCTTTGTGTGATTTTTTGTGTCATCAAGCCTAGTTCCTACATATAATCTCATGCAAGTTCATACTCGTCTTTTGTACACAAGATCCCGAGTCCTTTTTAGGAACTTTGCTTGATGGCACACCTGTCGTTCGTACTCCAATATAATGGAAGTACAAACCCCAATCCAATCCCACATTTGTCCTTCTAGGACACCCTCTTTTGCTCAATAACATGTTTGTTTGCTAACATGCTTGTTTGCCCCTTTGTGTGCTTTCTTTGTTTGTATGCCCTTTTGTGTGCTATCCTTTGCCTGTTTTCCCTCTTGTGCGTTTCTTCATTTTCCTTTCGCTTGTCTGCTGGTTTTCTTTCTTTTGTTGTTGCATGTACATGCTTGGTGTGAGGGTGCAACCTCCAAGATGCAAACTAGGAAGGGCAAAGAATGCAAACAAGAAAATGCAAGCCCAAAAAGGGAATGTTCTATGGATTTAAGGGATTTAGCTCCCTTCCCATGTGGTTATCTCTCTCTCTCTAAGCCTCTTCTTTAAAACCATGTATTAGGGTCTCCTCTCTTTGTATCTAACTTTTCGCCGAATTCATAGGGTTTGGCAATGTCTGTTTTACATTTCATGTACCTTGTTAGGCCATACCTTATAGTTGTACGCATGTATCTGTAGACACTCAATTTTGCACCCATAATTTAATCAAGGAGAATGACTTGAACAACCATCCACTACAAAAAAAAATTAGACTATTGCGGCGGGCCAAAACCATTGTAAAAGCCCCAAAAACCGCTGCTAAAGGTCCATTTGGTCTATTGCAACAAGGGCTATTGCGACGGTTCTACCTGCCAACCTTGCACTGCCGCAATAACTCTATTGCGACAATAACAAAAAAGCACCGCAATAGACCAAAATTTAGCAACGCTTTTGGTCTATTGCGATGAGCTGAAAATCGCCACCATATAAGGTTGCCATCCAGGTCAAGTGACCTTTTAGCGGCGAGATAAGCCCGCCACTATAACGACAACCTTTAGTGGCGAGCAATAAGCGCCGCTATAGCGCTTATTAAAAAAATAGACTCTACGCACCTTTTAGCGGCAAGGTATAAACGCCACTATAGGTCTTCAATTATATCATAATTTTAGTCCTTCAGCAGCGATTTTTGCCCAATGCAATAGCCTTTTTTTTTTTTTTTTTTTTTCCCTCCTGGATTTTAAAACCACATTTCTATTACAAATAACCTGTAATAATTTATGCTCCACTAAGACAATACTACAAATGTAACTAGATAACACCACAAATGTCTCCAAACTAACAATATATTAACATAAAAATATATTATCAAATGCATAACATTGTCTATAACCATCATCATAAAATTAACAAAAGAAAGATGTGATCATTTATACACAGAAAGTCCTTCAACACTTAAATTAAGCTAATACCATAATCAAAGTTTCAAAGTGTTTCAAAATATTTTTCAACACTTGCAAAAAATGTATTTGTTCAAATGTGGTTCTTTGTACACAAAATGTCCTCAAACAACTTATAAGCTGCTTGGTTGATGGGATGCAACTGATGAGTTTGGAGAGCTAGGGATTGTAGGATCAAAGGAACGTCCTACATACATACATACCAAAAAAAAAAAAAAAGCAATAATTAGGGCACAACATTGAAACCAATGCCTATTATTATATCTTGAATGCACCTTTGATCCAGCATGCAATCAAAGTGATTACATAAAAAAATAAAATAAAAACCAAGACAAAGAACCATACCTGCACAAACAGTACTACAAAAGTATCAAATACAAGTGTCATGACAATGAAATGTGATAGAGCAAGTCCTTCAAATACAAGTGAAAGAACCCATACATGTGCAAGTGCAATGCATTGCAGCCAAATCAACTGATGCCATCAACAGTTAACAGAATTATTCCATATGCCAACATTCATGCAGCTATCTTTTAATATTTGGTTGTTAACCTCAAAAAAGTATAGTTTTTCAACATTGAAAGTCTAAAATACACTTACACAGAGACAAAAAAATCAACTCATTTACAAAGAAGTAAACATCAACCAACCAAGTTAGTGGACGATGGAAAATACTCCAGATCAAGACCAAAATTTGCGAAGAAGTAAACATCAACCAACCAAGTTTCAAATTGTCAAGATGAGCAAGGCTAGGTTCATAAACTTTCGGCCGAGGAAGAATCATCAGCATTATGCTTTGCACAATAAACTGGAGCATCTCAATGCAAAAGCCCAACCACAAAATCAATAACCTGTAATAATTTTGGCACTATTAACACAATACCACAAATGTAACTAATTGACAACACCAGAAGATTAACAAAACAAGATATATTATCAAATTTGGCTCTAATACTATATATTAACATAGAGCTATATTACCAAATATACATAACATTGTTTATAACCATCATCATAAAATTAACAAAACAAGATGTGGTCCTTTGAATAAAACAACTGCACAATATAAGCTAATACCATAATCAAAGTTTCAAAGTGTTTAATTAAAATTATTCTCCAACACTTGCAAAAAATGCGGTTGTAGCAATGAAGTTCTTTGCACACAAAAGAGTCCCTAAAACATCCCATTTCATTTTAGTGTTCCTCATGTATCTTTGCATCATTACAATCAACGTTATGGATTCCGTTCCGTTCCAGCCGAAATGGCCGGAAAATCTCATTTCGGCAAGCAAACTAGAACGACAAGCCCTTCCATTCCACCTCAGACAAGATTCCAGCCTGTTCCAGTGTGTTTTGGGAGATCCGGGCTATTTCAGTTAATTTCAGCCGATATGGATTTGTTGCAGAAGAAAAAGACAAGAAGTTAAAACTTGGATCTTCAGACCAGACCAAAATCGATCCACCATTCCTTTCCTCAAACACGCTATAGTCTTTTGCTTCATGAGTTGCAAAAGAATAGCAGTATCAAAACTAGAGAAATATTATGGTTCACACAGTCAAGCTTAACAAATTTGGATCTCCATCCGTCAGAGAGAGAGGAAGGAATAGAGAAGATAGCTAGACTGAGAGTAAAAAGACAAGTTGCGTGTGTGAGTAAAAAAACATAAAAAGAAAGATGGAAAATCTAAGATTGCGTGTCTGAGTCAATGCGTAGATAAAGATGAAAAGTGTAGAGAAAGATGTGATGAAGGATAGAAATAAAGGAGTCAAACAGAAATGAAGATGTGTGGGGATGAGAAAAAAGAAGAAGAAATGATAAGAAAGTAAAATATAATAAAATGTTGGAAATAGTGATGGTTTGACTTTGTGCAGTGTGCCTAGCCTTGGTTTGCCAGTTTGTGGCATTAAAAGAATTAATTAGTATTTTAATAGTACTTTAATTAAAATAATTGTAGTTTAATTGATTAGATTAGATTAATTTTAAAATAAAAAGTTTTATAATTATAACTCTTATGTTTGTAAAAGTAAAAGGTTATGAAGAATATATATATATATGTGTGTGTGTGTGTGTGTGTGTGTGTTTTTAAAAGTAAAAGTTTTATATATTTTGGAATCCAAAACGCCCTGTAACGGTACACCGAAATTGGCCGGTACCGAAATATTTCATTCCGCTGAATAAACTGAAATGAGGTCCGAAACAGTATTCATAACATTGATTACAATCAATATTCTTTAGGAATGGACATCTCTTTAAATATCCCATTTCATTTTAGTGTTCCTTATGTATGAAAATGATATAGAGAAGCCCCTAAAATAAATTAGTCAAATAAAAACAACTCAACAAAAATCATCTAATATTACAGAAAACAATCAACACTCCCAATATCAACTAAAACCACCTTATAACTCCATCCAAGCCACCTGCTTGCCCTAATTCAACAACCCACCACAAATATATATATATATATAGAGAGAGAGAGAGAGAGAGAGAGAGAGAGAACCTTAAGTCTAACACAAACAATTTCACTTGCTTTGATCACATGAACTTGTAATGCCTCTTCTTCTTGCAATCTGCCAACAAGGAAAGAATATATATAAGCCTAATTTCATTCTCAAATCTGAAACAGATAAATAGTTGACTCATTCTCAAATTAGCCTAATTAAGAATTGAAAAAAATTTTATAGTAATTTTGGAAACTTATGATTTTGTTTTTAGGCAAGTAAAAAATTGATTGCTTAAAAAGTTCTGCTTAAAAAGATATACAAAAAGAATAGGCCAAGGAGTAACCATGACAATTACAATTGAGAATGGCAGTGAAAAAGAACCTTCATATAATCAAATTTAATTTTTGCAGAGAAGCAAGACAAAGAAAGCCAATTATGACTAGAACGATGCCCTAAGTAACACAATCTCACTGAACTCATTGAAACACATCAATAGAATAAACCAAAAAGTACACATAATAGCAATGAAACACTTACTAGAACAGCTATTGATTCACCATCAGGACTAATAGTTCAAATGCTTGACACAAAGTTACAATGACCTTAGTTAAGTAGTCCTTTGCCATGATCACATCTTCCAGCTCAAAGACAGAATATAAAAAGTCTAGTTAGAGAGAAATTTTTACAATTGAAGGAAACCAAATGACCAAGTACATGACTTTAGCACTCACATATGAACAAATGAAAAGATTAAAAGAGAAATGAGATCGATGGTCACAAAATTACCAAAGAAGGAGATTGTTAGGATTTAGATTGGCAAATTCCATGACTTGAAATCCAATAAGAGTTTGTAATGATTACCAAATGTTATAGACTAAAAGGTCTAAGATGTAGCTCAAAGAAGAATGTTGCTGAAGATTTCAACTGCTGATTAGCAAAAAAAAAATAAAAAATCAACTGCCATTCAATTTCTCCTGAATCAATAAAAATCAAAATTTTGGCAATTTTTCAATTGCATCTTGGTCAATCGAAAGACAAGTTTCAATTTATGTTCAATAGTAGATCAATCAATTAAGAATTGTGGACCTAGTTGGAATGGCTATATAAGAGCCTATAATACAAGACTTCATATGGTTATTGAGGCAGAATTTGAAGAGATAATCAAAGAGAAAATTATAGCCTCCACATTCCAACCAGTGAGTAAAGAGAGCAAATAGTGATATCATCTATAGTGGGAAACGTTAGTAGTTTTTTACCAAGGTGTGATTCAACTCTTCTTTTGCTTTGCTTTTGCACATTCACATTCCTAAATAAGCTAATTGCCCTTGCACTGCTTTTCACTCCTTTGCTTATAATAAATACTAGTCGCTAACCCGTGCGATGCACGGGAAAGTTATTGATAATTTCCCTACTATGAAAAAAAAATCAATATCATGGTATAATTTATATACCAAAGTAATAAAATCTATCACATATACTGAGATATTGTGGTAACCAAGACCTTGAGATCATATTTTAAAAATATATAAATGAAATAAGCACACTCCAATACAATTAATTACACAAATATAGTTAACTCCATACTCATTCATTCAAATATCTTTCATATATTATATTAATGATTCTTGATGTCCAAGATGTATCTAAATTCTAACATTGTTTGTAAACAAAGATGCTAGACCCTAATGGGATTGAAAAGGCAACATAATGCCAATTTACACAATTGCTAAAATCATCACTTTCCACTATTGAGAGAGAGAGAGAGAGGTGGCTATTGTGATGCATCTCTTAAGAAGAATCTACCCTTTACATTTCTTTTGATGTAAGAGACCCATAACAAAATAGATGTACCATGTTCAGAGCATGCAAAGGAGACCACCTACCACTATTCTATCACCTAAGTGGAATTCGATCGGTAGCTTTGAAAAGAATTTGATTTGCAAAAGAGGCCACCTACCATTATTCAGGTCTCTTTCAAAGATAGAAATTGGTCAAGAGCATTTATGAATATAATAAGTCTAGAGGATAATTCAGTGATATATCAATAGGAGAACTAGCAACATAAAAACCATTTAAATGCATCTTATAGGGAGTAACAATTAGCATAGCTGCTCCTTTTGAAATTTGGATCAAATATATCTTTGCAACTCTCCAAACCATTTTAAATCATAATCATATCATTGAAAAAATTATAACACTATAAGAAGAAACTTGAGTTGTTATACTTACACACCCAATGGTATTGGTCCACTCAAAATACAGATAAAAAAGAAACAAATATAGCTCAAATTATCAATGGAAAAACAAATCTGTGAAAAATAAAAATTATGCAGTAAGCAAAAAAACAAAAAAAAAAAAAGAAAAAAAAAAAAAAAAAAGCACCAAATTACCAAACAAAGCAAGATGCTTATCCGATCAAAAAAGAAGAAGCAAGAGGCTTATCCACAAATCAATTGGATTGAATAATTTGCAGAAAAGATAAGTAATGAAATCAAATAGAATACCATAGGGCATAGACATATCTTAGTAGAAAGAACATAAAGAAAACGGTTATTAGAAGAAAAAAATAATAATAATGGCAAAGCTATAGTTCACAATGTCATCAAATATAAATCTAATGTCTATGCCCAATGGAGTGTATAAAGATTAGGGAGATGTTGTGGTAAAGGTAATCCCAGCCTATACAAATGTTGGATCTTTGGTCTATAATATCTATGCAAAATGTCTATGCAAAATGTTTACCTTCTATAAACTTGCCAAGGATCTTTGGTCTTAGGAGCTTTTTGTTATAAACTTTTACTTGTAGATTGGTATTAACATCATCCACTAAAGATCCCTTGATGTGATTGTATGTAATCATGGCAAGTGCAAAATTGGCATCATTGTATTGTTAACAATTTTGTGTTCAAATTAATCCACAACAAGATTGAGCAAATAAAGAATTCAGAGGACAGAATCTTCTGTGAGTAGAATTTAGCTAAAAGTTCCTGTTTCATATTAGTTTGTACATCCATGAGATAAATTTGTTATCATGCACAATGCAGATGAAGAGAGAAGACATTCTATCAAGGTTTCTGCAAGTGACAGAAACTGATCCAACATACTTAAGAGATATAATTCTTAACTTCATCATAGTTGGAAAAGACACAACAGCAACCACAATTGCTTGGTTTATTTACATGGTCTACAAGCATCCACCTGTGCAGTCGAAAATTGCAAAAGAAGTGAAGGAAGCTACTAACATGAAAGAGATCACAAACTATGCTGAGTTTGCAGCCAGTATTAGTGAAGAAGCTCTAGAAAAGATGCAATATCTCCATGCAGCGATCACTAAAACTATCAAACTTTATCCTGCAGTTCCGGTAGTAAGGAAATCTGACTATATCTACTACCAGCATTTGCTACATTTAATAGCTACATATGAAATACTGCATGTCTTTTTCTTCATTATTTCCTTTTTAAGACTAACCTGTGCCATGTGTGTGGTTCCAGAGTATTGGTTTACCAAAAATTTTCAATATCTAGAATCACAATATTCTTTCTTTTACTGCAAAGTAACACTGCATATTCATTGGTTGTTAACTAATAAGGACATGTACATTGCCACCATTAGTTTCCCAAATGTCTGAGAGCAGCTTCCTAGTAGGTTCCCACTTATTTGACATGATTCCCCCAAATGTAATTCTAAACCTTAAATTTCCTTTATTACAGGATACAAAGATATGCTTTTCTGATGATACTCTACCAGATGGATACAGTGTGAACAAAGGAGATATGGTGGCTTACCAAGCTTATGCAATGGGTAGGATGAAATTTATATGGGGTGATGACATTGAGGAATTCAGACCAGAGAGATGGCTCAATGAAGAAGGAATATTCCAACCTGAAAGCCCTTTCAAGTTTACAGCCTTCCAGGTTATTGTTGGGACATATTGCATTTCTACTTTTTCATGCTTTAGGCTTTAATTTTTGTGGCTTACATTGAATTGTCTTTGAAGTAATGTAAACATGTAGCTGTACAAATTTACTGCAAAATTACATATAACAATTTTCCTTTGATGCAAAGTCACCTTTAGTGTAGAAAGTTAAAGTTTGTTGTCTTCTTGTTGGAGAAACCAAATTAAATTTCTATTGGTTTACAGGCAGGGCCATAAATTTGTGTAGGAAAGGAGTTTTCCTATAGGCAAATGAATATCTTCTCAGCTGTCCTGTTAGGCTGTTTCGAGTTCAAAATGGCAAATGAAAATAGAACTGTCAATTACAGGACAATGATAAATCTTCACATAGATGGAGGTCTCAAAATTGGAGCCTTCCATAGGCGTGGAAAGTAGCATGGTATCTTATGAGTGTGGAAATAAATACCATCTGACATATATATAGATTCCTTTTATTCAAAATATTCATTGTTTAATGGCAATTCTCTATTGCCAGAGTCCCTAAAAGGGAAAAGGTGTATTGTAATGTACAAAGAATGATGTAAGACTTTTTATGTGATTATATATCCTATGATTAATGAGTCTAAGCTTGCCATTATAAATAAAGAACTGTACAAATTATCAAGGCGCTCTATTTCTAGAACAATTAGGTAAACAACCATTTCACTATATTCTACCCCAAATTAACAGGTTGAGTAAAAATAATAAACAGATAGGTAACATCTCTTTTTGAATTAAATACCTTAGAAACAAAGATCTACCAAGCAGCTATCTAAATTTGAACGCTTGAAACAGCTGAAACTAAAACTCTTTTCAATTCTCAATGCATCAGTTTGGCTACATTGATCTAAAACAGAATAACACTGAATCACTGGCTTTAAATGCAGTAGAATACATCCCCTCCCATTAGAATTCAATAATTGTTCAACATCTATTGTTTTGCATGTAACTACAAATAATACAAAATTTCCTCAGTTGAGTCTAATTTTACAAATTTTGAAAACCAAAATGACATAAAAAGCATATTAAGATCCATTTACAGGAAAAAAAAAAAAAAAAGCAATTGAAAGATCTAAACTTATATGTATGTATATTATAACTAAAACCCAAAGAGACAACAAAAACTGGTGTAGGTATATAAGCAAGAGAATTAGATCAAACATGTATTTCTATTTTTGCTTCCTTTAAGATTGAATTCCGAGACTGAGACTTAAAATCCAGAATTCCAACAACAAAAACACATAAAAACCTCTCTATCTAACAGATCAGAAAATAGAAAATCAAAATTTTTGTTTATAAAATCAAAAAATTTTATAGAGCAGGGTTTTGATCGCATACCATTGCCGAGATGAGATTGTTTCAGATGGGAGTGGAGACAAAGGAGAAGGATTTGTGTCTAGGGTTTTCAGTTTTGGGGTTTCCTGTGTATTCTCTTCAGACTCCAATCGTGTTTTGCAGGCTGAGTTTATGTTTTGTGTTTGTGTCTATCGGTTTTTTTTTTTTCAAAGATAAGTATCAGGTTTTGTTTTTGAGTGAAAAGAGTTTTTAATTATATTTTAAAAAATATTTATTTATTTTTTAAATATTATTGTGCTGACGTGGAAATTTGTGGGAGCTTCAAAAGCTTCGGTTTTATATATATATATATATATAGATAATTCCAACTAATTACTTAATAATAATAATAATGCCTTTTTTAATTTTAATTTAATTATTATACATGCATACAGATCTGGGTTCATTTCACCTGAACAGAACCATATTTGTGAGTTAATAATGAATTCCGTCTACTATTACATTTTGTCAGACCATCTATTTCCAGATCTAGACTTTAAGGATCAGAAGGCTAATTTTCCTTTAAATTACTAGACTAGCAATTATTGTGCGCACAAAACAAATGCGGTCTATTACTCCTTTTATAAATAAATAAATAAAGAGAAAACCCCATTTCCCAGATTTCTCGAAAATAAAAAAATCAAAATTTTCAAGAAAAATATCATTGGTTAAATCCCACCTTACTGAACCCATATATTATATCCATCAGACAAAGCAATTGTATTCTAGAATCTAAATTATTAATCTAGGGCACCAAAAGAAATAAAAATTAAAAAAATATTAGTTCAAGTCTGATTATATATCAATGTATACAAATACAATACGGGTGAATCTGAGTTTTAGAGTTCACGATTTTGGCTTTAACCTTAAGAAATAAGTATCATATATTATATATAGCTTTGTTGTCCTCATTCACATTTATAGATAAGATATGCACAATTCTTCAACCATATGAATATAGGTAATAGTAATACTAATAAAATCAATCAGAACCCCCTAGATTCAAGTGCAATCCAATGTAACACAAGTTTACTAGTTCATAATCAAGCACTGGCTTCTTCAAAGTAATTAGGACATATTCAATTGCATTTGGATCCTGATTTAAACCATTGACAGCTCTCTTTAAAAAATTATTTAGAGAAGAACAGGGACACTGACTTTTCTCATTTTTCACATTTGCTTATCCATAAACACAACCATCTGATAAACCAACATTCCAGACATTTCAGATATTCATGTAGACTTCATTTTTTTAAAATTTCAAAAATGAACCTACCAGAGCAGTATCAATTCCTTGCTTTTGGTCTTCTTAGCTGCAACTTCAAGACAAATTGTCTGGTAGCTTGGACAGTCATCAAAGTGACAAATTACCAGCACCTGCTATATCAGATTATTAAACCACCAAGTTAACAATACAAGTATACAAAGGAGCATCACCAACCAACCAAATTTATAACTTAGAATAGAAACCACCCAAAAAATCTAAACGATGCCCATAAAACATCCAATGCCTCACAAGCACACAAATTCTTAACCGAAGAGCAAAAAGAAACAAAAATAAGAAAATAAAGAATCTAGCTAGATATATATAGTAATATTAGTGTGAAACTCATACCAAATGAGATGCATCAGACGAACGGCATGGATGGAGGTCGACGACGACGATGTAAGTTGAAGGATCTGAAGGCCATGCGATGTACAAGTCGAAGGAGCCATGGTGATGGAGTGAGGGAGAGCCGATGGTGAGAGGGAGAGCAAAAGCCACACCTAACAGCAAGATTGGAGGTCGACGGTGGCAGTGGTGGCTAGCATCGGTGGCAGAGGGTGGCTGTGCAGTGGGTGGCGGTGGCATATGGGTCTGTTGGATAGATCGAAGATGAGTTAGGGGAGAAAGAGAGAGTATCGTGAGAGGGAGTGAAATGAGAAGGAGAGAGCTCGTGAAATCCCTAAGGTTGTGTTTGGATGCAACATTTGGATTTGGATTTGGATTTGAAATTCATTAATTTAAAATGCCTTAATTTGAAATCCCTTAATTTTGAAATTATTTGGTTGGGTCTTTTTAAACAATGAAGGATTTGAAATTTCATTGTTTGGATACCTTAATTCGGATTTGGATCTGAATTTAAGATCAATAAAATATATTTTTTAATTATTATTTTTCTTAATCCTTGTACATTTTAATTTTAAATACATGAGGAAATATTGATAATCTAATTAACAAGATGATAACTAAATATTTTTAGTCACAGCCAGCTGAAAAAATATTTTCTCCTTCGTCAGCCATAACTTCAACTGCTTCGTTCATATGTTCTACACCAATGTCAATAGCTCTATCCCTCCCACACAAGATCGCAATGTCCTCCCAATTATCAATAACATTGTTTTTATGAGCACCTGCTTTTGAAATTTTCTAAAGAAGTAAAATATATATATATACAAGCAGTGAGTTAACATAATTAAAACAAAACAATTGAAAAAAAAATATACAAGCAGTGAGTTAACATAATTATAAAAAAAATAAAAACAACTAAGAGATACTTTTTATTCCATTCATTAATAAGCAAACAAAGGGATTCTATTTGCAACTAAAACAAGACCTATTACTTTTCACATTTCCTGAATAACTCAATTGGTAAGAGACCAACTAGGTCATAACTATATTTTTACTTTCAATCAACTACCCTATCAAGCACTTGCAAATTCTAAGTAACTTGATAACCGTAGATAAACACTCAATATGTAGCAAGCCTAGGAAGATGAATTTTACACATAAAACATACACAATAAATATCCAACTCTAGCATAGCTGCAAACCTTACACATGTTTGCCTAAGTTTTTACACATAAAACATAAACATGTTTGCCTCAGTTTTTCTTCTCAATGACTACAGATTACTGAACTTGGGAACTTTGAGAAGAATCAAATACTATTTCCTCCAACTTCCAACACCAGAATCTTGTTTTCAAAATTAGAAACGAACAGAAAAATTGAACATGGAAGAGAAGAAATTATGTATTCAAATAATGCACAATTACAGATAATAATCATGACACAAACAAAGTGTCTTACATATGATTAGCAAAAAAGTGTCTTGCATATGGAATTATGCATTTTTCTTGTTGGACAGGATGGATCACAACAATTGACAGCATTGAAAAAGATTATGGAAACATTGCAAAGTTCACTATCAGGCCACGAGAAGAGTATTTATGAAACTTGAAGCTTTATAGACTTTTATAAGTGACTTCTAAATGATGTACCTCTCAATAGGCCCATCGTCACAATTTGGAACAAGCACATGAGTATTCATAATTTTTTAAGTAATTCTAGGACTATATATATCATCCACTACATCATTTTTTACAATTATCCTTGCTCATGATATTACTGCAAAGTAGCAAATTATATGATCTTCTATTCTACCAAATACATCTATACCACTAGATGACCAGTGCTCCAACCACCAGCTGAACCAAAAAGATAAAGCCTCCTCCGTAGTCGAATCATCTTTGGTACAACCAAACACACAATCACCACTACCCCCATCAAACTAGGGCTCAGCCTAGTTCATGATAGCTGAACCAGTACATCTACCACAACAAAACCTTACAACTCCACCCCCAAACCATGAGTCATTCCGTATCTCCATGGTTGAACCAAATGTGGCACAAACCCAAAACTATGTCCAAGCTCAAATACAGATGTTATGGTAAGTATTTCTTAATAACAATCATGCATTTTTCCTAAGTGTCTTCACCGTAGAAGAAAGTGTTGGCAGTGCTACCACATTATATGAAGTTAGAGAAATCATTACCTCTGTAAATTTTAGGCCAACAACGATACGTGGTAGACATTATTTAGTCTTAAACTCAGCTAATAATTCCATCTTCCTCACTTTCCATTATCACAACATCATTATTTCAAATGAATATTCTCTTACTTTTATTTCACAACTCATAGACTGTTCATAGAAGCATTTCATCAAACACATAATTTGCATTACAAACCCACAAACGAAAATACATAAAGTAAATAAAGACAAACCCATAACAAATCATTGAAAATACCATGAAACAAGATGCACAAACAAATCAAATAAAGCCCACAAACAAATCTAATGAAACCCAAACAAACCCACCAAAAAAAAAAATCAAATAAAACAATGGGAAAAACCCATAGACTTTGTGGACTTAAATTTACTTGAAAGAGAGAATTAGAGAGATTAAAAAGGAAGATAAGCCTTGAGAGAAACAAACCTGAAGTTGTCGAGAGAGAGACGGAAGAAGAGCTCGTAAGTTGCACCTAGGAAGAGAGACACAGAGAGAAGCTCGCCGAGAGAGAAATAGAGCACAATGCGTGAGAGATTTCCAAATTCCACCGTGTGTGCGTGGGTATTTGAAATCCATGGATTTTGGCCTATCAAATTCGGGTTGGATTTGGGACCAAATTTAAATCCATTTCTTTTAAGTTACCCAAACAAAGGATTTGGATTTGGAGCCCCTCAAATCCAAATCCAAATCCAAGGGATCCAACAGACCATAAGTGAAAGAGTGAGAGGGAAAAATTTTGGGGGAAATTTTGCGAGAGGTGAGAGGGAAAAATTTTTAGAGAAAAAAATTTATACGTGCGGAAAGAACATGTTTTTATTCTTAAAAATAAAATAAGATTTTTAAAAAAAATTTAAACAAATTTAATTTCTAAATTTTTTTAAAAATAAAATAAGGTAATTAAATTAAATGTTTTATTCCATTCATTATTATTAATTTTTTGGAAGAACATGTTTATGCTGTTTGTGTTCTTCCCAAAATATAACTCATATTCTTAGATCAATAACAATTAATTAAAATAACATTTTATTAAGCATTTTCTCAGACAATCACACGCTCAAAAGAAAAATTTCAGCCCAAAAAAAATAAATAAATAAATAAAATAAAAACTTCAACCCCAAAACCTCATTCTCAAACCGATTCTCCAATAATTACCACTTCTTTACTTTACTCTTTCATATTTCAAGAGCTAAACAATGCAAATACACGAGCCAATCTGTGGTAAATAAAATCTATTTTTGATTTTTCCCTCAAATTATGAGTTTAACTCAAATCTATTTTATATAACATAAATTCTTTGATTAATAACAATTTATTCAAATAACAATTTATTAAGCACTTTCTCGCACAATCATACACTCAAAACAACTTCAACCCCAAAATCTCCTTCTCAAACCAATTCTCCAACTCTTTTAGCTAAGACATTCACAATCCTTCCTTTCTCCCTCTCTTTGTTTTCCAAAATTGAGAGAACATAACCATACAAGTACACAGCACATGTGCATCACACGCCATACTTAGATTTGAAATCTACCTGTTGGATTTGAAGAGTATAATGAAAGGTTAATTTTGGTAAATTATGGTCACAACCAAAATGTTGGATTTAGAGAAAGGCGCTGTTAAAGTTTAGTCAAAGTTGGTCAAACCCAATCAAGCTTAATAGACGGTCCTGATACCACTAAACTTGGTAAAATTCATATTCAAATCTTGATTAATAGGATTGAAGAGTATGGTAACATACTGGTGTTGGTGAAATTTGAGACCAATTAGATAGGCAGATTGAATAAACATAACCATACAAGTACACGACACATGTCCATCACGCACTATAATTAGATTTGAAATATAACCGTTGGATTTGGAGATGTAATGAAAGGTTAATTCTGGTAAATTACGGTCATAATCAAACAGTTAGATTTAAAGAAATGCGCAGTCAAAGTTTAGTCAAAGTTGATCAAACCTGGTCAAACTTAATAGATAGTCCCGATATCACTGGACTTAGTGAAATTCATATTCAAATCTTGATCAATAGGATTGAAGAGTACAGTGACATATTAGTATTAGTAAAATTTAAGACTAATTGGATGGTTAGATTGATAGAATATATATAGCCATATAGGTACACAACACATGTCCATCAAGTGCTATTCCTAGATTTGAAATGTAACCATTGGATTTGAAGAGTGTAATGAAAGGTTAATTCTGGTAAATTATGATCACAATCAAACAGTTGGATTTGGAGAAAGGCGCGGTCAATAACTTATTATTAAATGTTACCCCAACCAATAACTTAATATTGAATTCATATTTTGAAAATCTAACCGTTAGATTAAATGTTCTATATGTTTTTAAAATGTATACCAATTTTCATGCCAATCGGATGTAATTTACCATTGGATCTTTAAACTCATCTTTTATGTATTATTTTAAACTACAAAAACTTGAATTTAAAAAATTGATCGATGACGTGGCTATTAATCTTTGATCACCTTGAAATTATGTGAGCATGAAAAATATATGAAGATAATATAATCTAACGGTAGATTTGTGAAAATTCACACTTAATTAAGAAATATAGGATTGGTTTCAAGTTATATCTGATGTAACTCTAAAAAATGTTACATCAACCAATAACTGATTATTGAATTCATATTTTGTAAATCCAACCATTGGATTACATGGTCTATATGTTCTTAACATGCATGCCAATTTTCATGCCAATCAGGTGTAATTTATCATTTGATCTTTAAACTCATCTTTTATACATTATTTTAAACTACAAAAACTTAAATTTAAACAATTAATTGATGACATGACTATTAATCTTTGATCACTTTGAAATTTCGTAAGCATGAAAAATATATGAAGATAATATAATCTAATGGTAGATTTGTCAAAATTCACATTGAATTAAAAAATATAGGGCTGGATTCAAGTTACACCTGATGTAACTCTAAAAAATGTTACACCAACCAATAACTTATTATTGAATTTATATTTTGAAAATCTAACCGTTGAATTATATTTTCTATATGTTCTTAACATGCATGCCAATTTTCATGCAAATCGGGTGTAATTTACCATTTGATCTTTAAACTTATCTTTTATGTGTTATTTTAAACCACAAAAACTATAATTTAAACAATTGATTGATGACATGGCTATTAATCTTTGATCACAATGAAATTTTGTAAGTATGAAAAATATATGAAGGATAATGTAATCTAACAGTAGATTTATCAAAATTCACATCAAATTAAGAAATATAGAACTAGGTTCATGTTACACCTGATGTAACTCTAAAAAATATTACACCACCAAATAACTTATTATTGAATTCATATTTTGAAAATCCAACTGTTGGATTACATTTTCTATATGTTCTTAACATGCATGCCAATTTGCATGCCAATTTGGTGTATTTTACTATTTAATCTTTAAACTCATCTTTTATGTGTTATTTTAAACTACAAAAACTTGAATTTAAACAATTGATTAATGACATGGCTATTAATTTTTTATCACCTTGAAATTTTGTAAGTATGAAAAATATATGAAGATAATGTAATCTAATGGTAGATTTGTCAAAATTCACATTGAATTAAGAAATATAGGGTTGGGTTCAAGTTACACATGATGTAACTTTAAAAAATGTTACACCAACCAATAACTTATTATTGAATTCATATTTTGAAAATTCAACAGTTGGATTACATGTTCTATATGTTCTTAACATGCATGCTAATTTCCATGCCAATCGGGTGTAATTTACCATTTGATCTTTAAATGGGAAGGCGAAAGAAAAGAGGGAAATTTTGGGGCTGGGAAATTTAAAAGTCTATTGCGGCGGTTCAACCCGCCGCTATAACTAAGAAAAAGCGCCGCAAATGAAGTACATATTGTGGCGGTTTTCTATTTCGCTGCTATAGTATCTGCGCAAAATGATATATTTATTGCAATGAGATTTTGGAGCGCTGTTATATCTAAGTTACTACCACTAAAACATATATATTGCAGCGGTTTTATATCCCACCGCTGTAGGACACCGCAAAATACTATACCTATAGCGGCAGTCCCAAAAAACACCGCAATAGGCAACATATAGTGGCGGTTTTTGCACCCGCCACAATAATACAAATTTCTTGTAGTGATCCATGTATCCCAAAAATCGTGATTGCATTACATGCATCAATTGGTTCTTGCATTACATGCATCAATTTGTTCTTGCATTACATGCATCAATTCATTCAGTGTATATCATAAAAATGATCTTGAGATTCTAACGATCAAAACAGTGTGTCCTTTTCTAAATCAAACCATCAGATCGAAAGATATTGCATGATCAAGTTTGCACGGTCAACATGTATTGCGTCTAGATAAGGTCGACCACGCACATTTAATTTAAATTAATTTTGATTGGTTAAACAATTAAAATTAATTAAATAATTTTGTAATTGGTTGATAATTAGTGTTTAAAATAGGATTGCATACATAGGAATAAAAGGAATGATTGGATAACAATAAAATTGTGGATAATCTGAATTTTATCAAGATTTATTTTAGGATATTTATTTACAAGATAATTATTCTTGAAAAAGCTTGAATTATCTAGAAAATAGATAATAAAAAAAATCATAGACTAAGGATGAAAACACATGTAGGTACAAGGATTGGATCAAAAAACCCTAGAAAGAGAGTCTAAAAGGCACCCGAACATGAAAAAACGTTCGGCGTCCAAGAGTATCATTTGGCACTTTTGGAGTGCAATGGCACTTTAAAAGTGCCGAATTGCCCCCTCTTGGGCTTTGGCCCAATTTCTTTCAAGTGACGATAAGGCATATCATTTTCGATATTTTCGCAGAAGGATGAGTCCCAATTCACATTCTAAATGTTGAAGCTATTTTTTAGAATTTTTTGGCCTCTATAAATAGAGGATGCATCTCATAATTCAGCACACTTTTCACCCCGTAGAGAAATGCTTTTAACGCTCTAAGAGGCACATTTTTTTAGGCTCTCAGATTACTCATATTTGCTGATCTATTCTTTAATATTTGCCGTTGAAATTAGGGTTTTTAGATTTCAAAGATAACTGAATAAATTTCTTTGAACCCTAAAACTTTCTCTCAAGAACAAGAAGTGCTCCATGCAAGAGGTTGTTTTCAATCACCCTTTCCTTTTTCTTTATTTATTTATTTTTTCTTTTATGATGATGCATGTTTTTCATTATCCATAACATGAATTATTAATCATTGTTTTGTTAAAGCATGATCTTGATTTATATATATATATATATATATGTATATATAATTGTTGTGATCTCTTTCTTAATTTCAATAATCCGCATATAACTAATTCTTTTTCTTAAAATAAAAACAGATCTGCATCTTTCTTAGATGTAGATCATAATTTTTCTTAAATAAAAACTGTAAGGTTGAATTTAATCAACCATCTTGTTGGTTTTATTCCATGCCAAATTTGCTTGTATTTTAGCATTTAGTAACCCTGTATTTAGGTGAGATTATTGTAAGGATAGTGTGTGAGAAAGTGCGAAGAAATGTTCCTCAATGTGCAAAGAAGCAGGGACTCACGACTGGAACTCGCGAGTGGCTCACGGGTGCAAGCCGTCAAATGAGAGTCACGTGCCAAGTATGCGGGAAGCTGAAGCGTTATACCAGCTGGTGCACTACAGGACAAAAGTCCCAGGCTGGCCAGACAGTTAACTTGGGCTGAAACTTGCGACTCAGACCAGTTGCGAGGCCAAGCCGCCAACCAGCCTTGTTTGGGAAAAACTATCTCTTCGTATTCCAAACACTCACCACTATATATAGACCCTTATACCCACTAAATGTAAAGAGCTTCCAGAGAGAATTTTGTGAGAGAAACCCTAGAGAAAAATAAGATTGATTCATCCATAATCTTTACCTTAGAGACTCCTCAAATTCCTCTACTCTTTTCCTCTCCATTGATACATCCTTGAGAGGTTCTTGACCAAATCCTTTTGTCACCATACCCATATTAGTGAGAAGGTTTATTTGGTGCTTTTGGGAAGCAGTTAGGAAGGATCCAATGTCTATTGGTTGATGCTATGGTTTATAGCGGAATCCAGCAAGCTAAAGAAGAAATAGGTTTGGCGCAACCTCGTTGGAGCAAGAAACTTAGAGGGCTTAGGTACACTGGGTAGATTAGGCTTGGAGGGTCTTTTGCTATTCATGTATCCCAACTACATTATTTAGTGGATTATTTACCGCTTGAAGGGCGGCGGAGAGGTTTTATGTCGAGGGTTTCGGTTTCCTCTTCGATAACACATCGTGTGTTGTCCGTGTGTTTGCATCTTCCTTTCCTTTATCGTTGCCATTTATTTACTTTTGTGGATGTGTTTATATTTGGCTTAGATTATTTATCAATTCTGTGTTTGGCTTATATTCATGTTCCGCACATTAATTGTTTGATAATAAGCTTGAATTGATAATTTGTAATTTGGGGTCTAAATGTTCAAGGGTGTTTCATACCCATTTTGAACATTCAAAAACAGATCTGCATCTTTCTTAAATGTAGATCTGAATTTTTCTTAAAATAAAAAAACAGATCTGCATCTTTCTTAGATATAGATCTGAATTTTTCTTAATTAAAAACAGGTCTGCATCTTTCTTAGATGTAGATCTGAATTTTTCTTAATTAAAAACGGATCTACGTTTTTCTTAGATGTAGATCTAAATTTTTCTCAATAAAAAAACAAATCTACATCTTTCTTAGATGTAGAATCTGAATTTTTCTTCAAACAAAAATGGATATGCATCTTTATTAGATGTAGATATGAATTTTTCTCAAATCAAAAACTGATTTGTATCTCTCTTAGGTACAGATCTAATTTTTTTTTAACATATGCCGATTTTTAAATAAAGAAAAAGATTATGCATGAATGTGTTTATTATTGTTTGTTGTGTTTAGTCCATGTTGCATAAATTTATCTTCTGAATGAAATGCTCTTCTTAAAAAAAATTTCATATTTTTTCTTAAACATATAAAAACAAATCTGGTTTTTCTGTCATCAAAAAACCTTTTTTTTCTTTGTTTAATTCTTAAAAACAGATCTGATCTTTTACAAATCAAAAGCCTTTTTTCCAAGTTCTTAAAAACAGATCTGATATTTTTCAAATCAAAAGACTTTGTTTTATGTAATAAAGACAGATCTGAATTTTTATCTCTAAAAACCATTTTTTTTTAGATTCTTAAAAAACAGATCTAATTTTTTCTAAACCAAAATAAGATCAATTTTTTTTATCATCACTCAAATAGATCTAATTTTTTTTTTTTTTTTTTAAGGAAGAGGATTCATTCATAAATAAATTTGTGTGATTTAGTTTTGTTTCACATGTTCAACATATCATTCATGACATGCATAAAAGTGGTACATAGGTCACAAGAGTCTAAAAGACCAAACTCTGTTTGGGCGGAATGAGTGCCTAAGAAAATCCACAGTAGTGGAGCTAAAAATTTAGCTTTTTAGATCCACCAAAAGTTACTTTATCTATTTTACCTACACACATGCTGCAGCAATGGATCTATTTTAACTTTCAACACAATAAAATAATATAACCATCACAATAAAATAATATATCCCACTACCAAGAAAACATCCATAACACAACCACAACCACCTCTACCATCAGTCATAGCCACAGCCACAACCACAGCCACAACCACCACCAGCAATCCACAGCAGGGAAAAAAAAAAAAAACCACCAATCGAAATCTCCAATCTTTTTCCTCAATCTAGACCAAACAAAATGACCAATCACAAACAAAATAAAAAATGACCAATCACAAACAAAATAAAAAATCACCAATCACAGAGTTGGAGATGGAGGACTGGGCAGAGGCGTGGGTCGGAGACGTGTATCGGCGACTTGAGACTTAGGTTGGCTTGGGTCGGTGACATTGAGGCTAGTAGAGCGTGGGTCGAAGATGTGGATCGGCGACTTGGGGCTTGGATCGACTTGGGCCGGTGACATTGAGGCCGGCAGAGCGGGGGTCGAAGACGTGGATCGGTGGCTTGGGCCATGGTTCGACTTGGGCCGGTGACGTTGAGGCCGACGGAGCATGGGTCAGAGACATTGAGAGAGAGAGAGAGAGAGAGCGAGAGAGAGAGAGAGAGAGAGGCACGGAGTGATTGAGAGAGAGAGAATCAGTTTTTATTATTTTAATCCACCTGCAGAATAAAATAATTTTTTTTTAGCTCTTATGAATAGCGCACATCTATCTGTAGATGTTATAGATGTGCATAGTAGCAATGGAGTTAAAAATTATAGATTTAGCTCCACTGCTGGAGCATGGTTTTGGTGTTTGAGGAGCTAAAATATAACAATTAGCAATATAGTAATAGAGCACCACTACTGTGAGTGCTCTAACACTTTCCCATTCCGTAACCTAACCTCCTAATTTAGTGTCTTTTGGATAGATAGACCTAGGTCTTATCTTTGTTTTATTTTGGGTAAATTGTAACTAGGACAAAAAGTCATGTATTTTGGTAGATTGTAACTAGGACCCAAAGCCATGTAAATTTCAATTTTTCAAACATGTATTTTCATTCAATCAATGAGAATGGAACAATTCAGTCATGTATTTGTATCTATTTATTTTTTCTTATTTTTTTTGTATATATATAAAAAAAAAAAAAAAAAAAGTGGCGACTCCACACCACTTACCCAAAAAAGAGAGATGCCCTAAAAAGTACCCAAATCACTTTTTTGAGATCACACTAGGTTTGAGGTCTCTCACAATATCCTTTATCTTTCTTGTACCTTGCTTGGGCCGCGTTCCTTGAATATGGCAATGTTTGATTTACATTTCCTATACCTTGTTGGGCCATACCCTTCGATCGTTGGCAATGTCTGCTTTACTTTTCCTATTTTGTGTGCTTGCATTGTGCATGATGTATGTATATAGTGAAAAATTATACTAAAATAGAAAACCAACTCTTTGTCTTAACTCACAGCAAAGGAGCTCCAAGAAGACCAAAAAAGCTCTTCTCTTTTCTTGCTATTCAAAAATTGGCAGAGCTCAAACCCCAAACACCAAAGCTTGCCTTACTGAGTGAAAAAGCTAAAACACCTGGCTCAGATTTCTCTCACTTCTCTGCAACACAGAAATAGCTGGGCAACTCAATATATTATACTGAAATATAAATAGTTTTGTGAGCATCTAATTATCTTGAAAACAAAAAATTATTATAAAAAAATAGTGAAATTGTCAAATACTTATCCAATATAAATTTCTTTAGCAGTGATACATTAATAAGAGTTTAAGTTACACCAAATCTATATCTATATCTATCTATATAATAATTGATAGATGAAACATTTAACTTTTTGTTGACTACACCTCATTGTGCCACGTGACTACATAAATTAATGCCACGTCTATAATTAAAAATACAACAATTGTATCTTTTCATTTAAATGTTCATCTTTAAAAAAATAAAAACAAATAAAAACTACCTATTATTATAAACTAGAGACACAACTCTTGGGGCAATAGTTATAAATAAAACATCACTTCTTTTTTATACTTTTCTTGCTGAACGTTCTTCTTTCCCTTCTCTCTCTCTCTCTCTCTATTCAAAATTTAGTATTTACAACAGGACTTCTCTTTTTGATAACACCAGCCAGCAAAGTTCCAAGACAAGTTTAAAGGTCAGATACCTCTCCTCAAATATTGTATAGTAAATAAAAAGTGGGTTAACGTAGCACAGTATTTGTATCATAAACTCAAAGGATTTGCGTTAGTTCTAAGTATATGTTATTGTGCAATTTATTTTCATATTTGTGTTAATATTACTTTCGGTGGTGATATTGATTTTGATATTGGGATTACATAGTAACGTAACTGGTTTATTCTTTTCTAATATTATTCCTTTTTCAAACAACAACTTTAGACAATCTCAGAGTGCAACAATAAAATGAATACAGTAAATAGAGTTTGTAAGGAAGACAAATTGGCGAAAGTTGTTATATATTGTTGCTATTAGTCTTTGATATAGAGAAGTATATATGAAACTATCAAATTGGTTTTGAGTTACTATCTGGGGGATTCTTTTATTTCGTGAAACCACGAACGGTTTGATGACCCAAGCCTCGTACCGATTCGGGTTAATGGCGGGAAAGAAAGAAACAGGTTTCATTATAAACTATGGTGGCTCTAAGATTTTTTTCTAGAGAGGGTCAATAATGGTGGAGCCAGAAATTTATTGGCAGGGGTAGGCAAGAGTAAAAATATAAGATGATTTTTTTTTTTATATTTTTTTATTTATGGTTTTCTATATAGACAACTTCCACGTTATATACAATACAACTATAGTATATAATAGTCTAAAAAATTATTAACAGTTTAATGATTGTTAAGACAACAATCAATGGATGCATACGCAAAATAGAATTTAAATAACTAATCATACATTTTTATCAAATTAATAATAATTTATTATATTTATGAGTTATATCAATTGAATAAAAAATAGAATAAATAAGAATAGTAACAGAGTTAGGAGTAGGGCTAGGAGTAAATGTGAAACTAAGAAAAATAAATACTCAGCCAATAAACTTTTGCTTTTGAAGTGTATCGTTTTATAAATATACACGTGGTCACTATCTTGGAATTGGAGTAAGCACTAAAAGATTTCTTAGACTTGGAAATGTGTAGAATGATTGGACATAGAGAAAAACTAAGAATCATGTTCAAGCTTATTTCATTTGGGTTTAACAAAAAATTTAAAGCCTAGGTGTTCAAATTTTTATTGTAGGGGTCGAAAAAATTTTCTTTTATATTATATATAATTTTTTTTTTTTTGGGACCAGGTCAGGGGGTTCATTTGAACCCCCTCGGCTGGTCTTGGAGCCGCCCTTGATTATAAAAGGTATGATTCTTGACTTTTATGTGCAAGATTGTAATGGCAGGAGTTAATGGCATGCAATCTATGAGATATATACATGGTTAACATCTTTTGTTAAATACATTAGCTGTTTATTTGGAAATACATGGATATATTATGAAAGATCGCATGGATGTAAATGACAGTTAAACATGTCATTAATGCTAATACCATAGCTTTGGCCTTTTATGTGCAAAGGTGTATGGGTTTGATGAATAAAGAAAATTTGGTCAATATAGTAGAGTCAAATATTTTGAATCTATTTTATTAGACTCAATTTTGGTTTTGCTGCCACTTTTGTTATTGGTTAGCCTTTTTACTAATTCATCAAGGGACTCATTATTAATTGATAATTAAAATAGCATTGTGAGAGCTATTGTTAATGTGGGGCCTGAAAATTTGGCTACCCCGACCCATTCCATATCGAGCCATGGCCCATGCCGATGAGAGTACAGAAAAGGATAAAAGGGAGAGGCCTAAGTCATCAAGGAACTACGCCGAGGATGACCACGTTCTTGGCGGGCCGACATTAAAGAAAAGGAGCTGTCATCCATCCATTAAATGTACACAACTAATACTCTGGCCGCACTAATGGTGAATTGACCAGCGAGCAGTGATGTCTTGGTTACTTCAACTAACAAAAAGCCTGCAAAGGCGGCTGATGGGACAAGCCCTCAGACACAAGTTCAGATGACCGACAGGTGGACGGCTGAGATCAACTGAACAAGACTATATAATAGGGTGAACCCCCCAGGGTTAAGGGCTTTTTTCCTTTTTCCTTTTTTTTTGGGCTTTTTTTCCCAATGAGCAGGTTAAGGGGTTTTCTGGGTGTCCAAGGACCGCCCTTGTATTCGTTAGTTCTAAGGGAAGGGCTCTTCGGACTAGGCTGAGGATGAACTTTCCCTTGGAATACTTAGTCAAATCTCAATTATTGATCCTGTAAACCCTCACCAACCGCTGTGTCTTTCATTAATTCCTAGTCCTTCCTATCCATTCTCTATAAATCTATTGTATCAGGACGCTTCACCCGCCGGCGTGGGATTAAGATGTTAAGCCTTACACTACAAGGCAAGCCCTTGGTGGAGTGAAAATCCTGAACTCCCGCGTCGCGTGGGAAAAAGGCCGGTCCCTACAGTTAATAATTTCAAAATATTGGAACATAAGCCCAATATTTGGGTGCGTGGAATTTGAAAAAAAAAAAAATAAAAAAAAGGGTGGATTCCACAAGCTTGTATTTTAGACTTTTTATTGACTACTCTCTATTGCAACATGTGACTATATAAATTTATGCCATGTATATATTTTGAAACACCGTATAGTTGTGTATTTTCATTTTTTTAATAGGCACATTTTTTATCAATAGAAACATTTTTATTCAATATGCACATTTTAGGTCAATAGACACCTTTTTATTCAATAGGAACATTTTCGGTCAATAGGTACATTTTGGTATATCCAATATGAAGGGTTATGATTTTTTAATAGGCAACTTTTGGCATATTTAATTTGAATGGTTATTACTTTTCAGTAGGCACCTTTTGGTATATATATTACAGCCCATCTTATATATACTTATATATACAACAAAAATTAAACTAGAGACTCAATATTCTATCTCTTATTTATTCCCACAAAAAACTAATAAATAAAACAACATTCTTTTCTTTTGTCTAACTAATAACATTTTGTGCTATTTCTTTTAATATTATTTTTTTATTATAAATTTCATGCATTTTTGCTTACTACTCCTCAAAAATGATCTTTTTTTTCCTCTTGAAACTCATCCAATAGCTATTCCCGTGCATCGCACGGGTTAGCGACTATTATATTATATATATTGGTTAAATTTAAGTTACATCTAATTAAAAAAAAAATGGCAAATGGATTCCCTTAAAGCACTGTTTTTTTTTTTTTTTGGTTTTTTTTGAAGCACCTTAAAACATTTGTTAATAGACTATTTTAGAAAAGTTTTAATGTCATTTTCATGGAAAATATAAAAAAGTTGTTAAACAAAATCGGTTACATTTTTTTTTCATAAAAATAATTGCTAAACCAATGCCCTGTAGATCATTTATTAACTTTTCAACAAAAATAAGATGTTACTTTTGTTAATGAATAATGATAATACTCAAAAACTTTCTATTGACTGAGTTTTTATTATTATAAATGCATCATTGGATTACATTGCCTCTTCATTTATACTTTCCAAGCTTGCAAAAAATAAAAACAATTCAAGATCAATAACTATTTTATTTATAAAATTTTTAACCTTCTCTTTATTTTTTTCTTTTTCTTTTTCTTTTTTTGGATTTTGAAATTGTATGCAAAACATGATTTTATAAATAAAAAAATGTAATTCAATAATGGAATTTTTAAAATATTACTTCAATAAAAAGTTAATCTTAAGGAATTGTTACAGCAAATGTAAGTTGATCTTGATTTTTTTTTTTTCCTAGAAAAGACAAATGCGAGCTTGCCTGCAGCATCCAAGGTGGGAATAAGTAGTAAAAGTTGAAAGAAATAAATTAGTTTATGTACTAAGCACAAATGAGACCAGGAAGAGATTTTGCAAAGATAGTGCAAAGCAATTTCCAGTAATATACTGAAAATGTTCAAGGAGAATAGAAAAGTAAAGTAAAAGACAAGACTTTTATATATTTACATATTACAAGTTTTACAACAAATATACATCTACAAAGAGTGCTGATCAACATATTTTGAAAAGTGCAATAAAACTAATGCAGATGACATTTGTTTCTAGGATGTGTTCTTCTGTCTCACAAAGGATAATTTGTCAACAACTTCATCAACAAAAGCATAGTAGGCATTCCTCCAAGATTTTCTAATTGCTAGAATGAAATAAGGAACCAGAATACCTGCTGCAAATCCAAGCCCAATGCTCAAGTAAAACCAATTGTCAATGAAATTGTCTTCACTGTCATTCACAATAGTTCCCCCTACATCAATTCCTTCACCAGGACACTTCACAACTAGTGGAGCACCACAAAGACCTGGGTTACCAACAAAGGATGGTGCTTCAAAAGTTGTCATATGACGAGTGTAAGGGATGGCACCTGAGAAATTATTGTATGACAAGTTCAAAACCCCCAGAAATGACAACAAAGACATGCTTGTAGGAATTGGACCAGAAAGGCTATTACTTGAGAGATCAAGAGATGAAAATTGACGCAAATTTGAAATGCTATTAGGAATTTGGCCACTGATATGGCTTCTAGACAAGTTCAAAGCCACCAAACCTTCTAATTTTGTTAATTCTTGGGGAAGATCTCCATGTAAATTATTTCCGGAAAGGTCTATACTAGTAAGAAGGGAAAGAGTCTTCGTGAACCTTTGAGGCTGGTTTTTCATACACACAACCAAGTTTTCTTCATAGTAGAGGCCCCTGTACTTGCCATAGAAAAGATATTGGTTTTTGATTTGCACTTGGGTCATAGCTTTCAGATCACCAAAGCTAACAGGAATTGTGCCCTTCAACATGTTTTCTGCCATGTCAAGGACTTGCAATGAACTTAAATTTGAAAGTTCAGAGGGTAGTTTTCCAAAAAATGCATTTGATCGCAAGCTGAGAATTCTAAGATATCTGAAACCATCTCCAATCCACGGCAGAATTGTACCCTTCATCATGTTGTATCCAAGGTCCAAAGTTTCCAAACTTGACAGATTTTGGAAAGATAATGGGAGCTCTCCAGAGAGCTTGTTGCCACTCAGGTGAAGTGTCTGAAGCAATTTCAACTGACCCAAGGAGTTTGGAATTCCCCCATATAAATTGTTGCCACTGACGTCAAGCACCTTTAGGTAAGAACAATTCCCTATGCTTGCTGCGACGTTGCCTGTTAAGTTGTTGCTCGAAAGATCAATGACTTGAATCGAATTCATATCTCCCAAACTGGCAGGGATATTTCCTGTTATGTTATTACTTGAAAGAGATAGGAAGAGCAGATTAGGCATGGAAGCACCCATATCTATTGGTATAGGACCAGAGAACCTATTGTTGGAGAGATCTAGCAATACAATCTCAACAACTGGAAAAGAAATGGGTCCTTCAATGAGGTTGGAGCTCAAATCAACATCTGCATATGGAGCTACATTTAATGGATTCGGTAATTGACCACTTAATTGATTGAAGGAAACATTTAAAAGGGACAAATTAGATGAAATTTTCCAAAACCAACTTGGTATGGAACCTGAAATGCTAGCATTTGAGAAGACTAGATATGTGACCTGCTCCCGTGATTTAAGCCAAGTTGGAAATGAAGGGCCCAAATGGCATGAACCCATATCCAGATATTGGATTTGGAATGGAGAACTTCAGCTTAGTGAGCTTTGAAAAATGTGATTCATTAACTATTCCTGTTAAATGATTGGAGGAAACATCAAAATAGAACAACTCAGAAAGCTGTCCTAAACTCTCTGGGAGCGTCCCGTTAAGTTGATTGCCCCCAAGTCCCAATTTAGCAAGATGTAACAATGACCCTAGAGAAGTTGGGATAGGGCCCTGAAGCGAGTTATACTCTAGATCAAGTTGAACAAGATTTTTAAGTTGGCCCAACCAATCTGGTAATATACCATGCAATTGATTTTTGGCCAATGTTAAGAACTGAAGACTAGGTAGTGGACTTAAATTTAAAATTTCAGAGTGCAAAATTCAAATGTCCCAAACTTTAGGGTGTTGTTTGCAATTTACCCAAAAAGAAAAATGAATTTGTTTCCAAATAGCCAAACAGACCCTGGGCTATATCTCTTTGTCACATTAGTCCCCGAGCGAAAGCCAAATGACCTCCTTGGCCCTTCAGTTGCGTTGCGCGGATCGTATACGTAGTACCCTCTCTCTCTCCGTCTGCTCTCTCAGAGACAAGGCCGCCATTGACGACCTCTGTCCTAAGGTCCTTCGCTCTCAAATTTCGGGGTCAGAGTTGCATCCAAAATTCCCGATCCCCAAGGAAAATGTTTGTTTGGCTAGAAAGAGAATAAAATAAAAATTGAACGGAAAAAAATGAGGTCGAATTCTTCTCATAAACCTTCTTCTCAGAGTATTAACATCGCTGCCAGTGCTCAGAGGCTCGATGTCGATAATCGGATTACTCTCCGGTACTACTTCCGGATCGCCGATAATATTCTCGAACAGGTTTCACTTCTTCCTCCCCAAAATTTGTTGTTAATTTTGATATTTTCACTTCGAATGAGTTTCTGCAATACTGTTTTTTCGATTATCATCCAAGCAGGCTTTGAATTGTTCATTCTGTGGAGATCTCTCTTTATTTTTTGTGTGAGATTAAATTTGAGAAATGTGAATTTTAGGCAATTTTAATTGGTAGGAAGCTGAAATACTAGTACGTGTTATTGGAATTAGGACTTGTTGCTTGTAGTATAACGAGCTACAGCAGAAGTTTTTTGATAAGAATTGATGGCGTTTTAGGTAGATATGTACAGCTTCATGCTATAGACTATAGCGGTTGTTGATGATGTCAATGCATCCAATCTTGTGGATAGAAAATTCAAGGTTATGGGTACTTTATATTGGATGGTTAATTATAATGAGCCCAAAACTTGCAACCCAGCTGAAGATCAATCGGCACAAGTCCAACAATGCGTAATACGCGTGTGGATGATCGTGATAAGACATGTGACTAGGGTCAAGAACCTAGTGCAAGACAAGCCGAGAGCTGTTTAGTTAGTTTGTTACAAGGTGTTGTACAAGTAGTTAGTTGGGAACTGAGTACTGAGCTTTTCTTGGTTTTACTTGGGTAAACATTCTCATTATTGAACTTGATGCAGTTGGCTATCTTCCTAATTCCCCTTGCTTCTTCTTTGGAGTGAGAGATGTCATGTTGCCAAAGGAAGCAGGAAGTTTCCCATGTAATTTATTGGAAGCTAGATCAAGAACTTCTATCGACGTTTTTAATGAATACGTGCAAAATTCAAATCCCTCCACCCCAATTACTAAATATAAAATAAATAAATAAATAAAGTAATAAACCAACAATGGCTAATAGATTTAGCCACAAGGTGTTATTTTTAGCTGCTTTTTGTTTTTGTTTTTGTTTTTTTTTTTTTGGTGTTTCGTCTAAACTTATGTATTTTGATATGTCTCCTTTCCCTTACATCTTGGGTTATACATAGTTGTATGTAGAAGATCTTTCTATGATAGTAATATTTCCCAGTACCTACATCGAAAAGAAAAAGGATTGAAAGCAGCTTGCTGTGAGATTGTTATTCCCTGCAACATTAGAAGTCTGCAAATTTGGTAGCTCACCTAAACCAAGTGGAATTCTTCCATAAAATTTGTTATTGCTCATGTCAACATACGCAAGACTGCTTATATTTAATAGCCAATCAGGTATCTTTGAATTGAGCCTGTTAAAGCTAAGATCTATCACAGCAAGGGAAGTAAAATTAACAAAGTCCAGTGATGGAATATAACCAGACAGACGACAAGAAGATAGATGCAACTCAATCAAAGCTGGAAGCTTGTTTAATGTCCCTACCCAGTCTGATCCTACCATTGAAAGGTCAACTTCATTCATCATAAGATGTTTCAGAGAGACAAGACCAGCCATCCATTCAAGATTATCAACTGTTAAAGTTGAAAGCTTGACATCAAGATACTCCAAGCCAGAGAGATTTCCCAAATTTGGCGGAATTTTGCCACTAAACCCAGCATTTGATAGGTTAAGGTATTGCAAATTCTCCAAAGATCCAAAGAATATAGGAATAGGGATGCCATTGAAGGTGTTGAAGCTCAAGTCTAAATATCTCAAAGACTTGAGTTTCACCAACGAAGGTCTAACTCTCCACTCAAGTTCCAGAATCCATACCTGCCTGAAGAATCAGAAGGGTTATGTAGATCAACTGTAACAACAGCTCCTGCACTATTTTCACAGCTTATTCCACTCCATTGACAACAGTTGCTTCCTTGCCATGATAAAAGCCAGTTCTTAGGATCTTAAGACCATTTTTGAAGTTGATAAGAGCATCTTGATCAGATTTCAGGCATTTGACTGACTGTGCAGCACCATTAGAAGCAAATCCTCTTGCTATCAAACAGAAAATAAGTAGTAACAATCTAAGGACTGCAAATTTTTCCATCAGTTCTATTATGAAGCTTTGACTGTAAGCCAAAAACCATCATCTCTAATGTGTACATAGTCTTCTTTTACTTGAAGCACACGAACTTCCTGCTTTTTTTTTAATGGAGTTGAACTGACTCTGTGACCTATCATGGATAAGATTAGAAAAAGTTGAAGAAATATAAAACTAAAGAAACCAATGGCCACCAAAGTCAACCGTCGTTAATTTATACATCAAATAGTGGCAAGCACTGGAACATTCCAGATCAGAGTATAATCAGTTTGGTTTCACATGAAGCAATGTGTTAATCTCGTTTTGTGTTGAAGCTAGAAAGGATACACTTCTAAGTCATGAGGACTCCAAAAAATAAGTTTTGTACACAAATACAAATGTCTAATGTAAGCTTTATTATTGCTTATGTGTAGCATTTAGTTATGTCTTTGTGTTGACCAAAATCAGTATAAACAAATGTAATAGTAATAAATAATAATACTGATGCAAAATTAGCAATCTATACTTCAGACTCTAATTTTGTGGAGAAACTGCATGTATATAAAAAAAGGTCGGCAGGAATGAAGTAGAAAGTGGAAATGACAAATATTGGCTGAGAAAGCAGCAGCTCTATCTGATGGAGTTTCCAATAGCCCCTTATAGCTTAAAGCTTTCTAGGCAATTGAGTCTTGACCCAGAAACCCAGTGAGCTTGAAATGGCTGATTGGCTCCTAAAATCATTTGTTCTATTCATAAGGGTCCAACACAGAAGAAGATTAAGATCTCCTCCAAATGAATCCTCTAATTCCTTCCAATTTTTATTTAAATGTAACACAGAATAAGATTATGATCACCTCCCTATGAATTCTCTAATTCCTTTCAATTTTTATTTAAATGTAAGAAATATGACATTTAAACAATGATATAAATGTAATGTGTTGCACACTTTCATTTTGTTTGAAAATTAGACATTTTAGACATATCACACCACTTATTTTAAGGAATATTAGAAATCACATAAAGAATAAAATTAAGTTAATAACTAGGGCAACTAGTAAATAAGATCAAATTTCTTAAGTATGCTTAACGTTAATCTATCCCAATTGTTAGTTTGTTACTTGGCTTTGGACTTATTTAAATTAATATAAAAAAATAAAAATAAAAAAAGCTTTGGGCCTTGTTTTGAGAGAAGCATAGGGCTATATTTTAAAATAAGAAAAGCCTCTCTTTTAAATTCTTTTCTTTTTTTCCGAGGAATTCCCTTCTTAAAATCTATCTTTGAGTCATACAACTCAGTGATTTGGTAATGGGTTGTCCAGGTGAGTCATCAAACCCAGCCGAGTTGACACACCATTTTTGAAGCTTAAGCCTGACTCCCATTTTCAGCCACAACAAAAGAGCATAAATATGTAAATAACAAATGAAAATGAGATTTTATTGAGTTTTAAAAAAATACCCAACACTCTTCATGAGCTCCTAAGTGTGGGACTTCAAAGGTTTTCGTGGTCAGCGGGGCTAAGTTGTGGTTAGGTGATGTGGGTTTGGCGTGAGTGAGCTTTTGGTGTTACGGTGCTGGTGAAGGTAGTGAGTTAAAAGTTTATGTGGTGCATTCAAGGTGTTTGATGTTATGCCTGAGTGGGGATTTCAGATTTGGTGTGTTAACGTGGGAGTGACTCTTCAGTTAGAATTCTCTCAAACACACTCTTTCACGTGAGTGACCCTAAATAATTTGTTGGGTATCATAACTGATTTTAGAAACTCTTAAGATTAAGGCTTTTTTGTTGTTATTATATATTCTCTCAATGCAAAACCCAAGCTCAAAAACTAATTCATATGTGTCATTTAAGATTGGACAAAACTTATGTACAGTACCTTAGGTGATATTTCTCAAGTTCCCATTTTAAGATTTTTCCATGTGGCTACTTAATTTAAAAAATACACTTTCATCCATGAGAAAAAAGCCACATGACAAAATCTTAAGAGAGAAACCTAAGGAATAACACCTAAATACTATATCTAAGTCTTACTCTTTAATGTTTGATGGCACATACAAATTAGTTGGTCAAACTCGAGTTTCCAAAATATGTCACAAAAAGCTACATAAAGCTATTTTTTATTTTCTAAAAGGTTATGAATTATTCTAAAAAGGTCATAATACTCAAGGAATGTATCAATTCAAATAAAAAGTCATAACTCTTCCTTTCCTATAAATTAAGGGTGTTTATTATAATATAAAAAAAGTACAATTTCATAAGAAATTATCTTTAATAGATATTGGAATTATTCTTTGTAGTTTGGTGAATTTGTTGTATCTTGAAGATGAATGGCTTTAAACTCAGCAACAAACTCTTTTATATATACATATATATATATATATATATAGTTGGGGGTGGGAAGATTTAAATTCTAAATGTCTCTATTAGAAATACTAGGATGCACTGATTGAGCTATAAGGGTCTTGGTAAAAACAAACTTTTTTATGTGAGATAATTATCACATTAAATATAATGTTTTCAATACACTTCAAAATCTCTGTTGGA
This sequence comes from Quercus gilva, assembly GCA_023621385.1. NCBI lineage: Eukaryota > Viridiplantae > Streptophyta > Magnoliopsida > Fagales > Fagaceae > Quercus > Quercus gilva. The sequence continues at coordinate 74,629,198 of CM042476.1, forward strand.
AATACCAAGAGGCAGAAGGTATTGATTGAACTATAAAGCTCTTGGTAAAAATAAACTTTTTTAAGTGAGGCAATCGTCACATTAAATATAATGGTTTTCAATATGCCTCAAAATCTCATTATCTAGAATCTATATATATATATATATATATATAGAATTTTGATTTTTTATTGACATTTTTAGATAAAAGATCTCCAATAAATAAATAAATAAATAAAAGATTTGGTTTCAGTCCATTTATATATATATATATATAAATAAAGAATTTTGATTTTTTATTGACCTTTTTAGATAAAAGATCTCCCAAAGTATATATATATATATATATATATATATATATATATTTGGTTTAGTCCATTTATCTAGGAATCCAGGAAATTCAAGGAATCTTTTAATGTTTTAATGAACTTCTAGGAATTTTTATATTGGTAATGGCATGGATGCCACGTTATAAGTGGGAGCAGGTTTAATGAACTTCTAGGAATCTAAAAAAAAAGATTTTGGTTTAAAAAAAAAAGTATTAGATATCTCACAATATACAATTATAATATATGCTTATCAATGATTATTAAATTTCATATTTGATTAGTCAAAAATAAAATAAAAACATATTTTTTTATTAAACTTTCCCGTTTGGCATTTATCGTTAACTTCATAATATTTTATCATATAAATTTTTGAAGTCTCACAATTTCATAGGTCATTATTCTACACACATATTACTAGTTTGTTTTTATTTATTCTATATTTATTTTTCCATTAGAATCTTGTTACAATTAAAACAAAATATTATTAACAAATACCTTAATTACCTATTAATAACTACTATAATTGTTAATATTTATAATTAGATAAAAATAGTGGGTTTCAATTAGTTCAATTGGTTTGTGATGGAAGTTCTTCGAGGCTTTAAAGGTTTGAATCAGTAGAGCTTCACTGATTTGTGGTTTGTTAAGGTTTCTAGAGGCTTTTGAGTTTGATTCCAGTGAACTTTGAGGTCTAGGCAGGTAGTTTGGATGATTCTGCTTCAAATGTTCTTCGTATTTGAAAGTTGAAGTTCTTGAAGTTGTTGGAGGCTTTAGGGCATGATTCTAGCAGAGCTTCTGGACTTCTGAATATTCTCTGATGTTGCTTGTGCTTCAAATGGCTTGATGTCCTCCTCAATGTCTTAGGAAGACCTCTATTTATAGAAGTTTAGGGGTGGATGAGCAACACGTGACGGAGTCTGATTGGTGACACATGTCATAACCTGATTGGTGACACATGTCATAGCCTATTGGTCCGCTTATGTCATCGCTTACACGTGTGAGGCTGCTTATGTCATTGCTTACATGCGCTGATGCGTGATTGGTTTTTGCATGACACTTGGCAAATTTCTGTTGGGTTTTGAATAGTGATAGCAAAACCTAGCAGCAATACGTGGCGCTTTGTAATTGGCTGTATCTTGTGAACTTGGTAGTGTGACGTGTCAGCTTGTGATAGGTCGAAAATTTTCCCTCTCTACAACATGTACTAATGCAGCCTCTCATTTCAAAACCTTTTTGCTCTTCTATAGGCATCTTCTAACTTTTCCATATAGTTCCCTCTCTATTTTTCTTCTTGTTTTGGATTCACATCTTCAATTGAAAGTGTTTTTCCATTACAAAACCTCTCTATATATCTCTTACTTGATTATCAAATACGTGTAAGTATTCAATATGGATTTTTAGCTATACAAATAGGTCAAGAATTAAGTTTAGCTTTCCATTTGGCATATATATAGACAGCTAGATTAATCACCTTTCCTTCCATATTCCATATTTTCTTGTCATTCTTCAATAGCAGAACTAGAAATGGAAATTGTAAAAGTTAAGTGCAGGAACACCTTGATTTTCAAGGCATGGAAACGATGTCTATCACTAGTAGCTGGCAACAAAAAATGTTCATCATCTTCATCTACCTCTTTCAGTTCATTGACAAAGCGCAAAAAGAATCGTCAAGTAGCTCCGGAAGGTTGTTTCACAGTCTATGTTGGACCTCAAAAACAACGATTTGTGATCAAAACTAAGCTTGTTAATCATCCTTTGTTTGCGATGCTGCTAGAGGATGCTGAATTGGAATATGGGTACAATAGTGAAGGCCCTCTTGTGCTCCTTTGCGATGTTGATTTGTTCTACAAAGTATTGGCAGAGATAGACAGCAGCGAGGATTTTAGTCCTGGTTGCTGCTTTGCTAAAGGTTATTCCTTAATTCTGCCTAGTCCAGCTCGCAGATCCAACATTGTTAGCATTAACAAGGGTCATGATGCCTATAGTCTTCTTAGTCTATCAAATTCGATGATTAAGATGAATCAACTATGACCATTTATTGATTCTCAAACACAAACTATGACCACTTATTATAAGATCATGTTGATCTAGCTTTCTTTTTTAGCATTTGTATCATATATATTATCCAACTTATCTGTGTGGGTAGAGGCAATGCTATAGGAAATGAAAAAAAAGAATACATATCAAGAAATTTGTACAAGTACTAGTTATATTATATATGCCTTCTTTTCTCCACTCATTTTGCTATCTCTAATTGATTCTCCCATGTTCTCAACCTCACTTGGCTAAGCAGCCTAGCTATCCAATTTGCCTTAAAATGGATTTTGATTAAACTAGAAACTTTTTTTTTTTTTTTTGTGGAGTGAAAACTGTGTGGGTTGTTTCGGAAATAAATCAAGTTATAGTTGTAGGTAGTTGATTCAAGAAAGAGAGAATCATATAGTAAGGATGTCGTGTCCCAATTATGTGCTAAGAAAGAAAACTTTTAGCACTACAAGGGTTAATCCGCGGAGGTCAAATCCACTGTGTACACAATGGATTTGAGTGTGTAAAATGGTAAGGTAATAGTAGCTAAAAGATTGCAAATTAACCTAGACGCCTAAAACCAGTTACCTTAGTTGAGTGTTGGAGTATTATAGGACAAGTAAGACATGGATTTGGCGGGAACTACTCTCTAAAACTAGGCGTTTGTCCTATCAAGTAAATGTTACCTTTGTTTGGTTGAAGGGATGGATGCCAAAATGCCTTCTAGAATTGCAAGCAAGGGATTTACTAATTAGTTAAAGAAAAGAAAAGATACATTCAAAAAGGTAATTATGTTATCCCGAGACAAGTTAAAACTCAAGATTTCTTGGATCGATTACCAAGGAAGACCTAGATGCCTAGTAGTCAAACACCCATCGAGGAGATTAGGGTCTTTTATGGAGATCGAGCTAAAACTTTCTTCAAATTAGTGTACCTTATCAGATTTGCCAGGGCAAATCCAATAAGATGTGCTTGGCCAATTTGCCCAAAGGCTCTATGGATGGTCTAAAGTCCTATTCTAGCCTCGCTATAGACCCAACCATTTCCAGTAGCTTATTTCATAATGTGAAGAACACTCGATCCTCAACTGGGTGTTTTTTTAGTTCTTTTTAGAATTCCTTAATCTATTCTTAAAGCAATATAGTTAAATGTGATCAAGTGTTTGTAGCTTCTTGCTAGTGTCAAGTGTTCACAACTTCCTTTATCTGTTTGTCTTGCTTTGTGTTTTGAATTATTGTCTTGGTGATAAAATTAAAATAAAAGAGGAAGTGAGGGGCAGAATTATATTATGGCTTAGAGGGTCATTGGAAAAAAAATGCAAATTGGTTTTGGCCTTTAAAAATGAGGTTACTGCTTTAAAAATTTAATGGTAACCGCCAAAATTAAAATGAATATGATCAATCATAGCCCCGGCAGCTATAAATTTAAAATTCATTTATTTTTGTCATTACTTTGACCTCAAGGTAAATAAAATGCAGTTGCAACCTTTAATATAATGTGTGATAATAAATCAAGAGCCAACTTTTTATTTGTCTTAATGAAGATGTCACCGCCTCATTGCTTCAAGCATGAACATACCAAGGATCTCTTTTTTTCGCTATATAAATATAGAATTTTTCTCGTTTCCATATCACAAATCAATATCAACAGGTTCACCCTAGCTCTTTTGTGTGGCCGCCAAGATCAATAGTACCAGTATACGTTCATGCATATACATACATGCAATATTCTCTATTATTGGCAGTGCTATAGCATTGAAGCAAGCCAATGGCATATGCATCTATGTAATGATATACATTCAAATCCTACATTGCATGCATGTTTTCAAATATACATCTCACTATAAACATTATAACAATGCATGTAAGTCACAGGCTCGCTTCAACTTTCAATCCCTGTAGACGTTTTGGTGCGCCGCCAATGCTTCAGCATTGCAAAAGATAGCTTATGAGAATAGGGAAAAGTCTGCATGGGGCTTAGAAATCTAGTTAAGGTGGTTGCAGTAGATCTAAATACCCAATGGAAAATACAATCAATCTCTCATACATTGTGGAGTTTACCGGTGTGTAGTCTCCACCAACGATGAGAAATCTTGCATGTTGACGTATATGATAATTTTCCCACCGCCCGCGAACCTCCCTAGGTCCCAACCCACCTGGGACAGGGAGTACAAATTTAAAATATCATTCTCATACACACTCATAAGCCCTTCCCTTCAACGTGTAGACTAATGGAAATAGAAGTTAGTCATTTACAAGGAATAGGTTGCAGAGATTGTGTAGAAGGGGCTTACAAGAAAAGGAAGATAACAACAGCTTGTTGATATCTGTTCTTCATCACATGGGAGGCGACGAATAATTTGACTTGAAATAGCTAAAGTCAGTCATCTTTTGGAATCTTTGGATACCTAAACCTTTCATGTTACTTTTAATGATCAATTCATGACCATCCATCACCTTCAATAATTACTAATTTGGGGGGTCCATGCTTGCATCTATTATAGAGAATACCTGACAAAAAAGCGGTCAATATCGTTAGTATTATACCTTTTTACACCAAGGGTCCGTTTAGATACAGCTGAAAACTGAAAACTGAAAACTAAAAAATATTGTAACAAAATAATTTGTAAATATGTGAATAGTACTGTGAGACCCATTTTGAATGAAACAATTGTTAAAAAATGAGATTTGTGGGTCCCATGATTGAAAAGTTGCTAAAAAATTGTGTAAAAGGTACTGAAAAGTTGATTAAAATAATTTTTAAATGCTGAAAAGTTGATTAAAGTGCTGACAGGTTGCTGAGGTGTGCAATAAGTTTGGTACCAAAGTCAACAATCACGGCACAGCTGAGGAAGAAAAAGAAAAAAAAAAAAAAAAACCAAACGCGTCTGGGAAGCGCAAAACACGCTTCCCAAACGCACACTTGGTTGTCTGATTCTATCAAATAAATCTACTAATTTTTTTCTGCCACTTACAGTTTGTCACGTAGAACAGTTGTAAAAAAAGTGTGTGAAAGCTTTGGTAGTTTGGTACTATTATTCAAAAGTGGTGATGTTATTGTTGGAAACTTCACAGTACTTAAGTGGAGTTATCTTTCATACTAAGGTTGTGTTTTTTTGGAGGTGAAATAGAATGGATGAAAAATTTTGGATAAAAAATGAGAAGAAATTTTTTTTTTTTTTAGTGTGTTTGATTGGGTGGGGAGAAAGAAAAATAAATGGTGGGGTCCAGGTGTTTTCTCCTCGGCCCTACCAAAAAGTTTTCTATCCAAAATGGATAGAAAACTATTGAGTGAAAATGAGGCTGCTTAATGGACAAAAATGTCCATGTCCATGTCCACTTCCTTTCTTTTTCTTTTTCTTTTTCCTTTTTTTTTTTTTTTTTGCTAGGCACGTTGCCTCTCTCTTCATCTTCTTCTTTTCTTTTCCTTTCTTTTTTTTTTTTTCTTTTTTTCTTTTTGTTTTATTAATTTTTTGATTTCCTACGGGCTATGGCTGTGGGTGGGCACTTTACCAATTTTTTTTTTTCTTTTCTTTCCTAGACGTCGCTTTTTTTTTTTTTTTCTTTTTTCTTATGTGATAGTTGTTTCGTTTTTTTTTTTTTCTTTGTTTAACTAGACATGATTTTTTTTGGAACATGATTTTTGTTTTTTAATAAATTGGGTGATTGTTTTTTTTTTTTTTTTTTAGTTGTTTGTCATTTTTTTTTATTTTAATTGGTCATCATTTTTTAATAAGGGTGTATGAGTAAATTTATACAAACTCACCTTTTCCATCCCTCTATTTTTCCACTCCAACCAAACAAAAAAGAGAGAAATTAAAAACTTTTATATCCTCCCACTTTTCCATCATTCCACCATTTTCTATTCTCTCACTTTCCACCCCTCCAATGCCAAACGGACCCTAAAAGTATTACTTACGGGTCCTCTCTCGCAAGTGTTTAATTAGAATTTTCAAAAGACACATAACAGTTTATCATTTTTCTCTGAAGTTTCACAGAGGCGAAGCTATGTCAAAATGATTAGTTTCTAAACTCCTATCACACATGGTGAGAAATTTTAAAGGGATACTTGAAAGTATTGTTTTGCTCTAAATTTACATGTTTAAAAGCATTCGCATTAGTTTGTATAAAAATTTATGTTTATCTTAGTATAAGAACTTTTTTTTTTTTTTTTTGGCTAAAATCCACCTCATAGTAAAACACAAATAAGACATTCTATCCACTATAGCGACAATCTGTGAATGCAATATTATACAAAAAATATGAATGGTTTTGTATCATGGGCAACTAAATAGGCCTAAGACATGTGCTTGATGAGGGAAACATGCAAAGAAAAATCTTTTCCTATTTGCTCCATTGCCTTCTCTTCTTCTCTAATAACCCAGATTGCAAGCCAAAAAAATAAAAATAAAAAACAAAACATGAAACTAAAACTCATGAAAGAAAAGGGGAAAAAAAAAACCCAAAAACTGAAAAATCCTAATAACAATTCAAGTAGAGTTTGATCATCTAGGTTGTTTCCTTGATTTCAACAAAATCCCTAAATTGACAGTAAACCTAATTGTAGACAATAGGATAAGAGATTGGTTGAAAATTACCGAGAAAGAATGGTCTTATATTGGGGCTGGGCCGGAGATTGAAAAAGATTGCACCCATGGTCGTGCCTAGCACTATCCTCAAGTTTTCAAGCAAATAAAACTTACTAACAACTTTGTGGAACTGGGAGATGAAGGAAGAACGGTCTGACAATAGTGAAGAGGCCTCTCCCTTAGATCTCTCTCTCCAACTCTGTCTACATCTTGTCAGAATTGTATCTCTGTGTCTCACGTTCATAGATGGTTTCTAACCTCTGTTGATATATGTTCGCTTATAACTCTACTATATCTCTTTCTCTGAAATAGTTTTTTCTTTTCTTTTTTTAAATATATTCCTTATGCCAAACATTTAGTAGATAGTGAATCTTAATAGGCAAAACGAAAATATATGATTGTTTATTGTTTTTAAAAGTAAATGTGGTGTAAAAACTTAAAAGGAAAAAAAATTAATTTATATGTAAAATGTGAAGGAGAAAAGACATGGGCAGTTTTATAAAACTATAGCCATAAGAGTTGTGTCTCTAGTTTGTAAGAATAGGCAGTTTTTTTTTTTTTTTTTTTTTTTCCCCTTAAAGGTGAACGTTTACCAAAAAAATACAATTGTTTGTGTTTTTAATTGTATACGTGTCAGTAATTTATGTAGCCACGTGGCTCAATGAGAAGTGGTCAACAAAAAGTCAAACATTTCAACTATTAGTTATTGCTAGTCGCTAACCCGTGCAATGCACGGGAAAGTTTTGCAAAATATATATTATATTATGATACATATTTAAATTATATGCAATTACAATAATCTCATTTCTCATGTTCAAACCCATGCAATGATAAAAACACAATATAAGAAATGTTGTATTACAAAAAAATGTCAAAAACCACAAAATCAAAACCAAAAATACAAACTCACTTTTAAGGAAGTCAACTTTTTGAAGAACTAGAACAATTAGGACATGTGGCATATGAAGAAACTTTCACTTGTCAAACTATCGAATTCCATTAAGCAAGAACATATTAAGCAAAGAAGTTAACACTACCAAAACCCAAAATCCTAACCCACTTTTGAGATCTTAATTGGGCAGTGAAGACCTTTCCGCATTTGATGTTACAAAGATTGCATCTTAATTTATTGAGAGCCATGAGGTTTTTGTTTATGTGCACAAATAATAAATTATCTGAAAGTTCGAAAATGTGTCGAAAACACAAGAGCAATTTAGACCACCAAATTAAAGTTACGGCTTGGTTGATTTTACACTAACTTAATACTAAGTGCGGAATAGTGTAAACACAAGCATATATGCAAGACAACTACTCTAATCCATATTTAAAGCAACACAACAGTAAAAATGAAATAAACAAGAGTAGGGAAGAAGGATGCAAACACAAATAACACCGAGACGTGTTATTGAAGAGAAAACTGAAGAACTCGGCGAAAAACCTCTCCACCGCCCTCCAAGCGGAAATCGATCCACTAGACAATCAGTTGGGATACATGGGTAAGCAAGAGACCCTCCAAGCCTAATCTACCCAATGTACCTAAGCCCTCCAAGCTCCTACTCCAATAAGGCTTCTCAAAACCATGTCTTGTCTAGCTCTCCGGATCCTGCAACAAGCTCCATGTTGCATCTGCCATCCTTGGCTTCTTCCAATGCTTCCTAGCAGTACCAAAATGTCACTCAACACTCTCAAAGGGTGTGGTAAGTATTTGGGCTATCAACCTCTCAATGGTATGGAAATGGAGAGGGAAGAGTTGAGGAAATACCACAAGCAAGTGTATAGAGAAAAGTGGGGATGACAATCTCTAATTCTCAATGTGTTTGGCTAGGGTTTTCTTTTTGAAGCATTCCACAACATTTGTGGGTAATGAGGGTATATATAGGATAGGAATAGAAAGTGTGAGTCATTCAGTACAGGCTAGCAGAACAGATTGTCTCGCGGGTGTCTCGCGGGAAGGCCTTACCCACGAGATACTCGCGAGACACAACTGTCTCCATTAGGCCTAACTCTTCGCATTCCAGCATGTGCAGGGCACATTATTCACTTCGCGGGAAGCTAGGTCGTGCCATACTCGCGAGAATTCTTCATCCTTCAAATGCTTGAGTCTTCACACTCTCTCTCTATCTCACAACCCTTACAACAAAGCCCACAATAGATACAGAGTATAAACGATTGATAATAATTACAATCAAATTTGGCACGGAATAAAAGCCAACAAAATACCTAGTTGTAAATAACAACTTTACATTATCTTCTCATAATTATATTAATGTTACAAAGATTGCATCTTAATTTATTAAGAGCTATGATGTTTTTATTTATGTGCACAAATACTAAATTTATCTTCAGAAAATTGCGAAATAAAAATAAAAAGTTTTGGACTTATGGTGAACCTTTGGACATGGTTTGGAACTTTGCAGGTCAAAAATTGTGAAGTCTTGATTTGAGTGCTTTTGTGAATAGGGAAAATTTATATGGAGGGAAGTTCAGAGAAAGGGCGAGACTGAGAGGAAGAAGAGCGTATAGAGAGATAGAAAAAGCTTTTTTTTTTTTTTTTTTTTTTTTTTTTTGGGAACGAATTTGATACTTGAAAATTTATAACTACCCATGTAAGACTCTTTTATATATACGATGGTTTGGTTTTTTAAATAAACCGAATCAAGCCACCAACTGTAACAAAAATTGTAGTAAAACGGTTCGATTAATTCAATAAAAGACATAACTCCTCGATTTTTTTAAAATGGTAGTGTTTATTAACTGAAAATGTGTTCATTGAAAAATTAAAAGATACAACTTCTTGGTATTTTTAAATGTAAATGTGGCATAAATTTTTGTAGCCATGTGGCGCAATGAGGCGCAGTCAACAAAAAGTCAAACGTTTCGGCTATTCGTTATTATGTAAATATAGATATATATATATATATATATATATATTTTAATCTTGACATTAATTTGATGTTAGATTATTGCTAACAAAAAGAAAAGGGTTAGTACAATTTTAGAACTTCTTATTTCTGATAGTTCAGATTTATATTTTCTTAGATTAGTATTTTGTGAACTAAACTAGTTTAACAATAAACTATTTTAATATGTTGTATTTCAATACAGTTTTGAAGAATCCAAATTCAACCTTGATGAGAAAGAGAAAAAGATTGAGTGATTGCATTTTGTTCATTTTGACCTTTATAAAGATTGAAAAAGAATAGGTTAGATTTTTTTTTTTTTTTTTTTTTTTTGTTAATATTGAGATTTGTGTTAGAATGATAACATTTACCATTGGTTAACTTTGAATAAATATTTACTATTGGTTAACTTTGAATATATATAAATATTAATTGATATAAATGGAAAAATAATATTTCAAATACATGTTGGACATGCAAGTTGGGGACACAATAGAATTTGCAAATATGCAAGTCTAAATAAGCATAAAGATATGCCAAAGAATCAAATGCAAGGCACAAAAACAAGGGAGACAAAGAGAGAAAAAAGTACTTGCAACGCAACTTTCCAATATGGAAGAAGAGGTAAGAATGATAGAAATATGTTATTTGTTTAATCAAAATTTGATAGGTTTCTCACTATTGTTTTGAATATATAATTTTTATGTGTATATATGTGTGTGTGTGTGTGTGTGTGTGTGTGTGTGTGTGTGTGTAGTTTTTTTATGAACAAAAGATGGGTAGACAGGGGCGACTTGAGTTGACGTCTTCCACCTCAAATTCTATTAAATGTTTCAAGTAATTTAAAATAAATTAAATATTTTGATTATATATCATAATATTTTGTTTTAATATGTAAAATTTATACACTACACACCATGTATACACAAAGTGACTCAATATATTTATGCACACATGTTGCAAAATTAATTTGTTTATATCCTGTGACTCATAAATTATTAATAGAGTTTTAACTTTCAACATATATAATTTTTATATAAGCCGTGCATTGCACGGGCATAATACTAGTCTATATAATAACTAATAGCTGAAACATTTGACTTTTCGTTGACTACTCCTCATTTTGGTGGTTTGCTTATTTAGTTTCTGTGGGTAACTACTTATTATTTTTTATATACGCTGTTTACTTTTTGTTTTCTTCTTTCCGTTTTTCCATTTTCTATTTTTTTTTTCTCTACAAGAACAAACCCAACGAAGGTTGTGGACAAAAAACAGAGTACCCTTGACGCTACTTGTATTGGTAATTCTTTTCTCCACAATTGTGCTATTGTTTTTTGTTTTTAATTTTTAATTTTTATAATAACAAACATTTATAACTAAGGCATTGAAATATTTTGTGCTCACCATGTGTTTGAGAAAATGCCCTGCTTACTCTCGCATTAGTTTGTAGCCACTTTATGGTTTGTGCATCTTGGTTTTAATTGCTACTAGTTATTGACTACTTTTTGTATGAAAAATATTCTGTCTTTAAACGATGAAGACACTCTTAGATGTCAATTTTGCTAAATAGCCAATGTACTTAATCAGTAGATATGATTTCAATTGCCAAATTTTCAATTGATATAGAAATAATGGAAGGATGGATTGTTGTTCTTTTCAAAAAAAAAAATTTATAATAAAAGCCTTATGGTCAAAGCGCAATTTGTCAACGTTACTTTCAACTTTCAAGCATTCAAATTTAGATAGGTGCTCAATGCATTGAACAGTCTTTTTTCTTCTTTTCTTTTTCCAAATAATGCAGTAGCTTGGTATTCATACTGATATTTTCAATGCTTTGTTCTTTGCTCACTTTTTATTTTGAAAAAGTATTTCCTGGGCTGAATGAGTTGTCTACTCTATTAAGTTTACAACTGAGACATTATATAGCACTTACATCCATTCAAATGCCTACATAAAGCTTTACATGAATCATTCTTCTTTTTTCCTTGCTTTAGCCTCTTTTTCAGTAAATTTGTGATTTGGTAACAGTACTTGCAGCATACAATGAGAATTACTATAGTTCACAATCGAATGAGTTTTACTATAGTTCACAAATGAGTATCTTTTGGAACATGTGACTCCTCCTAATGGTTTGAAGCCATGTCATATCTGTAATGCATTAAAGATAGAAACCAAATGGCTATTCCTGAGCAGATCAAATGAACATGAATGGATTTGGGTGAACATGGCTTATGATTTGGGTGAACATGGCTTATGAACCTAATTGATGATTTAAATTTTAAAATTAAAAATTATAAAAAATAAATCAATCTCTCATAACATGGCTTATGAACCTAATTGATAGTTTACCGATGTATAGTCTCCACCAACTGTGAGAACTCTTGCAGATATTTTATGTAATGATTGCGTACAATCAATCTCTCATAACATGTGGAGTTTACCGGTGTGTAGTCTTCGCCAACTATGAGAAATTTTGCATACATTTTATGTAATGCTTGCACACAATCAATTTCTCGTAACATGTGGAGTTTACCGGTGTGTAGTCTCCACCAACTATGCGAAATATTGCATGTTGACGTATATGATAATTTTTCCCACCCTCCGCCAACTATGAGAAATTTTGCATACATTTTATGTAATGCTTGCACACAATCAATTTCTCGTAACATGTGGAGTTTACCGGTGTGTAGTCTCCACCAACTATGCGAAATATTGCATGTTGACGTATATGATAATTTTTCCCACTACCGGCGAACCTCCCTAGGTACCAACCCACCTGGGACAGGGAGTACAAATTTAAAATGTCATTCTTATACACACTCATAAGCCCTTCCTTTCAACGTGTAGACTAATGGAAATAGAAGTTAGTCATTTACAAGGAATAGGTTGCAGAGATTGTGTGAAAAGCGGCTTACAAGAAAAGGAAGATAACAACAGCTTGTTGATATCTGTTCTTCATCGCATGGAAGGCGTCGAATAATTTGATCTGAAATAGTTGAAGTCAGTCATCTTTTGGAATATTTGGATACCTAAACCTTTCATGTTACTTTCAATGATCAATTCATGACCATCCATCACCTTCAATAATTACTAATTTGGGGGGTCCATGCATGCATCCATTATAGAGACAACAATACCTGACAAAAAAGCAGTCAATATCGTTAGTATTAGACATTTTTACACTTGGTTGTCTGATTCTATCAGATGAACCTACTAATTTTTCTCTACCACTTACAGTTTGTCACGTAGGACAGTTGTAAAAAACTGTGTGTGAAAGCTTTGGTAGTTTGGTACTATTATTCAAAAGTGGTGATGTTATTGTTGGAAATTCGCAATATTTAAGTGGAGTTACCTTCCATACTAAGGTTGTGTTTCTTTCGAGGTGAAACAGGATGGATGGTAAATTTTGGAGAAAAAATGAGAAGGAAATTTTTTTTGAGCGTGTTTGATTGGGTAGGAAGAAAGGAAAATAAATGATGGGGCTCAGGTGTTTTTTCCCCGGCCCCACCAAAAAGTTTTCTATTCACAATAGATAGAAAACTATTGGGTGAAAATAAGGTTGCTTAATGGACAAAAATGTCCATATCCACTTCCTTTCTTTTTTTTTTTTTTTTTTTTTTTTTTTTTTTTGTTTTTTTTTTTTTATGTTTGCTAGGCACGTTGCCTCTCTCTTCTTCTTCTACTTTTCTTTTTCTTTTTCTTTTTCTTTTTTCTTTTTTCTTTTTGTTTTATTAATTTTTTGATTTCCTGGGGCTGTGGCTGTGGGTGGGCACATTACCAATTTTTTTTTCTTTTCTTTCCTAGATTTTGCTTTTTTTCTTTTTTCTTATGTGATAGTTGCTTTGTTTTGTTTTTTGTTTTTTTTTTTTTTTTTTTTTTGGTTTAACTACACATGATTTTTTTTGGAACGCGATTTTTTTTTTTTAATAAATTGGGTGATTGCTTTTTTTTTTTTCTTAGTTGTTTGTCATTTTTTTTAATTGGTCATCATTTTTTAATAAGGGTGTATGAGTAAATTTGTACAAACTCACTTTTTCCATCCCCCCATTTTTCCACTCCAACCAAACAAAAAATAGAGAAATTAAAATCTTTTCTATCCTACCACTTTTCTATCATCCCACCATTTTCTATCCTCTCACTTTTCCACCCCAAACGGACCCTAAAAGTATTACTTACGGGTCCTCTCCCGCAAGTGTTTAATTAGAATTTTCAAAAGAAACATAATAGTTTATCATTTTTCTCTGAAGTTTCACAGAGGTGAAGCTATGTCAAAATGATTAGTTTCTAAACTCCTATCGAACATGGTGAGAAATTTTAAAGAGATACTTGAAAGTATTGTTTTGCTTTAAATTTACATGTTTAAAGGCATTCGCATTAGTTTGTATAAAAATTTATGTTTATCTTAGTATAAAACCTTTTTTTTTTTTTTGTTGCTAAAATCCACCTCATAGTAAAACACAAATAACTCATTCTATCCACTATAGCGACAATTTGTGAATGTAGTATTATACAAAAAATATGAATGATTTTGTATCATGGGCAACTAAACAGGCCTAAGAGATGTGCCTAATAAGGGAAACATGCAAAGAAAAATCTTTTCCTATTTACTCCACTGCCTTTTCTTCTCTAATAACCCAGATTGCAAGCCAGAAAAATAAAAATAAAATACAAAACATGAAACTGAAACTCATGAAAGAAAAGGGAAAAAAAAAAAAAACTGAAAAATCCTAATAACAATTCAAGTAGAATTTGATCATCTAGGTTGTTTCCCTGATTTCAACAAAATCCCTAAATTGACAGCAAACCTAATTGTAGACAATAGGATAAGAGATTAGTTGAAAATTACCGAGAAAGAATGGTCTTATATTGGGGCTGGGCTGGAGATTGAAAAGATTGCACCCATGGTCGTGCCTAGCACTATCCTCAAGTTTTCAAGCAAATAAAACTTATTGACAACTTTGTGGAACTGGGAGATGAAGGAAGAACGGTCTGACAATAGTGAAGAGGCCTCTCCCTCAGATCTCTCCCTCCAACTCTGTCTACATCTTGTCAAATTTGAATTTCTGTGTCTCACGATCATAGATGGTTTCTAATCTCTATTGATATATGTTCATTTATAACTATACTATATCTCTTTCACTAAAATAGTTTTTTTTTTTTTTTTTTTTTAAATATATACCTTATGCCAAATGTTTAGTAGATAGTGAATCTTAATAGGCAAAACGAAAAGATATGATTGTTTATCGTTTTTAAAAGTAAACGCAGTGTAAAAATTTAAAAGGAAAAAAAATTAATTTATATGTAAATTGTGAAGGAAAAAAGACATAGGCAGCTTTATAACACTACAGCCGTAAGAGTTGTGTCTCTAGTTTGTAAGAATAGCCATTTCCCCACCCCCCCCCCCCCCTTAAAGGTGAACGTTTACCAAAAAGATACAATTGTTTGTGTTTTTAATTGTATACATGTCAGTAATTTATGTAGCCATGTGGCGCAATGAGAAGTGGTCAACAAAAAGTCAAACATTTCGGCAATTAGTTATTGCTAGTCGCTAACCCGTGCAATGCACGGGAAAGTTTTGAAAAATATATATATATATATATATATATTATATTATGATACATATTTAAATTATATGCAATTACAATAATCTCATTTCTCATGTTCAAACCCATGCAATAATAAAAACAAAATATAAGAAATGTTGTATTACAAAAAAATGACAAAAACCACAAAACCAAAACCAAAACCAAAACCAATTTGTTGTATCTTGAAGATGAATGGCTTTAAACTCAGCAACAAACTCTTATATATATATATATATATAGTTGGGGTGGGAAGATTTAAATTCTAAATGACTCTATTAGAAATACTAGGATGCACTGATTGAGCTATAAGGCTCTTGGTAAAAACAAACTTTTTTAAGTGAGATAATTATCACATTAAATATAATGTTTACAAAATCTCGGTTGGAAATACCAAGAGGCAGAAGGTATTGATTGAACTATAAAGCTCTCGGTAAAAACAAACTTTTTTAAGTGAGGCAATCATCACATTAAATATAATGGTTTTCAATACACCTCAAAATCTCATTATCTAGAATCTATATATATATATATATATATATAGATATATATATATATATATAGAATTTTGATTTTTTATTGACATTTTTAGATAAAAGATATTAAAAAATAAATAAATAAATACTCCCTCCGTCCCATTTTTTTGGTCCTCTATTCTATTTTGAGATGTCCCAAAATATTGTCTTGTTTCTAAAAATAAAATTCATTAATTTACTAATGTTCCTATTATACCCCTATTAATTTACTAATTTAATTTTTTGATAAATTTTTTTAAGGGTAGTTTTGGAAACTTATACATTTTTAAATGGTAGACAAGACAATAAATGATGTTCCCTTAAAAAGTTTGACTTTTCAAACAAGACAAAAAAAATGGGATGGAGGGAGTAAATAAATAAAAGATTTGGTTTTAGTCCATTAATATATATATATATATATATAAAGAATTTTGATTTTTTATTGACCTTTTTAGATAAAAGATCTCCCAAAAATATATATATTTGGTTTAGTCCATTTATCTAGGAATCCAGGAACTTCAAGGAATCTTTTAATGTTTTAATGAACTTCTAGGAATTTTTATATTGGTAATGGCATGGATGCCACGTTATAAGTGGGAGTAGGTTTAATGAACTTCTAGGAATCTAAAAAAAGGATTTTGGTTTTAAAAAAAAGTATTAGATATCTCACAATATACAATTATAATATATGCTTATCAATGATTATTAAATTTCATATTTAATTAGTCAAAAATAAAATAAAAACATATTTTTTTATTAAACTATCCCGTTTGACATTTATCGTTAACTTCATAATATTTTATCATATAAATTTTTGAAGTCTCACAATTTCATAGGTCATTATTCTACACACATATTACTAGTTTGTTTTTATTTATTCTATATTTATTTGTCCATTAGAATCTTGTTACAATTAAAACAAAATATTATTAACAAATACCTTAATTACCTATTAATAACTACTATAATTGTTAATATTCATATTCAGATAAAAATAGTGGGTTTCAGTTAGCTCAATTGGTTTGTGACGGAAGTTCTTCGGGGCTTTAGAGGTTTGAATCAGTAGAGCTTCACTGGTTTGTGGTTTGTTGAGTTTTCTAGAGGCTTTTGAGCTTGATTCTAGTGAACTTTGAGATCTAGGCAAGTAGTTTGGATAATTCTGCTTTGAATGTTCTTCGTATTTGAAGGTTGAAGTTCTTGAAGTTGCTGGAGGCTTCAGGGCATGATTCCGGCAGAGCTTCTAGACTTCTGAATATTCTCCGATGCTACTTATGCTTCAAATGGCTTGGTGTCCTCCTCAATGTCTTAGGAAGGCTTCTATCTTTAGGAGTTTAGGGGTGGATGAGCGACACGTGGCGGAGTCTGATTGGTGACATATGTCATAGCCTGATTGGTCTGCTTATGTCATTGCTTGCGCGTGAGGCTGATTATGTCATCGCTTACACATGTGAGGCCACTTATGTTATTGCTTACATGCGCTGATGCGTAATTGGTTTTTGCATGATACTTGGCAAATTTCTGTTGGGTTTTGAGCAGTGACAGTAAAACCTAGCAGCAATACGTGGTGCTTTGTAATTGGCTGTATCTTGTGAACTTGGTAGTGTGACGTGTCAGCTTGTGAAAAGTCGGGAATTTACCCTCTCTACAACATGTACTAATGCAGCCTCTCATTTCAAAACCTTTTTGCTCTTCTATACGCATCTTCTAACTTTTCCATATAGTTCCATCTCTATTTTTATTCTTGTTTTGGATTCACATCTTCAATTGAAAGTGTTTTTCCATTACAAAACCTCTCTATATATCTCTTACTTGATTATCAATTACGTGTAAGTATTCAATATGGATTTTTAGCTATACAAATAGGTCAAGAATTAAGTTTAGCTTTCCATTTGGCATATATATAGCAAGCTAGATTAATCTCCTTTCCTTCCATATTCCATATTTTCTTGTCATTCTTCAATAGCAGAACTAGAAATGGAAATTGTAAAAGTTAAGTGCGGGAACACCTTGATTTTCAAGGCATGGAAACGATGTCTATCACTAGTAGCTGGCAACAAAAAATGTTCATCATCTTCATCTACCTCTTTCAGTTCATTGACAAAGCACAAAAAGAATCGTCAAGTAGCTCCGGAAGGTTGTTTCACAGTCTATGTTGGACCTCAAAAACAACGATTTGTGATCAAAACTAAGCTTGTTAATCATCCTTTGTTCGCGATGCTGCTAGAGGATGCTGAATTGGAATATGGGTACAATAGTGAAGGCCCTCTTGTGCTCCCTTGCGATGTTGATTTGTTCTACAAAGTATTGGCAGAGATGGACAGCAGCGAGGATTTTAGTCCTGGTTGCTGCTTTGCTAAAGGTTATTCCTTAATTCTGCCAAGTCCAGCTCGTAGATCCAACATTGTTAGCATTAACAAGGGTCATGATGCCTATAGTCTTCTTAGTCCATCAAATTCGATGATTAAGATGAATCAACTATGACCATTTATTGATTCTCAAAAACAAACTATGACCACTTATTATAAGATCATGTTGATCTAGCTTTCTTTTTTAGCATTCGTATCATATATATTATCCAACTTATCTGTGTGGGTAGAGGGAATGCTATAGGAAATGAAAAAAAAAGAATACATATCAAGAAATTTGTACAAGTATCAGTTATATTATAAATGCTTTCTTTTCTCCACTCATTTTGCTATCTCTAATTGATTCTCCCATGTTCTCAACCTCACTTGGCTAAGCAGCCTAGCTATCCAATTTGCCTTAAAATGGATTTTGATTAAACAAGAAACCCTTGGGTTGTTTCGGTAATCAATCAAGTTATAGTTGTAGGTAGTTGATTAAAGAAAGAGAGAATCATATAGTAAGGATGTCGTGTCCCAATTATCTAAGAAAGAAAACTTTTAGCATTACAACGGTTAATCTGCGGAGGTCAAATCCACTGTGTACACAATGGATTTGAGTGTGTAACATGGTAAGGTAATAGTAGCTAAAAGATTGCAAATTAACCTAGACACCTAAAACCAGTTACCTTAGTTGAGTGTTGGAGTATTATAGGACAAGTAAGACATGGATTTGGCGGGAAGTACTCCCTAAAACTAGGCGTTTGTCCCATCAAGTAAATGTTACCTTTGTTTGGTTGAAAGGATGGATGCCAAAATGCCTTCTAGAATTGCAAGCAAGGGATTTACTAATTAGTTAAAGAAAAGAAAAGATACATTCAAAAAGGTAATTATGTTATCCCGAGACAAGTTAAAACTCAAAATTTCTTGGATCGATTACCAAGGAAGACCTAGATGCCTAGTAGTCAAACACCCATCGAGGAGATTAGGGTCTTTTATGGAGATCGAGCTAAAACTTTCCTCAAATTAGTGTACCTTATCGGATTTGCCAGGGCAAATCCAATAAGATGTGCTTGGCCAATTTGCCCAAAGGCTCTATGGATGGTCTAAAGTCCTATTCTAGCCTCGCTATAGACCCAACCATTTCCAGTAGCTTATTTCATAATGTGAAGAACACTCGATCCTCAACTGGGTGCTTTTGTAGTTCTTTTTAGAATTCCTTAATCTATTCTTAAAGCAATATAGTTAAATGTGATCAAGTGTTTGTAGCTTCTTGCTAGTGTCAAGTGTTCACAACTTCTTCCTTTATCTGTTTGTCTTGCTTTGTGTTTTGAATTATTGTCTTGGTGGTAAAATTAAAATAAAAGAGGAAGTGAGGGGCAGAATTATATTATGACTTAGAGGGTCATTGAAAAAAAAATACAAATTGGTTTTGGCCTTAAAAAATGAGGTTACTGTCTTAAAAATTTAATGGTAACGGCCAAAATTAAAATGAATATGATCAATCATAGCCCCGGCAGCTATAAATTTAAAATTCATTTATTTCTGTCATTACTTTGACCTCAAGGTAAATAAAATGCAGTTGCAACCTTTAATATAATGTGTGATAATAAATCAAGAGCCAACTTTTTATTTGTCTTAATGAAGATGTCACCGCCTCATTGCTTCAAGCATGAACATACCAAGGATCTCTTTTTTTCGCTATATAAATATAGAATTTTTCTCGTTTCCATATCACAAATCAATATCAACAGGTTCACCCTAGCTCTTTTGTGTGGCCGCCAAGATCAATAGTACCAGTATACGTTCATGCATATACATACATGCAATATTCTCTATTATTGGCAGTGCTATAGCATTGAAGCAAGCCAATGGCATATGCATCTATGTAATGATATACATTCAAATCCTACATTGCATGCATGTTTTCAAATATACATCACACTATAAACATTATAACAATGCATGTAAGTCACAGGCTCGCTTCAACTTTCAATCCCTGTAGACGTTTTGGTGCGCCGCCAATGCTTCAGCATTGCAAAAGATAGCTTCTGAGAATAGGGAAAAGTCTGCATGGGGCTTAGAAGTCTAGTTAAGGTGGTTGCAGTAGATCTAAATACCCAATGGTAAATACAATCAATCTCTCATACATTGTGGAGTTTACCGGTGTGTAGTCTCCACCAACGGTGAGAAATCTTGCATGTTGACGTATATGATAATTTTCCCACCGCCCGCGAACCTCCCTAGGTACCAACCCACCTGGGACATGGAGTACAAATTTAAAATGTCATTCTCATACACACTCATAAGCCCTTCCCTTCAACGTGTAGACTAATGGAAATAGAAGTAGCGGCGACTCCAGGAATTTTTTTCAGGGTGTTCCTTAGGTACGTGGTTTTCTTATTAAATATTTGTCCATAATTCTGGCAAAAGAATAAACAATAAACTATAAATTCATTTGAAATATTAATAAAATTATTAATTATTGTTGTTTAGTTGTTTTATTAATTTGTTTGTTTTTTATAAATTATAATTTGTTATATTGTTGTTTCATTAATTATAAAATTATTAATTGTTGTTTAGCATAATATAATATAATTTGTTTGTTTTTTATAATGTATTTGTTAATTAAATGATTAATTATCGTTTATTAGTTGCTTCCCCCAATTAATTATTGATTAATTAAATTATTGTTTATTAGTTGCACTAACACACACTCTATGTGTATTTACTTCCCCCAATTCAAATATCCCACCCCAGTCCCATGCTCCTATCCACCCCCCACCATGGGTTACCAGTTTTCTAGTCAGACTGGAGTTCGATCGGTGATTAAACCGGTGACGTTATAAATAATTTAATTAATAAATAAATAATTATAAAAAATAATAAGATTAAATAAATAAGAATATAGCTACTCGTATTTACTAAAAAAAGATATAATTAAGTATTTTCATGTTAAATTTAACTCAAATTAAAAGAAAAATAAATTATCATTTTTTTAGAGGAAGAAAAAGAAGTTAACCAAAACAAACTAAAAAAAAAAAAAAGTTATGGTTTTAAATTTTTATAATCATATATAATTTTCAGTATTTTTAACAAAACTATTATTTAATTAAAAAATATTTATCTATGTTAATATAATTTCACATCTAAATATTTCTTCTAAAATAATTGTATTTATTATAAAAATATTTTATGCTTGTTTTGAATATTGCAACAACCTTACCGTGTATGAAGTGCAAATAATTCAGATTCTTTGCCTTTGATTGACCACTCATACCCACATAAGCCATATCACAAACGTATTCCTTGCAAATGAAAAAAAAAATGAAAAAAAAAAAAAAAAAAAGGTGAAGTTGTCTTCCACTCCCACCCACCCTTCAACGTGGCCAAAGGATATCCACCCACATTTATACCAAACATTTTAAAAAGATTGTCCTCTCCTTTTCTTATCTAAACAAATTGCTTAAGTCTCATTGTCTCACTCTAAGAAGAAGCAGCGGCAGAGCTGCAGTTTTCTCTCTTCCTCTGTTTGCTCCAAAGCCTAGTTCGGCTTCTCCCCCAAATTAAGAGATATTTCTTATTTCATAAACATTTTCTCACATATTCTCTGTTACAATTTTTTTTTTTTTTCAGATTCTTTGTTACAATTTTTTTAAAAAGATTTTAGTTCAAAATTTGTTTGGCATAAAAAAAGTTTGAGGGTGTTCCTAACTTTTTTGAGGGTGTTCCTAAATTTTTTTTAAGGGTAGGTAAATAAAAATTTTTAAATTATTATATATATATATATAAATTTTTTTTTTTTCGGGTCAGGGTGTTCCTGAGAACACCCTGAACCAAACGTGGCGTCGCCACTATCGAAGTTAGTCATTTGCAAGGAATAGGTTGCAGAGATTGTGTAAAAGGGGCTTACAAGAAAAGGAAGATAACAACAGCTTGTTGATATCTGTTCACACGGGAGGCGACGAATAATTTGACCTGAAATAGCTAAAGTCAGTCATCTTTTGGAATATTTGGATACCTAAACCTTTCATGTTACTTTTAATGATCATTTCATGACCATCCATCACCTTCAATAATTACTAATTTGGGGTGTCCATGCATGCATCTATTATAGAGACAATAATACCTGACAAAAAAGCGGTCAATATTGTTAGTATTATACATTTATAAAAACGTGTGTCAAAGCTTTGGTAGTTGGGTACTATTATTCAAAACTGGTGATGTTATTGTTGGAAACTTCGGCAGTAATTAAGTAGAGTTATCTTCCATATTAAGATTGTGTTTCTTCGGAGATGAAATAAGATGGATAGAAAAATTAGATAAAAAATGAGAAGAAAATGTTTTTTTTAGTGTGTTTGATTAGGTGAGAAGAAAGAAAAATAAATGGTGGGGGGCACAGGTGTTTTCTCCCGGCCCCACCAAAAAATTTTCTGTTCAAAATATATAGAAAACTATTGGGTGAAAATGAAGCTGCTTAATGGACAAAAATGTCCATGTCCACTTCCTTTCTTTTTTATTTATTTTTTTCTTTTTTTCTTTTTGCTAGGCACGTTGCCTCTCTCTTCATCTTCTTCTTTTCTTTTTCTTTTTCTTTTTATTCTTTTTTTTTTTTGTTTTATTAATTTTTTGATTTCCTAGGGCTATGGCTGTGGGTGAGCACATTACCAATTTTTTTTTTTTTCTTTTCCAAATGTTGCTTTTTTTACTTTTTTCTTTTTTCTTATGTGATAGTTGTTTTGTTTTGTTTTGTTTTGTTTTTTTGTTTTTTTTTTTTAACTAGACATGATTTTTTTGGGAACATGATTTTTATTTTTTAATAAATTGGGTGATTGCTTTTTTTTAGTTGTTTGTCATTTTTTTTTGTTTTAATTGGTCATCATTTTTTAATAAGGGTGTATAAGTAAATTTATACAAACTCATTTTTTCCATCCCTCCATTTTTCCACTCCAACCAAACAAAAAAGAGAAAAATTAAAATCTTTTCTATCCTCCCACTTTTCCATCATCCCACCATTTTCTATTCTCTCACTTTTCTACCCCTCCAACGCCAAACGGACCCTAAAAGTATTACTTACGGGTCCTCTCTCGCAAGTGTTTAATTAGAATTTTCAAAAGACACATAACAGTTTATCATTTTTCTCTAAAGTTTCACTGAGGTGAAGCTATGCCAAAATGATTAGTTTCTAAACTCCTATCTCACATGGTGAGAAATTTTAAAGAGATACTTGAAAGTATTGTTTTGCTCTAAATTTACATGTTTAAAAGCATTCGCATTAGTTTGTATAAAAATTTATGTTTATCTTAGTATAAGAACTTTTTTTTTTGGCTAAAATCCACCTCATAGTAAAACACAAATAAGTCATTCTATCCACTATAGCGACAATTTGTGAATGCAATATTATACAAAAAATATGAATGGTTTTGTACCATGGGCAACTAAATAGGCCTAAGAGATGTGCCTGATGAGGGAAACATGCAAAGAAAAATCTTTTCCTATTTGCTCCGTTGCCTTCTCTTCTTCTCTAATAACCCAGACTGCAAGCCAGAAAAAAAAAAAATAAAAAACAAAACATGAAACTGAAACTCATGAAAGAAAAGGGAAAAAAAAAAAAAAAAAAAACCCAAAAACTGAAAAATCCTAATAACAATTCAAGTAGAATTTGATCATCTAGGTTGTTTCCTTGATTTCAACAAAATCCCTAAATTGACAGCAAACCTAATTGTAGACAATAGGATAAGAGATTAGTTGAAAATTACCGAGAAAGAATGGTCTTATTTTGCGGCTAGGCCGGAGATTGAAAATGATTGCACCCATGGTCGTGCGTAGCACTATCCTCAAGTTTTCAAGCAAATAAAACTTACTAACGACTTTGTGGAACTGGGAGATGAAGGAAGAACGGTCTGACAATAGTGAAGAGGCCTTTCCCTTAGATCTCTCTCTCCAACTTTGTCAACATCTTGTCAGAATTGTATCTCTGTGTCTCACGTTCATAGATGGTTTCTAATCTTTGTTGATATATGTTCGTTTATAACTCTACTATATCTCTTTCTCTGAAATTGTTTTTTCTTTTTCTTTTTTTAAAATATATACCTTATGCCAAACGTTTAGTAGATAGTGAATCTTAATAGGCAAAACGAAAAGATATGATTGTTTATTGTTTTTAAAAGTAAATGTGGTGTAAAAACTTAAAAGGAAAAAAAATTAATTTCTGTGTAAATTGTGAAGGAGAAAAGACATGGGCAGTTTTATAATACTACAGTCGTAAGGGTAGTGTCTCAAGTTTGTAAGAATAGGCAGTTTTTTTTTTTTATCCCCCCTTAAAGGTGAACGTTTACCAAAAATATACAACTGTTTGTGTTTTTAATTGTATACGTGTCAGTAATTTATGTAGCCACGTGAAGCAATGAGAAGTGGTCAACAAAAAATCAAACATTTCGGCTATTAGTTATTGCTAGTCGCTAACCCGTGCAATGCACGGGAAAGTTTTGCAAAATATATATTATATTAAGATACATATTTAAATTATATGCAATTACAATAATCTCATTTCTCATGTTCAAACCCATGCAATAATAAAAACACAATATAAGAAATGTTGTATTAACAAAAAATGACAAAAACCACAAAATCAAAACCAAAAATACAAACTCACTTTTAAGGAAGTCAACTCTTTGAAGAACTGGAACAATTAGGACATGTGGCATATGAAGAAACTTTCACTTGTCAAACTATCAAATTCCATTAGGCAAAAACATATTAAGCAAAGAAGTTAACACTACCAAAACGCAAAATCCTAACCCACTTTTGAGATCTTAATTGGGCAGTGAAGACCTTTCCGCATTTGATGTTACAAAGATTGCATCTTAATTTATTGAGAGCCGTGAGGTTTTTGTTTATGTGCACAAATAATAAATTATCTTCTCATAATTATATTAATGTTACAAAGATTGCATCTTAATTTATTAAGAGCTATGATGTTTTTGTTTATGTGCACAAATACTAAATTTATCTTCAGAAAATTGCAAAATAAAAATAAAAAGTTTTGGACTTATGGTGAACCTTTGGACATGGTTTGGAACTTTGCTGGTCAAAAATTGTGAAGTCTTGCTTTAAGTGCTTTTGCAGATAGGACACAATTTATATGGAGGGAAGTACAAAGAAAGGGCGAGAGTGAGAGGAAGAAGAGCGTATAGAGAGATAGAAAATGAGTTTTTTTTTGGGAAGGAATTTGATACTTGCAAAATTTATAACTACCCACGTAAGACTCTTTTATATATACGACGGTTTTGTTTTTAAATAAACCGAATCAAGCCACCAACTGTAACAAAAATTGTAATGGAACGGTTCGGTTAATTCAATAAAAGACATAACTTCTCGATTTATTTTTTAAATGGTAGTGTTTATTGAATGAAAATGTGTTTATTGAAAAATGAAAAGATACAACTTCTCGGTATTTTTAAATGTGAATGTGGCATAAATTTTTGTAGCCATATGGCGCAACGAGGTGCGGTCAACAAAAAGTCAAACGTTTCAGCTATTAGTTATTATATAAATATAGATATATATATATATATATATATTTTAATCTTGACATTAATTTGATGTTAGATTATTGCTAACAAAAAGAAAAGGGTTAGTACAATTTTAGAACTTCTTATTTCTGATAGTTCATTTTATATTTTCTTAAATTAGTATTTTGTGATCTAAAATAGTTTAACAATAAACTATTTTAATATGTTGTATATCAATACAGTTTTGAAGAATCCAAATTCAACCTTGATGAGAAAGAGAAAAAGATTGAGTGATTGCATTTTGTTCATTTTGACCTTTCTAAAGATTGAAAAAGAATAGGTTAGATTTTTTTTTTTTTTTTTTTGGTTAATATTGAGATTTGTGTTAGAATGATAACATTTACCATTGGTTAACTTTGAATAAATATTTAATATTGGTTAACTTTGAATATATATAAATATTAAGTGATATAAATGGAAAAATAATATTTCAAATACATGTTGGAAGTGCAAGTTGGGGACACAATAGAATTTGCAAATATGCAAGTCTAAATAAGCATAAAGATATGCCAAAGAATCAAATGCAAGGCACAAAAACAAGGGAGACAAAGAGAGAAAAAAGTACTTGCAACGCAACTTTCCAATATGGAAGAAGAGGTAAGAATGATAGAAATATGTTATTTGTTTAATCAAAATTTGATAGGTTTCTCACTATTGTTTTGAATATATAATTTTTATGTGTATATGTGTGTGTGTGTGTGTGTGTGTGTGTGTGTAGTTTTTTTATGAACAAAAGATGGGCAGACAGGGGCAACTTGAGTTGACGTCTTCCACCTCAAATTCTATTAAATGTTTCAAGTAATTTAAAATAAATTAAATATTTTGATTATATATATCATAATTTTTTGTTTTAATATGTAAAATTTATACACTACACACCATGTATACACAAAGTGACTCAATATATTTATGCACACATGTTGCAAAATTAATTTGTTTATATCCTGTGACTCATAAATTATTAATAGAGTTTTAACTTTCAACATATATAATTTTTATATAAGCCGTGCATTGCACGGGCGTCATACTAGTCTATATAATAACTAATAGCTGAAAAATTTGACTTTTCGTTGATCACTTCTCATTCTGCCACGTGGCTACAGAAATTGTTGCCACATTCACTTTAAAACACTAAACAATTGTATCTTTTTGATGGTTTGCTTATTTAGTTTCAGTGGGTAACTACTTATTATTTTTTATATACGCTGTTTACTTTTTGTTTTCTTCTTTCCGTTTTTCTGTTTTCTATTTTTTTTTTTTTTCTCTACAAGAACAAACCCAACGAAGGTTGTGGACAAAAAACATAGTACCCTTGACGCTACTTGTATTGGTAATTCTTTTCTCCACAATTGTGCTATTGCTTTTTGTTTTTAATTTTTAATTTTTATAATAACAAACATTTATAACTAAGGCATTGAAATATTTTGTGCTCACCATGTGTTTGAGAAAATGCCTTGCTTACTCTCGCATTAGTTTGTAGCCACTTCATGGTTTGTGCATCTTGGTTTTAATTGCTACTAGTTATTGACTACTTTTTGTTACGTATAAATCATAAGTTATGATAATATGAAAAATATTCTGTCTTTAAACGATGAAGACACTCTTAGATGTTAGTTTTGCTAAATAGCCAATGTACTTAATCAGTAGATATGATTTCAATTGCCAAATTTTCAATTGATATAGAAATAATGGAAGGATGGATTGTTGTTCTTTTCAAAAAAAAAATTTATAATAAAAGCCTTATGGTCAAAGCGCAATTTGTCAACGTTACTTTCAACTTTCAAGCATTCAAATTTAGATAGGTGCTCAATGCATTGAACAGTCTTTTTTCTTCTTTTCTTTTTCCAAATAATGCAGTTGCTTGGTATTCATACTGATATTTTCAATGCTTCGTTCTTTGCTCTCTTTTTATTTTGAAAAAGTATTTCCTGGGCTGAATGAGTTGTCTACTCTATTAAGTTTACAACTGAGACATTATATAGCACTTACATCCATTCAAACGCATACATAAAGCTTTACATGAATCATTCTTCTTTTTTCCTTGCTTTAGCCTCTTTTTCAGTAAATTTGTGGTTTGGTAACAGTACTTGCAGCATACAATGAGAATTACTATAGTTCACAATCGAATGAGTTTTACTATAGTTCACAAATGAGTATCTTTTGGAACATGTGACTCCTCCTAATGGTTTGAAGCCATGTCATATCTGTAATGCATTAAAGATAGAAACCAAATGGTTGTTCCTGAGCAGATCAAATGAACATGAATGGGTTTGGGTGAACGTGGCTTATGATTTGGGTGAACATGGCTTATGAACCTAATTGATGATTTAAATTTTAAAATTAAAAATTATAAAAAATAAATCAATCTCTCATAACATGGCTTATGAACCTAATTGATAGTTTACCGACGTGTAGTCTCCACCAACTATGAGAACTCTTGCAAATATTTTTTGTAATGATTGCATACAATCAATCTCTCATAACATGTGGAGTTTACCGGTGTGTAGTCTCCGCCAACTATGAGAAATTTTGCATACATTTTATGTAATGATTGCGCACAATCAATTTCACATAACATGTGGAGTTTATTAGTGTGTAGTCTCCGCCAACTATGTGAAATTTTGCATACATTTTATGTAATGCTTGCACACAATCAATTTCTCGTAACATGTGGAGTTTACCGGTGTGTAATCTCCACCAACTATGCGAAATATTGCATGTTGACGTATATGATAATTTTTCCCACCCTCCGCCAACTATGAGAAATTTTGCATACATTTTATGTAATGCTTGCACACAATCAATTTCTCGTAACATGTGGAGTTTACCGATGTGTAGTCTCCACCAACTATGCGAAATATTGCATGTTGACGTATATGATAATTTTTCCCACTGCCGGCGAACCTCCCTAGGTACCAACCCACCTGGGATAGGGAGTACAAATTTAAAATGTCATTCTCATACACACTCATAAGCCCTTCCCTTCAACGTGTAGACTAATGGAAATAGAAGTTAGTCATTTACAAGGAATAGGTTGCAGAGATTGTGTGAAAAGCGGCTTACAAGAAAAGGAAGATAACAACAGCTTGTTGATATCTGTTCTTCATCGCATGGAAGGCGTCGAATAATTTGATCTGAAATAGTTGAAGTCGGTCATCTTTTGGAATATTTGGATACCTAAACCTTTCATGTTACTTTCAATGATCAATTCATGACCATCCATCACCTTCAATAATTACTAATTTGGGGGGTCCATGCATGCATCCATTATAGAGACAACAATACCTGACAAAAAAGCGGTCAATATCGTTAGTATTATACATTTTTACACTTGGTTGTCTGATTCTATCAAATGAACCTACTAATTTTTCTCTACCACTTACAGTTTGTCACGTAGGACAGTTGTAAAAAACTGTGTGTGAAAGCTTTGGTAGTTTGGTACTATTATTCAAAAGTGGTGATGTTATTGTTGGAAATTTCGCAGTATTTAAGTGGAGTTACCTTCCATACTAAGGTTGTGTTTCTTTTGAGGTGAAATAGGATGGATGGTAAATTTTGGAGAAAAAATGAGAAGGAAATTTTTTTTGAGTGTGTTTGATTGGGTAGGAAGAAAGGAAAATAAATGGTGGGGCTCAGGTGTTTTTTCCCCGGCCCCACCAAAAAGTTTTCTATTCACAATAGATAGAAAACTATTGGGTGAAAATAAGGTTGCTTAATGGACAAAAATGTCCATATCCACTTCCTTTCTTTTTCTTTTCTTTTTTTTTTTTTTTTTTTTTGCTAGGCACGTTGCCTCTCTCTTCTTCTTCTACTTTTCTTTTTCTTTTTCTTTTTCTTTTTCTTTTTTCTTTTTTCTTTTTGTTTTATTAATTTTTTGATTTCCTGGGGCTGTGGCTGTGGGTGGGCACATTACCAATTTTTTTTTCTTTTCTTTCCTAGATTTTGCTTTTTTTTCTTTTTTCTTTTTTCTTATGTGATAGTTGTTTTGTTTTTTTTTTTTTTTTGGTTTAACTACACATGATTTTTTTTGGAACACGATTTTTTTTTTAATAAATTGGGTGATTGCTTTTTTTTTTTTCTTAGTTGTTTGTCATTTTTTTTTTGTTTTAATTGGTCATCATTTTTTAATAAGGGTGTATGAGTAAATTTGTACAAACTCACTTTTTCCATCCCCCCATTTTTCCACTCCAACCAAACAAAAAATAGAGAAATTAAAATCTTTTCTATCCTACCACTTTTCTATCATCCCACCATTTTCTATCCTCTCACTTTTCCACCCCAAACGGACCCTAAAAGTATTACTTACGGGTCCTCTCCCGCAAGTGTTTAATTAGAATTTTCAAAAGAAACATAATAGTTTATCATTTTTCTCTGAAGTTTCACAGAGGTGAAGCAATGTCAAAATGATTAGTTTCTAAACTCCTATCTCACATGGTGAGAAATTTTAAAGAGATACTTGAAAGTATTGTTTTGCTTTAAATTTACATGTTTAAAGGCATTCGCATTAGTTTGTATAAAAATTTATGTTTATCTTAGTATAAAACCTTTTTTTTTTTTTTTTTTGCTAAAATCCACCTCTTAGTAAAACACAAATAAGTCATTCTATCCACTATAGCGACAATTTGTGAATGTAGTATTATACAAAAAATATGAATGGTTTTGTATCATGGGCAACTAAACAGGCCTAAGAGATGTGCCTAATGAGGGAAACATGCAAAGAAAAATCTTTTCCTATTTACTCCACTGCCTTCTCTTCTTCTCTAATAACCCAGATTGCAAGCCAGAAAAAAAAAAATAAAATACAAAACATGAAACTGAAACTCATGAAAGAAGAGGGAAAAAAAAAAAAAAAAAACTGAAAAATCCTAATAACAATTCAAGTAGAATTTGATCATCTAGGTTGTTTCCCTGATTTCAACAAAATCCCTAAATTGATAGCAAACCTAATTGTAGACAATAGGATAAGAGATTAGTTGATAATTACCGAGAAAGAATGGTCTTATATTGGGGCTGGGCTGGAGATTGAAAAGATTGCACCCATGGTCGTGCCTAGCACTATCCTCAAGTTTTCAAGCAAATAAAACTTACTGACAACTTTGTGGAACTGGGAGATGAAGGAAGAACGGTTTGACAATAGTGAAGAGGCCTCTCCCTCAGATCTCTCCCTCCAACTCTGTCTACATCTTCTCAAATTTGAATTTCTGTGTCTCACGATCATAGATGGTTTCTAATCTCTATTGATATATGTTCATTTATAACTATACTATATCTCTTTCTCTAAAATAGTTTTTTTTTTTTTTTTTAAATATATACCTTATGCCAAATGTTTAGTAGATAGTGAATCTTAATAGGCAAAACGAAAAGATATGATTGTTTATCGTTTTTAAAAGTAAACGCAGTGTAAAAATTTAAAAGGAAAAAAAATTAATTTATATGTAAATTGTGAAGGAAAAAAGACATAGGCAGTTTTATAACACTATAGCCGTAAGAGTTGTGTCTCTAGTTTGTAAGAATAGCCATTTCCCCCCCCCCCCCCCCTTAAAGGTGAACGTTTACCAAAAAGATACAATTGTTTGTGTTTTTAATTGTATACATGTCAGTAATTTATGTAGCCACATGGCGCAATGAGAAGTGGTCAACAAAAAGTCAAACATTTCGGCAATTAGTTATTGCTAGTCGCTAACCCGTGCAATACACGGGAAAGTTTTGCAAAATATATATATATATATATATTATATTATGATACATATTTAAATTATATGCAATTACAATAATCTCATTTCTCATGTTCAAACCCATGCAATAATAAAAACAAAATATAAGAAATGTAGTATTACAAAAAAATGACAAAAACCACAAAACCAAAACCAAAACCAATTTGTTGTATCTTGAAGATGAATGGCTTTAAACTCAGCAACAAACTCTTATATATATATATATATATATAAATATATAGTTGGGGTGGGAAGATTTAAATTCTAAATGTCTCTATTAGAAATACTAGGATGCACTGATTGAGCTATAAGGCTCTTGGTAAAAACAAACTTTTTTAAGTGAGATAATTATCACATTAAATATAATGTTTACAAAATCTCGGTTGGAAATACCAAGAGGCAGAAGGTATTGATTGAACTATAAAGCTCTCGGTAAAAACAAACTTTTTTAAGTGAGGCAATCATCACATTAAATATAATGGTTTTCAATACACCTCAAAATCTCATTATCTAGAATCTATATATATATATATATATAGATATATATATATATATATAGAATTTTGATTTTTTATTGACATTTTTAGATAAAAGATCTCCAAAAAAAAAAAAAAATAAGTACTCCCTCCGTCACATTTTTTTGGTCCTCTATTCCATTTTGAGATGTTCCGAAATATTGTCCTGTTTCTAAAAATAAAATTCATTAATTTACTAATGTTCCTATTATACCCCTATTAATTTACTAATTTAATTTTTTGATAAATTTTTTTAAGGGTAGTTTTGGAAACTTATACATTTTTAAATGGTAGACAAGACAATAAATGATGTTCCCTTAAAAAGTTTTACTTTTCAAACAAGACAAAAAAAAAATGGGACGGAGGGAGTAAATAAATAAAAGATTTGGTTTTAGTCCATTAATATATATATATATATATATAAAGAATTTTGATTTTTTATTGACCTTTTTAGATAAAAGATCTCCCAAAAATATATATAATTGGTTTAGTCCATTTATCTAGGAATCTAGGAACTTCAAGGAATCTTTTAATGTTTTAATGAACTTCTAGGAATTTTTATATTGGTAATGGCATGGATGCCACGTTATAAGTGGGAGTAGGTTTAATGAACTTCTAGGAATCTAAAAAAAGGATTTTGGTTTTAAAAAAAAGTATTAGATATCTCACAATATACAATTATAATATATGCTTATCAATGATTATTAAATTTCATATTTAATTAGTCAAAAATAAAATAAAAACATATTTTTTTATTAAACTATCCCGTTTGACATTTATCGTTAACTTCATAATATTTTATCATATAAATTTTTGAAGTCTCACAATTTCATAGGTCATTATTCTACACACATATTACTAGTTTGTTTTTATTTATTCTATATTTATTTGTACATTAGAATCTTGTTACAATTAAAACAAAATATTATTAACAAATACCTTAATTACCTATTAATAACTACTATAATTGTTAATATTCATATTCAGATAAAAATAGTGGGTTTCAGTTAGCTCAATTGGTTTGTGACGGAAGTTCTTCGGGGCTTTAGAGGTTTGAATCAGTAGAGCTTCACTGGTTTGTGGTTTGTTGAGGTTTCTAGAGGCTTTTGAGCTTGATTTTAGTGAACTTTGAGATCTAGGCAAGTAGTTTGGATAATTCTGCTTTGAATGTTCTTCGTATTTGAAGGTTGAAGTTCTTGAAGTTGCTGGAGGCTTCAGGGCATGATTCCGGCAGAGCTTCTAGACTTCTGAATATTCTCCGATGCTGCTTATGCTTCAAATGGCTTGGTGTCCTCCTCAATGTCTTAGGAAGGCTTCTATCTTTAGGAGTTTAGGGGTGGATGAGCGACACGTGGCGGAGTCTGATTAGTGACACATGTCATAGCCTGATTGGTCTGCTTATGTCATTGCTTGCACGTGAGGCTGATTATGTCATCGCTTACACATGTGAGGCTGCTTTTGCTATTGCTTACATGCGCTGATGCGTAATTGGTTTTTGCATGATACTTGGCAAATTTCTGTTGGGTTTTGAGCAGTGACAGTAAAACCTAGCAGCAATACGTGGTGCTTTGTAATTGGCTGTATCTTGTGAACTTGGTAGTGTGACGTGTCAGCTTGTGAAAAGTCGGGAATTTTCCCTCTCTACAACATGTACTAATGCAGCCTCTCATTTCAAAACCTTTTTGCTCTTCTATACGCATCTTCTAACTTTCCCATATAGTTCCATCTCTATTTTTATTCTTGTTTTGGATTCACATCTTCAATTGAAAGTGTTTTTCCATTACAAAACCTCTCTATATATCTCTTACTTGATTATCAAATACGTGTAAGTATTCAATATGGATTTTTAGCTATACAAATAGGTCAAGAATTAAGTTTAGCTTTCCATTTGGCATATATATAGCAAGCTAGATTAATCTCCTTTCCTTCCATATTCCATATTTTCTTGTCATTCTTCAATAGCAGAACTAGAAATGGAAATTGTAAAAGTTAAGTGCGGGAACACCTTGATTTTCAAGGCATGGAAACGATGTCTATCACTAGTAGCTGGCAACAAAAAATGTTCATCATCTTCATCTACCTCTTTCAGTTCATTGACAAAGCACAAAAAGAATCGTCAAGTAGCTCCGGAAGGTTGTTTCACAGTCTATGTTGGACCTCAAAAACAACGATTTGTGATCAAAACTAAGCTTGTTAATCATCCTTTGTTCGCGATGCTGCTAGAGGATGCTGAATTGGAATATGGGTACAATAGTGAAGGCCCTCTTGTGCTCCCTTGCGATGTTGATTTGTTCTACAAAGTATTGGCAGAGATGGACAGCAGCGAGGATTTTAGTCCTGGTTGCTGCTTTGCTAAAGGTTATTCCTTAATTCTGCCAAGTCCAGCTCGTAGATCCAACATTGTTAGCATTAACAAGGGTCATGATGCCTATAGTCTTCTTAGTCCATCAAATTCGATGATTAAGATGAATCAACTATGACCATTTATTGATTCTCAAAAACAAACTATGACCACTTATTATAAGATCATGTTGATCTAGCTTTCTTTTTTAGCATTCGTATCATATATATTATCCAACTTATCTGTGTGGGTAGAGAGAATGCTATAGGAAATGAAAAAAAAAAGAATACATATCAAGAAATTTGTACAAGTATCAGTTATATTATATATGCTTTCTTTTCTCCACTCATTTTGCTATCTCTGATTGATTCTCCCATGTTCTCAACCTCACTTGGCTAAGCAGCCTAGCTATCCAATTTGCCTTAAAATGGATTTTGATTAAACAAGAAACCCCTTTTTTTTTTTTTTTTTTTTTTTTTTTTTTTTTTTTTTTTGGAGTGAAAACTGTGTGGGTTGTTTCGGTAATCAATCAAGTTATAGTTGTAGGTAGTTGATTCAAGAAAGAGAGAATCATATAGTAAGGATGTCGTGTCCCAATTATCTAAGAAAGAAAACTTTTAGCATTACAAGGGTTAATCTGCGGAGGTCAAATCCACTGTGTACACAATGGATTTGAGTGTGTAACATGGTAAGGTAATAGTAGCTAAAAGATTGCAAATTAACCTAGACACCTAAAACCAGTTACCTTAGTTGAGTGTTGCAGTACTATAGGACAAGTAAGACATGGATTTGGCGGGAAGTACTCCCTAAAACTAGGCGTTTGTCCTATCAAGTAAATGTTACCTTTGTTTGGTTGAAAGGATGGATGCCAAAATGCCTTCTAGAATTGCAAGCAAGGGATTTACTAATTAGTTAAAGAAAAGAAAAGATACATTCAAAAAGGTAATTATGTTATCCCGAGACAAGTTAAAACTCAAAATTTCTTGGATCGATTACCAAGGAAGACCTAGATGCCTAGTAGTCAAACACCCATCGAGGAGATTAGGGTCTTTTATGGAGATCGAGCTAAAACTTTCTTCAAATTAGTGTACCTTATCGGATTTGCCAGGGCAAATCCAATAAGATGTGCTTGGCCAATTTGCCCAAAGGCTCTATGGATGGTCTAAAGTCCTATTCTAGCCTCGCTATAGACCCAACCATTTCCAGTAGCTTATTTCATAATGTGAAGAACACTCGATCCTCAACTGGGTGCTTTTGTAGTTCTTTTTAGAATTCCTTAATCTATTCTTAAAGCAATATAGTTAAATGTGATCAAGTGTTTGTAGCTTCTTGCTAGTGTCAAGTGTTCACAACTTCTTCCTTTATCTGTTTGTCTTGCTTTGTGTTTTGAATTATTGTCTTGGTGATAAAATTAAAATAAAAGAGGAAGTGAGGGGCAGAATTATATTATGACTTAGAGGGTCATTGGAAAAAAAATACAAATTGGTTTTGGCCTTAAAAAATGAGGTTACTGTCTTAAAAATTTAATGGTAACGGCCAAAATTAAAATGAATATGATCAATCATAGCCCCGGCAGCTATAAATTTAAAATTCATTTATTTCTGTCATTACTTTGACCTCAAGGTAAATAAAATGCAGTTGCAACCTTTAATATAATGTGTGATAATAAATCAAGAGCCAACTTTTTATTTGTCTTAATGAAGATGTCACCGCCTCATTGCTTCAAGCATGAACATACCAAGGATCTCTTTTTTTCGCTATATAAATATAGAATTTTTCTCGTTTCCATATCACAAATCAATATCAACAGGTTCACCCTAGCTCTTTTGTGTGGCCGCCAAGATCAATAGTACCAGTATACGTTCATGCATATACATACATGCAATATTCTCTATTATTGGCAGTGCTATAGCATTGAAGCAAGCCAATGGCATATGCATCTATGTAATGATATACATTCAAATCCTACATTGCATGCATGTTTTCAAATATACATCACACTATAAACATTATAACAATGCATGTAAGTCACAGGCTCGCTTCAACTTTCAATCCCTGTAGACGTTTTGGTGCGCCGCCAATGCTTCAGCATTGCAAAAGATAGCTTCTGAGAATAGGGAAAAGTCTGCATGGGGCTTAGAAGTCTAGTTAAGGTGGTTGCAGTAGATCTAAATACCCAATGGTAAATACAATCAATCTCTCATACATTGTGGAGTTTACCGGTGTGTAGTCTCCACCAACGGTGAGAAATCTTGCATGTTGACGTATATGATAATTTTCCCACCGCCCGCGAACCTCCCTAGGTACCAACCCACCTGGGACATGGAGTACAAATTTAAAATGTCATTCTCATACACACTCATAAGCCCTTCCCTTCAACGTGTAGACTAATGGAAATAGAAGTAGCGGCGACTCCAGGAATTTTTTTCAGGGTGTTCCTTAGGTACGTGGTTTTCTTATTAAATATTTGTCCATAATTCTGGCAAAAGAATAAACAATAAACTATAAATTCATTTGAAATATTAATAAAATTATTAATTATTGTTGTTTAGTTGTTTTATTAATTTGTTTGTTTTTTATAAATTATAATTTGTTATATTGTTGTTTCATTAATTATAAAATTATTAATTGTTGTTTAGCATAATATAATATAATTTGTTTGTTTTTTATAATGTATTTGTTAATTAAATGATTAATTATTGTTTATTAGTTGCTTCCCCCAATTAATTATTGATTAATTAAATTATTGTTTATTAGTTGCACTAACACACACTCTATGTGTATTTACTTCCCCCAATTCAAATATCCCACCCCAGTCCCATGCTCCTATCCACCTCCCACCATGGGTTACCAGTTTTCTAGTCAGACTGGAGTTCGATCGGTGATTAAACCGGTGACGTTATAAATAATTTAATTAATAAATAAATAATTATAAAAAATAATAAGATTAAATAAATAAGAATATAGCTACTCGTATTTACTAAAAAAAGATATAATTAAGTATTTTCATGTTAAATTTAACTCAAATTAAAAGAAAAATAAATTATCATTTTTTTAGAGGAAGAAAAAGAAGTTAACCAAAACAAACTAAAAAAAAAAAAAAAAGTTATGGTTTTAAATTTTTATAATCATATATAATTTTCAGTATTTTTAACAAAACTATTATTTAATTAAAAAATATTTATCTATGTTAATATAATTTCACATCTAAATATTTCTTCTAAAATAATTGTATTTATTATAAAAATATTTTATGCTTGTTTTGAATATTGCAACAACCTTACCGTGTATGAAGTGCAAATAATTCAGATTCTTTGCCTTTGATTGACCACTCATACCCACATAAGCCATATCACAAACGTATTCCTTGCAAATGAAAAAAAAAATGAAAAAAAAAAAAAAAAAGGTGAAGTTGTCTTCCACTCCCACCCACCCTTCAACGTGGCCAAAGGATATCCACCCACATTTATACCAAACATTTTAAAAAGATTGTCCTCTCCTTTTCTTATCTAAACAAATTGCTTAAGTCTCATTGTCTCACTCTAAGAAGAAGCAGCGGCAGAGCTGCAATTTTCTCTCTTCCTCTGTTTGCTCCAAAGCCTAGTTCGGCTTCTCCCCCAAATTAAGAGATATTTCTTATTTCATAAACATTTTCTCACATATTCTCTGTTACAATTTTTTTTTTTTTTCAGATTCTTTGTTACAATTTTTTTAAAAAGATTTTAGTTCAAAATTTGTTTGGCATAAAAAAAGTTTGAGGGTGTTCCTAACTTTTTTGAGGGTGTTCCTAAATTTTTTTTAAGGGTAGGTAAATAAAAATTTTTAAATTATTATATATATATATATATATATTTTTTCGGGTCAGGGTGTTCCTGAGAACACCCTGAACCAAACGTGGCGTCGCCACTTTAGAAGTTAGTCATTTGCAAGGAATAGGTTGCAGAGATTGTGTAAAAGGGGCTTACAAGAAAAGGAAGATAACAACAGCTTGTTGATATCTGTTCACACGGGAGGCGACGAATAATTTGACCTGAAATAGCTAAAGTCAGTCATCTTTTGGAATATTTGGATACCTAAACCTTTCATGTTACTTTTAATGATCATTTCATGACCATCCATCACCTTCAATAATTACTAATTTGGGGTGTCCATGCATGCATCTATTATAGAGACAATAATACCTGACAAAAAAGCGGTCAATATTGTTAGTATTATACATTTATAAAAACGTGTGTCAAAGCTTTGGTAGTTGGGTACTATTATTCAAAACTGGTGAAGTTATTGTTGGAAACTTCGGCAGTAATTAAGTAGAGTTATCTTCCATATTAAGATTGTGTTTCTTCGGAGATGAAATAAGATGGATAGAAAAATTAGATAAAAAATGAGAAGAAAATGTTTTTTTTAGTGTGTTTGATTAGGTGAGAAGAAAGAAAAATAAATGGTGGGGGGCACAGGTGTTTTCTCCCGGCCCCACCAAAAAATTTTCTGTTCAAAATATATAGAAAACTATTGGGTGAAAATGAAGCTGCTTAATGGACAAAAATGTCCATGTCCACTTCCTTTCTTTTTTATTTATTTTTTTCTTTTTTTCTTTTTGCTAGGCACGTTGCCTCTCTCTTCATCTTCTTCTTTTCTTTTTCTTTTTCTTTTTATTCTTTTTTTTTTTTGTTTTATTAATTTTTTTATTTCCTAGGGCTATGGCTGTGGGTGGGCACATTACCAATTTTTTTTTTTCTTTTCCAAACGTTGCTTTTTTTTCTTTTTTCTTTTTTCTTATGTGATAGTTGTTTTGTTTTGTTTTGTTTTGTTTTTTTGTTTTTTTTTTTTTAACTAGACATGATTTTTTTGGGAACATGATTTTTATTTTTTAATAAATTGGGTGATTGCTTTTTTTTAGTTGTTTGTCATTTTTTTTTGTTTTAATTGGTCATCATTTTTTAATAAGGGTGTATAAGTAAATTTATACAAACTCATTTTTTCCATCCCTCCATTTTTCCACTCCAACCAAACAAAAAAGAGAAAAATTAAAATCTTTTCTATCCTCCCACTTTTCCATCATCCCACCATTTTCTATTCTCTCACTTTTCTACCCCTCCAACGCCAAACGGACCCTAAAAGTATTACTTACGGGTCCTCTCTCGCAAGTGTTTAATTAGAATTTTCAAAAGACACATAACAGTTTATCATTTTTCTCTAAAGTTTCACTGAGGTGAAGCTATGCCAAAATGATTAGTTTCTAAACTCCTATCTCACATGGTGAGAAATTTTAAAGAGATACTTGAAAGTATTGTTTTGCTCTAAATTTACATGTTTAAAAGCATTCGCATTAGTTTGTATAAAAATTTATGTTTATCTTAGTATAAGAACTTTTTTTTTTGGCTAAAATCCACCTCATAGTAAAACACAAATAAGTCATTCTATCCACTATAGCGACAATTTGTGAATGCAATATTATACAAAAAATATGAATGGTTTTGTACCATGGGCAACTAAATAGGCCTAAGAGATGTGCCTGATGAGGGAAACATGCAAAGAAAAATCTTTTCCTATTTGCTCCGTTGCCTTCTCTTCTTCTCTAATAACCCAGACTGCAAGCCAGAAAAAAATAAAAATAAAAAACAAAACATGAAACTGAAACTCATGAAAGAAAAGGGGAAAAAAAAAAAAAAAAAAAACCCAAAAACTGAAAAATCCTAATAACAATTCAAGTAGAATTTGATCATCTAGGTTGTTTCCTTGATTTCAACAAAATCCCTAAATTGACAGCAAACCTAATTGTAGACAATAGGATAAGAGATTAGTTGAAAATTACCGAGAAAGAATGGTCTTATTTTGCGGCTAGGCCGGAGATTGAAAATGATTGCACCCATGGTCGTGCGTAGCACTATCCTCAAGTTTTCAAGCAAATATAACTTACTAACGACTTTGTGGAACTGGGAGATGAAGGAAGAACGGTCTGACAATAGTGAAGAGGCCTTTCCCTTAGATCTCTCTCTCCAACTTTGTCAACATCTTGTCAGAATTGTATCTCTGTGTCTCACGTTCATAGATGGTTTCTAATCTTTGTTGATATATGTTCGTTTATAACTCTACTATATCTCTTTCTCTGAAATTGTTTTTTCTTTTTCTTTTTTTAAAATATATACCTTATGCCAAACGTTTAGTAGATAGTGAATCTTAATAGGCAAAACGAAAAGATATGATTGTTTATTGTTTTTAAAAGTAAATGTGGTGTAAAAACTTAAAAGGAAAAAAAATTAATTTCTGTGTAAATTGTGAAGGAGAAAAGACATGGGCAGTTTTATAACACTACAGTCGTAAGGGTAGTGTCTCAAGTTTGTAAGAATAGGCAGTTTTTTTTTTTTTAATCCCCCCTTAAAGGTGAACGTTTACCAAAAATATACAACTGTTTGTGTTTTTAATTGTATACGTGTCAGTAATTTATGTAGCCACGTGAAGCAATGAGAAGTGGTCAACAAAAAATCAAACATTTCGGCTATTAGTTATTGCTTGTCGCTAACCCGTGCAATGCACGGGAAAGTTTTGCAAAATATATTTTATATTATGATACATATTTAAATTATATGCAATTACAATAATCTCATTTCTCATGTTCAAACCCATGCAATAATAAAAACACAATATAAGAAATGTTGTATTAACAAAAAATGACAAAAACCACAAAATCAAAACCAAAAATACAAACTCACTTTTAAGGATGTCAACTCTTTGAAGAACTGGAACAATTAGGACATGTGGCATATGAAGAAACTTTCACTTGTCAAACTATCAAATTCCATTAGGCAAAAACATATTAAGCAAAGAAGTTAACACTACCAAAACGCAAAATCCTAACCCACTTTTGAGATCTTAATTGGGCAGTGAAGACCTTTCCGCATTTGATGTTACAAAGATTGCATCTTAATTTATTGAGAGCCGTGAGGTTTTGTTTATGTGCACAAATAATAAATTATCTTCTCATAATTATATTAATGTTACAAAGATTGCATCTTAATTTATTAAGAGCTAAGATGTTTTTGTTTATGTGCACAAATACTAAATTTAGCTTCAGAAAATTGCAAAATAAAAATAAAAAGTTTTGGACTTATGGTGAACCTTTGGACATGGTTTGGAACTTTGCTGGTCAAAAATTGTGAAGTCTTGCTTTAAGTGCTTTTGCAGATAGGACACAATTTATATGGAGGGAAGTACAAAGAAAGGGCGAGAGTGAGAGGAAGAAGAGCGTATAGAGAGATAGAAAATGAGTTTTTTTTTGGGAAGGAATTTGATACTTGCAAAATTTATAACTACCCACGTAAGACTCTTTTATATATACGACGGTTTTGTTTTTAAATAAACCGAATCAAGCCACCAACTGTAACAAAAATTGTAATGGAACGGTTCGGTTAATTCAATAAAAGACATAATTTCTCGATTTTTTTTTAAATGGTAGTGTTTATTGAATGAAAATGTGTTTATTGAAAAATGAAAAGATACAACTTCTCGGTATTTTTAAATGTGAATGTGGCATAAATTTTTGTAGCCATATGGCGCAATGAGGCGCGGTCAACAAAAAGTCAAACGTTTCAGCTATTAGTTATTATATAAATATAGATATATATATATATATATTTTAATCTTGACATTAATTTATTGTTAGATTATTTCTAACAAAAAGAAAAGGGTTAGTACAATTTTAGAACTTCTTCTTTCTGATAGTTCATTTTATATTTTCTTAAATTAGTATTTTGTGATCTAAAATAGTTTAACAATAAACTATTTTAATATGTTGTATATCAATACAGTTTTGAAGAATCCAAATTCAACCTTGATGAGAAAGAGAAAAAGATTGAGTGATTGCATTTTGTTCATTTTGACCTTTGTAAAGATTGAAAAAGAATAGGTTAGATTTTTTTTTTTTTTGGTTAATATTGAGATTTGTGTTAGAATGATAACATTTACCATTGGTTAACTTTGAATAAATATTTACTATTGGTTAACTTTGAATATATATAAATATTAAGTGATATAAATGGAAAAATAATATTTCAAATACATGTTGGAAGTGCAAGTTGGGGACACAATAGAATTTGCAAATATGCAAGTCTAAATAAGCATAAAGATATGCCAAAGAATCAAATGCAAGGCACAAAAACAAGGGAGACAAAGAGAGAAAAAAGTACTTGCAACGCAACTTTCCAATATGGAAGAAGAGGTAAGAATGATAGAAATATTTTATTTGTTTAATCAAAATTTGATAGGTTTCTCACTATTGTTTTGAATATATAATTTTTATGTGTATATATGTGTGTGTGTGTGTGTGTGTGTGTGTGTAGTTTTTTTATGAACAAAAGATGGGCAGACAGGGGCGACTTGAGTTGACGTCTTCCACCTCAAATTCTATTAAATGTTTCAAGTAATTTAAAATAAATTAAATATTTTGATTATATATATCATAATTTTTTGTTTTAATATGTAAAATTTATACACTACACACCATGTATACACAAAGTGACTCAAAATATTTATGCACACATGTTGCAAAATTAATTTGTTTATATCCTGTGACTCATAAATTATTAATAGAGTTTTAACTTTCAACATATATAATTTTTATATAAGCCGTGCATTGCACGGGCGTCATACTAGTCTATATAATAACTAATAGCTGAAAAATTTGACTTTTCGTTGATCACTCCTCATTCTGCCACGTGGCTACAGAAATTGTTGCCACATTCACTTTAAAACACTAAACAATTGTATCTTTTTGGTGGTTTGCTTATTTAGTTTCAGTGGGTAACTACTTATTATTTTTTATATACGCTGTTTACTTTTTGTTTTCTTCTTTCCGTTTTTCTGTTTTCTATTTTTTTTTTTTCCTCTACAAGAACAAACCCAACGAAGGTTGTGGACAAAAAACAGAGTACCCTTGACGCTACTTGTATTGGTAATTCTTTTCTCCACAATTGTGCTATTGTTTTTTGTTTTTAATTTTTAATTTTTATAATAACAAACATTTATAACTAAGGCATTGAAATATTTTGTGCTCACCATGTGTTTGAGAAAATGCCTTGCTTACTCTCGCATTAGTTTGTAGCCACTTTATGGTTTGTGCATCTTGGTTTTAATTGCTACTAGTTATTGACTACTTTTTGTTACGTATAAATCATAAGTTATGATAATATGAAAAATATTCTGTCTTTAAACGATGAAGACACTCTTAGATGTTAGTTTTGCTAAATAGCCAATGTACTTAATCAGTAGATATGATTTCAATTGCCAAATTTTCAATTGATATAGAAATAATGGAAGGATGGATTGTTGTTCTTTTCAAAAAAAAAATTTATAATAAAAGCCTTATGGTCAAAGCGCAATTTGTCAACGTTACTTTCAACTTTCAAGCATTCAAATTTAGATAGGTGCTCAATGCATTGAACAGTCTTTTTTCTTCTTTTCTTTTTCCAAATAATGCAGTTGCTTGGTATTCATACTGATA
The DNA here is from genome assembly GCA_023621385.1 of Quercus gilva. NCBI lineage: Eukaryota > Viridiplantae > Streptophyta > Magnoliopsida > Fagales > Fagaceae > Quercus > Quercus gilva. The sequence goes on from CM042476.1 coordinate 74,673,098, forward strand.
TTTTCAATGCTTCGTTCTTTGCTCTCTTTTTATTTTGAAAAAGTATTTCCTGGGCTGAATGAGTTGTCTACTCTATTAAGTTTACAACTGAGACATTATATAGCACTTACATCCATTCAAACGCATACATAAAGCTTTACATGAATCATTCTTCTTTTTTCCTTGCTTTAGCCTCTTTTTCAGTAAATTTGTGGTTTGGTAACAGTACTTGCAGCATACAATGAGAATTACTATAGTTCACAATCGAATGAGTTTTACTATAGTTCACAAATGAGTATCTTTTGGAACATGTGACTCCTCCTAATGGTTTGAAGCCATGTCATATCTGTAATGCATTAAAGATAGAAACCAAATGGTTGTTCCTGAGCAGATCAAATGAACATGAATGGGTTTGGGTGAACGTGGCTTATGATTTGGGTGAACATGGCTTATGAACCTAATTGATGATTTAAATTTTAAAATTAAAAATTATAAAAAATAAATCAATCTCTCATAACATGGCTTATGAACCTAATTGATAGTTTACCGACGTGTAGTCTCCACCAACTATGAGAACTCTTGCAAATATTTTATGTAATGATTGCATACAATCAATCTCTCATAACATGTGGAGTTTACCGGTGTGTAGTCTCCGCCAACTATGAGAAATTTTGCATTCATTTTATGTAATGATTGCGCACAATCAATTTCACATAACATGTGGAGTTTATCGGTGTGTAGTCTCCGCCAACTATGAGAAATTTTGCATACATTTTATGTAATGCTTGCACACAATCAATTTCTCGTAACATGTGGAGTTTACCGGTGTGTAGTCTCCACCAACTATGCGAAATATTGCATGTTGACGTATATGATAATTTTTCCCACCCTCCGCCAACTATGAGAAATTTTGCATACATTTTATGTAATGCTTGCACACAATCAATTTCTCGTAACATGTGGAGTTTACCGATGTGTAGTCTCCACCAACTATGCGAAATATTGCATGTTGACGTATATGATAATTTTTCCCACTGCCGGCGAACCTCCCTAGGTACCAACCCACCTGGGACAGGGAGTACAAATTTAAAATGTCATTCTCATACACACTCATAAGCCCTTCCCTTCAACGTGTAGACTAATGGAAATAGAAGTTAGTCATTTACAAGGAATAGGTTGCAGAGATTGTGTGAAAAGCGGCTTACAAGAAAAGGAAGATAACAACAGCTTGTTGATATCTGTTCTTCATCGCATGGAAGGCGTCGAATAATTTGATCTGAAATAGTTGAAGTCAGTCATCTTTTGGAATATTTGGATACCTAAACCTTTCATGTTACTTTCAATGATCAATTCATGACCATCCATCACCTTCAATAATTACTAATTTGGGGGTCCATGCATGCATCCATTATAGAGACAACAATACCTGACAAAAAAGTGGTCAATATCGTTAGTATTATACATTTTCACACTTGGTTGTCTGATTCTATCAAATGAACCTACTAATTTTTCTCTACCACTTACAGTTTGTCACGTAGGACAGTTGTAAAAAACTGTGTGTGAAAGCTTTGGTAGTTTGGTACTATTATTCAAAAGTGGTGATGTTATTATTGGAAATTTCGCAGTATATAAGTGGAGTTACCTTCCATACTAAGGTTGTGTTTCTTTTGAGGTGAAATAGGATGGATGGTAAATTTTGGAGAAAAAATGAGAAGGAAATTTTTTTTGAGTGTGTTTGATTGGGTAGGAAGAAAGGAAAATAAATGGTGGGGCTCAGGTGTTTTTTCCCCGGCCCCACCAAAAAGTTTTCTATTCACAATAGATAGAAAACTATTGGGTGAAAATAAGGTGGCTTAATGGACAAAAATGTCCATATCCACTTCCTTTCTTTTTCTTTTTTTTTTTTTTTTTTTTTTTTTGCTAGGCACGTTGCCTCTCTCTTCTTCTTCTACTTTTCTTTTTCTTTTTCTTTTTCTTTTTTCCTTTTTCTTTTTGTTTTATTAATTTTTTGATTTCCTGGGGCTGTGGCTGTGGGTGGGCACATTACCAATTTTTTTTTTCTTTTCTTTCTTAGATTTTGCTTTTTTTTCTTTTTTCTTTTTTCTTATGTGATAGTTGTTTTGTTTTTTTTTTTTTTTTTTTTTTTTTGGTTTAACTACACATGATTTTTTTTGGAACACGATTTTTTTTTTAATAAATTGGGTGATTGCTTTTTTTTTTTTTCTTAGTTGTTTGTCATTTTTTTGTTTTGTTTTAATTGGTCATCATTTTTTAATAGGGTGTATGAGTAAATTTGTACAAACTCACTTTTTCCATCCCCCCATTTTTCCACTCCAACCAAACAAAAAATAGAGAAATTAAAATCTTTTCTATCCTACCACTTTTCTATCATCCCACCATTTTCTATCCTCTCACTTTTCCACCCCAAACGGACCCTAAAAGTATTACTTACGGGTCCTCTCCCGCAAGTGTTTAATTAGAATTTTCAAAAGAAACATAATAGTTTATCATTTTTCTCTGAAGTTTCACAGAGGTGAAGCTATGTCAAAATGATTAGTTTCTAAACTCCTATCTCACATGGTGAGAAATTTTAAAGAGATACTTGAAAGTATTGTTTTGCTTTAAATTTACATGTTTAAAGGCATTCGCATTAGTTTGTATAAAAATTTATGTTTATCTTAGTATAAAACCTTTTTTTTTTTTTTTGCTAAAATCCACCTCTTAGTAAAACACAAATAAGTCATTCTATCCACTATAGCGACAATTTGTGAATGTAGTATTATACAAAAAATATGAATGGTTTTGTATCATGGGCAACTAAACAGGCCTAAGAGATGTGCCTAATGAGGGAAACATGCAAAGAAAAATCTTTTCCTATTTACTCCACTGCCTTCTCTTCTTCTCTAATAACCCAGATTGCAAGCCAGAAAAATAAAAATAAAATACAAAACATGAAACTGAAACTCATGAAAGAAAAGGGAAAAAAAAGAAAAAAAAAACTGAAAAATCCTAATAACAATTCAAGTAGAATTTGATCATCTAGGTTGTTTCCCTGATTTCAACAAAATCCCTAAATTGATAGCAAACCTAATTGTAGACAATAGGATAAGAGATTAGTTGAAAATTACCGAGAAAGAATGGTCTTATATTGGGGCTGGGCTGGAGATTGAAAAGATTGCACCCATGGTCGTGCCTAGCACTATCCTCAAGTTTTCAAGCAAATAAAACTTACTGACAACTTTGTGGAACTGGGAGATGAAGGAAGAACGGTCTGACAATAGTGAAGAGGCCTCTCCCTCAGATCTCTCCCTCCAACTCTGTCTACATCTTGTCAAATTTGAATTTCTGTGTCTCACGATCATAGATGGTTTCTAATCTCTATTGATATATGTTCATTTATAACTATACTATATCTCTTTCTCTAAAATAGTTTTTTTTTTTTTTTTTAAATATATACCTTATGCCAAATGTTTAGTAGATAGTGAATCTTAATAGGCAAAACGAAAAGATATGATTGTTTATCGTTTTTAAAAGTAAACGCAGTGTAAAAATTTAAAAGGAAAAAAAATTAATTTATATGTAAATTGTGAAGGAAAAAAGACATAGGCAGTTTTATAACACTACAGCCGTAAGGGTTGTGTCTCTAGTTTGTAAGAATAGCCATCCCCCCCCCCCCCCCCCCCCCCTTAAAGGTGAACGTTTACCAAAAAGATACAATTGTTTGTGTTTTTAATTGTATACATGTCAGTAATTTATGTAGCCACGTGGCGCAATGAGAAGTGGTCAACAAATAGTCAAACATTTCGGCAATTAGTTATTGCTAGTCCCTAACCCATGCAATGCACGGGAAAGTTTTGCAAAATATATATATATATATATATTATATTATGATACATATTTAAATTATATGCAATTACAATAATCTCATTTCTCATGTTCAAACCCATGCAATAATAAAAACAAAATATAAGAAATGTAGTATTACAAAAAAATGACAAAAACCACAAAACCAAAACCAAAACCAATTTGTTGTATCTTGAAGATGAATGGCTTTAAACTCAGCAACAAACTCTTATATATATATATATATATATAAATATATAGTTGGGGTGGGAAGATTTAAATTCTAAATGTCTCTATTAGAAATACTAGGATGCACTGATTGAGCTATAAGGCTCTTGGTAAAAACAAACTTTTTTAAGTGAGATAATTATCACATTAAATATAATGTTTACAAAATCTCGGTTGGAAATACCAAGAGGCAGAAGGTATTGATTGAACTATAAAGCTCTCGGTAAAAACAAACTTTTTTAAGTGAGGCAATCATCACATTAAATATAATGGTTTTCAATACACCTCAAAATCTCATTATCTAGAATCTATATATATATATATATATAGATATATATATATATATATATAGAATTTTGATTTTTTATTGACATTTTTAGATAAAAGATCTCCAAAAAAAAAAAAATAAGTACTCCCTCCGTCACATTTTTTTGGTCCTCTATTTCATTTTGAGATGTTCCAAAATATTGTCCTGCTTCTAAAAATAAAATTCATTAATTTACTAATGTTCCTATTATATCCCTATTAATTTACTAATTTAATTTTTTGATAAATTTTTTTAAGGGTAGTTTTGGAAACTTATACATTTTTAAATGGTAGACAAGACAATAAATGATGTTCCCTTAAAAGGTTTGACTTTTCAAACAAGACAAAAAAAAAATGGGACGGAGGGAGTAAATAAATAAAAGATTTGGTTTTAGTCCATTAATATATATATATATATATAAAGAATTTTGATTTTTTATTGACCTTTTTAGATAAAAGATCTCCCAAAAATATATATAATTGGTTTAGTCCATTTATCTAGGAATCTAGGAACTTCAAGGAATCTTTTAATGTTTTAATGAACTTCTAGGAATTTTTATATTGGTAATGGCATGGATGCCACGTTATAAGTGGGAGTAGGTTTAATGAACTTCTAGGAATCTAAAAAAAGGATTTTGGTTTTAAAAAAAAGTATTAGATATCTCACAATATACAATTATAATATATGCTTATCAATGATTATTAAATTTCATATTTAATTAGTCAAAAATAAAATAAAAACATATTTTTTTATTAAACTATCCCGTTTGACATTTATCGTTAACTTCATAATATTTTATCATATAAATTTTTGAAGTCTCACAATTTCATAGGTCATTATTCTACACACATATTACTAGTTTGTTTTTATTTATTCTATATTTATTTGTCCATTAGAATCTTGTTACAATTAAAACAAAATATTATTAACAAATACCTTAATTACCTATTAATAACTACTATAATTGTTAATATTCATATTCAGATAAAAATAGTGGGTTTCAGTTAGCTCAATTGGTTTGTGACGGAAGTTCTTCGGGGCTTTAGAGGTTTGAATCAGTAGAGCTTCACTGGTTTGTGGTTTGTTGAGGTTTCTAGAGGCTTTTGAGCTTGATTCTAGTGAACTTTGAGATCTAGGCAAGTAGTTTGGATGATTCTGCTTTGAATGTTCTTTGTATTTGAAGGTTGAAGTTCTTAAAGTTGCTGGAGGCTTCAGGGCATGATTCCGGCAGAGCTTCTAGACTTCTGAATATTCTCCGATGCTGCTTATGCTTCAAATGGCTTGGTGTCCTCCTCAATGTCTTAGGAAGGCTTCTATCTTTAGGAGTTTAGGGGTGGATGAGCGACACGTGGCGGAGTCTGATTGGTGACACATGTCATAGCCTGATTGGTCTGCTTATGTCGTTGCTTGCGCGTGAGGCTGATTATGTCATCGCTTACACATGTGAGGCTGCTTATGTTATTGCTTACATGCGCTGATGCGTAATTGGTTTTTGCATGATACTTGGCAAATTTCTGTTGGGTTTTGAGCAGTGACAGTAAAACCTAGCAGCAATACGTGGTGCTTTGTAATTGGCTGTATCTTGTGAACTTGGTAGTGTGACGTGTCAGCTTGTGAAAAGTCGGGAATTTTCCCTCTCTACAACATGTACTAATGCAGCCTCTCATTTCAAAACCTTTTTGCTCTTCTATACGCATCTTCTAACTTTTCCATATAGTTCCATCTCTATTTTTATTCTTGTTTTGGATTCACATCTTCAATTGAAAGTGTTTTTCCATTACAAAACCTCTCTATATATCTCTTACTTGATTATCAAATACGTGTAAGTATTCAATATGGATTTTTAGCTATACAAATAGGTCAAGAATTAAGTTTAGCTTTCCATTTGGCATATATATAGCAAGCTAGATTAATCTCCTTTCCTTCCATATTCCATATTTTCTTGTCATTCTTCAATAGCAGAACTAGAAATGGAAATTGTAAAAGTTAAGTGCGGGAACACCTTGATTTTCAAGGCATGGAAACGATGTCTATCACTAGTAGCTGGCAACAAAAAATTTTCATCATCTTCATCTACCTCTTTCAGTTCATTGACAAAGCACAAAAAGAATCGTCAAGTAGCTCCGGAAGGTTGTTTCACAGTCTATGTTGGACCTCAAAAACAACGATTTGTGATCAAAACTAAGCTTGTTAATCATCCTTTGTTCGCGATGCTGCTAGAGGATGCTGAATTGGAATATGGGTACAATAGTGAAGGCCCTCTTGTGCTCCCTTGCGATGTTGATTTGTTCTACAAAGTATTGGCAGAGATGGACAGCAGCGAGGATTTTAGTATTATACATTTGTAAAAAAGTGTGTCAAAGCTTTGGTAGTTTGGTACTATTATTCAAAACTGGTGATGTTATTGTTGGAAACTTCAGCAGTACTTAAGTGGAGTTATCTTCCTTACTAAGGTTGTGTTTCTTTGGAGATGAAATAAGATGGATGGAAAAATTAGATAAAAAATGAGAAGAAAATGTTTTTTTTAGTGTGTTTGATTGGGTGAGAAGAAAGAAAAATAAATGATGGGGGGCCCAGGTGTTTTCTCCTGGTCCCACCAAAAAGTTTTCTATCCAAAATAGATAGAAAACTATTGGGTGAAAATGAGGTTGCTTAATGGACAAAAATGTCCATGTCCACTTCCTTTCTTTTTTATTTATTTATTTATTTATTTATTTCTTTTTGCTAGGCATGTTGCCTCTCTCTTCATCTTCTTCTTTTCTTTTTCTTTTTCTTTTTATTCTTTTTTTTTTGTTTTATTAATTTTTTGATTTCCTAGGGCTATGGTTGTGGGTGGGCACATTACCATTTTTTTTTCTTTCCCAGACGTTGCTTTTTTTCTTTTTTCTTTTTTCTTATGTGATAGTTGTTTTTTTTTTTTTTTTTTTTTTTTTTTTTTTTTTTTTTTTTAACTAGACATGATTTTTTTGGGAACATGATTTTCATTTTTTAATAAATTGGGTGATTGCTTTTTTTTTTTTAGTTGTTTGTCATTTTTTTTTAATTGGTCATCATTTTTTAATAAGGGTGTATGAGTAAATTTATACAAACTCATTTTTTCCATCCCTCCATTTTTCCACTCCAACCAAACAAAAAAGAGAGAAATTAAAATCTTTTCTATCCTCTCACTTTTCCATCATCCCACCATTTTCTATTCTCTCACTTTTCTACCCCTCCAACGCCAAACGGACCCTAAAAGTATTACTTATGGGTCCTCTCTCGCAAGTGTTTAATTAGAATTTTCAAAAGACACATAACAGTTTATCATTTTTCTCTAAAGTTTCACAGAGGTGAAGCTATGCCAAAATGATTAGTTTCTAAACTCCTATCTCACATGGTGAGAAATTTTAAAGAGATACTTGAAAGTATTGTTTTGCTCTAAATTTACATGTTTAAAAGCATTCGCATTAGTTTGTATAAAAATTTATGTTTATCTTAGTATAAGAACTTTTTTTTTTTGGCTAAAATCCACCTCATAGTAAAACACAAATAAGTCATTCTATCCACTATAGCGACAATTTGTGAATGCAATATTATACAAAAAATATGAATGGTTTTGTACCATGGGCAACTAAATAGGCCTAAGAGATGTGCCTGATGAGGGAAACATGCAAAGAAAAATCTTTTCCTATTTGCTCCGTTGCCTTCTCTTCTTCTCTAATAACCCAGATTGCAAGCCAGAAAAATAAAAATAAAAAACAAAACATGAAACTGAAACTCATGAAAGAAAAGGGAAAAAAAATACCCAAAAACTGAAAAATCCTAATAACAATTCAAGTAGAATTTGATCATCTAGGTTGTTTCCTTGATTTCAACAAAATCCCTAAATTGACAGCAAACCTAATTGTAGACAATAGGATAAGAGATTAGTTGAAGACAATAGGATAAGAGATTAGTTGAAGACAATAGGATAAGAGATTAGTTGAAAATTACCGAGAAAGAATGGTCTTATATTGCGGCTAGGCCGGAGATTGAAAATGATTGCACCCATGGTCGTGCGTAGCACTATCCTCAAGTTTTGAAGCAAATAAAACTTACTAACGACTTTGTGGAACTGGGAGATGTATCTCTGTGTCTACATCTTATCAGAATTATATCTTTGTGTCTCACGTTCATAGATGGTTTCTAATCTCTGTTGATATATGTTCGTTTATAACTCTACTATATCTCTTTCTCTGAAATAGCTTTTTCTTTTTCTTTTTTTAAAATATATACCTTATGCCAAACGTTTAGTAGATAGTGAATCTTAATAGGCAAAACGAAAAGATATGATTGTTTATTGTTTTTAAAAGTAAATGTGGTGTAAAAACTTAAAAGGAAAAAAAATTAAGTTCTATGTAAATTGTGAAGGAGAAAAGACATGGGCAGTTTTATAACACTACAGTCGTAAGAGTTGTGTCTCAAGTTTGTAAGAATAGGCAGTTTTTTTTTTCCCCCTTAAAGGTGAACGTTTACCAAAAATATACAACTGTTTGTGTTTTTAATTGTATACGTGTCAGTAATTTATATAGCCACGTGGGGCAATGAGAAGTGGTCAACAAAAAATCAAACATTTCGGCTATTAGTTATTGCTTGTCGCTAACCCGTGCAATGCACGGGAAAGTTTTGCAAAATATATATATATATATATATTATATTATGATACATATTTAAATTATATGCAATTACAATAATCTCATTTCTCATGTTCAAACCCATGCAATAATAAAAACACAATATAAGAAATGTTGTATTAACAAAAAATGACAAAAACCACAAAATCAAAACCAAAAATACAAACTCACTTTTAAGGAAATCAACTCTTTGAAGAACTGGAACAATTAGGACATGTGGCATATGAAGAAACTTTCACTTGTCAAACTATCGAATTCCATTAAGCAAAAACATATTAAGCAAAGAAGTTAACACTACCAAAACGCAAAATCCTAACCCACTTTTCAGATCTTAATTGGGCAGTTAAGACCTTTCCGCATTTGATGTTACAAAGATTGCATCTTAATTTATTGAGAGCCGTGAGGTTTTTGTTTATGTGCACAAATAATAAATTATCTTCTCATAATTATATTAATGTTACAAAGATTGCATCTTAATTTATTAAGAGCTATGATGTTTTTGTTTATGTGCACAAATACTAAATTTATCTTCAGAAAATTGCAAAATAAAAATAAAAAGTTTTGGACTTATGGTGAACCTTTGGACATGGTTTGGAACTTTGCTGGTCAAAAATTGTGAAGTCTTGCTTTAAGTGCTTTTGCAGATAGGACAAAATTTATATGGAGGGAAGTACAAAGAAAGGGCGAGAGTGAGAGGAAGAAGAGCGTATAGAGAGATAGAAAAAGAGTTTTTTTTTTTGGGAAGGAATTTGATACTTGCAAAATTTATAACTACCCACGTAAGACTCTTTTATATATACGACGGTTTTGTTTTTAAATAAACCGAATCAAGCCACCAACTGTAACAAAAATAGTAATGAAACGGTTCGGTTAATTCAATAAAAGACATAACTTCTCAATTTTTTTTTAAATGGTAGTGTTTATTGAATGAAAATGTGTTTATTGAAAAATGAAAAGATACAACTTCTTGGTATTTTTAAATGTGAATGTGGCATAAATTTTTGTAGCCATATGGCGCAATGAGGCGCGGTCAACAAAAAGTCAAACGTTTCAGCTATTAGTTATTATGTAAATATATATATATATATATATTTTAATCTTGACATTAATTTGATGTTAGATTGTTGCTAACAAAAAGAAAAGGGTTAGTACAATTTTAGAACTTCTTATTTCTGATAGTTCATTTTATATTTTCTTAAATTAGTATTTTGTGATCTAAAATAGTTTAACAATAAACTATTTTAATATGTTGTATATCAATACAGTTTTGAAGAATCCAAATTCAACCTTGATGAGAAAGAGAAAAAGATTGAGTGATTGCATTTTGTTCATTTTGACCTTTATAAAGATTGAAAAAGAATAGGTTAGATTTTTTTTTTTTTTTGGTTAATATTGAGATTTGTGTTAGAATGATAACATTTACCATTGGTTAACTTTGAATAAATATTTACTATTGGTTAACTTTGAATATATATAAATATTAAGTGATATAAATGGAAAAATAATATTTCAAATACATGTTGGACGTGCAAGTTGGGGACCCAATAGAATTTGCAAATATGCAAGTCTAAATAAGCATAAAGATATGCCAAAGAATCAAATGCAAGGCACAAAAACAAGGGAGACAAAGAGAGAAAAAAGTACTTGCAACGCAACTTTCCAATATGGAAGAAGAGGTAAGAATGATAGAAATATGTTATTTGTTTAATCAAAATTTGATAGGTTTCTCACTATTGTTTTGAATATATAATTTTTATGTGTATATATATGTGTGTGTGTGTGTGTGTGTGTGTGTAGTTTTTTTATGAACAAAAGATGAGCAGACAGGGGCGACTTGAGTTAACGTCTTCCACCTCAAATTCTATTAAATGTTTCAAGTAATTTAAAATAAATTAAATATTTTGATTATATATCATAATTTTTTGTTTTAATATGTAAAATTTATACACTACACACCATGTATACACAAAGTGACTCAATATATTTATGCACACATGTTGCAAAATTAATTTGTTTATATCGTGTGACTCATAAATTATTAATAGAGTTTCAACTTTCAACATATATAATTTTTATATAAGCCGTGCATTGCATGGGCATAATACTAGTCTATATCTATATAATAACTAATAGCTGAAACATTTGACTTTTCATTGACCACTCCTCATTCTGCCACGTGGCTACATAAATTGTTGACACATTCACTTTAAAACACTAAACAATTGTATCTTTTTGGTGGTTTGCTTATTTAGTTTCAATGGGTAACTACTTATTATTGTTTGTATACGCTATTTCCTTTTTGTTTTCTTCGTTCCGTTTTTCCGTTTTTTGTTTTTTTGTTTTTTTTCCCCTCTACAAGAACAAACCCAGCGAAGTTTATGGACAAAAAACAGAGTACCCTTGACGCTACTGGTATTGGTAATTCTTTTCTCCACAATTGTGCTATTGTTTTTTGTTTTTAATTTTTAATTTTTATAATAACAAACATTTATAACTAAGGCATTGAAATATTTTGTGCTCACCATGTGTTTGAGAAAATGCCTTGCTTACTCTCGCGTTAGTTTGTAGCCATTTTATGGTTTGTGCATCTTGGTTTTAATTGCTACTAGTTATTGACTACTTTTGTTACGTATAAATCATAAGTTATGATAATATGAAAAATATTCTATCTTTAAACGATGAAGACACTCTTAGATGTCAATTTTGCTAAATAGCCAATGTACTTAATCAGTAGATATGATTTCAATAGCCAAAATTTTCAATTGATATAGAAATAATGGAAGGATGGATTGTTGTTCTTTTCAAAAAAAATTCATAATAAAAGCGTTATGGTCAAAGCGCAATTTGTCAACGTTACTTTCAACTTTCAAGCATTCAAATTTAGATAGGTGCTCAATGCATTGAACAGTCTTTTTTCTTCTTTTCTTTTTTCAAATAATGCAGTAGCCTGGTATTCATACTAATATTTTCAATGCTTTGTTCTTTGCTCTCTTTTTATTTTGAAAAAGTTTTTCCTGGGCTGAATGAGTTGTTTACTCTATTAAGTTTACAACTGAGACATTATATAGCACTTACATCCATTCAAACGCCTACATAAAGCTTTACATGAATCATTCTTCTTTTTTCCTTGCTTTAGCCTCTTTTTCAGTAAATTTGTGGTTTGGTAACAGTACTTGCAGCATACAATGAGAATTACTATAGTTCACAATCGAATGAGTTTTACTATAGTTCACAAATGAGTATCTTTTGGGACATGTGACTCCTCCTAATGGTTTGAAGCCATGTCATATCTGTAATGCATTAAAGATAGAAACCAAATGGTTGTTCCTGAGTAGATCAAATGAACATGAATGGATTTGGGTGAACGTGGCTTATGATTTGGGTGAACGTGGCTTATGAACCTAATTGATAATTTAAATTTTAAAATTAAAAAAAATTAAAAAATTAAAAAAAAAAAAAAAAACTTATTTTGCAGCTCCTCTCATTTTTGGATAAAGAGCTACATACTTTTTAAGGGAAAAAGCTGCATACTTAACCGTGTCAACTCCAGGTTTGTTAACAATTACTCTAATATTTTTTTAAAAGTTTATGTTGCATTTATTTTCTACATATTTGGGATAATTATTAATGTCATCTTCAACAAAAATTTACAGTATAAAAGATTATTACTGAAAGCAATTAAATTCCACATAACTATATTTTTAAATTTCCAAAAAATGCTAATTAACAACAAATCTATGCTTGAAAGAATATTCCATTTTTTAACGTCTATTTGCTATCTTTGATTTATACAATAATAGTTATGATTTGATCTTCTATAAATACTTTGTTTTTTATTATATTTCCGAAGTTTGGAGTCTGCTTTATTTTCAAGAGCGAGAAGAAAACTGATTCTATCACAAAAAAGAAACAGAAATGTACCTACCAAATTTACAAATTCTTCATTAAAGGGAAGCCTTTCAAATGTTTCAGTAACTAGAAGAATGCTGTTAAATAAAAAAGAGAAATGCTTCTGATGGTGTATCGAGTTCCTTATCTTGTGGTGATGCTTTACAAGGAGAAGTTTCAATAGAAAGAGACTCAATTTCTTGGAACGTATTGTCACACACCACTATTCATGAAACACAATCATTGCATTCAAAATAATTATGCAGCTACTACAATTCTTATGATTCTTTTTAATTGCATTCTGAAATTGAAACTTTGAAAATTTTATGCCTATTTGTTGTTGGTGCTTCTAACTACCGAAAAATTTCATTTATTGTTGCTTTTGTTATCAACCTGTTCTATTGCCAGGCTTACAAAAAAAACACTTTAATGCTGTTTTGTATTCTATACTTTAATGTTTCATCTTTATACAAAATAGTTTTCTCGTGCATCGCACGGGTTAGCAACTAATAATAACTAATAGCCGAAATGTTTGACTTTTTGTTGACCATACCTCATTGCGCCACGTGACTACATAAACTAATGCCATGTCTATGATTAAAAACACAACAATTGGATCTTTTCATTTGAACGTTCATCTTTAAAAAAAAAAAAAAAATGCCTATTATTATAAACTACTGACACAACTCATCGGGCAGTAGTTATAAATAAAACATCACTTCTTTTTTATATTTTTTCTCACTGAATGTTCTTCTCTCCCTTCTCTCTCTCTCTCCGAAATTTGGTATTTGCAACAGGACTTCTCTTTTTTATAACACCAGCCAGCAAAGTTCCAAAACAAGTTTAAAGGTCAGATACCTCTCCTCAAATGTATAGTAAATAAAAAGTGGGTTAATGTAGCACAGTATTTGTATCATAAACTTAAAGAATTTGCGCTAGTTCTAAGTATATGTTATCGTGCGATTTATTTTCATATTTGCGTTAATATTACTTTTGGTGGTGATATTGATTTTTATATTGGGATTACATAGTAACGTAACTGGTTTATTCTTTTCTAATATTATTCCTTTTTCAAACAACAACTTTAGACAATCTCACAGTGCAACAATAAAACGAATACAACAAATAGAGTTTGTAAGGAAGACAAATTGTCAAAAGTGGTTATATATTGTTGCTATTAGTCTTTGATATAGAGAAGTATATGATGATGCCGAAAAAAATCATCAGTTAGTCATACAATTCTCATGCACTCAAAACAACACCTGCACAACACAGAACAAGAAGACCTTAGGAGAGCACCGGTGTGGTACCAACCAAAAACTCTCCGAAGGTTAAGTTAGAGAACTTTTCACAACTTTAGAGTGCCTGAGCTGGGGTTAATTATTCGTACCTTGTTATCTGAGGGCTTTGGGATTTTTATAGTAGTGTAGAACCGACCTCTGTTTCTTGCGTAGGAAGGCGTTTCCTTACAAGGAAGATCATCATTAATGGGCGTATATTACGGAATCCTTCTCACGCTAGGATTCTTTCCATATTGGGATTCTATCAACTAGGGTTAGCCATGGGACACAAATTGTTTCCATTTAGGATTCCTTGGAAGTCACTTAAATCATGTAGAAGCCATGTGGCCTTTGAAATCCGTCCACCTCGCGCCCATGCATCTAGGATCCGTCCACTATCAGTCCACTGATCTAATACCGTCAGGTTTATTTGAATGGTTTCGTCATCTTAATTTTACCTTCTTCAGTATATATGAAACTATCAAATTGGTTTTGAGTTACTATCTGGTGGATTCTTTGGGTGACTTATATGTATTTATTTATTGCGTAAAACTCTCTGATTGATTTATTGGCCATATGTATGTGATGGGAATACATATCTAAGTTGGAATCTATTAATTCTTTTATTTTGTGAAACCACGAATGATTTGATGACCCAAGCCTTGTACCGATTTTGGTTAATGGCGAAAAAGAAAGAAACAGGTTTCATTATAAACCACGGTGGCTCCAAGATGTTTTTCTAGAGGGGGTTAATAATGGCAAAGCCAGAAATTTATTGGTAGGGTTAGGCGCGAGTAAAAATATAAGATGATTTTTTTTTTTTTTTTTTTTTTTATGGTTTTTCTGTATAGATAAATTCCACGTTATATACAACACAACTATAGAATTTAAATAACTAATCTATTAGGACATATGTGTTTCACTTGTTAAGAACATAAGCCATTCTTTTATGTAATTGACTAATCCTTTGAAAAAACGCACTTTACTTGTAATTAGGTAGATCTAGGTGTTTTTAATACTTCTAGAAACTATGTTTCAAGTTCAAGTGTTAAAGCCATGCAAGTCTGTCCAAGAATCAAGTGAGAAAGTGCTGAATTTTAAAGCTTGATAGCTACTCGACACCTCTCGACACGTGGCTATCTATCGAGCTTTTCAACTTCTTCTTATCGTAATCTTGATAGCTTCTCAATAGCTAGGTGGATCGATCGAGCAACCTTTTGTCCCCTCGACAGCTTCTCAATAGCTCGCAACAGATAGGCTCGACACTTCCTCAACACCTTTTGATCGATCGAGCTTTACAAAATTCAAATTTCCAGATCTGATTTTCGACCCATGCTGACATGTAGATGTAGGGTTTCTTTTCTCATAACCCTAGACCTATATAAGGCTTATTTTAGAAGCCATCACATAAGAGAATACAAGGAGAACATATGCAAAATGTGACCGATACCTTATTCTCTCAGAACAAAGCTACTGCGTTTTTGCGCCTTAGAGTTTTGTAACCAAGTGCTTCTTCATCTTCATTGTTGATGAAATGAAGAACTTTGCAGCCAACATTCTTCTTCCTCAAGTTGGTGAGTGAGTCACGTATTAGGATCCGTGTATCAAAAGGGTGGCATTCATATGTTAAAGAGTTTAGAGGTTCTGAAGCGATAGAAAGTTTCTATTGTAAGTTCATCTATGAGGATTGTAAAGTCTAGGGACAAAGGTTTTATACTAGATCTAAAACTTCTCTTTACTATAGTGGATTGCTTTTTGGGAAGGTTTCCCTCCAAGTTTTTTACTATAAAACTATTTTGTTTCATTGGTTTTCCTGAGTCATCATATCTTGACTTATTTATTTTTCCGCTGAATGATTTTGACATGATATTGATGTTTGTTTGTTTTAACAAGTTTTATTCATAATAAATCTAATTAACAACTTGGATTTAAAACTTGTTAATTCTATCAACCGGGGTCTAAATTTTTCAACATAATCATACATTTTTATCAAATTAATAATAACTTATTATATTTATAAGTTATATCAATTGAATAAAAAAAATAGAATAAATATGAATTGGAACATAGTTAGGAGTAGAGCTAGGAGTAAGTGTGAAACTAAGAAAAATAAAAACTCCGCTAATAAACTTTTTCTTTTGAAATGTATGGTTTTATAAATATACACATGGTCACACTCTTGGAATTGGAGTAAGCAGTAGAAGATTTCTTGGACTTGGAAATGTGTAGAGCACATGTCAAACTACTTGATTGGACATAGAGAAAAACTAAGAATCATGTTCAAGCTTATTTCATTTGAGTTTAACAAAAAATTTAAAGTCTAAGTGTTCAAATTTTTGTTGTAGGGGTCAAAAAAAATTTTCTTTTATATTATATATAATTTTTTTTTGGGACCAAGTCAGGAGGTTCGTTTGAACCCCCTCGGCTGGTCTTGGAGCTGCCCCTGATTATAACAGGTATGATTCTTGACTTTTATGTGCAAGATTGTACTAGAAGGAGTTAATGGCATGTAATCGATGAGATATATATATGGTTGACATCTTTTGTTAAATACATTAGCTGTGTATTTGGCAATACATGGATATGTTATGAAAGATCGCATGGATGTAAATGACAGTTAAACATGTCACTAATGCTAATACCATAGCTTTGGCCTTTTATGTGCAAAGGCGTATGGGTTTGATGAATAAAGAAAATTTGGTCAATACAGTAGAGTCAAATATTTTGAATCTATTTTATTCGACTCAATTTTGGTTTGGCTGCCACTTTTGTTATTGGTTAGCCTTTTTACTAATTTATCAAGGGACTCATTATTAATTGATAATTAAAATAGCATTATGAGAGCTACTGTTAATAATTTCAAAAAATTGGAGCGTAAGCCCAATATTTGGATGCGTCGAATTTGAAAAAAAGTATATAAAAAAAAGGGTGGATTCCACACTGATGGAGCTTGTATTTTAGACTTTTTGTTGACCGCTCCTTATTGCAACGTGTGACTATATAAATTTATGCCATGTATATATTTAAAAACATTGTACAGTTGTGTATTTTCATTTTTTTAATAGGCATATTTTTTATCAATAGACACATTTTCATTCAATATGCACATTTTAGGTTAATAGACACTTTTTCATTCAATAGGAACATTTTCGGTCAATAGGCACATTTTGGTATATCCAATATGAAGGGGAGTATCAGCTAGTTTAGATGGAAAAGAATATATTCTCAATTTCTCATAGAAACACTATGAAGGTTCTATAAATACTATGACGTGTTATCCAACACAACGGTGAAGTAACCCAAAAGGCTTTGTTTGTTGGACTTTTCTCGTTTATACATTGTTGGGTTCTAAGAAATTAGGAATTAATGTATTAGAACTTCAATTTGTATTTTGTTGGCAAACCATGGTCAAAACATTTAGTCTAGGTTTAGGCTTGCTCAAAGTACGTTTATTTGTAAAATTGGAATCGAGTGATTGCAGAATTTATTGAACTAAATCTGTAAGTCTCGATCGATCGAAAATTAGACTCGATCGATCGAACCACGTACAGATTTATTTTTCTGCAGAGTTCCAGCTCAGCCCAAACTATATTTAAACGTCTTGGGGTTCAAGTAAAACACTCTTATATATAAGGGAAACCCTAGAACGTTTTTGTGACTTTTGAGAAAGAGATTAGAGTGCCTCTTGTGCCTCCTTTTATTTTTTAGGGTTTTGTACCCAAACCTCTCTAAGTCTTTGTTGCTCATATTTGCGGTTTATGTGAATCTCTTGTGAGATCTTTGAGGAGTTTTCCTTCACATAAACTTAGGGTTTTCAAGGTAGAGATATTATCTACGTCTTGATGATCAACAAGGTTGCTGCCATTGGAACTTAAAGAAACACAAGCAGGGGTGCTTGTATCTTGTGGAGAATCCAAGAAAGAAGGAGTCCGTAGATTCGGAGCTTGCACGTGGTCGTGTCAGTAAGTTCTACTGGTGGGTAGCATTAGGAAGTCAAGCGGGGAGCTTGTAAGTCCTTTTGTATGAACTTCGATTCTTTCATAGTGGATTCAGGTTTGCCTTGAGGATAGGCGGGTAAAATCCTCCCCAGGTTTTTTACCGATTTGGTTTTCCTGGGTGATCATATCATGTGTTATTTATTTTCCGCTGCTTTATATTCTTGATATGATTGTTTGATTGTTTTAACCTAGAATTGCTTAATTTGACTAAATAACAACTTGGCTAATTAACTAGGCTAACCAATCTGGTTGTTTGTAAGGGGTCTAAATTTCCATCAAGTGGTATCAGAGCAGGTAGCTCTTCTTGTTGTAGATCTTTTGATCTAAGAGCTGATCCTTGACCCCTGTTATTATGGACAATTTGAAGTGTCTTTCTGATCATGTTTCTGCTCATGCTTCTGTTGATTTTTTTGAAGCTTTGGAAACTCTTCGTAAGGAATTATCTAAATCTTTGAAAATTGCTAAGAAATTTAAAAAAGAGTTAAAATTGGCTAATCTTGAAAAAGAGGAATTGCTTGTTAGATTAGATGAATCTAATAAAAAGAATGAATTTTTGAGAAATCAAATTTCCTCTCAAGATGAGAAGATGAAAAGCCTGGAACAAGAGTTAGTTGAATCTAAGTCTAAAATTGAAAATTTGACTAGTACCAAGCCTGCTGATGATAATAGAATTGTTTCTGTTTCTCTTAAGCCTAAAACTGAAAAAGTTTATATCCCTCCTTTCAAGAGGAATAATAAAGAAAAGGCTTATTGTGCTAGGTTAGACAAAGGAAAAAGTTCTGATGTAGACACTGAAATTTCTAAACCTATGTCTAAACCTACTGTTAGAGAGCATAAGAAATCTGTTTTTGTGCCTACTTGTCACCTTTGTGGTGTTGTTGGTCATATTAGACCAAATTGTTCTTTGTTGAGGCAAAAACCAAAATCTGAGATTAGATTTGCTGTTAGGAATACTGATGTTCCTAAATTTGTTCCTGTTTGTCACTTTTGTGGTGTCTCCTGTCACATTCGTCCTAATTGTCATAAATTGAAATTTAAACATTCTGTATGTCAATCTAGGATATGTGATAATATTTCTCCTGCCATAAGTCCATATAAATTGTTTCATATGCTTTTGAAAAATTTAAGCTTGTTGGCTTATGAAAGAAATTTGCAGGATTTTAGTCTGTCTCAGAAGATTGGTGTAATTTCTCAAATACACTCTGCTTCTCATGGATTTTCACTTACAAAGCCGAAGACTCGTACTATATGGGTGAGAAAAGATCCTTTAAGATGAGTGTTGCTGACTTGTCCCTGTTTTAATTCTTTCTATTGTTTGTGGACATGTCTTGTTTCTGTTTTTGGTTGTTTTGTTTTTTCTAGGTTGTTTTTTTATTTAAAAAAAAGAAATCCAAAAACATTGAAAAATTTTCAAAAAGACAAAAATATTTTATTTTGTGTCTTGTTTTATTTTTCTTGAGGATTACATGAATTATGGTATCTCTCTCTTGATTTAGAACATGCTTGATATCGTGGAGAAACTTGAATAGTTTGAGCTAAGCTATTTCTGAATTTGTGTGAGTATGTACTAGTTTGTACATGTACTCATGGGTTAATTAAGAAATTGATATTTCTTGTTTGTGTACCCTTTATAAGCTTAGTTAAGCACTATCATGCATTGCATTTGCATTGATCATTTAGCACAATGAGTGTTTTTTGTTTTTGATCATAAATTTTTTTCAAAATATCAACAAGTGGTTATAACGTTTGTTAAAACCAAAAAGATTTTTGTGTTTTGTATTATAGATCTTGGATTTATAATCAAGGATTGGCCATATTATCTTTACATAACATGTTTATGTACCTTGTTTAGCTTGGATGAGCTTATTTTATTGCACTTTACTAGTTTGAGCTGTGTAATGCATGTTGTGTGGGAAAGATGTGTGTGGTTTTTAATCACTTTGCCTTAATCATGAAGTCACATGTTCTTTGACTGTCGGACTTGATCCTTTTGAGAAAGGCATAAATAACCATCTCACCACTGTTCACTGGCCAATCATGAACACCTTAGTGCATATCATAAGATTTTGTGCTCAAGAAAGTGTAGCACATGCACAAAAAGAACATAAGGTGTAGCCTCAATTAATTTAAAACTGGTGTGTATTATTAGGCTTGATGCCAATTCACTTAATTCAAACCGGTGTGTACTATTAGGCTTGATGCCAATTCACATATATTATGAGGCAAAAATTCAAGAAACTTACATGATTGCAAGCTTTTGTTCTAGGAGATGTGGGAGTTATAGGATGTAACTCTTTAGGTGATAGTCTCTTTTAAATTCTATGTGATGAATTTTATAGACTTTGTAATTGATTACTATTCACATATCACCTCACATGTATCTCAAGCTTTTGCTAGTTGCACACACTACACACGTTACTCTTTGCTAAACTTGGTACATTATATTGTGTATGATTTTGTTGTGGCCATCCAAGATTAAAAGTTCCTTGATTTTAATGCAAAATGTGTTTCAAGTTTGAAAATTTTGAAAATATCTTGAGATTTGTGCACAGCATATTTGTTGCTTAAGAAAATTCAATGGGAAAATAATTGAAACTTGTTTTTTGAGAAAATTGGGTATAAAATTTGGGTTTTTGAAAAATCATTCCATCTCATACTCATGCATTTTGTTTTCGTTGTTTAATGTTTTGAGAAGTTGTTTTCAAAATTAGGTTTGTGTTTTTCAAAACTGTGTTTTTTCTCAAAACTTTTGTGAGCCTCTGCCCAGTTCGATCGATCCATTTTGATTTTCGATTGATTGAAAAAAGTGCTTTAATTTATTTAAAAATGACTATTTCATTCGATCGATCGAATGTATTTTTCGATCAATCGAAAGTCGCGAATCAAGTTTTTAAAAAAGGGTTTGTTCTTGATCCGAATTGGGGCTTTTGTGAAATTGAGTTGAATTTGATGAAATTGACTTGTTGTTTTGATGTAATTAAGCAGTATACTCTGTGAGTTGTGTTATGTGATGCTCAATTCATCAATTTGTTTAAAAAATTCAAGAAGTGATTTTCAAAGTTTTGGGGTTTTTGTTAGAAACTCCATGCTCAAGCCAATTTTGCCAATTTGATCTCAATTGAACTTAGTTTTACTGCATTAGAGCATGCATCATGACATATTTTGTCTTGTATCTTTTATGTTTAGGATTCACATGCATTGCATTGATTTCTGTATCCATCTTGCAGTTTGCAGTCATATTTTTCATTGTTTTCACACATAGCATGCATACACTTTGCTACATTAGGTACTCAACTTTATTTAAAAATTGAGTGATTAATTTTTGAGTTATGTACTTTCTAGTATATGCTATTTTTTTGTGTGAATTGTAGAAAATATTTTTCTTAAAGATATGATGGATAATCAATGTGCAAATATTTTCTCTATTCATGCAACTGTTTATGGGTCACATAATGCCATGTTTGCATTTTATTAAAAGAGAGAATCTTTTTTCTTCATGTGTATCCTCACCTTAGTTTTTAACCATGGTTTGTGTGTTTTTAACTTTGGTCCTACTAGTGAGGATGTTCCTGATCCTGTTGGTGATGCTACTGCTGCTGTTGATTTTCCCCCACCCCCTTTATTTTTCCCCAAAACTGTTTTTCCCTCAACTTGTTTTGTTTTTCCTATTTTTATAGGGGGAGAAAAGTTTTTTTTAACCTGTGTTGTTTATAGGGGGAGCTGTCTCTATTTTCTATAGAGTTGAATTGTTTTGTGTTCCCCTTAATTCTCTATTTTCTCTTATCCTTTATTGCGTATGTTGACTGTTTACTCTTTGTATGAGTTGTCTTTGTCAATACGTGACAAAAAGGGGGAGAAATTATTGATTTATAATTTATGGGAATCATGTTTGTCTTGTTTAGGAGGAGTTGAAATTATTTTTGAAATGGGAGAATATAAAATTTTTTTGATGTATCTAACTTAGGGGAAGAGTTAGAATTTGTTTTTATTTATGTTTCTTGTTCACTGCTCATTGATTTATATTTATGAGTTATTCATGATATATGTCTTTGTTTTGTGTTTTGTGAAGTCAAGAATTTATTTGTTGATTTACTGTTTTTCTGTCACACATGCGTTTATGCGTTTTGTTTAGTGTTTCAGGAAGTATACAGGTTGGTTCAATTTTGCTGCTGTCTACACTTGCAACTGGTGGATAGTAGTTAAGATTGGATTTGTTGTTATGAGCATTATCTTTGTATTGGGCTATTTGTAACTTTGAGCATTTCATGTTTGTGATGTGTTTTGTCACGGATTGCCAAAGGGGGAGATTGTTGGGTTCTAAGAAATTAGGAATTAATGTATTAGAACTTCAATTTGTATTTTGTTGGCAAACCATGGTCAAAACATTTAGTCTAGGTTTAGGCTTGCTCAAAGTATGTTTATTTGTAAAATTGGAATCGAGTGATTGCAGAATTTATTGGACTAAATCTGTAAGTCTCGATCAATCGAAATTAGACTCGATCGATCGAACCACGTACAGATTTATTTTTCTGCAGAGTTCCAGCTCAGCCCAAACTCTATTTAAACGTCTTGGGGTTCAAGTAAAACACTCTTATATATAAGGGAAACCCTAGAATGTTTTTGTGACTTTTGAGAAAGAGATTAGAGTGCCTCTTGTGCCTCATTTTATTTTTTAGGGTTTTGTACCCAAACCTCTCTAATTCTTTGTTGCTCATATTTGCGGTTTATGTGAATCTCTTGTGAGATCTTTGAGGAGCTTTCCTTCACATAAACTTAGGGTTTTCAAGGTAGAGATATTATCTACATCTTGATGATCAACAAGGTTGCTGCCATTGGAACTTAAAGAAACACAAGCAGGGGTGCTTGTATCTTGTAGAGAATCCAAGAAATAAGGAGTCCATGGATTCAGAGCTTGCACGTGGTCGTGTCAGTAAGTTCTACTGGTGGGTAGCATTAGGAAGTCAAGCGGGGAGCTTGTAAGTCCTTTTGTATGAACTTCGATTCTTTCATAGTGGATTCAGGTTTGCCTTGAGGATAGGTGGGTAAAATCCTCCCCAGGTTTTTTACCGGTTTGGTTTTCCTGGGTGATTATATCATGTGTTATTTATTTTCTGCTGCTTTATATTCTTGATATGATTGTTTGATTGTTTTAACCTAGAATTGCTTAATTTGACTAAGTAACAACTTGGCTAATTAACTAGGCTAACCAATCTGGTTGTTTGTAAGGGGTCTAAATTTCCATCATACATGTTTACAGAAACTAGCTCAAATTAAACATGACTAAATATTGTCTTTTTAGTCGAATCAAGTACAGTTAGGAAGTCCCTAGTGGAAAGTCTCTCTGTCTTAGGAAGTGAGCTTGCTCTCTTCCCCTAGGCAGTAGAAGTGTTTTGTCCCGTCTAACGAAGGAGGGTTTGTATCTCTAAGGTAACAGGTTACCTTTAGAGCTAGTGGGGTTCTGTTTTTTTTGGGGTTGTAGGGAAACACAGTTGGTTTGCTCTTTACCTATCATTGGTATGGGGGGCTTATTAGAAAAATGGAGTCACTTTACTCTATCAGAGAGGGAGATTACGAGTTTTGTACTTCAAAGAGATCAACAACTCGGTGAGTTCATCATGGCAACACAATTCAATGGTGTTCAACCGCAGTCAAGCGCTTCGATGAGAGAGGGGGAGGGAGGTTTGGTGGTGGTGCAGCCAGCAGAAGGGATGATAGAAGGAGGTGATGATGATGTGGCACTAAAGACCATCGATGGTGAGACGTTACAAACCGTTGAAGGCAATAAAGGGGGTGAGGCACAGGAAATTAATTGCGTGCAAGTGGCAGACACGTTACAACCAATTCAGGGAATCCAATAGTTTTCTAACTCCTTATTACCTCCTATTAATGCTCCTAATAATGTGGGAGTTACTTTGGAGTTCGAATTTTTAGCTCCTAATTCAGTTTCAGAGGCTGACTTATTTGATTTACAAATAAGGGGAAATTAAGAGGCTTTAAATACGTATGGGGAAAATGCTGAAATTAAGGGAATTAAATTTGATGTAATTAATTCCCACTCAATTTCTCTAGTCAGTCAAACCGTGTTTGATGAGAGGGAGAGAGCAAGCAAGGCTGGCAATAGGGTAACACAAGGAAAACAATGTGGTCAATTAAATGCGGGAAATGATGACAGCTCACCAATTATTGCTCCTATTAACTCTAATTCCCAGCAATCCCAACAACAAGTGTTTAATATGGTCAATATTCCAAACAAGGAAAAAAGTGCAACAACAACAACGAAGGGTAATGAGCCAAATCAGTCCAATCAGCCTCCTCACCGTGCCATTTGGAAACCACCTCCATGGCCTATCTTGAAGGTGAACTCTGATGATGCAATTTTCTGAGAAAAAAATTCTATGGATGTTGTTTTGGATATGGGAGGTGGATTAGTGTTGTTTTGGAGATCGACTATTGATGCAATTGTGGAGGGTTTGGGCACAAATTATATCAATACAATGTTTCAAGAAGAAGATAGGGCAAGGATTGGAGTGATCATCCGAGAATGCCAAGGAAAAGGCTTGGCACACAGTCGGAATCATCCCTCTCCCCCTAACTGTCATAGAGCTTGAAACTTTGGCTATATCGAAGGCTTTACAGTTTAATACTGATGAGTTTGGAAGATGTCACCCTAGAGGGAGTATATATATATATATATATATATATTAAGGGTTATGATTTTTCAATAGGCAACTTTTGGTATATTTAATTTGAATGGCTATGACCTTTCAATAGGCACCTTTTGGTATATATATTACAACCTATCTTATATATACTTATATATACAACAAAAATTAAACTAGAGACGCAATATTCTATCTTTTATTTATTCCCACAAAAAACTAATAAATAAAACAGCATTCTTTTCTTTTGTCTAACTAATAACATTTTGTGCTTTTTCTTTTAATATTATTTTTTTTATTATAAATTTCATGCATTTTTGCTTACTACTACTCAAAAAATGATTTTTTTTTTCTCCTGAAAATCATCCAATAGCTATTCCCATGCATCACATGGGTTAGCGACTAGTAAATTATATATATTGGTTAAATTTAAGTTACATCTAATTAAAAAAAAAAAAAAAAAGGGCAAATGGATTCCCTAAAAGCATTTGTTAATAGACTAATTTAGAAAAGTTTTAATGTCATTTTTATGGAAAATATAAAAAAATTGTTAAACCAATGCCCTGCAGATCATTTATTAACTTTTCAACAAAAATAAGATGTTACTTTTGTTAATGAATAATGACAATACTCAAAAACTTTCTATTGATTGAGTTTTTATTATTATAAATGCATCATTGGATTACATTGCCTCTTCATTTATACTTTCCAAGCTTGCGAAAAATAAAAACAATTCGAGATCAGTAACTATTTTATTTATAAAATGTTTAACCTTTTCTTTATTTTTTTTCCTTTTTCTTTTTCTTTTTTTGAATTTTGAAATTGTATGCAAAACATGATTTTAAATTTAAAAAAAAATGTAATTCAATAGTGGAATTTTTAAAATATTACTTCAATAAAAAGTTAATCTTCAGGAATTGTTACAGCAAATGTAAGTTGATCTTGATTTTTTTTTTCCTAGAAAAGACAAATGCGAGCTTGCCATGCAGCATCCAAGGTGAGAATAAGTAGTAAAAGTTGAAAGAAATAAATTAGTTTATGTAGTAAGCACAAATAAGACCAAGAAGAGATTTTGCAAAGATAGTGCAAAGCAATTTCCAGTAATATACTGAAAATGTTCAAGGAGAATAGGAAAGTAAAGTAAAAGACAAGACTTTTATATATTTATATATTACAAGTTTTACAACAAATATACATCTACAAAGAGTGCTGATCAACATATTTTGAAAAGTGCAATAAAACTAATGCAGATGACGTTTGTTTCTAGGATGTGTTCTTCTTCTGTCTCACAAAGGATAATTTGTCAACAACTTCATCAACAAAAGCATAGTAGTAGGCCTTCCTCCAAGATTTTCTAATTGCTAGAATGAAATAAGGAACCAGAATACCTGCTGCAAATCCAAGCCCAATGCTCAAGTAAAACCAATTGTCAATGAAATTGTCTTCACTGTCATTCACAATAGTTCCCCCTACATCAATTCCTTCACCAGGACACTTCACAACTAGTGGAGCACCACAAAGACCTGGGTTACCAACAAAGGATGGAGCTTCAAAAGTTGTCATATGACTAGTGTAAGGGATGGCACCCGAGAAATTATTGTACGATAAGTTCAAAACCCCCAGAAATGACAACAAAGACATGCTTGGCGGAATTGGACCAGAAAGGCTATTACTTGAGAGATCAGGAGATGAAAGTTGACGCAAATTTGAAATGCTATTAGGAATTTGGCCACTGATATGGTTTCTAGACAAGTTCAAAACCACCAAACCTTAGAATTTTGTTCATTCTTGGGGAAGATCTCCATGTAAATTATTTCCGGAAAGGTCTATACTAGTAAGAAGGGATAGAGTCTTCGTGAACCTTTGAGGCTGGTTTTTCATACACACAACCAAGTTTTCTTCATAGTAGAGGCCCCTGTACTTGCCATAGAAAAGATATTGGTTTTTGATTTGCACTTGGGTCATAGCTTTCAGATCACCAAAGCTAACAGGAATTGTGCCCTTCAACATGTTTTCTGCCATGTCAAGGACTTGCAATGAACTTAAATTTGAAAGTTCCGAGGGCAGTTTTCCAAAAAATGCATTTGATCGCAAGCTGAGTATTCTAAGATATCTGAAACCATCTCCAATCCATGGCAGAATTGTACCCTTCATCATGTTGTATCCAAGATCCAAAGTTTCCAAACTTGACAGATTTTGGAAAGATAATGGGAGCTCTCCAGAGAGCTTGTTGCCACTCAGGTGAAGTGTCTGAAGCAATTTCAACTGACCCAAGGAGTTTGGAATTCCCCCATATAAATTGTTGCCACTGACGTCAAGCACCTTTAGGTAAGAACAATTCCCTATGCTTGCTGTGATGTTGCCTGTTAAGTTGTTGCTCAAAAGATCAATGACTTGAATCGAATTCATATCTCCCAAACTGGCAGGGATATTTCCTGTTATGTTATTACTTGAAAGAGATAGGAAGAGCAGATTAGGCATGGAAGCACCCATATCTATTGGGATAGGACCGGAGAACCTATTGTTGGAGAGATCTAGCAATACATTCTCAACAGCTGGAAGAGAAATGGGTCCTTCAAAGAGGTTGGAGCTCAAATCAACGTCTGCATATGGAGCTACATTTAATGGATTCGGTAATTGACCACTTAATTGAATGAAAGAAACATTTAAAAGGGACAAATTAGAAGAAATTTCCCAAAACCAACTTGGTATGGAACCTGAAATGCTAGCATTTGAGAAGTCTAGAAATGTGACCTGCTCCTGTGATTTAAGCCAAGTTGGAAATGAAGGGCCCAAATGGCATGAACCCATATCCAGATATTGGATTTGGAATGGAGGGGCCCAATTGGAACTAACATTCAAAGTGAATGAATTGGAAGACAAGTGCAAGAACTTCAGCTTAGTGAGCTTTGAAAAATGTGATTCATTAACTATTCCTGTTAAATGATTGGAGGAAACATCGAAAGAGAACAACTCAGAAAGCTGTCCTAAACTCTCTGGGAGAGTCCCGTTAAGTTGATTGCCCCCAAGTCCCAATTCAGTAAGATGTAACAGTGACCCCAGAGAAGTCGGGATAGGACCCTGAAGCGAGTTATACTCTAGATCAAGTTGAGCAAGATTTTTAAGTTGGCCCAACCAATCTGGTAATATACCATGAAATTGATTGTTGGCCAATGTTAAGAACTGTAGACTAGGTATTGGACTTTTAGAAAGCCAGTTTTCTATTCCTTCAAGGTATTCAGGTAAAGATCCTGTCATGTTATTGCCTACTAAACGAAACAATTTCAGATTGCAGAGTTTACCAATAGAGCTTGGAATGCCACCCTCAACATATTGGCAAAGAGATTGACATAAGTGAGAGATATCAGGTTGCCAAAGGAAGTAGGAAGTTTCCCATGCAATTTATTGGAAGCTAGATCAAGAACTTCTATCTTTTTCCATGTTCCCTTGAACAATTGAAACCAGCTTGCTGTAAGATTGTTATTCCCTGCAACATTCAAAGTCTGCAAATTTGGTAGCTCACCTAAACCAAGTGGAATTCTTCCATAAAATTTGTTATTGCTCATGTCAACATACGCAAGACTGCTTATATTTAATAGCCAATCAGGTATGTTTGAACTGAGCATGTTAAAGCTAAGATCTATCACAGCAAGGGAAGTAAAATTACAAAGTCCAGTGATGGAATATAACCAGACAGACGACAAGAAGATAGATGCAACGCAATCAAAGCTGGAAGCTTGTTTAATGTCCCTACCCAGTCTGATCCCACAAATGTCAACTTCATCCATCATAAGACGTTTCAGAGAGGCAAGACTAGCCATCCATTCAAGATTATCGACTGTTAAAGTTGAAAGCTTGACATCAAGATACTCCAAGCTAGAGAGATTTCCCAAATTTGGAGGAATTTTGCCACTAAACCCAGCATTTGATAGGTTAAGGTATTGCAAATTCTCCAAAGATCCAAAGAATATAGGAATAGGGATGCCATTGAAGGTGTTGAAGCTCAAGTCCAAATATCTCATTTCACCAATGAAGGTCTAACCTCTCTACTCAAGTTCCAGAATCCATACCTGCCTGAAGAATCAGAAGGGTTATGAAGATCAACTGTAATAACAGCTCCTGTACTATTTTCACAGCTTATTCCACTCCATTGACAACAGTTGCTTCCTTGCCATGATAAAAGCCAGTTCTTAGGATCTTCAAGACCATTTTTGAAGTTGATAAGAGCATCTTGATCAGATTTCAGACATTTGACTGACTGTGCAGCACCATTGAAACAAATTCTCTTGCTATCAAACAGAGAACAAGTAGTAACAATCTAAGGATTGCAAATTTTTCCATCAGTTCTACTGTGAAGCTTTGACTGTAAGCCATAAACCATCATCTCTAATGTATACATATAGTCTTCTTTTACTTAAAGTACACAAAATTCCTGCTTTTTTTTAGTGGAGTTGAACTGTGAGTCTGTGACCTATCATGGATAAGATTAGAAAGAGTTGAAGAAATATAAAACTAAAGAAACCAATGGCTACCAAAGTCAACCGTCGTTTATACATCAAATAGTGGCAAGCACTGGAACATTCCAGATTAGAGTATAATCAGTTTGGTTTCACATGAACAATGTGTTAATCTCGTTTTGCGTTGAAGCTAGAAAGAATAGACTTCTAAGTCATGAGGATGCCAAAAAATAAGTTTTGTACTAATACAAATACAAATGTCTAATGTAAGCTTTATTATTGTTTATGTGTAGCATTTAGTTATGTCTTTGTGTAGACCAAAATCATAGTTGTAAAGTTGTAATTTACAACTGTGTTTTTGTTGGCTTTTATTCCGTGCCAAATTTGATTGTAATTATGTTCAATCGTTTAAAACCCTGTATTTGTTGTGGGACTTGTTGTAAGGGTTGTGTGATAGAGAGAGTGTTTGAAGACTCAAGCATTTGAAGAACTGAAGGATTCTCGCGGGTATCTCGCTACTAAGCATCCCGCGAAATGGTGCATGTGCCCTGCACGTGCTGGAAGCTGAAGAGTCATGCCAGGTTGTCATTTTCGCGAGTGTCTCGCCGGTAAGGCCTTCCCGCGAGACACTCGCGAAACTTTCTGCCTGGAGGATTTTTATGAGTGACCTTCTTACCCTTCACCCACTCTATATATATACCCTCATTACCCACATATGTTGGTGTGGCTATTCAGAGAGAAAAACCCTAGATAGGTTTTCTACAACTCACCCACCCATCTTTTGAGAGAGAGCTACTCCTCCTTAGTGAGAAATCATTATAGCCTCTTCTCCATCCCTCTCCTATTATCATACCTTGAGAGGAGATTTATACCCAAACACAACCCACACACATTCAGAGTGTAGAGAGTGTTTTGGAGCTATTGGGAAGCATTGGAAGAAGCCAAGGATGGCAAATGCAACATGGAGCTTGTTGCGGGATCCGGAGAGCTAGACAAGACATGGTTCCGAGAAGCCTTGTTGGAGTAGGAGCTTGGAGGGCTTAGGTACATCGGGTAGACTAGGCTTGAAGGGTCTCTTGCTAACCCATGTATCCCAACTGATTGTCTAGTGGATCGATTTCCGCTTGGAGGGCGGCGGAGAGGTTTTTCGCCGAGTTCTTCGGTTTCCTCTTCGAGAACACGTCTCGGTGTTTTCTGTGTTTGCACCCTTCTTCTCTACTCTTGTTCATTTCATTTTTACTGCTGTATTGCTTTAAATATGGATTAG
Organism: Quercus gilva; assembly: GCA_023621385.1. Taxonomy (NCBI): domain Eukaryota; kingdom Viridiplantae; phylum Streptophyta; class Magnoliopsida; order Fagales; family Fagaceae; genus Quercus; species Quercus gilva. The sequence continues at coordinate 74,703,656 of CM042476.1, forward strand.
AGTAGTTGTTGTGCTCATACGCTTGTGTTTACACTATTCCGCACTTATCATTAAGTTAGTGTAAAATCAACCAAGCCGTAATTTTAATTTGGGGGTCTAAACCGCTCGTGTGTTTTCAACACGTTTTACGAGCTTTCAATAGTATAAACAAATGTAATAGTAATAAATAATAATACTGATGCAAAATTAGCAATCTATACTTCAAACTCTAATTTTGTGGAGTAACTTCATGTATATAAAAAAAAAGGTCGGCAGGAATGAAGTAGAAAGTGAAAAAGACAAATATTGGCTGAGAAAGCAGCAGCTCTATCTGATGGAATTTTCAATAGCCCCTTATAGCTTAAAGCTTTCTAGGCAATTGAGTCTTGACCCAGTAACCCAGTGAGCTTGAAAAGGTTGATTGGCTGAGGAAAGCCGAGTTGATTGAGGTTAGCAGTCACATGATCAGTAGCTGCACTGTCTGCAAGCCAAGGCTACTTCTGTGCAAGGCAAGCATTGGATGCTGTGGCCATAGCAGCAAGTTTAGTTGGTGGATGCTTGCCTTGATAGGCACAGTCCATTCTATGGTAACATTCTATAGCTGTATGACCAAGCTTGTTTCAGATTTGGCATATAGGCCTGTCCGATCTTGGAGTAGATGAGCTTGAACTTGACTGTTGTGATTGGAAGGGAGTGAAGTGATTATAATGACGTGAGCGATTACCTGCATTTCTGCCTCCTCTTCCACCTCTATTATTATAACTTCCTCTGCCTCTCCCTCTATTATTCTGATTGAAATTCCCACCTGGCTGATTGAAATTACCACCTGGCCTTGGAGTAGCAGTAGCAGCCATTACAAAGATTGAATCTTTAGCATCTAACCCTTCATTTAAGGATTCCTCTTCACCATTGAGCATAGTTGACAACTCATCAAAGCTTAATGGTGTGCTTCTAGTCCGTATTGCTGACCTGAAAGCATTGTACTCCTTTGTCAAACCATTGAGTGTTATAGGGAGCAACTCCTCATCATCTAAGATTACTCCAACTGCTAGTAGCTTATCCCTCACAACTTTGATTTTCCTCAGATAAGCATCCACAGAATCTAAACCCTTCTTAAGGTTGTGAAGCTCTCCCTTTAGGTTCATCACATGAGACCTAGAGACTGAAGAAAACCTATTCTCCATAACCTTCCAAACCTCCAATGCAGTAGTACATCCAACAGTGAGAGGCAAAATTAATGGTGCGAGGGTGGAGCTGATGAAAGTTAGTAAGGCCTTCTCCTTAGACCTCCAAAGTGTATATTTTGGATTCACAATTGCAGTGTAAGCTTCACTAAGGTCCTTAAGAAATTTCTCTGGAACCAATTGTGGTTCTTCAAGCAATTCATACAGAGAATAAGTTTCTAGAATCATTGTGATTTGATGTTTCCACACAATATAGTTGGTATTATCCAACTTGACTGTCATCATGTTTGACATGTTCGAAAGAAGAAGAAGTGGTTGATTCATCACATTCATCGAAGAATTAGCAAATGTTGATGAGCTTGCACTTGTGGAAAAAGATGATGCAGCTGTGGAGTTTGTGGCTGCCATTGTTGAATTCTGTACAGGAATCTTAGGCTCTGATACCATGAAGATTTTCTTAAAGGATTGTAAGGTACAATCTCAGTGTTCAATTGTGATTGAACTAAGATTAAGACCTGTTTGTGTGACGAGAAAATTTGAGAGAAAAGAAAAGAGTAACAGAGAGGAAGAGAGAGAGAGAGAAAGAGAAAGAGAGAAATTGATTTTCTTACTTAATGAATAAACTAAGAGCACAACCACATATATATAATGCAATCTGCCTAAGAGATGGAATAACAGAATCCAAACTATACGGATCAATTCTGTGAATTTAGGAAACGTAACTAACTCCCTAACTGACAGAACCTTCGCCCCAATACAACTGAACTCAGCTCAACTCTTAGACGATGTCATTCTACCTTCTGAAGCTTAAATACCAAATACATAAAACGGTGTGTTCCTGCTTTAGTGAAACGGTGCGTTGCACATCTGTTATTAGTGAAACGGTGCATTGTACCTGGATTCAAAACCAACGGTCACCCCCAAATTCAGTCATCTTCAACCTTGCGCCTACTTGTACATCAAACCAGGACTGAGTACAAATCAACCATTTGCAATGTGCTTTAACTTCTCTGTAGTAGAACCACCACGATCACTAACAATAATACGAGTACTAAGAGTTAATAAGAGACAACAACTGTGAAACGGTAATAGAATATTTTCTATTATATATATATATATATTATAGAAAGAGCAAATGATGAAAATGACAAAATTAGATATCACCTGTAGTGGATGACAAGTCTATTTGTGTGAAACATGAATTGCAAAAAGTGCCTTACGAGTTGGAAAAGAAAGATTTTAATTTTTCATTAAAAAATCAAGCAGAAGTACAAATAAGTCTATCTTTGCTCTAATTCTCACATAGTATACCACTAAACTCTCACATAGTGGTGAGTTTAGTAACTATAACAATGAAAAGATTAACTTATGAAAGGGTTTCATGGAGCACCTTCATAAACCATGTGAATTCCACAAGTGTGAGGCTCATCAAATATGAGGACACCTCATGAGATTGTTTTAAATTTTAATGGATACTTTCTTGATGGTAGTCAATTGTATTGGTGGCTTTAAGAAAGGACATAAACTTACAGCATCATGTTTGCCGTAGTTGTGATGTTTTAAAGGGAAGAGATAATGTGTGATCGTGGGCAATGCTCAATTTGCGAGCACTAGGCAAAGAATTCTGGCTGAAGAGATCTGAATTGCTAGCTCGTGGATTCTCTTAGGAACATTTGGAGGATTGTAGCAAGCAATGAGGGGCTTAATAGACAAAGCCACAGAGAATGAGTATCACAAGTAAATGGGAGAGAGGAGTGGGAGGGAAATTTTTCTTATGGACAAAGCCATGCGTTAATAAGTATTACATGAACTCAATGAAAACAAAATTGTTTGTTTGCGGTCATTAACTCATAAATCTGGATCCTGAATTGCAATTTAATAGTTATTGACCCAACCCAAGTTGGAAATGATTATTATTATTTTTTATTTTTTTATTTTATTTTTGTTGAGAAGAAAGTTGGAAAGTTATATTCTTTTAAAATATTACTTTTTCAATATTATAACTGTTTCTTTGCTTTTAGACCCTACATCAGACTGCACTACTCTTATTTGTCCTAAGGGTATATGATAGAATTGTGTATCACGAATAGGCATAGTGCCATAGTCGCATAGCCTCGTCACTTGGAACTTAAGAAACCATCGAAAAATGATGCAGTTTTGAAGTTTGAATTTAGGTTGCATTTGGTTGGACATAAAATATTTTTAAGTGAAAATATTTTTAGGTAAAAATATTTTTTGAAAAATAAATTATTTTCAAGTATTTAATTACCTAAAAATATTTTGGAAAATATTTTTAAGTATTTGGTTATGTTCCTAAAAAATGCTATATATAGAAAACATATTTTCTACTATTTTCTCATCTTTCATGCATGTATATAATAAAAAAATGAAAATTTTAGATTAAGAAATAAATCATGGTTTGAGATCAGTGGCGGTGGTTAGCCACCAGAGACTAGGGATGTAAGTGAGAGGCGTTGGTTTGGTAGAAGTGGGGAAAATGGTCTTATGTTCGGTAAATCTCTTATTCTCAAAAAATAATAATAATAATAATAGTAATAAATAAAGTTCCTTAAATTTCTTTTGTAATTTTTTGGGAAAATTTTTGAAATATGAAGTTTTTTTTAAGAAAAATATTTACAATTGGATTAATTTTTTATAGTGTTGCTTTGAGCTTTGTTTTTAACATTGTTGTACTTTTAAAAAATGATGAGATAGGATTTTGTGTTTAAGTAGGTAATATTTATAATTTATATGACAATATATATGTAGCTGATGTTGTATACTTGTATTCTATCTATTTTATGCTAAATCATTTTATAAACTTTTTTTTTTTTTTTAAAAGGAAAAAACAGAGCTCATATATGTAATCATCGCCCATGCTTTAGGAAAATTATTGAATACTCCGAGAGTACCACAAATCCGTACTCCCCCCTCTTACATGAATTGTGAATTTCACCATAAATTTAATTCGTGAGACCTACAATTATGTGAAATGATGAAATACACATTTATAATAATACTTCATGTAAAGTTGTAATTTACAACTGTGTTTTTGTTGGCTTTTATTCCGTGCCAAATTTGATTATAATTATGTTCAATCGTTTAAACCCTGTACTTGTTGTGGGATTTGTTGTAAGGGTTGTGTGATAGAGAGAGCATATGAAGACTCAAGCATTTGAAGAATGAAGAATTCTCGCGGGTGTCTCGTGACCTAGCATCCTGCGAAGTGAATCATGTGCCAGGCACATACTGGAATGCGAAAGGTCAGGCCAGGTGGAGACAGCTATGTCTCGCGAGTATCTCGCGGGTAAGGCCTTCCCGCGAGACACCCGCGAGGCATTCTGTTCTGCCAGCCTGTACTTTTTGAGTCACACCTTTTGCACCCATCCTATATATACCATAATTACCCACAATTGTTGAGGAATGCTTCAGAGAGAAAACCCTAGCCAAACACATTGGTAATTAGAGATAGTCTTTCCCATCTTTCTTTATACATTTGCTTGTGGTATTTCCTCAACCCTTCCCTCTCCATTATCTATATCTGTGAGAGGTTGATAACCCAAACACTTACCACACCTTGAGAGTGCTGTGTGACGTTTTGGTGCTGCTGGGAAGCATTGGAAGAAGCCTTGAATGGCAGATGCAACATGGAGCTTGTTGCGGGATCCGGATAACTAGGACAAGACACGGTTCCGAGAAGCCTTGTTGGAGTAGGAGCTTGGAGGGCTTAGGTACAGAGGGTAGACTAGGCTTGGAGGGTCTTTTGCTAACCCATGTATCCCAACTGATTGTCTAGTGGATCGATTACCGCTTGGAGGGCGGCGGAGAGGTTTTTCGCCGAGGTCTTCGGTTTCCTCTTCGATAACACGTCTCGGTGTTATCTGTGTTTGCATATTTCTTCCCTACTCTTGTTTATTTCATTTTTACTGCTGTGTTGCTTTAAATATGGATTAGAGTAGTTGTCTTGCTTATTCGCTTGTGTTTACACTATTCCGCACTTATCATTAAGTTAGTGTAAAATCAACCAAGCCGTAATTTTAATTTGGGGGTCTAAACCGCTCGTGTGTTTTCAACACGTTTTCGAGCTTTCACTTCAGAAGTACCCAATAATTACCCCCATACTCCAAGGAAGTTATAAAGTTCTTGAGTGAAATTGCAATACATTAACATCATTATTTCATGAGTTCTTATCGCAACTATCTCTGCCTCTTTAAAAGGAAACAAATAAGATGAAAATAAAAACACGATAGGTTGAAACTTACGTCACCTTAAAAAAAGCAAAGATATATGAAAAGAAAATCTCAGAGAAATGACTCATTAACCAAATAAAACAAATGAGATTTGACTCCGAACGAGAATTGCTGAAACTTGACACCAAAACATCAGAGTCGGCCACGACTAAATTTCTTACGAGCACTCTCCAAAAGATATCGCCTCCAATTACAAGTTTCCCAACTCCACGCTATGCAACCACGCATCAATTCCCTTTGTATTTGTCAACCATTTTATCACGCCACATTATCAACTTTATTAAATAAAATAAATATCCCCCACTCCACAATTGTAGTTTTTATTTTGTGTGCTGCGGACCTGCGGTGTTGCCTTCGAAACTGTCAACATCTTTTGTTTTAAATATTAAAATAAGGTTTACTTGGAAATCATCCTAAATATTGGTAATATTAATTACATTTGTTTGTTTTTAGACCCCTTAAAACACAATTGGATTAACCTAATTAACAAGTCAAGTTATTACTTAGTCCAAATTAAACAAATTTAGGTTAACACAATCATATAATCATATCAATGTAAAGTGCAGAATATAAAGAACACAAAGATATAATAACCCAGGAAAACCAAACCGGTAAAAAACCTAGGGATGATTTAACCTAGCTATCCTCAAGGTAAAACTGAATCCACTAAGAAAGAATCGAAGTTTTACAATAGCGACTTAGACTACTAACATCCTATTGCTACCTTATGTAAAAAACTTACTGACACGACCACGTGCAAGCTCCAAAACCACGAACTCTTTCTTTCTTGGATTCTCCAACAAGTACAAACACTCCCACTTGTGTATCTTTAAACTCTTTAGTGCAGCAACTGAATGATCATCAAGCTCTCAATGAATTCTCCTTCTAAGCATGTGTGAAGGCAACCACTTCTCAGATCTTACAAGAGATTCACACACAAAGCAAAAAGAGCAACATCAAAAACGTGTCTAGGGTTTCCCTTTTATACCTAGGGCAAAACATAAAACTTTACACGTCATATGGGCTTAGGATTGAGTTGGAAATTCTGCAGAAAAAACATTTTGTTTGACTTTCGATCGGTCGAGTCTAATTCTTGATCGATCGAGCCAGACCGAATCGCACAAGGAATTCTGCAGCAGCTCAATTCCAACTTTACATAAAACACATACTTTGAGCAAGTCTAAAACAAGACTAAAGACCTATTTTGATCATGGTTTGCCAACAATACAAATTAAAGTTCTAATACATTAGTTCCTAAGTACTTAGAACCTAACAACATTTATTAAGAATAGATTAAATAAATGATAAATTTAGTTTAGTGTATTTGAAGTAAAAAAAAAATGTTTGGCTACAAACTTGGCTGTAGTCTAAAGTTATAGCTCTACTCAATATCTTTTCATTAGATATGAATTTTGGCAAATCCACTATTAGATTACATTTTCTTCTTATATCATTCATATTTGCAAAAATTTTAAAAAATAAAAGATCAATAATTATGTCATCAATCAAATGTTTAAAGTTCAAATTTGTATAGTCTAAAATTATGCTTAAAATTAGTTTATAGATCAAATATTAAATTATATCTGATTGACATGAAATTTGACTTATGTGTTAAAAATATAAAGAACATACATTATAACAGTTGACCATGTTAATTTTTTCAGTGGGAGTTATAGACAAACTTTGTAAAAAAAAAAAAATTGTATGAAGTCAAATGTGAATGAGAAATATGAATTTGATTTTTTTCCCTAAACAAAAGAAAATTAATTAAAATTTTACTAAATAAGGATATAAAATAATTTTGGAGAAAAGATGAGCCATTACAGAAGAAAAATTATATAATTTATGGAAAATTATTGTATACTCCGGAAGTACAATAAATACATACTCTCCCATCTCGCATGAATTGTGGGTCTCACCATAAATTTAATTAGTAGAATCCATAATTATGTGAAAGAGATGAGTATGTATTTATGTTACTCCGAGACTATTGTATAACTACCCATAATTTATTATTTCATGATATGGAAGTGCTATTGGAGCATGAAAGATGTATGACAAGGCTAAAACAAATGATGTATGACAAGGCTTGTCCATTAATCGCAACTTGTAAGAATAAAGTGTAAAAGAAAATTTTAATATCTTGTGGATTTCTTAAATGCAATGTAAAAGAAAAAAAAAATGTGGATTTCTTTTACTTTTTCGTAAAATCACAATAAAACCAATTTAAGGTCCATTTCGGGACAACTTATTTAACTGAAATTAAAATTTTTTTGTTGAAAGTTAGTATTATAGATAAATCTAAAAGTTAGTTGAAATAGTATAATGGAGTCCATTAATAGTACTGATAGGCCAAAAACGTATTGACCCATTGTGATTAAATTAATTGATTAATTAGCCAAGTTAATTATCAATTAATCAAATTAACATGCAAACGCATTGCAACACAAACAAATCACCAATAAACTAATTATGCAGCGGAAAATAAATAACACGGTGATTTGTTTACGAATGGGGAAAATCTCGTGGCAAAAACCCTACCAAGTGATTTTCAAGTCACCACTCCCGAAACTCTACTATTATCACAACAAGCGGTTACAAGTAAAGGAATCCCAAGTACTTTACCAACCTACAGTTGAACCTTTACCCCAATACCCAATTGGAGTTGTTCAGTAGTGACAGTTCCCCTTTTGATGCACGGCTCTCAAGTACGTGACTAACCAATTTGCGTGGATCCCAGTACGCAACTTCAATCACCAACTAGAAAAGATGGTTGGCTGCAAAGTTCTTCAGTTCATCCACACGATGAAGATCAAGAAGATGCTTGGTCACAAAATCCAAAGGTGCACATAATCAGAAGAGATGAACTAGGGAAAAACTTTGCCTCCAGTCACAATTTGCTTGAACAAACTTTGCTCAATGCTTGTGCAACTTGTGAACTCTTTGACGGCCCTTAAAACAATCCTTTTATATGTCTAGGGTTAGGAGAAAAGAAGGCCCAAAGACACATTCACAGATCCCAAGAAATCATATAAGAAATTCTGATTTTATAAACCTCGACAGATAGAAGCTGTCGAGAAGCTGTCGAGCAGGTGTTGAGCACACGGGCTTGAACAGCTTTCTAAACCTCGACACATGATAGTTGTTGAGCCAGCTGTCGAGATTTAGTAACCTTGCACTTTCAGCTTGTTTTCTTCGATAGACTTGAAGGCTTCCACACTTGATCTTAAAACATGGTTTCTTAAAGTATTTCAACACATTTTAGATCTACCCAAATACAAGTAAAGTGCGTTTTGTCAAAGGATTAGCCAATTACATAAAAAGAATGACATATGTTCCTAACAAGTGAAACACATATGTCCTAACAATCTCCCCCTTTGGCAATTTGTGACAAAACCACAACAAACAAATGAACATATGAAAGAAGTCATAAATCACTCAACTCATACTCATTTGTTGAATACAATAAAATCTATCCTAACACAAACTCTTGAAAAACTTTGTAAGAAGAGAGTTTATGGCAAAAAGACTTTGACAACCTGTATTTCTGAAACACTTTAAACAAAACTCATCAAGGCATCTTAGTGTGAAACAGAAATAATAGATTGCATACAAGTATAAGAAACATGTGTATAAAGAGAGAAAAGAAACAACACATGTAAGAGGTAGGTGAAAGAAACAACATACATCCACATATAGAAAGAAATAAGTACAATGTATGTCAATAAGTGGTCATAAAACCCAATGTACATGAACAATGTATCTATAAAAGAAAAGAAAAGATACATCATATCCTCACTACATCCCTCAAAAAATATCAATACTCCCCCTAACAAAATGTCCTATACTAACTCTCCCCCTAAGTATGACTACTCTCATATCCAAAACTACTTCCCCTTTTTGTCACGAGTGACAAAAGGTAAAAGTGTCAAATAGGCATCTCATCAGTAGAGCTAGCATCTCCATCATCATCATCATCATTAGAAGCATTATCGTCATCATCCTCAGTATTGGAATCAGAAGCCACTAGAGGAGGTGGTGGAGGAGAAGCCTCAGAAGCATAGCCACCTATAGTCGCCTGCCGTCGTGCAATACGACCAACACGAACGTTCACTTGAAACAACTCCGTAGAAAGTATATCAAGGCGAGCATCCATGTGCTGCAACTACGCCATGATGTCTCCAAGTGACACATTGCTCGTAGAAGAAGAGGGAGCAGATGTAGATGGAGCAGACCGAGATAGAGCCGAATGAGAAGGAGGAGTGGAATTTGGCTGTCGTGACCTAAAATGTGCCTCACTACATTTTACGGTAGCGGCATCTATGGCACACATGAAAGTGAAATGGTTGGATGAAGGAAAAGGAACAGAAAAATGGCGTAAGATCCTCGTGATAGCAGAAGGAAAGATGAGCTTATCACGGGTCGCGCGCATCCAAATGAACATCTATAATAAATAAAATGAAATGAGAGGGAAAGTCTATAGTAAGATGCTGAAGGAGAGATAACAAAAACTGAGCACGAGGCTCTATGATGGAGTTATAATGAGAGAGAGGATGGAGTACAAAGGTCATTACCATGTTTAAGAATCTAGGACCTTTAGCAAAAGGTCGACATGATGTAAACTGACGCTCACCTCACTCAGAAGGGCGCTCACAAAAAGCAGAAATGAGCTCATCCTTGGACACAATCCGTAGATGCTCACAACTAGGATAGTCAGGAAACTCTACTCTAGGAACCCGAAGCACATCCGCAACAAGCTGCGATGTGACAAGGATGCGCATACCTTGAACGCGAGTGAAGAAAAGAGGTACTGAATGATCAATCCCGTGCATGTTGGAGTAAAACTCCTGAATAAGCACGAGGGGACAGGTGATTGGGACGTCACACAGTGACTCCCATCTTCGACTCTAAATGACATCGGGAAAGTCAGTGCCAGAGAAGTTCGCCAAAATGACTTGGCGTTCCGAATGAACATCTCGTTGAGAAAAGTTCTCCGAGAAAGCTTTACAAGCATCCTCATCACAAAACCAAATGTTAGAAGGAGTAGGATCAAAAGATGATGCCTCGAAACGAAAAGGGTTTCGAGACAGAGCAGATTTACGCTTACGTGACATAAACACGACTAACGTAAATAGAATGAGAGGGGGAAGAGAGAGTGAGACAATTAAAAAAGCCCTAAACAGTTCAAATATCAAGATATATTGAAAAGAGAGTACGTATGCATGGGGAATGCATGAACATGTGACATGTAAAAGAAAATTCATCATGGGCTCAGCCCAATCCAATCCGACCAGCACACAATCAATTTGCACACATCTAAATGCATGATAATACAGTTATAATGCATATGTGATGCAATGCATGTGATTTTAAACTCATTTAAGTGAAAACCCATCCCAAAATTTCAATGAAAACTCATCAATTTTGAAAAACCCCAAAACCTAGGTTTCAAAATCATGAAATGCATGAAGAATGAAGAGATAAGAGATCATACCAAGTGATTTGAAGCAAAGAAAGGCCGAAAATCATGTGGGTTGAAGGTTTTGAGTGAGAAAAGAGAGTCTGGGAGGTGAACAGGTGTGGATAGATCGAGAGAGATCGAGAAAATGAGAACCGGATCGCACGAGGAGCTTAAATAGAACCTCAGTAAATCTCGATAGATAAAGGTATTGAGAGGTGTCGAGACATCTGTTGATGAGGTGTCGAGAAAATTGGTCGTCGACAGATTCAGGTGTCGATGGGGTATCGAGGAATAAAACACCAGAAACGAAACAAAAGCTCGATCGATCGGCCATGTATCGAAAAGCTATCGAGGAGGCGGGAGATTTCTCGATCGATCTACTAGGTGTCAAGGAGCTATCGAGATTGCGATAATAAAAAGCTTGAGAAGCTCAACAGATAGACAGGTATCGAGGAGGTGTCGAGCTTGCTTTTAAAAACAGTTTTTCGAGAAGTGAAAAACACAGACATGAATGCAATCCAACATGCAACTCAACCAATGATCCAATCAACATATTAAGCTCTCAAAATCATCACTCAATAATAATTTTAAGCACATGGATCCCAAAAACACACACACACACACACACACACTAAACAAGTCTAATCAATTTTATATTTCAAAAACAAGTCAAGATAGTTTAGTGAGTATACATAGGCACATGTAAACCTAGTGATGGCCAAATCATATTGTACCTGCACATGTATCAAGAGTAGTAAAGAATATTTCTTGTTGTGTGTGAAAAACATCGCAAGATTGCATAAGTGTATACATGTTATGACGATTTGAGATATGAGAAAATCACTTTAACTCACACACAATCATAACTGTTTGATGGGGACTATCACTTTCGAGATATATCCTATAACTCCCACATCTCATAGAATACACGCTTGCAACCATATTTAAAGCATTTTTTATCTTTTTGCTTTTTAATTTTCTTTGCATAATTTCTTTTTAAGCATATCATGCATGGGCATATAAGAGATAGAAAAGAAATACCTAATGATATTTGACATTCCAATTTTGCTATGCCGAAGCACACAAATGTCATTGACACTGCACTTTTGCTATGCCGAAGCATATAGGTGTCATTTTATGATTGGCGGGCAATAGTGGTGAGATAGTTATTTATGCATTTCTCTTAAGATTTTCTAGTCCTACCCGTAAAAAAAAAGTGATATGAGTGTTAAGTATAAGAGATCACTTAACCTTACTCATCACAAACAAGAGCCACAAAGCTCACTTACTTAGTTGTGCATAGAGATGCTCATCTAAGTTACAAGAGATACAAGGTTTAGAAAACTTTGTTTCATTGGCCATCCCGGGTGCACAAGTACTAATGTACACAAAACACACACCGTTTTTGTATTTTTCAATTTTTCAAATTTTTTTATATAAAAAACAAAATAAACAAAAACTGAAAACAACAAACAAAAACATGTTAAACAAAGCAAAGCATAAAAACTAGACTGACTCAAAATAAAATGATAGAAGAAAGTGATAGAATCATTTGGAACCCTTTTCCTTCCACACCTTGGAAGAACCTTTCCTTTGATTAAACCCTTGAACCGGCGATGAGGGGGAAGAATTGAAACTGTTCAAGTTCGAAAGGAACATGAGGGCTTTCAGAAGATTTCCAAGAGGAGCAAGAGAGGATTGAACCTGATTATGGCTTCCAGATGCTATCATGCCGTTACTTTGTTGAATGGCTAACCACTTATAGCAATTTGGTCGAGTATAACCAGCAACACCACAATGATGACAGAGATGCTGCTTCTTCTGTCTAGGCTTTTGAGAGTTAGCCTTCTTAGCCCTAGTGTTTTTAACATCTTTCTTATTTTGCTTAGGGGGTGCTCCTAAGATAGATTTACCCTTATCTAAGTTCTCACTAGCTAATTCAGTTTTAACATCATTGTTCTTAATTTTAGTATTATTAGCAGGTGGAACAAAAACAGTAGAACTAGTAGAAACAATATTAGAGGAAGAAAGACCATACCCTAAACCTGTTCGATCCAAAACAGATTTCTAAATGCTGAGCATCTCATCAAGCTTTGCACTTGAAGTCCTCTCCAATTGAGCTCTAACTTGAAATAGCTCTGCTTCAAGCTTCTTGGTCTTCTCAGCCAGGAAATTGTTCTCGAACCTTAGTGCTCCAATAGTTTGATTTGCCCCTCATCAAACTTTGTGGACAACTCTTCACGATCAAATTCCACATCACTGAGTTTCTTGGTGGTCAGCCTATAGAGTTTCTCGTGTTTCTCAGATAGCTTGTATAGTTTCTTATAAGCTGAATAGATATTGTCTTGATCATCCATCTTCTCAAACTTAGAATCCACCAATTCTTCTTCTTCTTCCACTTCATCAAAAATCCCTTTAGTAGGATTTACTGTGGCAGTGAAGGCATTTAAGATTCCATCATCCTCACTATCGGAATCATCTTCAGGCTCCGTGTCACTTAAGGTAGCAGCAAATGCCTTGCTCTTCCCAATACTCTTGAGATATGTGGGGCACTCCTGTTTCATATGACCGAATCCATTACACCCAAAGCACTTAGGTCTTGTAGGAATAGTGTACTAGCCACCTTCCTTAGCATTCTTCTTCCCTTTGTCTTGGCTCTTAAACTGAGAAGAACTGGATTGCCTTCGGTTCTTGTCAAAATCCTTTCTATTGGCATTCTTTATAAATTTCTTGAACTGCCTGGTGATGTAAGACTTCATTTTGGAATCTTCATCATCTGAAAACTCATCTATCTCACTGCTCTTGGCCTTCAGTGCCATGCTCTTTCCTTTACTCGACTTGCCAATTCTGTTCAACCCTAGCTCGTAGGTCTGCAAGTTTCCAACCAGCTCAGTCAAAGGAATCTTGTCGATATCCTTTGATTCCTCTATCGCCGTAATCTTGGCATGGAATCTCTCGGGTAGAAATCTGAGCACTTTCCTCACAATCTTGGGTTCATGGATGATTTCTCCAAGATTGAAAGCAGAGTTCACTATGTCCTTCAGCTTGGCATAGAACTCATCAAACGACTCATCCTTCTCCATCTTAATCTCTTAAAACCTTGTAGTGAGCCTTTGAAACTTTGAATCTTTGACAGCCTTTGTTCCTTCATAGGTTGTCTAGAGGATGGTCCAAGCCTCCTTAGCAGTTTCAGTTGAGGATATCTTCTTAAACTCCTTATTGGTGACCGCATTGAACAACGCATTCAATGCCCTGCTGTTGAAATTTGCCGCCTTGATCTTGGCATCATTCCAATTGGCCGGCGCTTCCTTTGGCTTAGTCCAGCCAATCTCTATAGCTTGCCACACTTTCTCATTTAAAGACTGCAAGAAAACTCTCATGCGTACTTTCTAGTATGCATAGTTAGTGCCATCAAATAAAAGGAGGTATAATTAACGACTGTCCTCTATCCATGACAAACAGGGGTCAATGGATCAAACACAGCAAAGATTAAACCTAATTAGAGTGTGCCTGCTCTGATACCACTTGATAGGCCAAAAACGCATTGATCCCTTATGATTAAATTAATTGATTAATTAGCCAAGTTATCAATTAATCAAATTAACATGCAAACGCGTGGCAGCATAAACAAATCACCAATAAACTAATTATGCAGCGGAAAATAAATAACATTGTGATTTGTTTACGAATTGGGAAAACCTCGCGACAAAAACCCCACCGGGTGATTTTCAGGTCACCAGTCCTGAAACTCCACTATTATCACAACAAGCGGTTACAAGTAAAGGAATTCCAAGTACCTTACCAATCCTAGTACACGACTTCAATAACCAACTAGAAAAGATGGTTGGCTGCAAAGTTCTTCAATTCATCCACATGATGAAGATAAAAAAGATGCTTGGTCACAAAACTCAAAGGTGCATATACACAGCAACTTCTTCAGAAGAGATGAACTAGGGCAAAACTTTGTCTCCGGTCACAATTTGCTTGAACAGACTTTGTTCAATGCTTGTGCAACTTGTGAACTCTTTGACGGCCCTTAAAACAATCCTTTTATATGTCTAGGGTTAGGAGAAAAGAAGGCCCAAAGACACATTCACGGATCCCAAGAAATTAGATAAGAAATTCTGATTTTATAAATCTCGACAGATAGAAGTTGTCAAGCAGGTGTCGAGCACACGGGCTTGAACAGCTTTCTAAACCTCGACACATGATAGCTGTCGAGCCAGCTGTCGAGATTTAGTAACCTTGCACTTTCAGCTTGTTTTCTTGGACAGACTTGAAGGCTTCCACACTTGATCTTGAAACATGGTTTCTTGAAGTATTTCAACACATCCTAGATTTACCCAAATACAAGTAAAGTGCGTTTTGCCAAAGGATTAGCCAATTACATAAAAAGAATGACATATATTCCTAACAAGTGAAATACATATGTCCTAACAAGTAATAAAAAGTGCAATGAAACCTATGAATAGTAATAAAAATAAACTAAATAGTAAAAAAAGTTACATTTTTTAGCCAATATCAAACGCAACATTACTCTAGAAATTTAATATTTATTGTATAGAAAGTTAGAAGGTGGAATAAAATTGTATTGTGTACCATTATAATAACAACAACAACAACAACAATAATAATAATAAGTCCAAAAATCTAATTTGAGGGGAGAGGGCATTAGTTCTAAATATGCACAAAAATTCCAAATACTAAAATATATGTACAATACTTGTGTAAATATGTATGAATTTGTACGTGCGCATGTAATATGATTCATAAATTAATATGTGAAAAGGCCCCACAGGCCTTTGTGTATTCTTCACACATAAGTCCCTACATGGAAATAACTTGCTCTCCATGCCCTAGGACCCTATTCCAAGTTTGTGCCTTCCCAATATGGGAAGTAAGGCCTTGAGATTTCAGCATTAACTTCATATCCTCCACACAAGGAAAATCCCTACATTCATGGGTTCTTAGTTAACCCTTCACTACTATAAAAGCATAAAGCCTTCTCATACCTAAGGTATACAAAAAATTTCTAGCTCTCACACTATTGAGTTATTGATAATTATTTCACTAACTTAACATTCGAAGGGCCTTTGGTCGGCAACCCACGGATGCTCTCTGTTGGTTAATTGCTCTCTTGTTTTTCAGGTGCTCTAATTGGTGTGTGTGTGGACAATTAGATCACTAATGATTTTTGTGCATCATTAGTTGGCACTGTCTGTGGAGACTAGTGATTAGCCATATCACCACTTCTAAGACAAAGAGTTGCATGATTCAGACGTGATCGATGGCCACCATTAACCAAGAGATAGATAACCCCTCTAATGCCTTGGATAGACAAATGCAAACCCTAATCGCAGCAGTTGAACGACTCATCCAGCGTAGCCAAGAGTTGGAGCAGCAGTTGAATCAAAGGAATGAACGACGTCCTGATGACTAGTATGACAAACAGGATAACGAAGAGTAGAATGACAGTCACCTCCCAACAAGAGATCAACGGGAAAGAGAGGATCGAGAAGAGAGCAATGCCCCCAGCAGGCAAGATTGACAAGAAGACACTAACTACCCATTTGAATTAGAGAATAATGCAATACGCATGGTATAAGACATGTAGATGATGAAAGAGAAGATGGACATGATGATGTATGCCATTAGGGGACGAGTATCCACCAACTTGGATGAACTAGTCCAATGGATTAACTTACCCTTCACGACGCAAATCACTTCCTTCGCCCTCTTAACCAAGTTCCAAATGCCATAGGTAGAAGCATACGATGGGTCAAAAGACCCACTTGACCATTTGGAAACGTTCAAAACCCTAATGCACCTACAAGGGGTTCTGGACGAAATTATGTGCAGGCTATTCCCAACCACACTCGAGGGATCCGCAAGAATGTTGTTCAACAAGATAATTCCTAACACAGTCTCCACCTTTAAGGAACTAAGCGGTCACTTCATCACCCACTTCATTGGTGAGCAAAGGTACAAAAGGTCGTCGGCAAGCCTACAGAATATCAAGCAACGAGAAAACGGAAACTTTATGTCTTATGCGACTCGATTCAACAAGGAGGCCCTACTAATTGACGAAGTTGATGACAAGGTTCTAGTTACGGCTTTTACCAACGGACTCCAATCCAAGGAGCTTTTCTTCTCCATCTACAAGAATGACTCGAAGACGATGGCTGACATGCTATACAAGGCCATGAAGTATACGAACGTGGTGGATGCTATGATGGCCCGAGGGGGCAGACTCAAGAAGAGAGAGAGGCATGATGACCCCTACCATGACAAAAAAAGAAAGTCTGCTTAAATAAAAAAATGAAGGGATGAAAGAAGGCCTAGACCTCTGCTTAGCAAGATGGCCAATTGCACCCCGTTGAATACAACAGTTGATCAAGTTTTTATGTGGATAAGGAATGACCCATCATTGGCATGGCCAAACAAATTAAAGGGTAACCTGAATAAAAGGCCAAGGAATAAGTATTGTCACTTCCATGGGGACCATGAGCATGACACTTCTGAATGCTATTACTTGAACCAACAGGTAGAAGCCCTAATTAAGCAAGGGAAACTGCAAAGATTCGTCGGGAGAGAGGGAGATAGTAATCTACCAAAGGATCCACAACCCAACCAACGAGTCGAAGAGCGGCCAAAAGCTCCCCTCAGAAAAATACGAGTAATATGGTTCTTCCAAGAAAGCAAGAAAGACCTACTTACGAATGGTGCAAATTGTGCAGATCATTGGGCATTTGCCTAAGTTGGCAAGAATCGGTGAACCAACCATCAGCTTCACAGAAGACGATGCCTATCAACTCCACCACTCTCATGACAATGCCTTAGTCATTAGCCTGTCGATGGCCGACTTCAATACTCGACGGGTTCTAGTAGACAATGGGAGCTTAGCTGACATTTTTATTACCCAGCCTTCCAGTAGATAAGAATCGACAAGGAATGACTTTTATCGTCGAACATGCCACTTGTAGGGTTCAGGGGCACTAAAGTCTTCCCCATTAGGACCATCACCCTACCAATAACCATTGGCACTTATTATCAGCAACTCACCAGGGAGATCACCTTCTTGGTTTCCAACTTCTTTTCTACCTATAATGCCATCATCGAGCAGCCTACACTCAACGCATGGAGAGCAGCCACCTCTACGCATCACTTGCAAGTGAAATTCTTGATAGAGTACAAGATAAGAGATGTGCGTGAAGACCAAATGGCGGCTCGCAAGTGCTACATAACTATGTTGGAAATGGATAATCATTTGTAGGCATTAAACATTGAAGAAAGAAGTCACCATGGAGCCAATAAAGGCACTTGAAGAAGTCTCCCTAGATGATAACTACTTGGATCGAATCACCCATATTGGTACACATGCTAGCCTTTTGATCCGTAGAGAGCTCACCATCTTCCTAAAGAATAACCAAGATGTCTTTGCTTGGAGTCACGAGGACATGCCAGGGATTAATCCCAGCGTCATGGTCCATCAGCTCAACGTCTCCTCGTCATTTCCTCCTGTCCGACAGAAGAAGAGGGTCTTTTCCCAAGAAAGGGATAAAGTCATAGTTGAAAAAGTTCACAAGTTGCTAGAAGTGGATTTCATCAGAGAGGTATACTATACTGATTGGTTAGCCAACGTGGTAATGGTCAAAAAGGCAAATGGAAAATGGAAGGTCTGCGTCAACTTCACTGACCTAAACAAAGCCTACCCAAAGGACAGTTACCCACCCCCACGAATTGACCTTCTCGTGGGCTTAACGGCTGGACACCAACTGTTGAGCTTCATGGATGCTTTCTCTAGCTACAACTAAATTAGGTTGGATGAACCTGATCAAGAGAAGACTTCGTTCATTACGAGCCAAGGACTTTACTACTACAAAATCATGCCATTTGGGCTGAAAAATGCGGGAGTGATATATCAAAGGCTTATGAACAAGATATTTTCCCCACAGATTAGGTGAAACGTGGAAGTATACGTGGATGACATGTTGGTGAAAAGTAAGAGCGAAGATCATCACCTAGGCGACCTTATGGAGACATTTGAGACCCTCTGCCTCTATGACATGAAGCTTAACCCTAGCAAATATTTGTTCGATGTGTCGTCGGGAAAATTTCTCAACTTCATAGCGTCCCAAAGGTGTGTCTAGGCCAACCCCGACAAAATTAAGGTCATATTGGAGATAATACCCCCAAAGAACATTAAAGAAGTGCAAAGTTTAAACAAGAGGGTTGTTGCCTCAACTGGTTCATCTCTAAAACGACGGATAAGTGTTTACCGTTCTTCAAAACACTGAAGAAAGCCTTTGAATGGACGGACGAATGTTAGAAGGCCTTCTAAGAATTGAAGACATACCTAGCATCCCTGCCTCTGCTCAGTTTGTCCCAACCTAATGAAGAGCTCTCACTTTACTTGACCGTATCCCCTATGGTTGTTAGCTCAACTCTTACTTGAGAAAAGGACCACATGCAATTACTCGTTTACAACACGAGTCGATCGCTCAGAGGAAAGGAAGAAAGGTATCCTCCCATGGAGAAGCTGGCTTTTGCACTGAGCACGATTGCCCGCAAACTTAGGCTATACTTTAAAGCACACACGATAGTAGTCATGATGGACAAACCTTTAAGGAAGATAGTGAACAATTCAGAGGCAACTAGATGATTAGTTCTATAGGCTATTGAACTAAGTGAGTTCAACGTACAATACCGACCAAGGGTCACGATCAAAGCCCAGGCATTGGCCAACTTCATTGTAGAGTTCACAATGAAGGACAAAGCCTGAGGGGTAGTACCATGGGTAGTCCGGACGGACGGATCGTCCAACTGACATGTTGGCAGGGTCGGAGTAGCCTTGCAATCCTCATAGGGGGACGAGATAGAGTGTGTGGTTCGCCTCCTATTCCTAATAAACCAACAACGAAGCTAAGTACAAAGCTCTGTTGACAAGCCTTGACTTGGCTAAAGTAGCAGGGGCTTTATCAGTAGTTATCCATAGAGATTCACAAGTCATCGTTAGCCATGTTAATGGGGATTACAAGGCCAAACGAGAACAGATGAAAAAGTACCTTAGTCTCGTCAAAAGGTGGATGGATCAAAAAATAATAGCAAAATTCATGCAGATCCCGATGGAAGTGAACGAGCAAGCGGATCGCCTAGCCAAAGTAGCGTCTACAAAACACATGACCGTCAGTAGTCAAGTACTATCCCTTACACAGCACTCCCTTGCTATTGTCTCTTTCCTTAAAGGGTATTTTCGGCATGAGTCTTTTCTTCTAAAGGATGAAGGATCCTCGCCTGACAGCTCTTTAGGACAGGCCCTACCCCTCCTCCATGAGACTCGTCAACCTCATGGAGATTTGCCAACTTCATGGGATTCGTCGAGTACTCAACAAATGATCCTAACGGGTGGCAAGCACTTAAGAGCCGACGGATGGATAAGACACACAGCACGACCAAAGAATAACACCTAGGCCGATGGATGAGTTTGCGTGAACCTAACAACCAGATGTGTTGGGCCCTACAGACCTTTGTGTATTCTTCATGCATAAGCCCCTACATAGAAATAACTTGCTCTCCACATCCTAGGACCCTATTCCATGTTTATGCCTTCCTAATATGGGAAGTAAGGCCCTGAGATCTCAGAGCATTAACTTCGTATCCTCCAAACAAGGAAAAACCCTACATTCATAGGTTCTTAGTTAAACCTCCACCACTATAAAAGCACCAAGCCTTCTCATACCTAAGGTACGCTGAAAATCCCTAACTCTCACACTATGGAGTTCTTGGTGATTATTTCACACTATGGAGTTCTTGGTGATTATTTCACTGACTTAACCTTTGGGGGATCTTTGGCTGGCACCCCACCAGTGCTCTCTGTTGGTTCATTATTCTCTTGTTCTTTAGGTACCCTAATTGGTGCGTGTGTGGACAATCAACTCACTGACGATTTTTGTGTATCATCATACAATATTATATATTTACACATATTGGATTAGGTTTTGAATTAATTTTCAATTTCTTATGACATATTGGAGTATCTCATTTTAAAAATATAAAACTTAAAAAAAAAAAAAAAAAAAAAACCTATATTTTTGCAATGTGACTACATTATAATTTTGCAATGTTTTAATCTCATGTTTGCACTTCGCACCATAGAAAGAAAGTGATGCTGGGAATAGTTGAGTATTTATCCTTTTGTATTTAGTTTAAAATGATAATTAATAGTTAAAAAAAATGAAAAATGAAAACTATCGATGTAGAATTGGGTCTATCAACCAAAAAATAAAGTTAGGTCTCTTCCTTGTGGTACTAAAAGGAACAATAGAAAAATTAATACAAGAAATCTCATCAATTAAGAACACAGGAAAGAAAGACTACGTAATAAATGAGAGAGAGAGAGAGAGAGAGAGAGAGAGAGAGAGAGAGAGAGAGTATAGGCGTTTTTGGAACTTAAATTTGTATAAGTTAAGGAATATCAATTACACTTCTTTTTATATAAAAAAATAATTATTTTTCATTTTTAGAGAATAACTATTCCTGAGGAATAATTATTCATTGTAGATTCTCAAAAAAAAAAAAAAAAAAAATTTATTCATTGTAATAAAAACACAATCAAACAATTGAACAACTATTTTTAATGAATGGCCACTCCATTACGGGGTCTATTACAGTTTACTAAACCTACCCTTAGTGTGACTGATTTGATTGTAGATATTATAAATATATTCCTAAGTTTCATATTTAGTTAGATTTATTATTATTATTATTATTATTTGGCATATGTGATGGTAAAATAAATTAGTATTATTAATTTAAAATTTCACTAATTTGTAATCCTTATATATGCTTTTAATCTTTTTCGTTAAATAAAAATAATATATAGATGATGTACCTAAATATAAGATACATAAAATAAAAATCAATTTACAATCCGAATCAAATATGACAACTTTATTTTTATGAATACTTTAAACAATCTATTAATTTAATTGTAATTTGTGGAAATTAAATTCCTTGACTTGAATGGTTGTCACTTGTCAGTTCTATTAATCTTACAATAGGGTTTTTTTTTTTTTTTTTTTTTTTTTTTTTTTTTTGTGGAGAAGATCTTAAAATAGTTTCACTCAAGAAAAAAAAACTTCTTACAATAAACCACCTATTAATTTGGATACTTTTTTTTTCATTTTATTTATTTTAATATTTTTGACTTGGCTCATCACAAGTCCAAAATTAAGGGTGGTTATTGGGTAGTTCAGGAGTATAGTTCATCTCTCTCACGTAAAGTTAAGCCTTATAGTGGATAGGGCCCCCCTCTATGTGAAAAGAAGAGAGTATACTCCTAGACTACTCAATAATTCTCCCAAAAGTAATGACCCAATTTTCGGGTAATTTCTATTAGGGACCAAGGTTTTCAAACCCAAACCGTTCATTGAACCGTAAAAGGGAGATGTTCAAGGTTTTTAAGGTCCAACTGAGGTTGAACCAAAGTCGAACTGTGATGACGTCATAATTAATTTAATAATTATTTAAATATAAACTAAATATATTAAATTAGTATAAATAGAAAAATTAAATTAAATCAGCCAAATAAATATAGAAATCTATCGTTTAAATGTATTTTTTCATATCATAATTTTCATAGGACAAATAAGAAATATCATATCCTAAGCACACATAGATATAATATATCTTTATTTATTTATATGTTGATTAGTTAAACTCGTGATAGTAATATTGTAATAATATAGGAATTAGAAAGACACTTAGTAATTTTAAATTAAAATAATTATTATATTCTTAATTGTATTCACTATTTTTTCTCTACTATTCAAACTTTTTTTTTTTTTTTACTAAACAGTAATACTTATTAGAATACAACAAAAAATTTAACAAATAAAATATTATAAATACTTTTAATTAATATTTATAATTTTTTTATACCTAAAAAAATCTAGTCTTACAAAATATTTCACAAATTTTTTGTCACAATTATGATGTAGCAAACTTTGAAAGGTCTTTTTGACTCTTTTCTCAAAAAAAAAAAAAAAAAAAAAGTTTGAATGGTCAAAACTCAACAACTCCGTTAGTATCGGCCATCTTGTGCACTGTGCAGTAATGTTCACAGTGTACCATACTTGCAGCATCAAAAAAGAGAAAAAGAAAAAAAAAAGCATGCTCTCTCTGTTCATTGTACCATTACTGGTAAAAATACAAAGAAGTGGCTAGTGCCACATCACAGGCTCAAAGATCTAACGACTGAAGCATTTTGCCATCTTTAATTCAAAAAGGGTAAAATATCATTTTCGTCCCTAAACTATCACAAAAGTTCGTTTTTCGTCTTTAAACTTTCAAAAGTTCATTTTTCGTTCTTAAACTATCACAAAAGTTCGTTTTTCATCCCTAAACTTTCAAAAATTCTATTTTCGTCCCTAAACTTTTCCAAACGTATTGATTTTCGTCCCTCCCACATCAGCACTTCGTCAAAGCCACATCAGCACTCCGTCAGACGAAGGGACGAAAATCAATACGTTTGGAAAAGTTTAGGGACGAAAATAGAACTTTTGAAAATTTAGGGACGAAAAACGAACTTTTGTGATAGTTTAGGGACGAAACTTTTGAAAGTTTAGGGACGAAAAACGAACTTTTGTGATAATTTAGGGACGAAAATGATATTTTACCCATTCAAAAATCAAAAGTTGTCTTCTTTTCCAATGCAAGTCACGTGAAGGGGTTTTGAAAATATAAAAAAGAATTCAAAACAAGCAAAACAGAGAGAAGGGTGAGAAACTCATAAACCACAGTAATAGAGACGGAAAGAAGAAAGAGAACGAGAAAAAGAAGAAAGAAAAAGAAATAGAAGCATAAGACGAAGATGAAGGCCGTAACTGGCGATCTGTGCTGGGTTGCTAGCTTACTGCTTCAACTTCGCACAGCCCCTACTAGAACCCAATTATAGCCCGAACCTTAGTGGATCAGTGGATCAATATTTATTTATATTTTTAAAGAGAAATGATATGTCTACAACATTTTTACAACAAATCCTAAGTGGCAGGTTGTTACTGGTTGTTATTGTTGGAGCAAAAAAGTAATCTTAGTGTTAGTTTCAAATTTGAACCAATAACAACTAACCACCTGTGATTTGTTGTAAAAATATTGTAAAATTGTTGTAGACGTAGCATCTCTCATTTTTAAAACTTGATCCAGATGTGTGTTTGGTTTTATTGGATGCCGTACTCGTTACGGACCTTGCGGTTTGGTTTATCTAGGTAAGCTGTAAGGGTGTGGTTAGTTTTTACTTTTTAGTGGATGTGGTTGCAATTTATTGCCTGTATTTCCAAGTAATTAACGCATAAAATTCTATGATTTTTATTTATAAAAAAAAAAAAAAAAAAAAAAAAAAAAAAAAAAAAAAAAAAAAACAAAAGGTATTAGTGAATTATTGAATAATAATTTTATTAATCTCATCTAATCAAATCTTTTACTCGTTGAAAATGTATTTTATATTAAATGATACCACGTAATACATATTAAAACTCAATAAATAAAAAATATGAGTATAAAAATAACTACTTATTAGCATATGTGTTTCATTTGTTAGGAGAATATTTATTTTTTTATTGATGTGTCTCACGTTTAATGAATATTAACATGAAATTGATACAACAGATGCAGTTATTTCTTCTCACGCAACTCTGTTCTTCTCTGACTCTTCGTTTTACCTTTGAAATAGTCAAAACGAAACTCAAACTTTTTGTTCCCCTTCCCAGTCTCCAAAGCTTTAGGTTAAACATAGAAGAAATGGTCAATTCAATCACAAAATTATTTTATTAAATTCATCTTTAATTCATAACAAAATTAAATATAAAATTATTTTTTAGAAAGAAATTAAATATAAACCTGAGTCCATCAGGGCATGACAAGTAAATTTTTAGAGGTTTATCTATTAATTTTAGAATGCTTTACTATTTACTAGAAGAACAATATATAAGAAGTTACAATATTTATATTTTTAATTAAAATGGTAATGCCACGGGAATCCAATATATATATATATATATATATAATGAGATTCATGTGATATGTCAGGTAAATGAAGAAGACGTGTCAATAATATTCTTGACTTTCCTCTTGGAACTTGTAGTGCAAACTGCTGGTCTGTTCGATTCAAAGTCTGCAGGCAGGGAAATTGTCCTCTGGGTTCTGAGTTATATAATCAGCTGCTGGTGTATGCCTTTCTGATTCAGATTTTGGTTTGAAGCGTTAGAAGTTAAAAGCTGTACGATTACAATTCTTTCTTTTACTTATGCAGAGGTCAAGAGTCTCAGCCATCAATTTGTTGTATTTATATCTTTCAACAA
The DNA here is from genome assembly GCA_023621385.1 of Quercus gilva. Classification (NCBI taxonomy): domain Eukaryota; kingdom Viridiplantae; phylum Streptophyta; class Magnoliopsida; order Fagales; family Fagaceae; genus Quercus; species Quercus gilva. Next base: position 74,728,887 of record CM042476.1, read on the forward strand.
ACAAGAAGACCCTTCAAGCTTCTTCATTTGCAGCAGCATCCCCTCCACTTCCAAAGAGGCCTTTTCTTGGTATGTCATATTATCTTCCTTGTCCTTAAAATAGTGTCTTTATACTGTTGCATTCATGGTTGGGTTGGGTGGTATCCAAAATACTACTCAAGCTACGAATTTTTTTTAAAAAAAATAGTTACGACAATGAGAGGAAATGATTCGTAATTAGAACAAGTTCTCCTTAAAATGAGAACACTTGCCCAGTTAGAGTTTGGTCACAGTTTGAGCCTTCAAGGCTTAACATTTAACACTAAAGAATATAATGTATATAATATAATTAATAGAAGTAAATATTGATCTCGTTATTGTTTCTATGTTTGAAAGGAAATTAATGCAATAGAAAGTAAGTTTGCCTGGAGTTGGATGGTAAGTAACGGAAATATCTTTATAAAAACATATTACGCCATTTCTCTTTCTATTCATATCTGTACTCTATATAAAAAGTCTAAATAATTAGCGGTTTTGTTGAGTTAATTGAATGAGTAATTCTTAATTATTCCCCGAGTATAGAGAACGATATTTTCTCATCTCACATTTATAGTAAAGTTCATTAATTAAATTCATAATAAAGCCTACCATGAATGTGAGTGGAGAAAATATCATTTTTCGGTACTGCAAAATTACCTAAAAATTTTCTTAATTGGATAGCTGTTTTGTGGAGCAAGGCAGTTTTGTCAAGAAACTAAAGTCAAGTAGTTAGGCTGTTTTTGTAATGGTCACCCAGTAGTTGTTTTGGTTAGGATTGGTAAGAATACTATTTTGTCTTCCGATAAAAAATTAAGCTTTACAAAACATGTTAGGAGTATTTGGTCTTTTCGGTTGTTTTGTAAGGTCAGCTAGACCTTTTTGTAGTTGTACTCTAGTTATGTAATATATTATAAATCCGGTTTAAAACATTATTATTATTTTCATGTGTATTCTAATAAGTATTACTGTTTACTAAAAAAAAAGTTTTGTAAGGTCAGCTACAATAAATTTGAAAGAGAAGCAACAAACTACCTCTTCCTCTCATATAAAGTTTTTATTTAACTACATGCATTCCTTTACTGGTGGGAAATCCTACAACTTATCTTCAAATATATATATATATATATCCACTTGTTAATTATTTATTTATTTATTTCTCTCTCTCTCTCTCTCTCTCTCTCTCTGAAAGTTTGATGCAAATAAGGAATTTTTATTCTACATCTTTGAACTATATATACTCATTAAATTATGGTCATTGAATAGAAAAAGTCATATATTATGTAATATATTAAAGTGAAAGCTAAGAGAAAATTCAATTTAAAATATAAATTAGATTTTTTTTTTTTTGAAATCAAATTAGATTCTAATTGAACTCCAATTTTGTGCCAAGTTTCATTTGAATTGTCATATATTGATGCCATGTGTCCTTATAATTGCCTAATAATTTCATGTTAAGAGTACTTTTAATAATACTCTAATTTTGTTTTAATTATATTTACATACAAAATCATTCATCTAAACCTAGAAATAGAAAGGTTTAATTCAAATTTTTTTAATCTTTTATATAATAATATAAATATATACAGTTTGTTACTAGATAGAAACTTTTGTGTACATAATTGTGGTTGTTTTTAATTATATTTGTGCATATGCACGGTGTAAACTAGTACTTAATGAAAGTGAGAAACACGCATTTAAGAGGGGGGAAAAAATGAAAGGGTTATTGTGGGAATTTTAGGAAAAATAATTAAAATTCTTTTCATTTCCTCCCCTTTTTTTTTATTGGGGAGGGGGTTGGGGGAATGAGTTTATAAAAATATTCTTTTCTTTTCATTCAATTTTATTCTATTCTCTCCATCAAAAAAGTTGAGCCAACTCATTTGCTAAGGTTGGATAGCTGTAAAAAGCTGTATATACACTAAAAATCTAAAAGAAAGAGAAGCTAATAATCTAAACTCACCTTGGATGGAACATTTTGTAATATTTAATTCAAATCATATTTATTTAACACTCTAAGACCGTCTAAATCATTTTGCTAGTGGGACATAAGGGGTGTTTGTTTTCACCCACCATTTTATACTTTGTCAAAATGGGGTGTTTGTTTTCAAGATTTGGTAATATTCTTTGAGTCGTGTTTCTGAGAAGAATGATGTAAGGCTACAATTGCTTGAGAACGAGTTAATGTCAGTGGCACAATGAGATATGACGATCACGTAATACTTCACCAAGGTAAAGTCTCTCTATCGCGAAATCTCTAAATTAGATCTTGCATTAAATATTTTTGATTCAAGAATGAGAAGGATAATCATTCATGAGTTGAGACCCAAATATAGAAGTTTTGTAGTTGCCATTCAAGGTTGACCTGTCCAACCATCATTAGTAGAATTGGAAAATTTGCTAGCTAACCAAGAAGCATTGGTCAAGCAAATGGTTGGGGTCTCACTAAAGAGTGACGAGGAGGCACTCTTTAGCGGTCACTATAAAGACCGACCCAAGAGAAGATTTAATGTAGGTTCTAAGAATAGAAATAATGAAGATAGAAAAGATAAAGAGAGCTCTCAAGATCGAGGAACTCGAGGATGTCGCGACAATAATGAATGAAGATCCACTAGTCCCAAAAGCTGTAATGTCAAGTGTGGAAAAATTGGCCACTTTGCACGAGACTGTCGATTCAAGTGGAGAACAGCTCAAGGAAATACAGCAACATTCAGCAACCTAGAAGATGATAGCGAAGAAGAATGGGCTGTTGAATCGTGTCTGGCTATGATAAAGCTAGTTGAAGAAGCAGTAGAAGAGGAAGCAATGCTAACAATCTCAAAGGAAATTGAAGAGAAAATGCCTAAGAGCATGGGGGAGTAGTCTAGGAAAGATCAGTTCACGGTAACTAATGAGTTACAATCTTTTGAGGATGAAGGTGAGCCAGAACAGAAACCCAATCTCGAGTATGTAAATGCAGTAGTCACAGAAGATAGAAACATACAAGAGCCATCAACATATGAAGAAGCATCTTAAAGAGAAGAATGGAGAAAAGCAATGGAAGAAAAAATTCAAGCTTTAAACCAGAATCAAATATGGGATCTTGTGCCAAGGCCCAAGGATGTGAAACCCATTTCTTCTAAATGGGTGTAAAAAGTCAAGACTCGCGCAGATGGATCGGTAGAAAGATACAAGGCTTGCCTGGTAGTTCAAGGATTCTCTCAACAATATGGGCTAGACTATGATGAAACATTTAGCCCAGTGACAAAGATCACCAACGTATGTGTCTTGATAGCACTTGCAGCAAGTAAATCTTGGAAGCTATGGTAGATGGATGTAAAGAATGCTTTCCTACATGGAGAATTGGATTGAGAAATTTACATGGAGCAGCCAAAGGGATTTGAGAGAAAAGCCCAGCCAGATTATATCTATAAGTTACGAAGAGTACTTTACGGGTTAAAACAAGCACCAAGGGCATGGTACGGTAAGATTGCAGAATTCTTAATTCAAAGTAGTTATTCAATAGCTCTAGCATATTCAAGTTTGTTTGTTGAATTACAAGGAAGCAAATTAGTAGTTGTCCTTGTATATGTTGATGATTTGATCATCACTGGAGATGACAAAGATGAAATCGATGAACAAGAGAAAATTTAGGAGTCCCCTTCCAAATGAAGGAGCTTGGAGAGCTTAAGCACTTTCTTGGACTTGAAGTTGATCGAGTTAAGGATGGCTTATTCTTGTGTCAGCACAAGTATGCAAAGGAATTACTTCAAAATTTCGGGATGCTCAATTGCAAACCAATCTCTACGCCTGTGGAGGTCAATGCTAAGCTTTGTGCACAAGAAGGCAAAAAACTAGAAGACCCAACCATGTATCGACAATTAGTAGGTAGTTTAATCTACCTAACATTGACGCGGCCAGATATTTCATATGCAGTTGGAGTGGCGAGTCGATACATGCAAAATCCAAGGAAGCCTCACTTGGAAGCAGTTCGTTGCATTTTAAGGTATGTAAAATGGATGAATGACTATGGTCTCCTGTACAAGAAAGGTGAAACTTGCAAGCTTGTTGGTTATTGTGATGCTGACTACGCTGGAGATCATGACACACGTCGTTCAACTACTAGATATATGTTTAGCTTGGACACAGCTGTAGTATCTTGGAGTAGCAAGAGACAACTGACAACGTCCCTATCTACCACTGAAGCAGAGTATAGAGCAGCGGTGGCAGTAGCTCAAGAAAGTACGTGGTTGATGCAGCTTATGAGAAATTTACATCAAACAATGATTATGCAATGCTACTACACTATGATAATCAATCAGCAATACACTTGGCTGAAAATCCAGAGTTCCATGCAAGAACCAAGCGTGTGGAGGTGCATTATCACTTTGTAAGAGAAAAGGTATTACAAGGAGAGATAGAAATGTGCCAGACTAAGACAGAGGACCAAGTTGCAGATATATTCACTAAAGGACTTAACACAACAAAGTTTACAGACTTTAGAAAGCAACTTGGTATGAAGACAATGTTGAAATTGAGAGAGAGTCAGTCTTGAGGGGGAGTGTTAAAATCAAGCACCACCTCTCTCTCATTCTCTAGAAAATTCTCTTGCATTCTGGAAATTTCTCCATGATGCTCTTTTTGGATTTCTCTATGAGATATCTCTAGAGACTTCTATGTAGAAGTAAAACTCAGCCACAAATTGTGGTAATAGTCTAGAGGCTGTCATGGGCTAGATATTAAAAGAATAATAAAATAAAGCCTAGAACGACTAGAACTCTATTGTGGCAGAATTAGATGAAGCTAGAAGCTTCAATGTCGGTTACTTAACCAACCTTATGCTTGTATAAATAGGAACCTCTGGTTCCTACTTGTGGTGTATGAAGTGTGAGAGACTTGTTAAGTAGAGTGTGAGACTAGTATGAGGTGTGAGAAATGTGTAAGGTGAAGTGTGTGAGGTGAAGAGAAGTCAAGTATTGGGTGAAGTAAATTAAAGAGAAGTGAAGCAAAGTCAACAAAGCAGAGCTATAGTGTCACTAGGTGTGCATGTGTATTTGGTGAAGTGAGTGCATGTGATAGTGCCGTGTGTGTATTGATGCAATAATAGTGCTTGTAAAGTGTTGTAATTGTAAAGTGTTGTAATTCAAAGATTCAAAGAGTCAAGTTTTTAAATAAAAGCTCTCTTGTTCAGTCTTTTGTTCAACAATCTAGTGTCAGAGCTTCTGCTAACTCAACAGGATGAAGTCTTAAACTAAACTCAACGCATGACTTTCTTTCTTTCTTTCTTTTTCTTTTTGATTTGTTCGGGTGATAGATTTTCACTCTTGATCAAAAACATGTCGACTTCGACAAGCTCCATGTCAGTAGAAAAGCAATTCATGCCTGAAAATAGAGTTCAACAAGTTGAGCTACTAAATTCAGTTAATGATTTACATGGAGGAGTTGTCGTGAACATTGAGCAGCCTATGGACTCTAAGGTCTTTTCACCTTTGCTTAGAGCTTCAATATCACAATGGAGGCAACAGGTATATATAGTGTTTTTTAATCTTTTCAGTTTATCTCCTCACGTCCAACATCCACTTGATGTAGACGTTTCAGCTACCTCCTATTATGTTATAAACTTGGGATGTAATTTGCAGGGCAAGAGAGGTGTCTGGATTAAATTGCCTATCAATCATGCAAATCTTGTTGAAGCGGCAGTTAAGGTAAGCACAGTTTTCCAATGTAGATTATACACTGGGTTAGCCCAGGAACTTATTTTCATTGTAGAACTAAATATATTTGTGAGTAAATTTTCAAGAATTCTTCCATAATATAAATTTAAATGAAGCTGATTAGGTTAATGACAAATATAACCTGTTTATTTGCATAATTTTCATGTCCACTACTACAAGAGTGGGAGCTTTCTGTACAAACATATTGAAACTCTCGTACCTTTTCATTTACCATTGACAATAGGTATATAATTTTTAATAATCTAGTTTGCTCATTTTACAGGAAGGATTTAGGTATCACCATGCTGAACCAGATTACTTAATGCTTGTATGTTGGCTTCCTGAAACCAGTTGTACTATTCCTCAAAATGCTTCACATCGAATAGGTGTTGGTGCTTTTGTCATGAACAATCAAAGAGAGGTATTTTTTTAAAAATTAATTTCTGGCTTCCCCTTTTCCCTTACCATGACATCAAAAAGAAGCAATGATTTGGGAATTCTAGTTTTGCTCTTGCTTTACCAACAGTTTTCATATATATATATATATATATATAATTTGAAAATTCAAAAGTAATAATGTTAATGGTTATTAGAAAAGAACCCACTACATAATCAAATGATTAAAATTTACTTATCACGACTTGAGGAAATGGCTAACCACATCTATGGTATACTCCAAAAGGTTTAATTAAGTTAAAATTAGAACTATTCGTAATCATTATAGCCTGTATCAGCTTAGTACATGCCTAATGTAGGACTCAACAGATGTTCCCAAAACACACTTATATCCAATCCAAAGAATTCGGTGTATTACATTATTTATGTTTGAACTTCTTATAATTTATAAGTTGCTTTGTTTATACTTTATATATGCAAAACAACTTGCTCTGGTGTCTTTGACTTACCTATTCCAATACTTAAATACCAGAAATTGAATGGCTGTTCTGTAATGGGTTAATATATCTGACTACTTAAATTGAATTATCTTATGGTAGGTGCTTGTAGTTCAGGAGAATAGTGGCAAATTCAAAGGAACAGGTGTGTGGAAGCTTCCTACCGGGGTTGTTAATGAAGTAAGTACATCTTGAGTGCAATTCTTTACATATTCTTTAGAAACTTTTAGAAAATGTTTCAGTCTGTATTAAAATTTTCCATACGCAAGGTGAGGACCTTTGTACATCTGTAATTAGGGAAGTGAAAGAAGAGACAGGAGTAAGTGATAAAAACACAATTTGTGGACTAAAATGAGTATGATATTTACATATGTGTAGGTTTAAACATGAAACAGTAAATCTAAGACTTCTGCTTTTATTTTGTTTCAGGTTGAGACAGAATTTGTTGAAGTTTTAGCATTCAGGTTAGAAAATTTCCTATTACTATCTAATTCACCTGCATTTGAAGATATTATTGTTTTAGATGTGTGAATAGTCTTCCCTGTAAAAGCAAGTCTACTGATATTGCATTCTGAAAAATTTATTGGAACTTGTTACACTAAAAGTTAATGTTATTATCTGTTTGGCGAAAAGTTATGTTATTATATTAATTGTTTTTAATAAAACTGTATGTTCCCTAATCTAATTTTTTAAGTTTTGGCCTCAATCTAATATCTCTCTCACACACAATACAGGCAAAGCCACAAGTCATTCTTTGGCAAATCAGATTTGCATTTTATTTGCATGTTACAACCATGTACCTTTGACATTGAGAAGCAAGATTTAGAGATTGAAGCAGCACAGGTACTTTTTGATAGCAATAATACTTCAAAGACTGTTTTACTTGGCATCAACTTAAATTAGAGATTTGAGTATAAAATTGCATTAGTTTTGTTAGGCAAAACGATGTTGGACAAGTTACATTGTGGAAATAGGCATTCAGAATAATATATTCTTTTCCAGCATATAGTGTAGTCAAGTTATAGTTGATAAGTCCTATAGGGAACTTTTTAATTGTGCTTATTCTTAATTCAAGATATTTTCTTAACTCTATTTATTTATGGCTGAGACTAGTATGAACTATTTCACATTCCCCATTCTTGAAATCCTTCTCTCATTCATGTATCATTGAGGCAATTTTCCTTTTCAATTTAAACTTGAAACACATTTAGAGCCAATGTAAAACTATAAAAGATGAAAATACCTCCTTTTCTTGACCATTTGGTGGTGGAAGATATTACCTTGTCTTGTCTGTCTGCTTTATTGCGCTTTTGATTTAGTAGGAATAAAGTGGCTTATCTCCAATTTTCCTATTTTGATTTGGAATGGCAAAACTTAATATTGAAGCAATGGAAGTTAAAGAAAGTTTGACTCCTATTAGGCCTTCTATAATTACTGAACTATGGCAAAATGGTGTTCTTATGTTCTTTTTCCATTCTTTAGTGGATGCCGGTTGAAGACTATGCAGCCCAACCTTTTATCCAAAAACAAGAGCTCTTCAATTTTGTTGCCAAAATATGCTTATCAAAGTCAGATAGGAATTATGTTGGTTTTTCTCCTCTGGCTACAACTACAGCCTCCAGCAAAACAAGTTACCTCTACTTCAACAATCAGAATATGAAACACCTTGTAACTTCTGATAATCAGCAGTAGAAATTCTGATGTGATGTGTACAAAAACACCATATAATATTTGCATGAGTTGTGACAATTACAACCCTAAGATAGAAAACCTTGACATTCTGTATAGGATACTGTATAGGATGCCATATACTGTGACAATTACATTTTATTTGTAGTCTTATACCACAAAAAATAATTTTCTTTACATCATAGTTAGTCAACAAAGATGTAATTTGAAATATATTTATGCAAAGTGTGTTAATAAAGATTCAATTTATGTTTGTTTATGACCTATACCTTGCAATGTACAGTACAAAATACATTCAATTTTATGCCACTAAAAAAACATTGTATCATTTTTTTTAGTACTCTATTTGACACATTGACAAGAAAACTAATAGAACTAGATGGAGGGACTAATTGCAAGATGGAGGGACTAATTGCACTCTTTTTTTTAATTTTTATATTTTAAAGATTAAAAACGCTCATTTGAAACATAATTGGTTAACTTAATATATAAACTTTAGGAATCAATAGTTGCCCTCTCTCCCTCTCGTCGCCCACCCCTCTCTCTCTTTTTCAATTAGATTACCTTTTAGGCATTGTTCTAAAAAGTAGACAATTTAATATTGCTAAAACTTTGGTTTTAAAGTATTAGCAATAGAATTTTTGTTACACGGCTTTAACTAAAATCCATTTAGCGTTTTAAATATTTGACAAATTATAGTGAACTGTGTTTTAAAACTCTAAATTCAAAGCATGAATTGTAAATTATAGAGTTTTTCTTTAAAAATCCATATTTCAACTTAAAAAAAAAAAAAAAAAAAAACCTGTTATTAAAAAAGCTCCAAGAGTTTTATGGGGCTTAAAAACCATTTTCCCCACTTTTACCAAACATCATTTTCTTTTCTTTTTCCTAAAAGAACTTTAGAGCTCTTAAAGCCTTGTTTTGCAAGCCATATCCTACACAATAGACTTAGCAATATAAAAAAATTGGGTCTATAGTGGCGTTCGTGAAATGCCACTAGAAGTCCTAAAAATGCCACTATAAGTCCTTTTGGGCTATAGTGGTGTTTATAAATGTCATTATTGTACCATGACTATAGATCTATAGTGGAGTTTATAAAACACTACTATATGCCAATTTTATTTATTTTTAAATAAGCTATAGCAACATTTTTAAAACGCCATTATAAGCTGCTATAGATCATTATATATATATATATATATGTATATATTTTTAAATGGGCAGCATTTCAAAATGCCACTATAGCCAAAAACCATTAAAAAAAAATTGATTACCAAAAATTAATTTTCGGTAATAAATTTTTTTTTTTTTTAATTTGAAAGCATAAAATTGTGAAACATAAAATTTTGATTATCCCTTTTTCATAATTTTCAAAATTTCATATAAATTAAATAGATTTTAAAATTTATGAAACATAAAATTAAATGCTCTAAAATTTTAAAAATTTCATAAACAAAAAAAAATAAAAAAAATAAAACAACAACAACAACAACAACAACAACAACAACAATAACAGATTTAAATAGACAAAAATTTAAAGAACTAGAAAAATCAAACACAAAGCATTGTTCCATAGTAGCAAAGTAGTTGCCTTGAAGAAACTTCATTGCTTAGAAGTTGAGGATCCAAATTTTGAAGGGATTGGTCCAATGAAGTTGTTATGGTAATGTATACAAAGCATTGTCACCTAGCAACAAAGTAGTTGCCTTGAAGAAACTTCATTGCTTAGAAGCTGAGGATCAAAATTTTGACAAGAGTTTCAAGAATGAGGTTAAAATGCTATAAAAAATCTGACATCGAAACATTGTGAAGCTACATGGCTATTGTTTGCATAAACAATGCATGTTTTTGGTCTATGAGTTCATGGAAAGGCGAAGCCTATTTTGTGCCCTAAGCAATGATGTTGAGGCTATGGAATTGGATTGGACCAAGAGAGCAAACATCATCAAAGTCATAGCGCATGCCTTATCTTACATGCATCATGAATGCATTCTAACAATTGTTCATCGAGATATAAGTAGCAACAATATTTTGTTGAATTTTGAGTTAGAGGCATTTGTTTCTGATTTTGGCATGACTAGACTTCTTGATCTGAATTCCTCCAATCAAACTTCAATTGCTGAGACTTATGGTTATATTGCTCTTGGTGAATTATATATAATTTTCGTAATACTCATGCTAGTTAATTAGAAACAATTACTTTCATGATGGAAGTTTTCTACACTAGCAAGTTTGGTCCAAATGTCCAGAAAGAAAAAATATATATATATGATTAAAGATAAACAAAACATCTTACATTTTTTTGTACCTATATTTTGTCTAATATTTGCAGAATTGGCCTATACTATGAACGTGACTGAAAAAAAGTGATGTGTATAACTTTGGAGTGGTGGCATTAGAAATGCAATCCTCTCGTCCCCACAGCCTCCTAAATTCGTAATTCAATTCAACCTGCTAGTCATCGAGACCTTACTATGAGTTTTAATTTTAAAATTATAATGTTAGTGTTGAGTTAAAATAGATTGAACCCAATTAACTAATTCAATTACCCAAGTTGATTAATTAGATTATTTTACATGCAAATTGTGGAGGCACCAACAAATCACTAAATAACTAATACGCAGCGGAAAATAAATTAACAGAAAACCTCTTGCAAGGCAAAAACCCTACTAAGTGAATTTAAGGTCACCATTCCAAAGAATCCACTAATCAATAATTAAGTGGTTACAAGTGTTGATGCCCACTTTGGCAAGGAGGCCCAATAGCAGGAAGAAGCCCAACAATATGGGAGAAAAAAAGTTAGTAAATTGAGAAGAAAACCATTAACCTCGAATGGTAGGAATAATGGATTAAAGGCCTAAAAAATAGCAAATGTGCCTTAAAGAAAGTAAGTGGGCCCAAAGGAGCTCAGAGAAAGAAATAGTAAACCCATGGGCCAAGAATGCCCAAGATGATGAAATGGGCCAAGGAAGCCTGAAAGAAACGGAATGGGCCAAGGAAGCCCAAGATAGCATGAATACTAGCCCAATGATAAAACTTGGCCGCTAGAATTAAGCAAAGGGAAAGCATACACCAAACCCAAAAGAGGCCCAGCAAGCATGGGTCAAACGATAGCACAGCAGGAATGACAGAATGGCATGCTAGAAGTGCTAACAGACCCGCGAAAAGGGCAAAGAATGGATTAGAGAAGGAAAAACCAATAATCAAGCAAGGCCTAGTCCAGGAAGGAAGTGAGACATAAAGAACAAAGGCTCAGAGACCCATCCACACCACAAGAGGTCAAGAACGAGCAGCAGAATGGATAGACGAGCCTTCAGGATATGACATGCACATGAGCAGCAGACAAGCCATAAACACACATGGAAGTGGAGCACGCACAAGGTTCAGGCACCACCAACGTATACCCAGCCAATACAAGAATGATGGGCCATGGGTCAGAGGTAAGAGAGGGCATGGTTCGGTGGTGGGGAGAAGGGGAAAGCCTATTCTAGGGTTCCCGCTCAAACTCTTTTAGAGGAAATATCCTATTGGGATGACGTACCACCCAAAATAGGGAAAGATGAGTTGGAATCACTAGGTGCATGCCATGAGGGATAGTGAGAGAGAATGCCTACGCTTATTTGGATGGGAATGACACGGTGAGCAAGCAAACAAAATAAGACTCTTTGTCTAATAATGGGATATGGCACGGTCAGCACAGGTAAGTGGTGATGGCTGGACACCCATACCCAGACAAAAGCGGTTAAGGGGTAAAATAGTAAAAACCCATCACGGCAGGCAGTACATAAAGGTCCTTTGCCGTGCATAGAAAACAACAACAGAAGAAAAAGAAGGCAAGAGAGAACATAACAATACCAGAGAAAACAACAAAAAAGAGAGTAAAAACAGAGCAGAAAAACTTAGAAAGGAAAAAAGAGTTAGAGAGAAAAACAGAGAGCAGGCAAGAGTGTGATAGCAAGCATGCACCAGTAGGCTAATCCCTTCTCTCTCTTTAAAAGCTTACCCCTCTAGCAATGATTAAGGAACTTGAGGATAAGCCATTTAGGCCCATTCTCTCAAAGTGGGTAGTTTCCGTGGCAGGATCTCCCCAAGAGGTTACCTATAATGAAGAGTGGTTCCCTTTCTAGACTTAACCCTGAAGGACAACCAAGCTTGGCAGACTGACCATTCTTTCCTTCATTTCATTGATTAAGCATTGGTGTTATTTCCTTTTCTTTATTATCTTATTTACGTTGCATTTATATTGCTGCATTGCTCCTTTTATTTCATTAAGTATTTATTGTTTTTTCGACTGACAGTAAGCATATTTCCTTTTGTTATTGCCATAATACACCTGCCTATCATAGCTCTTTTGTAACAGTTCTCTCTGCCATGGGCAAGTGGTTAAAGTTTTAGCAAAGGGGCCTAAGTTTGTGCATAAGCCGATTTAGGGTGTGTTGCTGTCAAACCAGTCCTGACTCTCAAACCCATAACTATTGGGCTGTAGCATGGCAGGAGGCAGCCTAGCCTGCAGTCGCAAAAAGGCCCACCATAGTTAAATTGGCGACTCCACTAGGGAGTTAGGAAAAAGACGGGGATAGTATACAAAAGCCCTCGCAAGTTATGCCCCCAAGATCCAAAACAACGCGAAACATGAGTATCGTGCCCTCACAGGCAAAGTTAAGGCCAACAACGCCTCACTAACACTAGCCTAATCAAGCGGAAGGTGTCAATAAGGAGACCCCAATTGGAGGTGCTTCATAGAATACAAAGCAGCGTTTTATCACTATGGCTAAAGTTGCAGCTCTTCTAGAGCAAAAGAGGGCTAGAGCAACTAAGGAAAGGTTCTATGTGCGAAGACCTCCTTACCCACTAAGAATACTCAGCAAGCCATACCCCGAGAGGTATGAACCACGAGTTTTTGCGCAATACGATGGCAAAAAGGGAAGTCTGTCAAGCATGTGAGCAAGTTCATTGATACTCCTGGCCCTTACACAGTAGACGAGAACCTGTGTCTTCGAGAATTCTCTAAATTACTGTGTGACAGTGTGTACACTTGGTACATCGGTCTGAAACTAGGGTCAATCCTAACATGGGATGACATGGTGGACGTATTTTGTACTAAGTACTTACACAAAGAAGAAATAGTAACACTTGCAACTTTGCAAGCAGCTAAGCAAAGAAGTGGCGAAGATTTGATGAAATACATCCAAAGGTTCAGAGGCATAGCATTTGGTTGCTATGATCATTGTGAAGAAAAAACATTAGTAGAAATGTGTATGGCAAACATGATCAGGGAGTATAGAGCTGTCTTGGAGAATCTAGAAATCTCCCGGTTCGCACAATTGTTGCAGAAAGCCAAAAAGACTGCCCAATTGGTGAAACCAAGTTCCGACAAAAGGAACACTCCACAAGTTGTGGTAGTATCCATTGGTGAAAGAAAGAGGAAGTTTGACGGAAGGGAATACAATACCTCTCCACCACTACCATGTACCCCAAAGGAGCTAAACGTGCTCCTAGATAAATGGATAGTAAATGGAGTCTTTAAGCCTAATCAAGTTTCCAGAGAGCCTGTCGAAGAAGAGCGGAGAGACCCACGTTTTCGCCGCTTGCACAATTTCATGTAACATCCTTCTGTAGAATGCTAGGCGCTCTGCAGACTAATGCACTGAAGAATGAAAGAAGGGACTCTAGAGCTGTCCCAACTGGAAGTTCAAAGAAACCTACTTCTGAACCACAAAGGGAAGAGTATAGTAGTAGTTGTTATTTATGTAGATCTAGGGGAAGATGAGGAGGGAAGGCCGGCCCTGCCTGCCGTAGCAATTACCACCTTGCAGAAAAGTTCAAAGTTCAAGAACTTGTTTGATCAGATGGGGCTCACAGTAAATAAGTAAAGGATAGCTACAGAGGCCTTGGTAAGTATTGTCTCTAGGATAGGAATAGAATGTTTGAAATAGAAGTCACAGATGATAGAGCCCTCTTACAGGAGGCAAGTGAGATCACTTTTAGTGATGAAGACATGAAAGTGGGGTGCTCAGATCATAAGAGGCCCTTTTACTTGGCAGCATCCATAAATCAAATCCCCATCAAGAGACCTTTGGCGAATATGGGCACTTCCGTAAATCTCATCCCACTGAGCACCTTATAAGTAGTAGGAATTTTAGAAAGAAAGATTCAGGGATGCCCAATGGGAGTAACAAGATTTTGGGGAAGAGGCGAATACACCGCAGGCCATATTTAGTTGTGGTTGAAAGTGGGACCAATAGCCACTTTGGCCCGCTTCCATGTGATGAAAACAGAGGTCTCGTACCATGTGCTATTGGGAAGACCGTGGTTGCATAAGCACCAATTAGTCCCATCCACTTATCATCATTGTGTGAAAGGAAGGTTGAATGGAAGAATGATACGAATAGCAGCAAATACATCTCCCTTCGAGCAAGCAGAGGCTCATCTGGTATAAACTATGTTCTACAATAAGTGGGCACCATCTAGGGAAAGCTTAGCATCAAAATTGTAGGGCACCTTCATGCCTAGGTAGGAAGACATCCAAGATGACCCAGAGCTCGACCTAAGAAGGCTATTGATGTAGAAGAAGAAAAGGAAAGAAGCGTCCACTTTGGAATCAGACGATGCACTGCAATGTGTCAAGGTTCGGGCCCCTAATGGCAGAATCATCTACAAATTATGAAGGTGCGGGGGCCCATATGCGATGCACAAGCGGGCCCCAAGCAAGAACTGCAGCATAAAAGTTTGGTGTGTTGCGTGGCTCAAGAAAGTTCGGAGGAAGAAAGTAATATGAAGAGAGGAGAGGAAATTACAGCACAAAAGGATGTACAAGTAGTAGCAGAAGAAAGATTGGAAGAGGTTGACCTAGGATCTAATCAACAGGAATCAAAACCCATCTCGATTAGTTCAAGACTATTTGAGGAAGAAAAGTCAGAATTGATATTTTTGCTGAAAGAATTCAAGGATGTTTTTGCATGGGATTACAATAAGATGCCTGGGTTGGATCCCGAACTGGTGGTGCATATGTTGAATGTGGACCCCGAGGCCAAGCCAGTGGCTTAGCTTGCCAGAGTGTTCCATACTGAAATAGAGGAGCAAATACTAAAAGAGGTGCAAAAATTGCTGGCCGCGGGTTTCATTAAGCCCATCTGACATCCACGCTGGCTGTCTAACATTGTGCTAGTAAGGAAGAAGAATGGACAGATAAGGTGTTGTGTAGATTTCAAAAATCTAAACAAAGCTTGCCCAAAAGATGAATTCCCACCGCCAAACATAGACTTGTTGATAGACTCTGCAGCAAGAAATGCCATGTTTTCCTTCATGGATTGATTTAGTAGATACAATCAGATTCGAATGGTGCCAAAGGATGCGAAGAAAACTTCTTTCAGAATACCCATAGGCAATTTCTACTATACTGTGATGCCTTTTGGGATAAAAAACGCAGGCACAACTTACCAACGTATTATGATGGCCATATTCCATGACATGATGCACTGTGAGTTGGAAGACTATGTAGATGACACAGTTATGAAGTCAAAAAGTCGAGAAGATCATGTCTAGATATTAAGGAAAGTGTTTGAAAGATGTCAGGCTTTCAAGTTGAGAATGAATCCCCTCAAGTGTACCTTTGGAGTATCTTTTGGGAAATTCCTGGGTTTCCTAGTCCATAGCAGAGGAATAGATGTAGATCCAGCCAAAACCACAGACATAGCAACCATGAAGTCACTTGCCACGGTAAAAGAACTGAAGAGTTTCTTGGGGAAAGTCTCATACATTCGAAGGTTCATCCCTGGTTTGGCAACAATCACTTCGACCTTCACCAGATTACTTAAGAAAGGGCAAAGCTTTGAGTGGGGAGAATCACAACAAATAGCCTTTAGAAGGTTACAGGAGATTATGATGAACCTTCCTACAATGCAAGCCTCAATCCGCAAAAGGCTACTACTGCTCTACTTAGCCACCAGCTCGTATGCCATAGGTGCATTGATCGCCCAAGAGGATAAAAGCGACATTTAGCAACCAGTCTACTACATTATCCGTGCTCTAAAAGACACAGAGACTCACTACCCAAGAGCAGAAAGAGCATGCTTCGCAATGGTATATGCTTTGCAGAGGTTACGCCATTACTTCTTAGCCTACGAGGTATGGCTGATGAAGTCCCACACAATCAAAGCTTTGTTGCGACAGATAATCCTCTCTAGAAGGATATCCTAGTGGTTACTATAGATGTCACAGTATGATTTAAAGGTGGGAACGCCCAAATCAGTAAAAAGATAGGCCATAGCAGACTTGTTGGCACATTTCCCAAGAGAAAAGGAATTCTCGTTGGACGATGAGGTTCCAGGGGAGGTAGCCATGGCAGAAGAAGTCAAAGAACAGTGGGTAATGAAGTTTGATGGATCCTTAACTGCCCACTCAAGAGGCGTGGGAATAGTTCTATATCATGAGGACGAGGCCGTGGCATTCTTGTTCAAATTAGAATTCCTTTGTTGAATCAATATCGCAGAATATGAGGTTTATCTTACTGAGCTAGCTACGGCCCTCGAAATGGGGGGCAAGCACTTGATGGTAATTGGTGATTCAAACCTAGTGGTCTACTAGACCAAAGGGGGCTTCTCTTTGAAGGAACCTAGCTTAGCCCCGTACAGAACAATGGGCCAGAAGATGGAGGAAAAAATCTTGACATTCGAGATAGAGCACACTCTGAGTGAAAATCCGTATGCAGACGTGTTGGCCACGTTAGGACCACAAATAGTGTTTGAAGGAAGTAGCACCAGGATAGAAGTTAGCAAACGGAAAGAGTCCATTATTGAAATACTGAAGGAGAGGTTCCAAGAAGAACGATGTGAAGAAGATTGGAGGATTCCCATAAAAGAAGCTTTGATGAAAGAAAAAGATATGGCAGAATTGAAGGCATTGAAAGACTACGCCTTGGTAAAAGGAGAATTGTACCGTAAGATGCCGGGAGGAATCCTGTTAAGATGTGTAAGGCAAGAGGAGGCCCAATGAAAGTTAGGGGAAGTACATGGAAAAACCTGTGGGTTCTGCGGGGAAGTTAACCTTTTTCGCAAAATCCAAAGGGCAGATTTTTCTTGGTCAAGCATGGGTAAGGACGTGGACCAAGTCCAGACACAATGCAAGGACTGTCAGCTTGCATTAGACAGAAAGGAAATCTATGCTGTCTTCATCGGCGAGGATTAGAGGGACCCATTTGTATAGTACTTGGCAGAAGACATCCTGCCGTAGCAGGAAGAAGCCCAAAAATATGGAAGGAAAAGAGTTAGTAAATTGAGAAGAAAACCATTAAGCCCGAATGGTAGGAATAATGGATCATAGGCCTAGAAAATAGAAAATGGGCCTTAAAGAAAGTAAGCGGGCCTAAAGAAGCCAATAGAAAGAAGTAGTAAACCCATGGGCATTATGAGAAATAGAAAGCAAGCAAGAATGGGCCAAAAAGGCCCGAAGTAATGAATTAAGTGAGTAAGGGGTTGGTGGGAAAGCCCATAAAACCCAAAAGTAAAGGATATGGTAATTTGGGTCTGGAAAGCCCCAAAGACTTAGCAAAAGCCCAAGGGAATAAAGAATTGGAATGGGCTGAGGATGCCCAAGGAAAGGAAATGGGTCGAGGATGCCCAAAAGGATGAAATAAGCAAGGAAGCCAAAGATAGCATGAATACTAGCCCAATGATAAAATTGGGCCACTGAAATTAAGCAAAGGGAAAGCATACAATAGGCCTAAAAGAGGCCCAGCAAGCACGGGTCAAATGATAGCACAACAGGAATGATAGAATGGCATGGCAGAAGTACTAACAAGATCGTGAAAGGGGCAAAGAATGGATTAAAGAAGGAAAATCCCATAATTAAGCAAGGCCCAGTCCAAGAAGGAAGTGAGATATAAAGAATGAAGGCTCAAAGACCCATCCACGCCACAAGAGGTCAAGAATGAGTAGCAGAATGTATAGATGAGCCTTTAGGTCATGGCAAGTGAGCAGCAGACAAGCCATAGACACACATGGAAGTGGAGCACGCACAAAGGTCTAGTACCACTAACTTGTACCCAGCCAATACAGGAATGGTAGGCCATGGGTCAGAGGTAAGAGAGGGTATGGTTTGGCGGTAGGGAGAAGGGGAGAGCCTATTCTAGGGTTCCTACTTAAACTCTTTTGGAGGAAATATCTTACTGGGATGACATACCACCCAAAAGAGGGAAAGATGAGTTGGAATCACTAGGTGCATGCCATGAGGGATAGTCAGAGAGAATGCCCTCCCTTATTCGGATGAGAATGCCATTGTGAGCAAGCAAATAAAATAAGACTCTTTGTTTGGTAATGAGATGTGGCACGGCTAGCAAAGGTAAATGGTGATGGCTGGGTAGCTGACAAACTAGTGGGTGGTTTGTAAGGACACCCACACCTAGACAAAAGAGGTTAAGGGGTAAAATAGTAAAAACCCATCATGGCAAGCAGTATAAAAGGGTCCTCTGCCATGCACAAGAAATAAAAACAAAAGAACAAGAAGGCAGGAGAGAATGTAACAATACCAGAGAAAACAACGAAACAAGAGAGTAAAAACAAAGCAGAAAAACTTAAAAAGGAAAAAGAGTTAGAGAGAAAAATAAAGAGTAGGCAGCAGTGTGATAGCAGGCATGCACCAATAGGCTAATTCTTTCACTCCCTTTAAAAGTCTATCCTCTAGCAAGGATTAAGGAACTTGAGAATAAGCCATTTAGGCCCATTCTCTCAAAGTGGGTAATTTCCGTGGCAGGATCTCCCCAAAATGTTACCTACATTAAAGAGTGGTTCCCTTCCTAGACTTAACCCAGGAGGACAACCAAGCATAGTAGATTGACCATTCTTTTCTTCATTTCATTGATTAAGCATCAGCATTATTTCCTTTTCTTTATTATCTTATTTACGTTGTATTTATATTGTTGCATTACTCCTTCTTTTATTTCATTTAGTATTTCCTATTTTTCTAGCTGATAGTAAACATATTTCCTTTTGTTATTGTCGTATTACACCTACCTGCCATAACTCTTTTGTAATAGTTCTCTTTGCCATGGGCACATGGTTAAAGTTTTAGCAAAGTGGCCTTAGTTTGTGCACAAGCCGATTTGGGTTGTGTTGTAGTCAAACTAGTCCTAACTCTCCAACCTAGAACTATTGGACCGTAGCGTGGTAGGAGGCAGCCCAACCCGCAGTCGCAAAAAGGGCCACCATAACAAGTATGGGCAATTTTACCATTACCCTGGCCTATCCCAAAAATACCAACCTACAGTTGAACCTTTGCTCCAATACCTAATTAGAGTTGATCTTGTAACATCCTTCTTTCCTTTGTTGCACAAATCTCCAATTTGTGAATAACTCCTTTGTACAGATCCTAGTACGTGACTAACTCCAGCAACTTGAATGATTGTTGTTGGCTGCAAAGTTCTTCACTTCATAAACGAAGAAGATCAAGAAGCACTTGGTTACAAAACCCTATAACGTACAAACACAATTACTTCACATAGAGTATATGAGTTCTAGATATTTGTTTCCGTTAATTATGACTTTTAAAATAAGCCTTATATATGACTAGGGTTGTAAGAAGAGAAACCCTAATCAATCAAGTTATCATGGGCCGAATTTCATGTCTGAAAATTTGAAATCATAGATCTTGATATATCGAGCTTGTGTCGAGCTCCTACATTAATCTTCAGTAGTAGAATCTATTGAGCTTGTGCTGAGACTTAATAAAACTAGCCTCAAACTCGTGCAATGCACGGGAAAGCTATTAAAATGATACACATAATTGTATTTTCTCTAATTTATTCAAAATGAGGCATGTGCCTTAAAAAAATAAAAAATAAAAAAGAAAAGAAAAGAAAGAGATTATTGAAGCAATGAAGTTTGATATAAAAGCGAGCCAATATGCCATAATTTTCATTTTATACAAATTATTACACTGTAATAATTATACATATTAAGCATGCATTACCACCATGTCAAAATATCAAAGCTTGTATAAGAAAGATTAAGGGCGTCAAAACTCAGAAAAACTATTGGTCACATGGCACATCTGACATTCATCCTTTAAGACAATTATATTAATGACATTGTAGTGTTGATTTGGTACATCAATTTATGTCTGTGCATAACATCAAGTTTATGTTATTCCCAGTAAACTTTTTTGATATGAAACATTGGCTACACCATACCATATAATCCTTCTAGATGAGGAAATAATTTTAATAACGAAAACTCACATCACATCCCAATAAATATAAAACTAATCTGATTAGTGATTATACATGGCTTCCACTTTTCATGAATGACAATGATCATTTATTGTATACATTGTATCACCGAATGTCGTAGTCTCTTTTTTCACCACAAGACAGGGCAAAGTTAAATCGTGGTTAAATCATGGTCTCAAAGTACAATAAAAAGTGGTTTCCAAGCTCTTGGCAGAGTTCTTCCTTTCCCATGGTGACTTATATGCTCCCAAAAGTGTAGAGCTCACACGCCTTTTGGGGAAAAAAAATCTTATTAATTTCCTCAAAGAAATAGAAAAGAAAATTTCCTCTTAATAAATTAAATAATCTCTTTCTCTAGTTTCACCATTCAAAAGTTGAATTTAGTAAATAATCATATAACCAATTGCTGCACAAAAATAAAACTGGCAACGTCATCTTCATCTAACACATACATTAGGTAACTTTAATATAATTCTTTATTATGTTAATAATGAAAATCTATACAATGCTAACAAAAGAATTATAAAAAAGATAAAGATAAAGATAGAGATAATTTAGTAGAAAGCAAACCCAAAAGAGAGAGGACTTAAAGCAATATCACAGTCCGAGTAAATCTTTTCCTTTCACTTGTGGCTCAATTGACCTGAAGTTTCATGGAATTAAATAGCTAAACATAGTGATAAGTTATTGAATTACATGCTCTTTCTAAAAAAGAATTTGACTTAAATAATGTAGTATATTTAAGCATATAGTGTCTCAAAAAAGAATTTGTACTTAAGCCTCCAGCAGTAGCACCAACATGAGTTATGCAGCAACTTAGGTTGAGCATTATTGCCACCAATCATGAGCATTGGTTCAGCCATCGTAAATCCTGAAAATCAGTGTCATTTTGGTAAAAACCCGAACATAGAAAATCATTGCATCAAATCAAATCTAATCTTTGCCAAACTCAAGGAGAATATTATGCAATAATAAACCATGACAGATCATATTTAACCCCACCCTCTAATTTCATAGTGATTACAAAATTAAGAAAACAATTATAATATATGAAGTACATTATTAATTACATAAAAACAAAAGGAAAATATAAAACAAACTGACACAAACCTAGAGGAGAAAGAAGAAATGGAACAAAGTGGCAGATTTTTAAGTGGGGAGTTTTCCTACATGTTGCAATGGCCTTAATTGCAAAGAAAGGATTAAACCCTTCTATCATTGACCTTCTTAACCAAAATTCTCAAAAAAGAAACAATACTGAAGGCAGTTTCATATTCTTAAACACTTCTACCTTCTGCATAACATTGATTTTTTTTTTTTTTGGCTACCAAGCATGGTGCTCAAAAACTTTCAAAAACTACAACATGGCCGTACAAATGAACTGCAAGCAGTAGGAAGGGGTAATCACAAATTTAAAAATAGTTGATTTCTAAGGACCACGCTATCAATAACTTATCAAGGAAAACTCATGACAAAATGAATTGCATGGTTAACATTGGGAATAAGGCCAAAATCTAACTCTAACCTTGGTCCCATAGGCCATAAATTCAATCATGCAGGCCACACTCTGTAATTGTTGAATCAGAACATATAGCTGATTACGTACATTCGTTCAGATCAATCCTCACGTGCCCCAATTATACAAATATAAATAACCGTATATCTTAGGCAATAAACTTAAGTGGACCTCAAGGCAGCTTGTACAAAACTTGAACTTAAGTCCATTATTAGGACCTAACAGTTGCATCTACTGCAGAAATGCCTATGTTGGATAAGTTTGATTGGATCAATTTCAAGCTTAGTTTTTCTTCCAATTAAAAACTAAACATCTATTATTAATCCAATAAGTAAGCATTTCATGCACATGCTGATTTGATTTCAAAAAAAGTTCTAGAGAATTACTACAATAAGTTAACCATTTAGGAAAATATTCCATATAATATAATCTTTTCAAGGCAGGCATTTTATCAAACACACATCATGCATTATTATTGCAACCACTATTGCATATAATCTTATCAAAGAACTACCTACAAATACATTCGACTCAAAATCCAACAACTAAATCCTTTGGTAGACTAAGTTCTCCAAATTGCAACTGCCAGTACTTCGAATGAAATTGTTGAGGCTGAAAGAATATAGAACACATATAGCACATTAAAAAACACACATACACGAAGGAGAAAAATCTCATAGATCATTTAATTTAAAAATAAGATGTCAAAAACTCAAACATGTAAAAGCAGCAAAAGAAACATCACAAATTTATGCATAAAGCCATGCCTATATGACTTTTAAATAATCCAAATGCAGCAATATTAGCAGTAATTTTAAGGATTATTTCCTACTTTCAGTGGCTTCTGCAACATAAAAATCACAATCAACACATATATATCTCATAAAGAAAAAATAACATATTTAGGGGGAAAAAAGATCATATGTAATGCACAAATTTAAAAATAAAGAGGAAAACTTACTATTAGCAGTCCTGGTGAGTCAATGGTGGGAGGGTACACGTTGGCAGGAAGCTGGCTTGACAGAGGGGTTGACCTTCATATTTCTATCTCCCTCTCTTTTTATTTATCTCATTTTGTTCTATGTTTAAAGTTTATTAACGGTTATAGGCTCTCTTTTTAAGTTTTTATTTTTATTTTTTTTAAAGTATGGATTGGTAGGTTTTAATGATTAGGGGTGTAGATATTGAAAAATTCAGGTGCTAAGGAAAAGTAATTGTAGTAAATAATAGACAACAAAAATCGCATTTGGGGAAGGAAAAGTATTCGAAGAGGATAATTAACAATGTTATGCTTAAACTAAGGAATATGGTGTCGCAAAGAAGTGGAACATAATTCTTTCAAATATCCAAAACAAACAAAACGCTAAGAAAAAACCAAATTGTAACCGAAAAACCTTTATCGAAACCATAAATAACGGAATTGCCTAGATCAAAACAAAGCAAATACCCAAAATGCCAAACATAAATCATAGTTATCACAAGATTATGGTTTTTACTTTTAAAAATTTAAATAAAATCAGAAAATAAAGAAAGGAAAAATAAATAAATAAAAGCTCACCTTGTAGTAGTGTATAGCCGATTGAGGGAAGCCAATTTTTTGGTGGTTAAAGTCCGACGGTGGTGCTGGCCTAAGATGTCTCCCTATCTCCCCTTATGCATACGTTTTTTACATTTCATGCCAAATGGTAGGAAAAACAATGGCAGAACCCATCTATTTTTTGAAAGGGGTCAAAGTACAACGGTTGACAATTCAAATTTTAAACAAATTTAAAACAGAAACGTATATATATTGGAGATTTAATATGATAATTCGTAAACTAAATGCAGTGGTGAGAAGTTTCAGGGAAAAAGACTATTTGATGTAAAAAAAGAGTGCTGACCTTTGAAAAATAATGTTGAAGAGAAGAGATGAGGCAGAGCAGCAAATCATATGGCAGTTGCAGTTAACAATGACATTGTCCTCATTAGCTTGAATATGAATATCAAGATCAAAAACTCAGGTAAATAATTCCTTAATATGCAGTAACACAGAGCTCAACAAAATCTTCACTCTAAACTTCAGATTTGGCTAATAAAATCAATCTTTAAAGAAAAAAGCTTGCTAAAACATGCAAATTAGAATCAATTCAAACACAAATACACTAAATGGAAAAAATCTAATACGAAGTATGAGATTAGTAGAAGGGAAAGCAGACCATCCTAACCTATCAGTTTGTTCTAGCAACTTTTCTTGGAAGTTACCCAAGTGTTGTAATTGACAAATATCTCAACAAATCTGTAATTTCAATAGAATTACAGGGTTAGAATTAAGCTTTTAGATTTAACTATTAAAATCAAGGGTGACACTCCCAATATCTTCAAAACAGAAGGCAAATATGATAAATTAGGTTTACAAATTAGGTATAAAATATTAAATTATATGAAATAAAATTCTTGGTAAATTAACTTAATAACTAAATAGAATAGACTAAAAATAACATAAGAAAGGCAGAATTTTTTAATAATAAACAGATTTTGCAAATTAACAAAACAAAACTCACAAACATAATAATAAATGATGCTAAAATACATTCATAGCTGATTGTGCATGATGTGTGGAGAGCAAAACTTCATCTTTCTTTGAATTAGAAGGTGAAATCCAAAATCAAAACAACCCAAATATACAAATTCGATTCCCATCCAAAATACCCAAAACAAAACTATTCCTAACCAAAAAACCTAAATCATAACCGACTGAACCATAATACCCACATGTAAATCATAATTAATGCCTAAATTTCAAAAATAAAAAATAGAACATAACTCTGTCTCTACCTTTCAACAGCAACCATCATATAAGGATTGAAAATAAAAGAAAGAAAGAAGAGAAGGGAAAAAAAAATGAAATAAAATTCAGAGAATGAAATTGAAATGCTTGATGTTTTAAAGTCATGATCTTTCCAGTTTTTTATTTTGTTCAGATTAGAAACGGAAGTACAAAATTAAGATCAATATTTTTAAAGTCACGATATCATTGGTTGGTTCTTCCTCTTCTTCTTCTTCTTCGAGGCGATCTGGTGGGCGTGATAGCAGTAGTATCATCGTCTAGGGTTTTTTTTTTTTTTTTTTCTGTAGTAGTGGTAGGGTTGAAGTTGAGTTGGTTTGATGAATCGGTGGCCATTGTGTGAGAGAATCGGAGATTGCGTGAGAATGACACCTTTGATCACTTACTTCTTTCTCATCTAAGTTTTGGATTTTGATTTTGGGGGAAGGATATCGCTTTGATTTTTGGGTTTCTGAGAAGAGAGAGGAGTTACGGGTTTTAATTTTAGTTTTTAGAAGAGAATTGGGTTTTGTTTTAAGCGGTTAGTTTCTTTTTATACCAAGAGGCTCCCAAACAGTGTTTTAACATTATGAAACATTGTAATTTGTCACTTTTTAACTTAAACGTAGCAGAATTTTAAGGGGTCATTTTTCCTAACGTGGCAACACCTCATTAAAGGCTTCTGCTATTATATATAGTATTAGATTAGATTAGATATATTTTCTTCACTTGTTTCTTGGATCAACTTTCATGTCTTTAATGATACCACTTGATATGTTTGAATGACATACTTCTTGATACATTAAACCCAACTTAGATCTACCAAATTACAAGTATAGTATGTTTATTCAAAGGATTAGCCAATTACATAGAAAATATGATCCTAACAATTAGGTTCTAATACTTTAGAATAATTGGCATACTGTGAACACAAACTTGTCTACATATAGATTCCTAAGTCTATAGGATATATTAGACAATGCTCAAGGTGCTGCAAGTCAAAATACAAGAAAAAGGAAGCTGCAAGTTCAAGAATTCAAAACATGCTAGATTCGACCAATTGAGACATGGATTTGCAAAATTTAATTAAAGCTCATCAGCTCATTAAGCCTATTAAGTGATTAGGGTTTTAGATCTAATTCTTCTAGTATTTAAAGGAAGCCCTAAGACACATTTTGAAGAGACTTTAGAGGTGCTTTTTTGAGATCTAAAAGGTACCATGTCTTCTCCTGTCAAAATCACTATCGGAACTCCATCTATACATTATTAGAACTGGTAGATCTAAAGTTGCTGCAACAAGATCATATATTGCATATGATTTAAAGCTTTGAGTGGGATCTCAGAGTCATAAATTGGAGTGTTTGTGTGTGACAAATTCAGATAGAAGAGTCTGAGGATTCAGAGTTGCATATGGTCGTGTGAGTAAGTACTACAAGAGGTAACTTTAGATTTTATGGAGAAAATATATTTTAAACTTCCATTCTATCATAGTGAATTTTTTTACCTTGAGGATAGTTAGGTTAAATCCTTCCCATATTTTTACCATGAAACGGTTGGTTTCATTAGTTTTCCTAGGTTATCGTATCGTTATCTTCTTTATATTTTAGCACTTTGTAATATGATTGCTTAAGTTTAAACTAGATATAAATATTTAACCTAAATAACTACTTGGCTAATAAGTTAGGATAAACAAATCTAGTTATTTTTAAGTTTAGCTTTAGACTCAGCTAACTTTTGTTCCAAACTTTTCATCTTTTCATCTTAAGAGAAAAATTGATTTCTCAAAAATTCATTCTTTTTATTAGATTCATCTAATCTCACAATCAATTCCTCTTTTTCAAGCACTACAAAAAAAATGCCTATTAGCGACCAAGAATTTGTGACGGACCTAAAAAGCCCTCTAAAAAAATCTTATTTGTGATGGCAAAATAAAGCCCTCGCAAATACTTGATAAAATGTGAAATATTTGTGACCAACAAAAAAAGCTGTTGCAATTATGTGTTATAGCCGTCACAAATGCTAATATTTTGGAGGGAAATTTTCCCTCCATATTTTTTGCGAGGGACAATTAAAAATCTCTCGCAAAAAGTGTATTATTTGTGACGGTTAAAAAAATGCTGTCACTAATACTAAATTATTTGCGAGGGCTAGGATCGACCTTCACAAATAATCATTAAAATGTAAAAAATTTTGGAGGGAAATGTTCCCACCAAATTATTTCTGAGGGACAATCAAAATTCCTTGCAAAAAGTTTATTTTTTGTGTGAGTTAAAAATATACCCTTACTAATACTAAATTATTTGCAAGGGCCACAATTGGCCTTCGCAAATAATCATGAAAATATTAATTTTCTTTGGAGATAAAAGTTATACTAAAATTCCAAGAATATAATGATTGGTACAACATAAAGTGATAGGAAATTTGTATTCAAAATTATGCCTATTAAAATTCATAATATCTTATTTTTCATCTCTGGTTTTCAATTAGGCCACCAACTTATAGATGGTTTGCTCAAATTCTTTGAAACCTTCGGACTCAGCTTGACTTTGAACTTCATAATTCTAATTTATCCACATTTTCTATCTATGTAATTAACCACTACAAGAACTACATGATCACTTCTTTGGAAAGTTGCATGAACTAGACTATAGCAAAAATGTTATTTACATATCCACAACACATATAGCAATCAGTGATTGCCAATCACTCATAGTACTGGGAAATAAGATGAACAAAAAAAAAAAAAAAAAAAAAAAAAAGCTCAGTTTTAAAATTAGTGCAAGGCAATTAAGTGGTGAGAATTGGAGGTAGTAATTTAGACTTGGATCCAAGAACTTTAGCCTTTGTGTCTAGGAAGAATTCTATCCTAGGTAGCACTTTGACCTCTCCTTCACAAAAAAAAAGAAAAAGAAAAAAGCAACTTCAAGCTCAGACAGAGTCAAAATAGATAGTATAATCACATATTAAA
The DNA here is from genome assembly GCA_023621385.1 of Quercus gilva. Lineage (NCBI taxonomy): Eukaryota > Viridiplantae > Streptophyta > Magnoliopsida > Fagales > Fagaceae > Quercus > Quercus gilva. The sequence continues at coordinate 74,756,687 of CM042476.1, forward strand.
CTCAATGGGGGTCAATGTGAGCATTCTATACTAGGGTAATAACCTTAGAGAATTAAGAAAGAGAGCAAGAGAGATAACTGCCCGTACCTTGTCTGTAACTAAATTTCTGTTTCAATAAGCATCCTTAGTATCATGCACATGGATAACTAATCTGGATGAAACCAAATACGATGATGGAGTGGAGGCTGTAAGCCTTTGAAGTCACTCAATTATCATATTCTCAACACCACTCCTTCTCCAATCTATATCATCATCCTCATTTTCTTCTTGCAACACATTTGCATTACAATGTAAATTTTCTTCTTCTTGGTATGGCTCTTCTTCATCTGATGGCATTTCATAAAGGTTTCGTGGTTTGGTTTCAATCACAACATTCCATGTGGGATCTTTTATTCCATTAACATAGTAAACTTGAGTTGCTTGACATGCTAATACAAATGGCTCTACGGTTTTCAACTTTCATGATATATTAACAATAGTGGTTCCATGCCGATCTCTCTTATAACCAATTCCTTCATGAGATACATCATACCAATCACATTTAAACGACACAACTTTGTTCCTTTAAGTATATTGAAGTTCAATAATGTCTGTTAGTTGTCCATAATAAGGCACATTGCAACTTTGATCCTCCCCCCTCACCATAACTCCATTATTTTGTGTTCTTTTATTGTCATCACATTGATTTGTATGAAATCTGAACCCATTAACATTGTAACCACGATAAAAAAATAGCCCTTTTCTCAGGGCCCCGAGCTAATGAAAGCATATGCCCATCAACTTGCCTTGTATTATATAAGTTGGTGATCTACAATAAAACCTAAATAAGGTTAAACTCAAGTTATAGTAGTTAAAATATAAACAAACATACATTTTCAAAATAAATTATTATCTTACTCTTTTTTCAAACCACGCAATAAATTCTTGTCTATGCACCCTGTCAATGTCGAGAACACCTGCATTTGTAAGGATGTTCTTATGTTCTCTGCACATAGTTAAATCTCCTAATCAGTTTAAATATCATATCATGAGAATATCAAAGAAGTAATTTTTGTGAAGATCATCTTACTCAACAAATCGGTCAGTGTCGACACAATTTTGAAGGACATAAAATGTTGCTGCATTGTGAAGATCATCATTCAACTCACACCTTATTGCTTTCCCTAAATGTCGTCCAGGTGTTGAGAATATGGACAATTGAGAGGTATTTGCACATGTGGAAGTACCTCCATCATAATTTCACTCTACCTGATTAAATTTGGTTTCTATTCCATGTAAATAGCCAGAACAAAATGTTAGACATTCATTAGCTAAATACTTTTCTGCAATAGACCCTTCTACGTGTGCCTTATTACGGACATAATTCTTAAGCTTGTGCAAATACCTATATTTGAAGGCATAATATGAAATTTTATCAAAAATAAAATACTAGTGTGCAATTGTAATTTAGATTATAATGAAATTTTGTAAACTTTACCTCTCAACTGGATACATCCATCTGTATTGCACTGGACCTGCAACTTTAGCTTCCCAAGATAGGTGAATGGCCAAGTGAACCATTACATCAAAGAAAGAAGGTGGAAAAATTTGTTCTAATTTATAGAGGGTTATTGCAATTTGGGTTTCAAGACGATCCAAATCATCCACTCGTAACACTTTAGAACACAATTCTTTGAAAAAGTTACTTAACTCAGTCAAAGCATCAGATACTTTTTTAGGTAAAAAGTCACGCACTGCAAGTGGGAGTAATCTTTCTAGGAAAACATGACAATCATGAGTCTTCATACCAGAAATTTTTCTCTCCTCAATATTCACAAATCGAGATAAATTTGCAGAGTATCCATCCGAAAATTTAAGATTTTTTAGCCATAAGCATATGGCCCTTTTTCTCATCATTTGACAGTGTATAGCAAGTAGGGGGTAGCTCTATCTTCCCATTAACCTCTATAGGGTGGAGTGTATGTCGTATGCCCATTTCTTTTAGATCAAGACGAGTGCTTAAAGAATCCTTCATTTTATCTTTAATATTCATAATTGTCCCAATCACACTGTCAAATATATTTTTTTCAACATGTTTCACATCCAAATTGTGACGTAACAAAAGTGTTCTCCAATATAGCAATTCAAAAAAAAAATGCTATGCTTCTTCCAATTATGGAATTGCCCATGCCCTTCTAGAAATTGCTTTTTCTGGCCTTTCCCAAATAATTGGCTTTAATGGACGAATTTGTTTTAACACATCATCACCAGATAACCGTTTGGGTGCTATCTTCCTCTCTTTTTTACCATTAAATTGTGACTTCTTATTACGCCATTTGTGGTCTAAGGCCAAAAACCGACGATGTCCCATATAACATATCTTATATCCATTTCATAACCTGCAATGAGTAGTCTCACTATGACAACAAGGACACGCCAAATTTCCCTTTGTACTCCAACCAGAAATAACAGCATATGCAGGAAAGTCATGGATAGTCCACAACATTGCTGCTCTCATCTGAAAGTTCTCCTTTGTTGAAGCATCATATGTACACACCCCATCTTCCCACAATTCTTTTAGCTCATCAATCAACGGCCTCAAGAATACATCAATGTCATTCCCAGGACCCTTTGGGCCTGGTATAAGTAATGACATCAATGAGTAAGGCTCATTCATGCACATCCAAGGGGAAGATTATATGGAAATAAGATAATAGGCCAGACACTGTATTTAATACTCATATTTCCAAATGGGTTAAACCCATCTGTAGCTAGATTAGCCAATTTTAACTCTTCCTGAAATTTCTTAGCAATTTTCAAATATTTAGATAATCGCTTACGAAGAGTTTCACAGGCATCAATAAGATCAATAGAATCATTAGTGTCATTTTTATTCAAATTATCACACCAAAAGTAGTAAGACACATAAAATTATCCATGATAACAAGGATCAAGGATCTCACTCAAAACATTAATCCAATCAGAGTGGACCCACTCTGATACCAATTATTTGTTTGTTTCACACATATTCATATATAATTGATGCCTTACTATTGACATTGTAAAATACTAAAAGAAATGTCAATATTTAAAATATGAAGGACAAAGTTTGACTACAAACTTGATTGTTAGGCTATAAATTCCTTTAAAAATTAAATTTTTTTCAAAAATGAAAGTGCATAGAAAAAATGATTGTGAGAGAATCATTGCCTAATAAGAATAAGCCTTAGTCTAGGCATTACCTAATAAGTATAGGCCTTAGTAGAAATGATGCCTATTTTGTCATCAAAACTAACTAGTCTTACATCAATGACTAAGTTAAGGTGTTTTAGTTTAAATATTTTCTAATATTGTTACTTACATATTTTCATTATAATTTTCTTCCCTACAATAATGTCTCTTTGTTTTCAATAATGCAAAGAAGAAGCAAAAACAAACCTACAACTTCTCATGCCATATAGGAATATTTGTAAACATCTTCTTTTTTTACTCCAAATTTTATCATCCACTCAAATGTGACAAGTATGGGCATCCCTATTAGTGTTGGAGTAGACTTTTTTAGGATTTGGTTGGCTAGTAATGAGTCAAAAATTTCATGTGGTGATAGTGTTAGGTTCTAAAGACTTAGGACTTTATGTATTTAGAACTCTAATGTGTAATGTTGGCAAACCATGATCAAAACAATATGTTTAGTCTTGTTTAGGCTTGCTCAAAGTTGTGTAATTCTTGTAAAGTTGGAATCGAGAGGCTGCAGATGTATTAGTACATTTCGGGCTAGCTCGATCGATTGAAAGATAGACTCAATCGATCGAAAGTCGGCTAGAATGTTTTTCTGCAGAATTTCCAACTCAGCCCTATCTCATTAAATGTTTAGGGTTTTATGTTTTTGCCCTAGGTATATAAGGCAAAACCCTAGCCACATTTTTTAGAGTTGCTCTAGTTGTATTGTTGCTCATACTTTGCTGTTTGTGTGAATCTCTTGTGAGATCTTTGAGGAGCTTTCCTTCGAATGAACTTAGGGTTTTCAAGGTAGAGATATTATCAACACCTTGATGATCAAGTCAGTTGCTATCATTGGAGCTTAAAGAAACACAAGCGGGAATGCTTGTATCTTGTGAAGAATCCAAGAAAGAAGGAGTCCATGGATTCGGAGCTTGCACGTGGTCGTGTCAGTAAGTTCGACTAGTGGGTAGCATTAGGAAGTCAAGCAGGGAGCTTGTAAATCCTTTTGTATGAACTTTGATTCTTTCACATAGTGGATTCAAGTTTACCTTAAGGATAGCTAGGTCAAATCCTCCCCAGGTTTTTACCGTATGGTTTCCTAGGTCATCATATCATTGTGTTCTTTATATTTCTGTTGCTTTATATTCTTGATATGATTGTATGATTGTGATAACCTAGGAAGCATAATTTGACTAAGTTAATCACTTGGCTAATTCACTAGGTTAATCCAATTGTTGTTTTAAGGGGTCTAAAAACCTAACAAGTGGTATCAGAGCGGGTAGCTTTCTTATTGTTGATCTTTTATTCTCTGAGCTGATCCTTGACCCCTGTTGTCATGGAACACGAACACTCTCTTGTTATTCCTCCTCACTTTGATGGGAATAACTATGCTTATTGGAAAGTAAGGATGAAAGCATTCCTAAAATCCTTTGATGAGAGGGTTTGGAATTCCGTTGAGTACGGATGGGAGAAGCCCACAACTCCTGTGAGTGAGTGGCAAACTTCTCAAAAAGAAGCAGTTGCATTCAATAGCAAAGCTGTGAATGCTATCTTTAATGCTGTTTCAATGGAGGAATTTAAGAGAATCTCTAATGTTAAGGTTGCTCACACTGCTTGGAATATCCTCCAGACTGTGCATGAAGGCACGAAGGCAGTTAAGATCAATAAATTATAGCAATTAACTTCTAGATTTGAAAGCATTAGGATGTCTGATGATGAAACTTTTGATGAATTCTATGCTAAACTGAATGATATTGTTAATTCTGCATATAATTTGGGTGAAATCTATGATCAACCTAAAATTGTTAGGAAGATTCTTAGATCTTTAACTGAAGACTTTAGACCCAAAGTGACTGCCATTACTGAGAGCAAGGATGTGGACTGCATCCCTGTTGATGAGCTTGTAGGATCTCTTCAGTCCTATGAGCTAGACCTACCCAAAGCTAGCAAATCCAAGTCAATAGCTCTTAAGTCAGTTGATGATGTTGAGACTGGTAGATTTGATGATGAGCTCTCTGCTACAAAGATTGCTTACCTTACCAAGAACTTTAGAAACTTTCTTAGAAATAGTAACAGAAGGGCAAGAAATACAAACACTGCTGAACCTGGAAATTTTAGGAAGAATGATCCCACTAAGGTTAGCAACACTGATAAACCTAGAGAAAAAGTTGGTCAATCTTCAAATAATTCCTTGGGTTCTCAATGTTTTGGATGTCAAGGGTATGGTCATGTTAAATCTGAATGTCCTACATTCTTGAGGTCTAAGGGCAAAGCTATGGCTGTAACCCTTAGTGATAATGAGGTTTCTGATGATGAGTCTGGATGTGACAATGATGGAAACTTCATTACTTTCACTGCTACTGCTGTAGTCAATGAAAGCGTGTCTGTTGAAGAGAACCCTTTTGATGGGGAACTCTCTGAGGATGCAGATCTTCAAGAGGCCTATAATAAACTTTGCAAAGTTGTTGCAAAGAATGCTATGAATGTTGAACTTGGCCTGAAGAAATTGAATCTCTAGAGCTTGATACAAAGAATTTGCTTGTTAAACTGTTTGATGCTAATGAACTATTGAACAATGTGAAAACTGAGAATATGTTGTTGATTGATAAAGTTAAATCTTTAGAACTTGATTTATCTGTTGCTAGATCTGCTAGTTCTAAACTTAATCAAATGTTGAGTGTTCAAAAGTATCCTTTTGAAAAATTTGGTTTAGGTTTTGTTGAAAGCATCTTTGTGTCTGCACCTCATTCTACAAACTTTGTTCCTTCATCTTCTTCTGAACCTTCTGTGAGTGAAGTTGTGAGTGACACTGTCAAATCCCCTGTGAGTGAGGTTGTTAAACCTGTAGAAGTTTCACCATCTAAGAAGATTAGGGTTGATTTGAAAGAGTCTAAACCTAAGGAGTCTACCCTTTCTAAGGACAAGATGCATGGTAAACCTACTTGGGTTTGTCATTTTTGTAGAAAGTCTGGACACATACGTCTTAACTGTTACAAGCTTCAAGCTGCGAAGAGAGCAAACAAACCAAAAGTGCCTGTGCCTCAAGCACAAGATCCTATGACGCTAATTGGTGAATTGGTAAAGGCTTTAAACCTTTATTCCAATCCTGGAGTTGGAAATCACTCGAATGTGAATAGGAACTCCAATGCTCATGGTGCATCTAAAAGGTTTTGAATGCAAAAGACTCGATCTAATTAAGTCTTTCTGACATGGTCCTTATGCTTGATTGCTCTACTCTTTGAAACCATTGTTCTTTGTTTTTGTGTTTTTTTTTTGTTCTAGGATTTGCATTGCATTACATTCATGCATTTCATTCTAGGATATTTGTGTTTTCTCTTTTAATAAAAAAAAGGGAAAGCAAAATTGTGTTTGGCATTATTTTTCTTGATTTTTGAAAACAAGGTTGGTCAATTTATTTACACATAACATGTCTTGTGTACCTTGTTTAGCTTTGATGAGCTTATTTATTGCACTTTACTAAAGCTTTGTAGTAAAGATGTTTATGGTGTTTATCACTTTGTCTTAATCTTGAAGTCACATGATATTTGACTGTTGGACTTGATCCTTTTGAGAAAGACATAAATAACCATCTCACCACTGTTTACTAGCCAATCATGAACACCTTAGTGCATATCATAAGATTTTGTGCTCGAGAAAGTGTAGCACATGCATAAAAAGAACATAAGGTGTAGCCTCAGATTAATTGCTTAATAATTAAAATTGGTGTGTACTATTAGGCTTGATGCCAAATCACATAATTAAAATTAGTGTGTACATTATCCCGGCTTTTAATAAGTTTTTGAACAATTAAAATTGGTGTGTATATTATGAGGTAAAAATCAAGAAACTTACATGATTGCAAGCTTTTGTTCTAGGAGATGTGAGAATTATATGATGTAACTCTTTAGGTGATAGTCTCTTTTAAATTCTATGTGATGAATTTTGTAGACTTTGTGATTAATTGCTATTTATATATCACCTCACATGTATCTCAAGTTTTTGCTAGTAGCACACACTACACAAGTTACTCTTTGCTAAACACTGTACATGTTATTGTGTGTGTTTTTGGTCTAACCAACCAAGTTTGAAAATACCTTGAGTTATTATGCACAACATATTTGTTGCTTGAAGAATTTAAAGGGAGAATGATTGAAATTTTTTTTGGGAAAACTGGGTTCAAAACATGGGTTGTTGAAAAAGCATTCTCATCTCATACTCATGCATTTTGTTCATTAGTTTTAATGCTTTGAGGAGTTGTTTGCCCAACTTGTGTTGTTTTTTCAAAACTGTGTTTTTTCTCAAAATTTTGTAAGCCTCTGCCTGTTTCGATCGATCCATTATGTTTTTCGATCGATCGAAAATGTTCTTAAAATGCTTTATGAGTCTCGGGTTGATTCGATCAATCGAATCTAATTTTTGATCAATCGAATATCGCGAATCAGGTTTTTTAAAACTCAGACTTTGACTTGTTCAAATCACTTTTCAAAAAGTTTTGCAAACCTTTTTCTCTCTCTCCGACTCAGCAAGCTTACTCATCAATTTTTTGTCGTTGTCCGGTGAATTTCTTGCAAGGTTTCTCTCTCCAAGGACCGATATGTCCATTATACCCTTTGTTTTTCATTTATTTTCAGTTTTTCATGCATCTTTCATGCATTGAAGGGTAATTTTCGAACTTAACAAATTTTGGAATTTTTGATGATTCAAACCTTTTTCTATGAAATTGATCACTGGGTTTTTGTTCTAGGATGTTATAAACTTGATCTTGAAGCTTTAATTTGATCAATTCTGTGATTTGTGAGAAATTGAAATTTCTAGGGTTTGTTCTAATCCGAATTGGGGATTTGTTCAAATTGGGTTCAATTGATGCAATTGGCTTGTTGAATTGATGTAATTGATCATTATATTATGTATTCTAACTTGTGTGATGATCAATTGGTCAAATTTTTTCTCAAAATCTTAACAAGTGGTTTTAAACTTTGAGTTATTTGTTAAAGGACTGCTCAAGCCAATTTTGTGAAATTGAACTTAAATTGAACTTTGTTTTACTGCAGTAGTACATGCATCATTGCATTTTGATTATTCATGCATCATATAGATTTTTGTTCTTTTTTCTGTGCTAACTTGCAGTTTGCCCTTGGTTTGTGTTTTTGTTTTTGTTCTTTTGGTTCTTTCTGTGTGTCTTTGTCCTTTCCTTAGCATCATGCCTAGGAAGACTAGAGCTCGTAGGTCTATTCCCTCACCTCCTCCTCCTCCCTTTGACCGTGAGAGGTTTCCTAGTGAGAAAAACCAAGAGACCTTTGAGAAGCTGAACCTTAAGAGAAAGATTTAGGTTGAGTGTTCTGTTTTGTTAGATGAGGTTGATCTTGCCATTAGGGCAAATTTTGAGCGTTGGGGCTGGTTACCTCTGCTGAATATTTCTGATCCTCCTCCTCTAGCTACCCTGATTAGAGAATTCTTTTCGAACATCTCTATCCGCATCTATGATTCCAACACTTTGGTAAAGAGTTGGATACGAGGTGTAGAGTTCACCATTACTCCTAATCTAATGGCTGATGCTCTAGGGGTTCCTTTGGTTCAACACCCTGTTTATCCGTATGATGAGTCTCCATTCTTGGATGATGTCATGTCATACATCACTGTGTCTTCTATCAAGTGGGGTTCTAATCCACAGATCACCACTACTGAGCTATCTGAGTTGCACTATCTCTTCTTTAGGATAGCTTGTCATTCTGTTTGGCCTATCTCTCATCTTCACACTATTCCTCTTTAGCGGTGTGTCTTTTTGTACACTTTTGTTATTGATGCTCCTATCTGTTTTCCTCACTTGTTTCTTCTTTCTTTGAACGAGGTTTATAGGAGTTCATTTTCTGCTCATGCTCTTGTTCATCTTGTTTTTATTCATAGGATTTTGTTATATCTTGGTCTAGATGATTTCCCTTCTTCTGAGCCCGTACATGTTATAGCTCCCATAGGTGTGCCTTTTCTTAGATAGAGGGCTGCTCATCTTCGAGCTGGCTCTATACATCCTAGGTTTGAGCCTTCTGGTACCACACCTCCTCCTTCTTCTTCTACAGGTCCTGCCGGTGAGGATGTTGCTGATCCTGTTGGTGCTGTTGGTGCTGCTGCTGTTCCTCCACCTCCTTCGGATGACTTTGATGTACGTCGTACCTTGGAGACTGTCATGACCGTTTAGGCGGCTCATGGTTAGATTTTGGTGGACTTGCTTGATGAGCTACGTGCTTTGAGAGCTGACTTGGCGCATCTTCGTTCACCCTCACCACCTTCTTTTGATGATGGCTTGTGATTGTCCTTTGGCATTCCGTCACAAAAAGGGGGAGTAGAGTTTTGAGACTTGTAGACTTGTAGAGGAGTTTTTGTAGTTAGGGGGAGTTTGATATTAGATTGTATCTAGGTGCTTCATCATGTATACTTTCTTTTGATATCATTTTTGGGGCTATTCTTATTAAGGGAGATACATTTATTCTGATATATGATTCTTGATTCATGTTTTCACTGCTTATTGATTTATATTCCTTGAGTTATTCATTGATATATATCTTTATTTTGTGTTGTGTGAAACATACAAGAATGCTTTATTTTTGTTGTATCTAACTTAGGGGGAGAGTTAGTTTACATACTTGCTGATTTACTATTTTTCTGTCACACATGCGTTTATGCATTTGTTGAGTGTTTCAGGAATATATAGGTTGATTCAATTGAGCTGCTATCTATACTTGCAACTGATGGATAGTAGTTAGGATTGGATTTGTGTTTATGAGCATTATTTTGTAAAGGGCTTTCATTTGTAAACTTTGAGTTTTTAATTTGTGTTTTGTCACGAATTGCCAAAGAGGGAGTTTGTTAGGTTCTAAAGACTTAGGACTTTATGTATTTAGAACTGTAATGTGTAATGTTGGCAAAACATGATCAAAACAATATGTTTAGTCTTGTTTAGGCTTGCTCAAAGTTGTGTAATTCTTGTAAAGTTGGATTTCTAAACTTTGTATCATTTGTAGCTTAGATAAGCATCTCTATGCACAACTAAGCAAGTGAACTTTGTGGCTCATGTTTGTGGTGAGTAAGACTAAGTTATCTCTTAGACTTAACACTTATATCACGCTTTTTGACGGGTAGGACTAGAAAATCCTAAGAGAAAGGCATAAATAACCATCTCACCACTGCTGCCCACCAATCATTAATGACATCTGTATGCTTCGGCATAGCAAAAGTGTGATGTCAATGACATTTGTGTGCTTCAGCATAGCAAAATTGAAATGTCAAATATCAATGGGTATTTCTTTTCTCTCTCTTTTATGCCCATGCATGATATGCTTAAAAAGAAAAATATGCAAAGAAAATATAAAGGTAAAAGATAAAAAATTCTTTAAATATGATTGCAAGTGTGTATTCTAGGAGATGTGGGAGTTATAGGATGTATCTCGAAGGTGATAGTCCCCATCAAACAGTTATGATTGTGTGTGAGTTAAAGTGATTTTCTCATATCTGAAATCATCATAACATGTATACACTTATGCAATCTTGCGATGTTTTTCACATACAACACACAATATTCTTTGCTACTCTTGATACATGTGCAGGTACAATGTGATTTGGCCATCACTAGGTTTACATATGCTTTTGTATGCTCACTAAACTGTCATGACTTGTTTTTGAAATATAAAATCAGTTAGACTTGTTTAGTGTGTGTGTGTGTGTTTTTGGAGATCCATGTGCTGAAAATTTTTCATTGAGAAATGATTTTGAGAGCCTATTATGTTGATTGGATCATTGTTGAGGTGCATGTTTGATTGCATTCAAGTTTATGTTTTTCATTTCTTGAAAAATTGTTTTTAAAAGCTGGCTCGACACCTCCTTGATACCTCCTCGATACCTAGCTATCTGTCGAGTTTCTCAAGCTTTTTCTTATCGCAATCTCGACACATCCACGACACCTGGTGGATCGATCGAGAAATCTCCTGTCTCCTCGATAGCTTCTTGACACCTGGCCGATCGATCGAGCTTCTATTCTGGGTTCTAGTGTTTATTCCTCAATACCTCCTCAACACTTGTATTAGTTGTCGACCATTCTTCTCGACAGATGTCTCGACACCTCTCGATACCTGTATCTGTCAAGATTTACTGATGCACTATATATTCTCCTCATGCGATCGGGTTCTCATTTCCCTCGATCTCTCTCAATCTGTCCGCGCCTATTCATCTTCCAAACTCCTTTTTCTCACTCCAAACCTTCAACCCACGTGATTTTCGGCCTTCGTTGCTTCAAATCAAGTGGTATGATCTCTTTTCTTCTCATATTTCATGCATTTCATGTTTTAAATCTTAGGTTTTGGGATTTTTGAAAAATTTTGGGATTTTTCAAAATTGATGAGTTTTTCTTGAAATTTTGGGCTGAGTTTTCATTTAGATATGTTCAAAATCTCATGCATTGCATTTTATTTGCATTATAACAGTATTTTCATGCATTTAGATGTGTGCAATATGTTTATGTTTTGGTAGGATTGGATTGGACTAAGCCCATGATGAATTTCTTTTGCATGTCACATGCTCATGCATTCCCCATGCATATGCACTTCCTTTTCAATATATCTTGATATATTTGAAATGGTTTGGGACTTTTCTGATTGTCTCCTTCTCCCTTTCTCTCATTCTGTTTACGTTAGTAGTGTCTATGACACCAAAATGTAAGTCTGCTCCATCTCGGAACCCTCTTCGTTCCGGGGCATCATCTTCTTCTGATCCTACTCCTTCTAACATTCGGTTCCGTGATGAGGATGCCCGTAAAGCATTCTTGGAGAACTTTTCTCGACGAGGTGTTCATTCAGAACGCCGAGTCATTTTGGCGGACTTCGCCGACACTGACCTTCCCGATGTCATTCACAGTCGGGGATGGGAGTCACTGTGTGGCGTTTCGGTCACTTGTCCTCTCATGCTCATTCAGGAGTTTTACTCCAACATGCACGGGATTGATTCTTCAGTACCTCAATTTCACACTCGCGTTCGAGGTACGCGCTTTGCTGTCACATCGCAGCTTGTTGCGGATGTGCTTAGAGTTTTGAGGGTAGAGATCTTGATTTCCCCGGTTGTGAGCGTCTAAGAACTGTGTCCAAAGACGAGATGATGTCTGCTTTCTATGAGCACCCATCTGGTTGGGGTGAGCATCAGTTTACACCATGTCGGCCTTTTTCTAAAGGTCCTAGATTCATGAACATGGTGATGACTTTTGTGTTGCACCCACTCTCTCACTATAACTCTATCACAGAGCCTTGTGCTCGATTTTTGCTTCCTTTGTTAGAGCACCTCACTATAGATTTTCCTTCACATTTTATTCTTTCCATTATAGATGTGTTTAGTGATACGGCTACCCGTGATAAGCTCATCTTTCCTTCTGCTATCACGAGGATCTTATGCCATTTTTCTATTCCTTTTCCCTCCTCTAATCACTTCTCTATCATGTGTGCCATAGATGCCACTACCGTAAAACGTAGTGAGGCTCAGTTTAGGTCACGACAGGAGTCAGCAGCTCCTCCCTCCGGTTCGACTCCATCTCGTTCGGCACCCTCTCAATCTGCTCCGTCTACATCTGCTCCCTCTTCTATGGGCGATGTATCTCTTGGAGACATCATGGCGTAGCAGCAGCATATGGATGCTCGCTTGGATACGCTCTCTACTGAGTTGTATCAGGTGAACATTCGTGTTGGTCGTATTGCACGATGTCAGGTGACCATGGGTGGTTTTGCTCCTGAGGCTACTCCTTCACCACCTCCTCCAGCGGCTTCTGATTCTGATGCTGAGGCTAATGATGATGATGGTGATGATGATGACGCTTCTTATGATGATGGAGATGCTAGCTCTTCTGATGAGATGTCTGCTTAACACTCTACCCTTTGTCACTTGTGACAAAAAGGGGAAGTAATTTTGGGATATGAGAGTAGTCATCTTAGGGGGAGAGTTAGTATAAGACATTTTTGATTGGGGGAGTGTTGATACTTGAGGGATGTAGTGAGGATTTGATGTATCTTTTCTTTTCTTTCTTATATAGATACATTGTTCTTGTACATTTGATCTTGTGATCATTCTGACATACATTGTACTTATTTCTTTCTATATGTGGATGTATGTTGTTTCTTTCACCTACCTCTTACATGTGTTGTTTCTTTTCTCCCTTTATACACATGTTTCTTTACTTGTATGCAATCTATTATTTCTGTTTCACACTAAAATGCCTTGATGAGTTTTGTTTAAAGTGTTTCAAAAATACAGGTTGTCAAAGTCTACTTGCCATAAACTCTCTTCTTGCAAAGTTTTTCAAGAGTTTGTGTTAGGATAGATTTTATTGTATTAAACAAGTGAATATGAGTTGAGTGATTTATGACTTCTCTTATATGCTCATTTGTTTGCCGTGGTTTTGTCATGAATTGCCAAAGGGGGAGATTGTTAGGACATATGTGGTTCACATGTTAAGAACACATGTCATACTTTTATGTAATTGGCTAATCCTTTTACAAAATGCACTTTACTTGTATTTGGGTAGATTTAGGTTGTGTTGAAATACTTCAAGAAACTGTGTTTCAAGATCAAGTATTGAAGCCTTCAAGTCTATTCAAGAAAACAAGCTGAAAGTGAAGATTCATTAAAGCTCGACAACTGGCTTGACAACTACATCTATCGAGCTTCAGTAAGCTATTTCAGTTTCGTGTCTTGACACCCACTTGACAGCTACTCGACAGCTTCTATCTGTCGAGGTTTATAAAAATCAGAATTCTGATCTGATTTCTTGGGATCCATGAATGTGTCTTTGGGCCTTCTTTTCTCCTAACCTTAGACATATAAAAGGATTGTTTTAAGAGCCGTCAAAGAGTTCACAAGTTGCACAAGCATTGAGCAAACTCTATTCAATCAAATTGTGACCAAAACGAAGTTCTTAACCTAGTTCATCTCTTCTGAAGAAGTTGCTATGTATTTACACCTTTGGGTTTTGTGACCAAGCATCTTCTTGATCTTCATCATGTGTATGAACTGAAGAACTTTGTAGCCAACCTTTATTTCTAGTTGGTGTTTAAAGTCGCGTACTAGGATCCGCGTATTTGGTTAGTCACGTACTTGGGAGCCGTGCATCAAAAGGGGTAACTGTCACTACAGAACAAGTCCAATTGGGTATTGGGTTAAGGGTTCAACTGTATGTTGGTAAGGTACTTGAGATTCCTTTACTTATAACCGCTTGTTTTGATAATAGTGGAGTTTCGGGAGTGGTGACCTGAAAATCACCCAGTAGGGTTTTTTGCCGTTAGGGTTTTCCCCATTCGTGAACAAATCACCGTATTATTTATTTTCTGCTGCATATTTAGTTTATTGGTGATTTGTTTGTGCTGCCACGTAATTGCATGTTAATTAACTTAATTAATAAACTTGGTTAAATTAGTTGGTTAATTAATCATAAGGGGTCAATTCGTTTGTGGCCTATCATATATCATGCAAGTGTATATAATACAATCTCGTTAGTGAATAGTGAGAATATCTGGTTCATCATCATTTGAAGCAGTAGAGCCTGCTTTGGTGTAGATGTGGGTGCATGGTGGACTGTCTTTGTGACTTATCCCACTAATGCTTGTATTTGTAAACACTATTTGAACTGTAATTTTGGTGTTAGCATAGAAAACATTTCCAAGTCTTAATATATATATATATATTTATATATTGTACGTTTATAGACCCCTTAAACACAAACATATTAACCTAGTTATTTAGCCAAGTGATTAACTTAGGTAAATTATTCAAATCTAGGTTAACACAAATAAATCATATCATTGAAACAATGCGGAAAATAAATAACACAACGATATGATAACGCAGGAAAACCAAACTGGTAAAAAACCTGAGAGGATTTAACCTAGCTATCCTCAAGGTAAAACAGATCCACTACAAAAGAATTGAAGTTTTACAATATCGACTTAGACTACTAACATCCTATTGCTACCTCGAGTAGAAAATTTACTACCACGATCACGTGATAGCTTCGAGTCCACGGACTACTTTCTTGGATTCACAGCAACCACAAGTACTCCCACTTGTGTTTTTCTTTAAGCTCTTTATGTAGCAACTGAAGCGATCACCAAGCTCTCAACATCAATCTTAAGATTGGAAACCCTAAGTATGTATGAAGGTAAACACTTTTAGATCTCACAGGAGATTCATACATACAGCAACAACAACATAAAATGTGGCTAGGGTTTTTCCTTTTATACTTAAGGCAAAACATAAAACCTTACACGTCATATGGACTTGGGCTTGAGTTGGAAAATTCTGCAGAAAAACAATATGCACGAGTTTTGATCAATCGAGTCTAATTTTCGATCGATTAAGCCTTGCAGATTTACACAATAAATCCTACAGTACACTCGATTCTAACTTTACATATAAACATACTTTGAGCAGTCTAATTCTAGACTAAATGTTTTGATCATGGTTTGCCAACATTACACATTGAAGTTCTAATACATTTAGATCTTAAATCCTTAGAACTTAACAAACTCCCCTTTTGGCAATCCGTGATAAAACATATAATAAAACAAAATGCTCAAAGTTACAAAAATGGCCCATTACAATATAATTGCCCAACAAAAACAATTCAACCTAACTACTATCTATCAATTGCAAGTGTAGACAATAGTGTGACTGAATCAACCTATATATTCATGTAACACTTAACAAACACATAAACACATGTATAGAAAATACAAGTAAAACAAAATAACTTCTTGATTTCACATAACACAAAATAAAAGACATATATCATGAATAACCTCATAAATATAAATTAATAATCAATGTTGCACAATATGAAACAAGAAACAGAAATAAAAAAATAATGTCTCCCTCTATCATATACAACTCATAAAAAATAGAGACATCAAAATAAATACATCATAAGCCAAAAAATAAGTACAATGTGAAGCACCTAGAGACAATCTAAAGCTCCAAAGCTGCAAAACAACAAAAAATCTCCCCCTATCTCCATCCATATGTACCCCCCCTTTTTGTGACGAATTGCCAAAGGGCAATCAATACTCACCATTAAAAAGAGGTGGCAGAGGTGACCGCCTAAAACTCGCCAACTCTGCAAGCAAAGCCTGAAGCTCCATGAGAACGTCCACCAAAAGCTGACCATGAGCCACCTAAACGGTCATGACAGTGTCCAACATATGACGAATGCTGGAATCATTTGAAGTAGAAGGTGGAGGAGTAGCATCAGCAGCCGGATCACCTGAAGAAGGAAGAGGAGGAAGAGGTGCAATACCCAAAGAAGACTCAACTCTAGGGCCTTTAGAGCTAGCTCGCATCTGAGCAGCCCTCTGCCTAAGGAAGGTGGCACCTATGGGAGCTATAACATGTACAGGCTCAGAAGCAAGAAACTCATCTAAACCTAAATGCAACAAAATTCGATGAATAAAAACCGAAAAGAAAAGAGCATGAGCAGAAGAACTACTCTTATAAACCTTAACCAAGGATCGAATGAAAAGATAAGGAAAATTCACAAGAGCATCTGTGACAAGAGCATACAAAAATGCACATCTCTCGATAGGAATAGTATGCAAATGAGAGATGGGCCAGATAGAATGGTAAGAAATTCGAAAAAATAGATTATGAATCTCGGTCAACTTGTGAGAGGTGATCCGAGGATCAAAACCCACTGGATAGAAGATCTAGTAAGATATGACATAATGTCATCGAGGGGAGGAAACTCATCATAAGCATAGACGAGATGCTGGACCTTAGGCACCCCAAGAGCAGAGGCCACTACTGTAGGAGTAATGACATACTCTTCACCTCATATCCAACTCTTCACGAACTGAGTGTTGGAATCATTGGAGTGGATAGAGAGGTTCGAGTAGAACTCTTTGATCAAGGTAGCCAGAGGAGGATGGTCAATATCCAACAAAGGCAACCAGCCCCTATGCTCAAAATTTCTCCTAATTTCCTAGTCAAGCTCATCTAAAACAACCTTTCTCCCAGCTTACACATTTCTAAGAATATTCAGCTTCTCATATGTCTCTTGGTTTTTCTCACTCAAAAACCTCTCACTATCAAAAGAAGGAGTAAAAGAAGAAGAGGATGACCTATGAGCTCTAGTCTTCCTAACCATGATTCTAAAGATTAGAAAGGATAGACAGAAAAGTGACAAAATAGAAAAAAGAAAAACCCAAGGACAGACTGCATTAGACATAATTAGAGCAAAAACAATATTAAAAATAACAATCTATATGATTCATGAAATGTATTAACACATGATGCATGTTCTAATGTAGTGAGAATAGTTCAATTTTACTTTAAAAACACAGAATTTGGCTTGACCACAGAGTTTATATCAAAAACTCCAAATTTTGAAAACCCACTTTCAAAATTCCCAACAAATTGATCACATTATCATTATACAAGTTATATAACAGTATATAATGACAAAATGAATAAAAAACCCAAGCCAATTTCATCAATTTATACTTAATTGAACAAAATCCCCAATTTAGGTAGTTTCAAGCCCTAGAAATTTCAATTTTTCCCAATTCTTCAAATTGATCAAATTAAACCATGAAGAACATATTAATATCATCCAACAAGAAAAACCCATTGATTAATTTTGAAAGAAATCATCAAAAACACCAAAAGCCCCAAATTTCTATAGGTTTGAAATTTTCCCTTAAATGCATGAAAAAATGAGATTAAACCAAAAAAGAAAGGGCAAAACCGTCTTACCAGTGCTAGATGACAAAAACCTTTAAGAAAGATTAGGAAGAAAATGACAAAAAATTGGATGAGGTGGATCGATCGAAGAGAGATAGCCTAAAAGCTATTTGAAAAGTTTTGAAAAAGTGAAGAACAAGTGAAAAGCTTATGTTTTAAAAAATGCTCTGAACGATTTTCGATTAGTCGAAAAATAGGTTCGATTGATCGAAAATCACATTCGATCGCTCCAGCAGCAATCGAGCCAGGCAAATTCAAACCAAAATTTTAATCGCAATTTCAATCGGTTGAGCAACAGGTTTGATTGATTGAAAATCTGGAAAAATCAAATTTTTGAAAAACACAGCATTTTAATACGGAAACTCCTCAAAACACATTGTTTTATGAATGAAATGCATGAGTATGAGATGAAAAGTTTTTTTAAAAATCCTTGAATTTAACCCAGATCTTCCAAAAACAAAAATTTTCACTCAAATTGTCCTCAACTCTCAAAGTTTAAACACATTTTGCATTAAAATCAAGGAACTTTTAATCTTGGATGGCCACAACAAGATCATACACAATACAATGTACCAAGTTTAGTAAAGAGTAACTTGTGTAGTGTGTGCAACTAGCAAGAACTTGAGATACATATGAGGTGATAAGTAAATAGTGATTAATCACACTTTCTACAAAATTCATCACATAAGTTTGAAAGAGACTATCTCCTAAAAAGTTACATCATATAACTCTCACATCTCTTAGAATAAAAGCTTGCAATCATGTAAGTTTCTTGATTTGCCTCATAATATACACGCCAATTTTATTTGATTTTGAAGTTATTATAGCATAATAATGTACACACCAATTTTATCATTTAATCCGAGGCTACACCTTATGTTCTTTTTGTGCATGTGCTACACTTTCTCGAGCACAAAATCTTATGATATGCACTAAGGTGTTCATGACTAGCTAGTAAAAAGTGGTGAGATGGTTATTTATGCCTTTCTCATTAAGTTCAAGTCCAACAATCAAATGCATGTGACTTCAAAATCAAGATCATGTGATCAAAAACTATAAACAACTCCCACATAACATGCACTACAAAGCTCAAACTAGTAACGTGCTATAAAATAAGCTTATCCAAGCTAAACAAGGTACATAAACATCTTATGTAAAGATAATATGGCCAACCATGATTTCAAATCCAAGAAAAATTAATGTAAAACATATTTTTCTTCCCTTTTTCTCCTTTTTTTTTATTTTTTTATTTTTTATTTTTGAAAAGAATAACAAAAATAACCTAGCATGAAATGCATGAATGTTATGCAATGCAAATCCCATAAAAAAAGAAAAAAAAGAAAAAAAAAAAAGAAAAAACAAAAGGAATGGTCACAAATAATAGAGAGATGAAACACAAGGACCATGTCAGAAAGACTCAATTAGATCGAGCATTTTGCATCAAAAAATTTTTAGATGCAACTCTTGCATTGGAGTTATTATTCATATTAGAATGCTGAGCAACTCCAGGATTGGAATAAAGGTTTAAAACCTTTACCAACTTACCAATAAGTACCATAGGATCTTGTGTTTGAGGCACAGGTACTTTTGGCTTATTTGCTCGCGTAGCTGCTTGCAACTTGAAATAGTTTGAATGAATGTGTCTAGACTTTCCACAAAAATGAAAAACACATGCAGGTCTATCATGCACCTTGTCCTTAGGAGGGTTAAGAGTCTTAGGTTTAGACTCTTGAAGATCAACCCTAATCTTCCTAGGAGGAGTAACTTCTGTTGGTTTGACAATCTCATTCACGGGAGGCTCAGAAGAAGAAACAAAGTTTGTGGAATGATTCTTAGTTACAGAGATGCTATCTTCAAAACCTAGAGCAGTTTTGTCTAAGGGAGACTTCTGAATACTCAACATGTGTTCAAGTTTGGAATTAGCAGGCCTATTTGTTTGTTCTCTAACAACAGATAATTCAAGTTCCAAATTTTTAACTTTATCAAGCAATAACATGTTCTCAGTCTTCACCTTATTAAGAAATTCATTAGAATCAAACAATTTCAAGAGCAAATTATTCTTATCAAGTGCAAGAGAAGCAATTTTCTGTAAGCCAAAATTAACATTCATAGCATCCTTTGCAGCAACCTTGCAAAGCTTATATAGGCTTCTTGCAAATCAGCATTCTCAAAGAGTTCCCCATTAGAAAGGTTCTCATCAACCACAATACTTTCATAAACTATAGCAGTAGCTGTGAAAGCAATGAAGTTTCCATCCTCATCACTACTAGACTCATGGTCAGAAACTTCATTATCACTAAGGGTTACAACCATAGCTTTACCATTTGATCTTAAGAATGTAGGACATTCTGATTTCACATGGCCATACCTTTGACAACCAAAACATTGTTGACCCATAGAATTATTAGAGGTTTGACCTACTTTCTATTTAGGTTTTTCATTATTGTTCACTTTAGTAGATTCATTCCTCCTAAAATTTCTAGGTTCAACATTGTTTTTACCTCTTGCCCTTCTATTATTGTTCCAAAGAAAGTTTCTAAAGTTCTTATCAGGGTAAGCAATCTCCGTAGCAAAGAGTCCATCATCAAATCCATTCCCATCAACATCATCAACTGACTTAAGAGCCATTGATTTGGATTTGTTTGTCTTGGGTAGGTCTAACTCATAGGACTAAAGAGATCCTACAAGTTCATTAATAGGGATGGAGTTCACATCCTTACTTTCAGTTATGGCAGTCACTTTGGGTCTAAAATCCTCAGTCAAAGATCTAAGTATCTTCCTAACAATTTTAGGTTGATCATAGATTTCACCAAATTATAAGCAGAGTGAACAATATCATTCAATTTAGCATATAATTCATCAAAACATTCATCATCAAACATTCTAATACAATCAAATCTAGTAGTTAACTGCTGCAATTTCTTAATCTTAACTGCCTTCGTGCCTTCATGCACAGTTTGGAGAATATTCCAAGCAGTATGAGCAACTTCAACATTAGAGATTCTATTGAATTCCTCTATAGAAACAACATTGAAAATAGCATTCATGGCTTTGCTATTAAAAGCGGTTGCTTCTTTCTGAGAAGTTTGCCACTCACTAACTAGAGTAGTGGGCTTCTCCCATCTGTATTCAACAGAATTCCAAACTCTCTCATTAATAGATTTCAAGAATGCTTTCATCCTTACTTTCCAATAGGCATAGTTGTTCCCATCAAAGTGAGGTGGGATCACAAGAGAGTGACTGTGTTCCATGAAAACAGGGGTCAAAGATCAACTATTAGATCAAAAGATGTAAATACTAGAGCTAACCCGCTCTAATACCACTTGTACATTTTTAGACCCCTTAAACACAAACATATTAACTTAGTTATTTAGCCAAGTGATTAACTTAGGTAAATTATTTAGATCTAGGTTAACACAAATAAATCATATCATTGAAACAGTGCGGAAAATAAATAACACAATGATATGATAACCCAAGAAAACTAAACTGGTAAAAAACCTGGAGGGGACTTAACCTAGCTATTCCCAAGGTAAAACAGATCCATTATGAAAGAATTAAAATTTTACAATAGCGACTTAGACCACTAACATCCTATTGCTATCTTGAATAGAAAACTTATTACCACGACCACATGATAGCTCTGAGTCCACGAACTACTTTTTTCTTGGATTCACAGCAACCAGAAGTACTTCCACTTGTGTTTTTCTTTAAGCTCTTTATGCAGAAATTGAAGCGATCACCAAGCTCTCAACATCAATCTTGAGATTGGAAACCCTAAGTATGTATGAAGGCAAACACCTCTAGATCTCACAAGAGATTCATACACATAGCAATAACAACATAAAACGTGGCTAGGGTTTTTCCTTTTATACTTAAGGAAAAACATAAAACCCTACACGTCATATGGGCTTAGGCTTAAGTTGGAAAATTCTACAGAAAAACAATCTGCATGAGCTTCACTCGATTGAGTCTAATTTTCGATCGATCGAGCCTTGCAGATTTACACAATAAATCCTGTAGTACATTTGATTCCAACTTTACATATAAACACACTTTGAGCAGCCTAATTCTAGACTAAATGTTTTGATTATGGTTTGCCAATATTACACATTGAAGTTCTAATACATTTAGATCCTAAATCCTTAGAACCTAACATATATATATATATATATCTCACCCAACCAAAAGAAAAAAAAAATGTACTCAGGTGAGATAAAAAAATAAATGTACTGCAATAATGTCTCTTGGACATGCATATCATAATATACTCACAGGCGAGCTACCTCTTTCACTCAAAAATCTCACTAAATTAGTGACATTTGTAATTTCTTTTAATCTAATCAGTGATTTCATTCCAATCCTGTCGATGTCTCGAAGCGGTCGACCACCCATCGTGGTGACACTCATGCTTCCAAAGCGGCTTTGAGCTCGAGCGCTGTCAAATGAGTTGAATTGAGTGACTTGAATTAAGTCAATTTTAACCTATTATTATCAAAGGTAAATGGAGTCGCCACCAATCATTGGATTTTTTCTAAAGTGTCATTGGTTACTTGACTCTATTTGATTTTAATACCAATCCTTGACTAAGAAAAATATCATTTTTCCTAATCTAATACAGATGGGTAAAAATCTTAATTCTTGAGTTTGGAAGTCTGGTTACATGCAAAGAAGGTGTTAGGCACCCCGTAACGCCTGTCTGAAGACAGTCTTTTCTTTTGATAAAATCTTAATTTTCAGACATTGGCAATTAAAACAAGCTACTAGCGTTAGCTTTTGGAGCTTTAAAAGAATTGGGTTTTGAGGTTTGATTTTGGAATGGGTGTGGTCTTAATCAATGCTTTGCTAGCACATTTTAGAATTGTTGCCAAATTTTCACGACAAAAATCTGGCAGCATTATGCCTTTGGTGTGTCATAGCACATAAA
This sequence comes from Quercus gilva, assembly GCA_023621385.1. NCBI lineage: Eukaryota > Viridiplantae > Streptophyta > Magnoliopsida > Fagales > Fagaceae > Quercus > Quercus gilva. Next base: position 74,779,572 of record CM042476.1, read on the forward strand.
ACACTATTCTCACCAAGCTTTTGTTGTGAGAATACGGCAATAAAGGTGTCCCATTTTCGTGGTGAAAATCTGGAAGAGTTTCGTGTTTGGTGCATTATGGCGCACTAGCAGGGTTCGTGCCTGTGTATACGGCCCATGTTAGTGTGCTCATACTAGGGCAAGCCGAAGCTCACCAAACACGTTGACACATGTCGCATATACATGGGGAAACCAATGTCATTTAGCTAACATGGATTGTGACGAGCACACCGCGATGATCATGCACACAATATAACATGAATATGCACCATCAGCAATCGCCTTGAGTGCATACCCATACTACAAGGTCAAGAACACCCACGATTACGAGAGGGTTGCTCTCCTAACCATGAGAGTCCATCACACAAAATGCACGACCATCCACAAGTTAGCATATATATATATATATATATATCTTATGCAATTCTAGTATACAAAGCAGGAAAATAAACCAGACATTACCATACCCAAGGAATATGGCTCAAGCAAGGTACATGAAACGTAAAGCAACATGTCTACATCCATAAGGTATGGCCCAACAAGGTACAGGAAATTTAAAACAAGCATTGTCATACCCTAGGAATGCGGTCTAAAGCTAGATACAAGGAAAGGAAAGCCTAGCCTAGATACAAGGTTCTAAAGAAGAGGCTAAGAGAGAGTGAAAGAGATAACCACAAGGGGAGGGGTCTAAGCCCCATAATCTATAGAAAATTGCCCCTTTTGGGCTTGCATCTTCTTGCTTGCATTCTTGCCCTTCTTTGCTTGCATTTTGAAATTTATGCCCTCGCTCCAAGTGTGTACATGCAACAACAAAGAAAACACAAACCTTGTAGACAAGCAAAAGAGATAACAAAGAAAAAAATGAAGCACACAAAAGGGCAAACAAGCAAGAAAGGGTGTCCTAGGAGGACAAATGTAGGTTTGGATTTGGAGAATGGACGACATATGTGCCATTAATCAAAATTCCTAAAGGAACTTAGGATCTCAAATACAAAAGATGGGTGTGAACCCGTAGAACATTGTAAGTAGGAACTAAGCTTGATGACACAAACAAGCATAGAAAGCCAAACAAGATGGCACAAAGCAAGCAAAGCATGTTTTCACACAAAAGAGAAGGGTAAACATGTTATAAAGCACATAGAAAGGCTGACATGCAGAACCTTAATATGCAAAGCTAAACAAAGGAGGAAAAAGGCAAGAGACAAGCTAGCCAAACATCACAATGATGTATCCTTACACATGGTTGCATCCAAACAAGCCACCAAAGGGGATGGATGCAATCAAACTAAGCAAGTGGCCCCAAAGACCAACAAGCGACAAACCCACAAAGGGAAAACATTCAAGGACATGGCAAAGAGGCTAAATCTAAGCAAACAAGTATAGAAAAGGGTAAAAATCATGAAAAATGGCAAACAAAGCACAAACATACACAAAGGAGATAATCCAAACCCTTTATTAAAACATGGGTATGCAGATCTAGGCCTAGACCACTAGATCTAGATCTACAGCTTACCCAAAAGCCAAACACAAGAAAGAGGCATAAACAAGAGACATAAACCTATAAAGCACTAGGTATAGCATCCAGTAAAGGTTTTAAACACAAACATATATATCCAAACACAAACATGGCAAAAAGCACCAGTAAATATTGTATTTTGTCTGCCTTCGGTTTGCATGCCAGACCCCTAAAAATCTAGAAAATATTAACGAAATCCTAATTTCTTTGGCCTTCATTTTCTAAAAATAAATTTATTTGCTTATAAAAGTTATATTTTCCATGTTATCATTTCTCAAGTCAACATAGATTCTGACTTGGCCCTAAACCAACCTTGTGCCTTCGAATTTCAGCATCATTAGGGAACGGGGGCTTGAGTCATAAAGGGTACAAAATGTGGTGTCTATATATAGTTCTATTCATATGTTGTCACCAACTAGATTAATAATGAAAATAGGGCTAAAATGCAAAACACACACTATATTTTAGTTTCATCAAGAATTCATTTCACTATTTTAACTTTTTTTTTCTTCATTTTAGTCCTTTAATTAAGTTTTATGTTTATTCAATTAAGGTCACTCCATCAACTTTTGTTAAATTTTACGTTAAATTGTTCAAATTTTAAAATATTTTCTTCAAATTTTTTTAATTAAAAAATCCAATTAATGATTGAAAAACATTTTCCATAATTTTTTTAATAAATTTTAACTGAAGTTAATGAAGAGGCCTTAATTAAATAAACTTGAAACTTAAAGGACTAAAATGAACGAACGCATAGCTAGAAGACTAAAATGAATTTTGGTGAAACATAGAAGGTTGATTTTGCATTTTAGTATATAAAAATAGTTACTTCCATTGCAACTTTTTATAATACTTGTAATAATAATTCCTATTACATGGTAATCGTCATTATATTATACCAAACGTGCCCATATGGTAATTGGACTGATGTGAATAAAATTAATTAATTCCATACACGGAAATGGGTTCAAGTTACATCATTAGATTCAAGTAGATCTAATGATAAAAAAAATGAACTCATTAATGTTAAGTACCAGTTCCCTACAAAATCTACAGTAATTGTTCAGCATCATTGCATCCTCAAAGAAAAGAGCAAAACACCACCTCTACTCCAAGTCATACAAAGTCTTGAAACCAATTCAGAGACTTCTATTATGATCTTAAAGTCCTCACCTTTAAATTTATTTTGCAACTTATACAAACAAAACAAATCTTTATAACTCAAACTATAAACTCAATAACGGCTTTTCGTGATGACTATATTGGTCTTTTGATTAATAATTCAGTAGCTTGTATATATAGTCAAGTCAGTCTTTGGTCTTTGGCTCTTTGACGAATTCCACGGGTTAGGTTCAACCGTTCAATGGCATCATGTGGACTATTCAGCAAAATTTCCAAGATAATTCGAGGAAATTTAGTGAGAAATATGTAGGTATTTTTTTCAAAGTCAAAAAAAGAAAAAGAAAAAGTGACTTTGTAGTCTTCATCTATATCCATATCTCACTTATAAAGGTGTCTTGAGTCAGGAATATAACAATCAACCATTTTCCCTTGTATCAATCAAGTAAACTTTAACATCGGTCCCTCTGTCTTCATTTCCATTCTGGTAGTAGCATGGGCACTTTGTATCTTCATGCATGCTTCGAATATGGTTATTGCGCTGGATTTTGAAGCAAAGGTTCTGCAGGAGAGTGAGTGGTGGAGTAGCTATTCCAACTAATAGGCCAAGAATGTGTTGACCCCTTGTGATAAATTAACCAATTGATTTTGCCAAGTTAATTAATTAATTCAATTAACATGCAAAATGCGTGATAGCACAAACAAATCACCAATTAACTATAGTGCAGTGAAAATTAAATTGACACGGTGATTTGTTTACTAAAGGAGAAAACCTACACGGCAAAAACCCCACCAGGTTATTTTATGATTACCACTCCCGAGAATCTACTATTATCAAAACAAGCGATTACAAGTAAAGGAATCCCAGTACCTTATACCAACTTACAGTTGAACCCTTACCCCAATACCCAATTAGACTTGTTCTGTAGTGACAATCTCTCCTTTTCAATGCACGTCTCTCAGTACGTGACTAACCAATAAATGTGCAAATCCCAGTACATGACTTGATCACCAACTTGAGAAAGATGTTGGCTGCAAAGTTCTTCAGTTCATCACACGATGAAGATCACAAAACTTCTTGGTCACAAAACCCTAAGGTGTACAAACCCAGTAGCTTCTTCAAGAGAAAGATGAACTAGGGTAAATTCTGTCTCCGGTCACAATTCACATGAACAAAACTTTGTTTCACATTTGCACAACTGTGCAACCTTTGACGGCTCTTAAAATAATCCTTATATATATTTAGGGTTGTGAGAAAAGAAAGCCTAAACACATACTCACGAATTGGAGTGAAATCAACTCTGAAAAACTGAATTTCATAAACCTCAACAGATAGGGTATCTATCGAGCTAGCTGTTGAGCTTCGGGCTTCAGCGACTTTTTAAACCTCGATAGATGCTAGCTGTCGAGCTTTAAAATCCAATACTTTCTCACTTGTTTTTTGGACAAACTTGCATGGCTTTAACACTTGAACTTGAGACCTTGTTTCTTGAAGTATTAAACATATCCTAGATCTACCCAATTACAAGTAAAGTGTGTTTTGTCAAAGGATTAGCCAATTTTAAATTGACATATGTTCCTAACAGCAAATCACATATATCCTAACAGTCTCCCCCTTTGGCAATCCGTGACAAAACCACAACAAACAAATGAACATATGAGAGAAGTCATAAACACTCAACTCATATTCACTTGTTAAATACAATAAAATCTATTCTAACACAAACTCCTAAAAAACTTTGCAAGAAGAGAGTTTATGGCAAGTAGACTTTAACAACTTGTATTTCTGAAAAACTTTAAACAAAACTCATCAAGGCATCTTAGTGTAAAACAGAAATATGAGATTGCATACATCATATAGGAAACATGTATATAAAGAAAGAAAGAAACAACACATGTAAAGATAGTTAAAACGTGATAACAACATCATCAAATATATATATATATATATATCAAAGATGAGTACAAAGAATGCTATCACTAAATGGTCACAAGACCAATGTACAAGAGATATAATGTATCTAAAATAAAATGAATAGAAAAGATACAAAAATCCTCACTACATCCTTCATATACATACTCCCCCTAACACAAAATCTCCTATACTAACCCTCCCCTTATGAGTATGACTACTCTTATCTCAAAAATACTCCCCCTTTTTGTCACAAGTGACAAAGGGCAAGTACATCAACTAGACATATCATCATCACTGGGCGAGCTAGCACCATCATCCTTATCAGCATCCTCACTGTCGGAACCATCATCATTCCCATCCTCAGAGGTTGGTGGAGATGGAGAGAAAGCAACAGTGAAACCACCCATGATAGTACAGCCTGTCGTCACGCGATACGACCGACACGGGTATTCACCTGACATAACTTATCATTGAGAGTGTCAAGGCAAGCATCCATGCGCACAAGCTGTGCCATGATGGCCTCAAGTGTCACTCCACTTGCAGATGACGAAGGAGCGAAGGTGGATGGAGTGGTAGAAGGTGAAGGAGCTACCGTTTGTGTCTAAGGCTGCCTCGGTCTAAGCTGAGCTGTGCTTCGTCTAATGATAGCAGCATCTATGGTACCCATCACAGAAAAATGAGGACACACGGGAATGGAGACGGAAAAATGGCAAAGTATTCGCGTGATAATCGAAGGAAAAATAAGCTTATCACGGGTCACCATATCCCTATAGACATCTATAAGGGATAGAATAAAGTGAGAAGGGAAGTTGATAGAGATATCCTCTAAGAGGGACAACAAAAATCAAGCACGAGGCTCTATAATGGAGTTATAGTGAGACAAAGGATGAAGAACGAATGTCATCACCATGTTAAGGAACCTCTCACCTTTTGCGAAACCTAAGCAATGGGTGTTTTGACGATCACCCCAAGAAGAAGGTGTCTCATAGAAGTAAGACAAGAGTTCATCTTTGGACACTGTCCTCAGACACTCACAACCAAGATAGTTAGGATGCACTACCTTAGGAACGTGTAGTACCTCAGAAACAATCTCCGAAGTGACTACGATGCGCGTACCTTGAACACAAGAGAAGAAATAAGGTACTGAAGTATCGATTCTGTGCATATTAGTGCAAGACTCTTGTATGATCATAGAGGGACAAGTGATCGAGATGTCACAAAGTGACTCCCAACCCCTATTGTTAATGACAGTAGGTAGGTTAGTGTCGGAAAAGTCCGACAGAACAACGTGGTGTTCCGAATGAATGCCTCGTCTACTAAAGTTCTCCGAGAAGTCCTTTCGGGCTTCACCATTATGGAACCGAATAGAAGAAGTTGTAGGGTCAGAGGAAGAAGATGCCCCAGAACGTAGAGGGTTCTGGGATAGAGTAGATTTGCGTTTAGGTGCCATAGAGCAAACTAACGCAAGAAAGAGAGAGAGAGAGAGAAAGAGACAATCAGAAAAGTACCAACACAGTAGTATATAAGAATGTAAAGAAATGAAGGTATGTATACATGAAAATGCATGAGCATGTGATGTGCAAATTCAAATACATCATGGGCTCAACCCAATCCAAACCTACCATCACACAACATTGCAACAAAGTAAACACACATCTAAATGCATAAAACATTATTATAATGCAAATGTGATGCAATGCATGAAGTTTTAAACTCAGCTAAGCAACACCTATCCCAAAATTTTCACAAAAACTTCATCAATTTTGAAAAACCACAAAAATTTTCAAAAATCCCAAAAGTTAGGTCAAAAGGAATGAAATGCATGATAAAGTGAGGGATTAAGGACCTTACCAGTGAAGAAGAACAAGATCAAGGTCGAAAAACTCTTGGGAATGAAGTTTGGAGTGAGAGAGAAGAGTTTATGAGGTGAAAAGGCTCCAAAGCAATTAAGAGAGATCAAGGAGAAATGATCTGAAATCGCGAGGATCCTTTATATAGAAACTTCATAAATCTCGACAGATCGAGATGTGTCGAGAGGTGTCGAGAATTAAAAAGGTGCTTTTAGTTGTCAAAGAGCTATCCAGGATCTATCGAGAGGTGGCCACAGCAAAGGAATCTTGATGGATCAAGGAAGATGTCGAGAAGCTATCGAGCAACTAGAAGGTATCTCAATGGATCAAGTAGTTATCGAAAAGCTATCAAGAATGCAGTAAAAAGCAACTGAAGGGTCTCAATAGATAGCCTAGCTATCAAGAGGTGTCCAGCAGTTGTCAAGATTGCTTAAAAAGTTTTTTCAAGAAGAGAAAAACATAGATATGAATGCAATCAAGCATGCTATATAACCAATGATCCAAACAACATTTTAAGCTTCCAAAATCATCTCTCAACAAGAAAAAAATGTTAAGCACAAAGATCCAAAACACACACACACACTAAACACGTCGAACCAATTTTATATTTCAAAAACAAGTTATGATAGTTTAGTGAGCATACATTTATACAAGTATTCCTTGTGATGGCCAAATCACATTGTACATGCACCTGTATCAAAAGTAGCAAATAATTTTGCGTGTTGTGTGTGAAAAACATTGCAAGATTACATAAGTGTCTACATGTTATGACGATTTGAGGTATGAGAAAATCACTTTAACTCACACACAATCATAACTATTTGATGGGGACTATCACCTTCAAGATTCATCCTACAACTCCCACATCTCTTAGAATACATGCTTGCAATTATATATAAAGCATTTTGATTCTTTTTGCTTTTTATTTTTTTCTTTTTGCATATTTTTCTTTAAGAAAATCATGCATGGGCATATAAGAGATAGAAAAGAAATACCTAATGATGTTAACCATTTGACATTCTACTTTTGCTATGTTAAAGCATACAAATGTCAATTCATGATTGGCGGGCAATAGTGGTGAGATGGTTATTTATGCCTTTTTCTTAGAATTTTCTAGTCCTTCCCGTCAAAAAGAGTGATATGAGTGTTAAGCACAAAAGATTACTTAACCTTACTCATCACAAACATGAGCCACAAAGCTCACCTGCTTAGTTGTGCATAGAGATGCTTATCTAAGCTACAAAAGATACAAAGTTTAGAAAGCTTTGTTTCATTGGCCAGCCAAAGTACACAAGTACCATGTGCACAAACACGCAATGTTTTTGCATTTTTCTAATTTTTTTCAAAATTGCTTTTTATTTTTATATTAAAAAAATAAAACAAAACTGAAAAGTAAACAAAAACATGTTAAACAAAGCAATGCATAAAACTAGATTAACTCAAAACATGAAAGCAAAATACACAAGTAATGCAAAAACAAAAACAAGAAGGGGAGAGAGAGAATAAGAGACAGAATCACTTGGAGCCCTTTTCCTTCCACACCTTGGAAAAATCTTTCAGTTTAGCAAACCCTTGATCCAACAGTAAGGAGTAGGAATTTAAACCGTTCAAGTTCAAAAGTGAGGGCTTTGAGAAGATTTGCAAGAGGAGCAAAGGAGAATGGAAACTGATTCTAGTTTCCCGGCGCGATCATGCTATTGCTTTGTTGAGTGGCTAATCACTTATAGCAATTAGGTCGAGTATGTCCAGCTGCACCATAGTGATGACAAAAATGCTACTTTTTCTATTTGGGCTTTTGAGTATTTCCCTTTTTAGCCCTAGGGTTCTTGATCTCTTTCTTATCAAGCTTAGGGGGTGCTCCTAAGATAGATTTACCCTTATCTATTTTATCACTAACTAATTCATGTTTGACATCATTGTTCTCAGTTTTAATATTATCAGCAAGAGGTACAAAAATAGTAGTACTAGCAGAAGCAATACTAGGAGAAGAGAAATCATACCCTAAACCGGTTCGACCGGATGCAGATTTCTAAAGACTGAGCATCTCGTCGAGCTTTGCACTTGAAGTCCTTTCCAACTGGGCTCTGACTTGGAATAGTTCTGCCTCAAGCTTTTTGGTCTTCTCGGCCAAGAAATTATTCTCAAATCTTAGTGCTCCAATGGTCTGATTTGCTTTATCAAACTTAGTGGAAATTTCTTCTCATTCAAGTTCCACTTCACTAAGCTTCTTGGTGGACAACCTATACAACTTCTAATGCTTGTCTAAGACCTTGTATAACTTTGCATAGGCTATGTGGATGTCATCTTGCTCATCCATCTTTTCAAACTTAGACTCCACCAATTCCTCTTCTTCATCCACATCTTCAACAATCCCTTCAGTGGGATTTACTGTGGCAGTAAAGGCATTTAGGATTCCATCATCCTCATTATCAGAATCATCCTCAAGCTCAGTGTCGCACAACGTAACAGCAAGTGCCTTGCTTTTCCCAATAGTCTTGAGATACATAGGGCACTCTTGTTTCATGTGACTAAAACCCTGACACCTAAAGCATTTTGGTCCTAAAGGAACAGTGTACTGACCACCATCCCTAGCATCATTCTTCCCTTTTTCTTGACTCTTGAACTTCGAAGAACTAGATTGCTTTCAGTCCTTGTCAAATCCTTTCGCGTTAGCATTCTTCACGAACTTCTTGAATTGCCTTATGATATAGGATTTCATTTTAGAATCTTCATCGTCAGAATACTCATCAGTGTCACTTCTCTTGGCCTTCAATGCCATGCTTTTGCTCTTGCTTGTTTTCCCGATCCTTGTTAACCCTAACTCATAGGTGTGCAGATTTCCAACCAACTCTATCAAAGGAATTTTGTCAATATCCTTTAATTCCTCAATCGCGGTGATCTTGGCATGAAATCTCTCAGGTAGAGATTTGAGCACCTTTCTCACAATCTTGGGTTCGAGAATGGTTTCCCCTAGATTAAAGGCTGAGTTCACTATGTCCTTGAGCTTGGCATAGAACTCATCGAATGACTCATCCTCCTCCATCTTAATCTCTTTAAAGCTCGTAGTAAGCCTCTGAATCTTTGAATCCTTGACAGCCTTGGTTCCTTCATAGGTTGTTTGGAGAATGGTCCATCAGTAGAGGATATCTTCTTGAATTCCTCATTCGTGACTACACTGAATAAAGCATTCAATGCTCTACTGTTGAAGTTTGCCGCCTTGATTTTAGCATCATCCCAGTTAGTCAGCGCTTCCGTAGGCTTGGTCCAGCCTATCTCCACAGCTTGCCACACCTTTTCATCCAATGACTGCAAGAAAACTCTTATGCCTACTTTCTAGTATGCATAGTTAGTACCATCAAATAAAGATGGTATAATAAGAGATTGTCTTTTATCCATGACAAACAGGGGTCAATGGATCTCACAGCAAATATTAACACCTAATCAGAGTGTGCCTACTCTGATACCACTTGATAGGCCAAGAATGTATTGACCCCTTATGATAAATTAACCAATTGATTTAGTCAAGTTAATTAATTAATTCAATTAACATGAAAAATGCGTAATAGCACAAACAAATCACCAATTAACTATAGTGCAGCGGAAATTAAATTGACACAGTGATTTGTTTACGAATGGGGGAAAACTTACACGGCAAAAACCCCACCAAGTGATTTTAGGTCACTACTCCTGAGAATCTATTATTATCAAAACAAGCAGTTACAAGTAAAGGAATTCCAGTACCTTATACCAACCTACAGTTGAACCATTATCCCAATACCCAATTGGACTTGTTCTGTAGTGACAATCTCTCCTTTTCAATGCATGGCTCCCAGTACGTGACTAACCAACAGATGCGCGGATCCTAGTACGTGACTTGATCATTAACTTGAGAAAAATGTTAGTTGCAAAGTTCTTCAGTTCATCACACGATAAAGATCACGAAACTCCTTAGTCACAAAACGCTAAAGTGAACAAATCCAACAGCTTCTTCAAGAGAAAGATGAACTAGGGAAAATTTTGTCTCCGGTCACAATTCGCATTAACAAAACTTTGTTTCACACTTGCGCAACTATGCAACCTTTTATGGCCCTTAAAATAATCCTTATATATGTTTAAAGTTGTGAGAAAAGAAAATCTAAACACATACTCACGGATTGGAGTGAAATCAGCTCTGAAAAACTGAATTTCATAAACCTCGACAGATAGGGTATCTATTGAGCTAGCTGTCAAGCTTCGGGCTTCAGTAGCTTTTTGAACATTGATAGATGCTAGCTGTCTAGCTTTAAAATCCAGCACTTTCTCACTTGTTTCTTGGACAGACTTGCATGGTTTTAACACTTGAACCTAAGACCTTGTTCCTTGAAGTATTAAACACATCTTAGATCTACCTAATTACAAATAAAGTGTGTTTTGTCAAAGGATTAGCCAATTCAAAATTGACATATGTTCCTAATAGCAAATCACATATGTCCTAACACCAACGATACCTCAATTCATCCTTGTGAGTGGCGTGGAATTGAATGCAATGATGGCGGAAGCGTTACAAAGTTGAACATGACTGGGTTCTATCTGGGAGATAAGTTTAGAAAATTCAACTTCTCATTCTTTCAAAACTCATGTGTCTCGATTTGGCTTGGAATAAACTTTTAAGAAACTTGCCACTTTAACTTACCAATCTTACTCACTTAGTAGAGTTTTACATTTCTAGTAATCTCATCACTGGTACCATCCCCAAAGAACTAGAAATTTTAAAGGATCTCGTTGAATTAGATTTGAGTAATAACACATTTGTTGGACCAATCCCTTTAGCTCTTGGCCTTTTAACTAATCTTTCTCATCTGGAACGGTCTTCTAATGAAATCAATGGTTCTATAGTGTCAGAAATAGGAATGCTAAAATAGTTGTTAGTGTTGAACTGGAACATAACAAGCTCACTGGACTGATACCTTCGTCTCTGGGTCATTTAACTAGTTTGAGAAAATTGTGTCTTAATTCAAACCAAATCAATAGTTCCATTCCACTAGAAATAGGCAACATGAAGAATTTGGGCCTCTTGTCCCTCAAAGATAACAAGCTCATTGGTCTGATACCTTCCTCTCTAGGTCATTTGACCAGTTTAACAGAATTGGATCTCCTTTCATACCAAATCAACGGTACCATTCCACCAGAAATAGGCAATGTGTGGAGTTTAAGTTACTTGTACCTCAGTAATAATAGAATTACGGGTAAAATACCTTCAACTATATGTTATTCGAATCAGTTGAGCAACTTGATCCTTGATTGGAATAAAAATAGTGGTTCCATCCCCATTGAAATAGCTAATTGTCATTCTTTGAACACTTTGTTTTTGAGCCATAACTACTTAACTTAAACCATTCCCTCTCAGATTGGTGACCCTTGTTCAATTGATTGGATTGACCTTCGCTACAATAACCTTACAGGAAAAATTCCTCCTTTTCTCAAAAAAATATATATATATATATATATATGTTAACTTGTCATACAATTCTTTGAAGGGTCAAATTCTGGATGTTTTCAAAAATTATAGTTATGACACACTTATTGGCAACAAGGGTTTTTGTGGTGACATCAAAAGTTTCCCTCCCTGTCTTTCATTTTCATCAAACAAGAACACATCAATTGACTACAAAATAAAAATTCTTGTTCCATTGAGTGTTTTTCTTGTGCTTTCACTTCTTGGGTATTTTTTCATCGATCGATGTGGGGTTAGGAAAATTGAATTTGAGACAAAGGAAAAAAAATGGGGACATATTCTCGATATGGAATTATGATGGAAAAATTGCATATGAAGCATCATTAAAGCAATAGAGGACTTTGACATTAGATATTGTGTTGGAATAGGCAGTTTTGGTAGAATTTACAAAGAACAATTGCCTCGTGGTAAAGTAGTTGCCTTAAAGAAATTTCATCGCTTAGAGAGAGAGGAACTGAGTTTTGACAAGCATTTCAAAAATGAAGTCAAAATGTTAATAGAAATTCGACATTGAAATATTGTTAAACTATATGGCTATTGTTTGCATAAACGCTGTACGTTTTTAGTCTTTGAGTATATGGAAAGGGAAAGCTTGTTTTGTGTCCTAAGCAATAATGTTGAAGCAGTGGAATTGGATTGGATAAAGAGGATGAACGTCATCAAAAGTATAGCACATGCCCTGTCTTACATGCATCATGAATGTGTCCCAGTAATTGTTCATTGAGATATAAACAGCAACAATATACTATTGAACTTTGAGTTGGAGGCATCTATCTCTGATTTCTACACAACAAAACTTCTTGATCCTAATTCCTCCAATCAAACTTTAATTGCTGGGACTTACGGTTATATTGCTCGAGGTGAATTATTCTTTTCATATTCTACCTTACACTTTCATTTATTATTTAAAATGTTCAATTATGCAAGGCTTTCTAGATAATCATGCTACTTAGCTCACTTTGTTGTTTATTATATGAACCAAACCATGTGGTGGCAAACAATTCCTTTCACACTTGAACTAAAATTTGCATAAAAAAAGCATATAAAAAGACATGTTAAAAAAAAAACAAAATTAAAGAAAAATGAAAGGCATCGCATTTTGTTAATATTATTGTTTTTTTTTCTTATATATGAAGAATTGGCATATACTTTGGAGGTGGCCGAAAAATGTGATGTTTATAGTTTTGGAGTGGTGGCACTAGAAATACTGATGGGAAGACATCCCGGAGAACTCTTGACTTCATAATCATTGTCATCACCATCATCATCAACTCAAAATTTGATGCTAGATGAAATATTAGACCAACGTCTCCCACCTCCAAATCGACTAGTTGCATGAGATGTTTTCCTTGTTGCTACAATTGCATTTGCATGCTTACACACTAAACCAATGTATAGGCCAACAATGAAATGGGTGTCCCAAGAATTTCTTTCTCACAAGAAGCTAATAGTGAATACTTTACATGCAGTCTCAATGTGGCAATTGAGGAGCCAAGAAACCCATACAACTAGAGAGAGTAAAACTCAATTAGAAAGTGCTTGCTTTTCGGCTGTAAACCATATTGTGTGATGAACTTACTAAGAAATAAAAAAAATTGTGTATCACAATAAAAATACATTAAAATATAAAAACCTTGTGTAATTTGTATCTATTTTTCTTTATGACTTGTGACCTGTATTTTGTCTTCATCACTTTTCTAATGTCACACACTTAGAATTCTCATATGTAATCGTGGAGGTTGCAAAGGCTCATTCACATGCTTAATGCTATTTTTTTTTTTTTTTTTTTTGGTAGAGATGGAGCATAATGCTTGACTTAAAATATTTACTTGTGCTAGCTATTCCTTATTGAAGATTCAACAATAATAATACAAATTTGATGACTAACGAATAAAAAGGATTAATTAATAAAATATCACTTTAAACTAAGGAATACTTGGACTCCGCATCCCAAATTATGAAAATTTCCAATTGGTAATTCTTTTTTTAAATTTAATTATTATTTTTTAAATAGAAGAAGTTCAGTGCACATTATTAAGAGAGGTCATTCAAATCAACCTGTAACACAAAAATAATTCCTGCTAATACATCTTCCATCCAAACTGACAAAGGTGGGGAAAGAGTTTGTTTTTTTTTTTTTTTTTTTGCAAATGTATGAGCAACCTTATTACAATGCCTACATACGTGAGATAAATTAAAAGTTGAAAAGTGGGAGGTAAGGAAGTGAATATCATTTGCTGCGAATTCAAGTGCGCAGCTTGCTGCCAAAGTTTCCACCTCAATGACCGTGGGAGGCAAAGGTATCAATTGTGACAAAGAAGCCAAGACTAAATAACCTTCATTATTCCAAATGACAACACCCAAACTTGCACTTTTATCTTTATCAAAGATAGCTCCATCAAAATTTATTTTGTAACAGGGAGATTCAAGAGCTGTCCATGAGGTAATTGTCGAGCCTGGTGTGCAGGTGTTGGGAAATTTAGACCCTAGTTGATAGAATTAACAAATATTAAACCCAAGTTGTTAATTAGATTCATTATGAATAAAACTTGTTAACACAAACAAACATTAATATCATGTCAAAATCATGCAACGGAAAAATAAATAAGACAAGATATGATGACCCAGGAAAACCAATGAAACAAACTAGTTTCACAGTAAAAAACCTGAGGGGAAATCTTCCCGAAAAGCAATCCACTATAGTAAAGAAAAGTTCCAGATCTAGTACAAAACCTTTGTCCCTAAACTTTACAGTAGAAACCTTCTACCACTTCAGAACCTCTGAACTCTTCAATATATGAACGCCACCCTTTTTGCATGGATCCTAATACGTGACTAACAAAAGATGCACGGCTCCCAGTACATGACTAACACACCAACTTAAAGAAGATTGTTGGCTGCAAAGTTCTTTACTTCATCAACAATGAAGATCAAGAAGCATTTGGTTACAAAACCCTAAGGCACAAAGACGCAGTAGCTTCTTTCAGAGAGAATAAGGTATCGGTCACCTTTTTCATATGTTCTCCTTGTATTCTCTTATGTGACGGCCTCTAAAATAAGATTTATACATGTCTAGAGTTGTGAGAAAAGAAACCCTACACAAATACATAAGCATGGGCCGAAAATCAGATCTAGAAATTTGAATTTTGTAATTATCGATCAATGAGAGGTGTCGAGAAGCTATCGAGCCTATCTATTACAAGCTATCGAGATCTATCAAGGAGCTATCGAAGGGACAGAAAGTTGTTTAATCGATCGACCTAGCTATCGAGAGGTGTCGAGATTGTGATAAAAAGAAAGCTGAAAAGCTCAATAAATAGCCTGCTGTCGAGAGGTGTCGAGCAGCCATCAAGATTTAAAATCCAGCACTTTCTCACTTGATTCTTGGACAGACTTGCATGGCTTTAACACTTGAACTTGAAACAAGGTTTCTTGAAGCATCAAACACATCCTAGATCTGCCTAATTACAAGTAAATTGCGTTTTGTCAAAGGATTAGCCAATTATACAAAATAGTGACATATGTTCCTAACATGTGAAACACATATGTCCTAACAATCTCCCATTTTGGCAATCTGTGACAAAACCACAACAAAAAAATGAACATATGAGAGAAGTCATAAATCACTCAACTCATGCTCACTTGTTGAATACAATAAAATCTATCCTAACACAAACTCTTGAAAAACTTTGCAGGAAGAGAGTTCATGGCAAGGAAGACTTTGACAACCTGTATTTCTAAAACACTTTAAACAAAACTCATCAAGGCATCTTAGTGTAAGACAGAAATAAAAGATTGCAAACAATAAATAAGAAACATGTGTATAAAGAAAGTGACAGGGTTTAGACCCCTTAAACTATAACCAGATTGCGTAACCTAGATTAATTAGCCAAGTTTTTACTTAGTCAAATTAAGCAATTCTAGGTTAAAACAATCACAAAATCATATCATGCATGTAAAACATATAAAGTAGCGGAAAGTAAATAACACAGTGATATGATCACCCAGGAAAACCAAACCGGTAAAAAACCTGGGGAGGATTTTACCCACCGATCCTCAAGGCAAAACGGAATCCACTAAGAAAGAATTGAAGTTGTTACAAAAGGACTTACAAGCTCCCCGCTTGACTTCCTAATGCTACCCACCAGTAGTAACTTCCTGACACGACCACGCACAGGCTCCGAATCCACGGACTACTTCTTCCTTTGTATTCCTTCAATTAGGTACAAGCTCCTCGCTTGTTAATCTTTAAGCTTCAAAGGGCAGCAACCAAGTTGATCATCAAGATGTAGAAGAATCTCAATCTTGAAAACCCTAAGTTATGTGTAAAGGAAAGCTCCTCTAGATCTCACAAGAGATTTACACAAAACCGCAATGTATGAGCAACAATACAACTTGTGCAACTCTGAAAAACGTAGCTAGGGTTTGCCTTATATACCTAGAGCAAAAACATAAAACCCTAAACGTTTAAAGAGTTAGGGCTGAGTTGGAATTCTGCAGAAAAACGCATCTGGGCCGACTTTCGATCGATCGAGAATTACATTCGATCGATCGAGCCAGGCCGAGAAGCTCCAATGCTTCTGCAGTCTCTCGATTCCAACTTTACAAAATTAAACCAACTTTGAGCAAGCCTAAACAAGACTAAATACATTGTTTTGATCATGGTTTGCCAACATTACAAATTAGGTTCTAAATACATAAAATCCTAAGACCTTAAAACCTAACAAACTCCCCCTTTGGCAATCCGTGACAAAACACAAATCAAAAGCTCAAAGTTTACAAGTAAAAAGCCCTTTACAAAATAATGCTCATAAACACAAGTTCAACCCAACTACTATCCATCGGTTGCAAGTGTAGACAGCAGCTTTGTTGAATCAACCTGTATATTCCTGAAATACTTAACAAACACATAAACGCATGTGTGGCAGAAAATAGTATATAAACAGGTATAATATTCTTGTAAGATTCACACAACTCAAAATAAAGATATATATCAATGAATCAACTCACAAATATAAATCAATAAGCAATGAATCATAAGTCAACAAGAATCAAAAGAAATCATGTATATCAATATATCAATGTTACTCCCCCTAACATGAATATCCCCAAAAATGATATACAAAGTGAAGCACCTAGATACAATCTAATAAACTCCACAAAAAATATCCCATGCTAAACAACATGTCTCCCCCTAACTACAAAATCTCCTCAAAAAGTACAAAACTCCTCTATAGTAACCACTCCCCCTTTTTGTGACGGAATGCCAAAGGGCAGTCAAGAGTCGCCAGCAAAAGGTGGTGGTGAAGGTGAATGAAGTCGCGCCAAATCTGCCCGCAAAGCTCGAATCTCGTCGAACAAATCCATCAAAATCTGACCATGAGCCGCCTGAATAGTCATGACAGTCTCCAAAGTACAACGAACATCGAAGTCAGCCGCAGGAGGTGGAGGAACAGCAGCATCAGCAGCATCAACATCAACACCAACTGGATCAGGAATATCCTCACCAGCAGGACCTGTAGAAGATGAAGGAGGAGGAGGAGCGCTAGAAAAGGGATCGGACCTAGGGTGTTTAGAACCAGCTCTAAGATGAGCGGCCCTCTGTCTAAGAAAAGACGCACCTATGGGACCGATAACATGAACAGGCTCAGAAGCAGGGAAATCCTCTAAACCTAGATATAGTAAAATCCTATGAAGGAAAATAGGATGGACGAGAGCATGAGCAGTAGATGAACTCCTATAAACTTCGTTCAAAGAACGAAGAAAAAGATGAGGAAAACTAATAGGAGCATCTGTAACAAGAGCGTACAGAAAAACACACCTCTCAAGAGGAATGGTGTGCAGATGAGAAATGGGCCAGAGTGAGTGACATGCTATCCTAGAGAAAAGATAGGTAGTCTCAGGAAGCTCAGCAGAGGTGATCCGAGGATCAGAACCCCACTGGATAGATGACCCAGTGATGTAGGATATGACATCTCTCAACTCGGGTGACTCATCATAGGGATAGACAGGATCCCTAACCAAAGGTACCTCAAGAGCATCAGCCACTACCTGAGGAGTAATGGAGTACTCTACGCCTCGTATCCAACTCCTAACAAGAGTGTTGGAATCATAGACGCGGATTGAGATGTTCGAGTAGAACTCTCGAATCAAGGTAGCAGGAGGAGGAGGGTCAGACACAGCAAACAAGGGAAGCCAACCCCTACGCTTAAAGTTTGCCCTAATGGCAGGATCAAGCTCATCAAAAGAAACAGACCGCTCAGCCCAAATCTTCCTCTTAAGGTTTAAAGTCTCGTAAAGCTCTTGGTTTTTCTCACTAGGGAACCGCTCACTATCAAAGGAGGGAGGGGAAGAAGTAGGAGTGGGAAGAGTCCTACGTGCTCTAGTCTTCCTAGGCATGGTGCTAAGGAAAAGGACAGAGACACAGAGAGAAAACCAAAAAGAACAATACACAAAAACCAAGGGCAGACTGCAAGTTAGCAAAAAAAAATATAGAATAAAATTCTATATGATGCATGAACATTAACAATGTTATGATGCATGAACTAATGCAGTAACTAGGATCAAATTAAGTTCAAATTCACAAAATTGGCTTGAACACAGAGTTTCTTAACAAAAACCCTAAAAATTTGAGAATCACTTGAAAATTTTTGTACCAAATTGATGAACCAATCATTACAGACTATTGAAAACAGTTTATAATAACCAATTGCATCAATTACACAAGCCAATTTTATCAATTAAACCCAAATTCACGAAAAGCCCCAATTCGGATCAATTATAAACCCTAGAAATTTAAGTTTTCCATAAAACACAAAATTGATCAAATTAATCAATCAAGAACATGTCTATAATGTGTCCCCAACAAAACCCATTGATCAATTGCAAACAATTTGGTCCGAATCAACAAAAATCCCAAAAAGAAAAGTTCCGAAAATCTCCCTAAAAATGCATGAAAAATGCATGAAATCATGAAAATAAATTGAAAAGGAAGGGTAAAAAAGGACATACCGGCTTGAGGAGAGAGATTTTTTTGCAAAAAATCCGGAAGAAAACGACAAAAAATTGAAACTTTTTGGGCTGCCTTGTCGAACAGAGAAAAGAGTTTGAAAAAGATTTTGAATAGTTCTTTGAAAAAGTCAGAAATCCTCTTTTTAAAAAGCCTTTCCACGATATTCGATCGATCGAAAATTACATTCGATCGATCGAATGTGACAGTCAATTTTGCACATTCTGAAGCACTTTTTCGATTGATCGAAGAATACATTCGATCGATCGAAATGGGCAGAAATTCTCAAAAAAATTTGGGAAAAACACAGTTTTGAAAAATGCAAGTCCAATTTTGAAACAACTCCTCAAAGCACTTGAACAATGAATACAAAATGCATGAGTATGAAATGGAATGCTTTTTCAAAAACCCTAATTTTCAAACCCAGTTTCATCAAAAAACAAGATTCAATTAACCTCCCATTTAATTTTCTCAAGCCAAATTATGTTGTGCACAAATCTCAAGATATTTTTAGACTTGGTTGGTCAGACCAAGGACACACACACTAACATGTACAGTGTTTAACAAAGAGTAACTTGTGTAGTGTGTGAAACTAGCAAAAACTTGAGATACATGTAAGGTGATATGTGAATAGCAATCAAACACAAAGTCTACACAATTCATCACACAGAATTTAAAAGAGACTATCACCTAAAGAGTTACATCCTATAACTCCCACATCTCCTAAAACAATAGCTTGCAATCATGTAAGTTTCTTGTATTATTGCCTCTTATATATATATATGAGTTGGCATTCAGCCTAATAGTACACACCGGTTTGAATTAAGTGAATTGGCATTAAGCCTAATAGTACACACTAGTTTTAATTTTAAATGAGGCTACACCTTATGTTCTTTTTGTGTATGTGCCACACTTTCTCGAGCACAAAATCTAATGATATGCACTAAGGTGTTCATGATTGGCTAGTGAACAGTGGTGAGATGGTTATTTATGCCTTTCTCAAAAGGATCAAGTCCGACAGTCAAAAACAAGTGACTTCATGATTAAGGCAAAGTGATTAAGAACCACACACGTCTTTCCCACACAACATGCACTACAAAGCTTTAACTAGTAAAGTGCAGTAAATAAGCTCATCCAAGTTAAACAAGGTACACTTGACATGACATGTGTAAAAAGAATGACCAACCTTGTTTTCAAAAAACCAAGAAATAGTGTTCAACAAAGATTTTGCTTTCTCTTTTTTTTTTTTTTTTTATTATTATTATTAATTACTAAAAGAGAAAACAAATAAATCCTAGAATGAAATGCATGTATGTAATGCAATGCAAGTCCTAGAACAAAAGAAAAACACAAAAATCAAATAACAATGGTCACAACAGAATAGAGCAATGAAGCACAAGGACCAAGAAAGACAACAGCTAGGGACAACGAAGCACACCAATCACTTGACGAAGTGTCTCAAACTTACTTCCATCAAGTGGTTTGGTAAAGATGTCAGCATTTTGACGATCAGTAAGGAATATATTCAAGAGCAACTATTTTCTTTTCAACCAAATCCCTAATGAAATGATACCTAAGCTCAATGTGCTTGGTCTTAGAATGTTGAACCGGATTCTTAGATATATCTATAGCACTAGAGTTATCGCAATAGACCACCATGGTATCTTGAGGAATCCCATAATCACCCAAAAGTTTCTTCATCCAAAGAAGCTGTGAACAACAACTCCCGGCAGCAATATATTCTGCCTCAGCAGTGGATAAAGAAACAGAATTCTGCTTCTTACTCATCCAAGCCACAAGATTGGCTCCTACATAAAAACACCCCCCCAGTGGTGCTTTTTCTGTCATCAGCATTCCCAGCCCAATCAGAATCAGAAAAGCCAGCAAGAGACAAGTTTGACTCCTTGCTATAAAATAAGCCATAATCACAGGTTCCACTTACATATTTTATAATCCTTTTAACAGCATTTAAATGAGAAACCTTAGGATTAGACTAGAATCTAGAGCAAACACCAACACTAAAAGATATATCAGGACGACTGGCAGTTAAATACAAAAGACAGCCTATCATGCTTCTATACAAGGTAACATCAACAGACTCACCTGATGAATCAATTGTCAACTTTGCATTAGCTGCCATCGGCGTTCTAGCATGAGCAGCCTTGTCCAGTCCAAATCTTTTAACCAAATTCCTTGCATATTTAGCTTGGTTGATGTAAATTCCTGTCTCAGTTTGCTTTACCTGCAATCCCAAAAAGTAAGTTAGTTCTCCAACCATGCTCATTTCAAACATCGCCTTCATTTCATCTGCAAAAGAATGAGCAAGAGAATCATTAGTAGCACCAAAAACAATGTCATCAACATAAATTTGAGCTACGACAAAGCCTGTCTTATCCTTTCTTATGAAGAGTGTTGTATCTGCAGATCCCCTTTTGAATCCATGCTCAGTGAGATAAGCAGTCAGTCTGTCATACCAAGCCCGAGGAGCTTGCTTCAACCCATAGAGAGCTCTCTTCAGTTTGTAGACGTCATCTGGTCTATGAGGGTCTACAAAGCCTTTAGGTTGTTCAACATACACTTCTTCTTGTATCATTCCATTCAAGAAAGCACTCTTGACATCCATCTGATATAGCTTGAAGTTTAGATGATTTGCTATAGCCAACAATATCCGGATGGACTCTAACCTTGCTACTGGTGCAAATGTCTCATCAAAGTCAATTCCTTCCACTTGTGTGTACCCTTGTGCAACAAGTCTTGATTTGTTTCTGATCACAGTGCCATGTTCATCTGACTTGTTCTTAAAGATCCACTTAGTTCCAATCACATTTACATCCTTTGGTCTAGGAACTAGTTCCCACACATCATTCCGAACGAATTGATGAAGTTCTTCATGCATAGAATTTACCCAATCAGCATCTTGAAGTGCTTCATCCACCTTCTTCGGTTCAAATTGGGACAGATAGCATGAGTGAGTGATCACATTCAAAGCTTTTGATCTCAACCTCATATTATCATTCAGACTGCCCAATATATTTGTGGAGGGATGATTCAGTCTCACTCTAGAGGATGGTCCTTTGACTAAAGAAGTGGAAGTTCCTTTCTGTGTAGATGAGGGACTGGGTTGACTTTGTGCCTGTCGAGTGTCACGAACTGGAGTGGATGGTTCTGAACTTGAAGGTACTGAGACTGTATCATTTAACACCAACAGCTCTTCTTCACTATGTTTGACAACATCCTCAGTAAGAAGAGAGTCATCCACTTCTAAAGACGTATCTTGAGTAGGAACAGTGCTTTCTGAACACACTTCATCATTTATCACAACATTTGAAGATTCCATGACTGTTTTGGTTCTCAGATTGTACACTCTATAAGCTCTACTGGTGGTAAAATATCCTAGAAAGTATCCTTTGTCGCTCTTGGCATCAAATTTTTCTAGGTTCTCTCTGTCACGCAGAATGTAACAGTCACTGCCAAATATCCTGAAATATTTGACAACAGGTTTCTTCCCTCTCCGGAGTTCATAGGGAGTCTTCTTAGAATCAGGTCTAAAATACACCCGGTTGAGTGTATGGCAAGCAGTGTTGACTGCTTCTCCCCAGAAAGACTTTGGCAAATTTTTGTTGTGAAGCATGACTCGTGCCATTTCCTGAACAACCCTATTTTTCCTTTCCACAATTCCATTCTGTTGAGGAGTCTTAGGAGATGAGAACTCTTGGTGAGTGCCTCGCTCATTGCAGAAAGTAGCCAGCTTGGTATTTTCAAACTCTTTTCCATGATCACTTCTGATTCTGGCTATCACAGTATTTTTCTCAACCTGCAATTTCTTGCACAGATGGATCATCTTCTCAGGAGCTTCAGCTTTATCTTTCAAAAGTATAACCCAAGTATATTTAGTAAAGTCATCCACAACAACTAGAATATACTTCTTTCCACCCAGACTTTGAACTCTTGCAGGACCCATGAGATCAATGTGTAGTAACTCTAAAGGTCTTGACGTTTGAACACTAGTCACAGATGGATGCTTGGATTTTACTTGTTTACCTATTTGACATGGTCCACAAATGCACTTTTCTATTTTCTCAAATTTAGGTAAACCTATAACTGCCTCACACTTGGAAATCTTTTCTAACTGCTTATGACTGGCATGCCCCAACCGTTGATGTCACAAATCAACTTGATCTATCTTTGCACTAAAGCACTTGTTGTTTACACTTGGTGTTATTCCATAGCAGTTGTCAGCTGTCCTCACACCAACACTCATACAATCACCTCCTCCATCAAGTATCTCACATTCATACTTGGTGAAGAGAACATTTAAACCCTTATCGCAAATCTGACTAATGCTGAGTAGATTGGCCTTCAATCCATCAACATACCAAACATCTTCAAACATTGGCAAACCTGGAATATCCACAGTACCAATGCCTCTGATTACAGACTTACTTCCATCTCCAAAGGTGACTGTCCCAATCTTTCCTTCAAAAAGTGTTTTGAACAAATCTTTATTTCCTGT
Source organism: Quercus gilva (assembly GCA_023621385.1). Lineage (NCBI taxonomy): Eukaryota > Viridiplantae > Streptophyta > Magnoliopsida > Fagales > Fagaceae > Quercus > Quercus gilva. The sequence continues at coordinate 74,803,006 of CM042476.1, forward strand.
CATGTGCCTGGAACAACCACTATCCAAATACCAATGACAAGAATCATGTGCCTTTAAGGCGGTTAAAGCAGTATAACAAACATAATTCTTATCACATGTGATTATGCCAAAATACTTCAGGAAAGATTTAACAAAAACAATAAATGGCAAAGACAGTAAGTAGATAAGTTGACTAATAAGCAAAAAGATTTTTCAAGACTCCATGACAACCGGGGTCAAGAATCAGCTCAGAGATGAAAATCTCAAACAGAAGAGCTACCCGCTCTGATACCACTTGACAGGGTTTAGACCCCTTAAACTATAACCAGATTATGTAGCCTAGATTAATTAGCCAAGTTTTTACTTAGTCAAATTAAGCAATTCTAGGTTAAAACAATCACAAAATCATATCATGCATGTAAAACATATAAAGCAGCGGAAAGTAAATAACACAGTGATATGATCACCCAGGAAAACCAAACCGGTAAAAAACCTGGGGAGGATTTTACCCACCGATCCTCAAGGCAAAACGGAATCCACTAAGAAAGAATTGAAGTTGTTACAAAATGACTTACAAGCTCCCCGCTTGACTTCCTAATGCTACCCACCAGTAGTAAGTTCCTGACACGACCACGCGCAGGCTCCGAATCCACGGACTACTTCTTCCTTTGTATTCCTTCAATCAGGTACAAGCTCCTCGCTTGTTAATCTTTAAGCTTCAAAGGGCAGCAACCAAGTTGATCATCAAGATGTAGAAGAATCTCAATCTTGAAAAACCTAAGTTATGTGTAAAGGAAAGCTCCTCTAGATCTCACAAGAGATTTACACAAAACCGCAATGTATGAGCAACAATACAACTTGTGCAACTCTGAAAAACGTAGCTAGGGTTTGCCTTATATACCTAGGGCAAAAACATAAAACCCTAAACGTTTAAAGAGTTAGGGCTGAGTTGGAATTCTGCAGAAAAACGCATCTGGGCCGACTTTCGATCGATCGAGAATTACATTCGATCGATCGAGCCAGGCCGAGAAGCTCCAATGCTTCTGCAGTCTCTCGATTCCAACTTTACAAAATTAAACCAACTTTGAGCAAGCCTAAACAAGACTAAATACATTGTTTTGATCATGGTTTGCCAACATTACAAATTAGGTTCTAAATACATAAAATCCTAAGACCTTAAAACCTAACAGAAAGAAAGGAAACAACACATGTAGAGATAGGTGAAGAAGACATACATCATCATATATAGCAAAGATAATCACAATGTATGTAAACATGGTGACAAGACCGGTGTAGAAGAAGAAGAAGCTAAAAGAAGCTCTTACAACAACAAGGAGGTAAACACTCCCTCTAACAAGATGAAACATTACTCCCCCTTATAAAGGCATGTATTTCTCCCCCTAACTTGTAGAATATTAAAAAAGAAACCACAATTTATCTTCCTTTTTGTCATGATTGACAAAGGATACAAGAAGCTAGAAAGCTTCACCTGAGAAACATAAAGATGATCAAGGATGATCAAAAGGGCACAAGGAATCCATATAAATACATGAATGTTATCAAACATGCAACTCAACCAAGGATCCAAACAACATTTTGAACTCTCAAAATCATCTTTCAACCAAAAAAAATGTTAAGCACATAGATCCCAAAAACACACACACACACTAAACAAGTCTAACTAATTTAGTGAGTATACATTAACACATGTAAACCTTATGATGGCCAAATCACATTGTACCTGCACATGTATCAAGAGTAGCAAAGAATATTGCGTGTTGTGTGTGAAAAACATTGCAAGATTGCATAAGTGTCTAAATGTTATCACGATTTGAGATATGAGAAAATCACTTTAACTCATACATAATCATAACTATTTGATGGGGACTATCATCTTCGAGGTACATCCTATAACTCCCACATCTCCTAGAATACATGTTTGCAATCATATATAAAGCATTTTATTCTTTTTTCTTTTTATTTTTTTCTTTGGATATTTTTCTTTTTAAGCAAATCATGCATGGGCATATAAAAGAAAGAAAAGAAATACCCAATGATGTTAAGCTTTTAACATTCCAATTTTGTTATGCCAAAGCACACAAATATCATTGACATTGCACTTTTGCTATGCTGAAGCATACATATGTTATTTCATGATTGGCGGGCAACAGTGATGAGATGGTTATTTATGCCTTTCTCTTAGGATTTTCTAGTTCTTCCTGTCAAAAAGAGTGATACGAGTGTTAAGTATAAGAGATCACTTAATCTTACTCATCACAAATACAAGCCACAAAGCTCACTTGCTTAGTTGTGCATAGAGATGCTCATCTAAGTTACAAAAGATATAAAGTTTAGAAAACTTTGTTTCAATGGCCATCCAAGGTACACAATTACCAATGTATACAAAACACACACTGTTTTTGTATTTTTCTAATTTTTCCTTTTTATTTTTATTTTGAAAACAAAACAAAACAAAACAAAAACTAAACAACCAAACAAAAACAGACAAACAACATGAAAGTAGAAAGAAAGATGCATATGCATGAAGGCATGATAGAAGGGTGTAGATGCATGAAAGCGTGATTCCAAAAAGTAGATAAGAAATCAAGCAAAGAGAGTTCGACTTTAGATAGAAAGAATTAAAGTAGAGGACAAACAGAAAAGGCAATTAAGTCTTAAGCTCCTTTCTCACCCACACAACATGAGTCTTTGGTCGTGAAGATGAAAAGACACGTGTCCTAATATGTCTACTAAAGGACATAGAAGAATTAAAATTCTCCTAAAATTGAGTTAAAAAGCTCAAAACTTTTAATAAATCTTCAAACAAAGGTGTAGGTCCTTGAAAGGAAACTTGTGACCTTTTGGACACTTGCTTTTGAGGATACAACTTAAAGAAATTAGGACGAATGTGTCCAGAAACACCACAATGGTGACAAACATGAGGTCTAACAAAGGATTTAGAATAAGACAAATCAGTTTTGGATTTCATACCTTTATCACCTTTCTCAAATTGTGGAACAAAGATGGTCCTTGATCCAAAAGCCGAAGAAGAGGAGGGGCCGGAGGAAACAGCATATCTTAAGCCAGTCTTATCAGAGCTAGTCTTTTGAGCACTTAATACCTCATCAAGCTTTGCACTAGACATCCTCTCTATTTGAGTTCTAGCTTGACTAAGCTCAACCTTAAGATTCTTGACCTTCTCTTATAATGAGGTGTTCTCCACAACAAAAGTCTCAACTAACCTTGTAGTCTCATCTAGCTTGACTAACAGATCAGCTTTTTCAGTTTTTACCCCATTAAGCTCTTTTCTACAAAAATGAAAAGTCTTTTAAAATTTTATAGATTCAGTGCATAGCTTATCATAGGCTTCATGAAGGGTCAACTTCTTGGGTACTTCATCATTAGAAGAATCCTCACTGTCACTAGCACTCTCTAGAATCACCTTATCAGTTGAGACAACAAAGGCCATAACATGACTACATTCATCCGTATACTCATCAGAAGAGTCATTTTCAATATCACTCCAAGTAGCAATCAACCATTTATCTTTTGACTCTTTGGTCTTTTCCTTCATAAGGTAGTTTGGACACTCTATCCTTATATGACCAAAACTTTTGCACTTATGGCATTGGATGAGGGGTTTCTCACTCTTACCCTTCCTAGAAGATTTAGATTTCCTAAGAGGTTTGCCCTTATCCTTTTTCCTAAATTGAAGAAGCTTGATAATCTCATCAGTTATGAAAGTTAGATCCTCATCCTCATCTTCATCTTCATCTTCACTTTTATCTTCATCTTCAGAGTCCTCAATCTCTTCCTCTATACCCTTAAGAGCCAAGTTTTTACTCTTTCCACTTTTTTCCATTGAGCCTAATCCCATCTCCTAGGTTTGAAGGTTCCCTACAAGCTCAGTCAAAGGAATTTGATCGATGTCCTTCACTTCTTCAATGGCAGTGATCTTGGCATGGAATCTTTCAGGTAAGGACCTAAGGATATTTCTAACAATTTTGGATTCTGCTATAGATTCTCCAAGGTTGAAGGCAAAATTCACAATATCCTTGAGTTTAGCATAGAACTCATCAAATGTCTCATCCTCCTCTATCCTTATTTCTTCAAAACTACTAGTGAGTCTTTGAAACTTCACAGTCTTTACTGCCTTGGTACCTTTATAGGTGGTCTCAAGAATGGTCCATGCTTCCTTGGCAACTTCTGTGGATGATATTTTCTTGAATTCCTCATTGGTCACCTCACAAAACAAAGCATTCAAGGCCCTATTGTTGAAATTTGCCACTATGATTATTGAATCATCCCAATCCACCGGTGCTTCCTTTAGCTTAATCCAGCCAACTTCAACAGCTTACCATAGCTATTCACTTAGAGCTTGCAAAAAAACTTTCATACGAACTTTTCAGTACGCATAATTAGTACCATCAAATAAAGGAGGAATAAAAAGAGATTGTCCACGATCCATGACAACAAGGGTCAAGAATTGCACTAAAGAAATTAATCCAATCAGAGTGAACCCGCTCTGATACCACCTGTTGGGAAATTTAGACCACAGTTGATAGAATTAACAAGTTTTAAACCCAAGTTGTTAATTATACTTATTATGAATAAAACTTGTTAAAATAAACAAACATCAATATCATGTCAAAATCATGCAGCGAAAAAATAAATAAGACAAGATATGATGACCCAGGAAAACCAATGAAACAAACTAGTTTCATAGTAAAAATACCTGGAGGAAACCTTCCCGAAAAGCAATCCACTATAGTAAAGAGAAGTTCGAGATCTAATACAAAACCATTGTCCCTAGACTCTACAATCCCCGTAGATGAACTTATAGTAGAAACCTTCTACCGCTTCAGAACCTCTGAACTCTTCAATATATGAATGCCACCCTTTTTGCATGGATCCCAGTACGTGATTAACCAAAGATGCACGGCTCCCAATACATGACTAACACACCAACTTGAAGAAGATTGTTCCCTGCAAAGTTCTTCACTTCATTAACAATGAAGATCAAGAAGAACTTGATTACAAAACCCTAAGGCGCAAAGACGCAATAGCTTCTTTTAGAGAGAATAAGGTATCAGTCACCTTTTTCATATGTTCTCCTTATATTCTCTTATGTGACGGCCTCTAAAATAAGCTTTATATATGTCTAGGGCTGTGAGAAAAGAAACCCTACACAAATACATAAGCATGGGCTAAAAATTAGATCTGGAAATCTAAATTTTGTAATTCACGATCGATTGAGAGGTGTTGAGAAGATATCGAGCCTATCTGTTGTGAGCTATCTAGAGCTACCGAGGAGCTATCGAGGGGACAGAATGTTGCTCGATCGATTGACCTAGCTATCGAGAGGTGTCGAGATTGCGATAAAAAGAAAGCTGAAGAGCTCAATAGATAGCCTGCTGTCGAGAGGTGTTGAGCAACTATCGAGATTTAAAATCCAGTACTTTCTCACTTGATTCTTGGACAGACTTGCATGGCTTTAACACTTGAACTTGAAACAAGGTTTCTTAAAGCATTAAACACACCCTAGATCTATCCAATTACAAGTAAAGTTTGTTTTGTCAAAGGATTAGCCAATTACACAAAATAGTGACATGTGTTCCCAACATGTGAAACACATATGTCCTAACAGTAGGTGCAATCATAGGGAGAATTGAAAATTCTAGTCTTCATTCTTTTGCTTGTTCCAACAATTGGCCGAGGTTGATAGTTTGTTTTCCCAACCAGAGATTAAATCATATAGTACTTTGCTTGAGAGTACCGTGGTTTCATATTAGAATTGTATTCCAAAAATCCACCAATTTTGGGAAAAGGAAGAGAGCATATGAACCAAGTCCTCTTGGTGATTACAGATTTCCTTGTGAGAATTGATATTCTATTCATAAAAAATTTATGCAAATTAAATCATACATCCAATTGTTGGTTAACAAGTTGCATGATGCATGAGACATAGAAACTAATTTACTAATGTATTCCGTCTAGCGAATTTAAAAGACTAATTACTTTTCTAAGAGCTTTATAATTCAAATAACACATCTAGGATTTAAATTCCCACACCTCCAGTTATAGAATTATAAAAAAATAAATAAACAATGAAATTAAAAAACCCTAATATAACCTTATAAATTTTCCTCATAAACTAAAATACCATATCCATTGTCTTTTGTAAGTCATCTGATTTCCCTAAAAATTCCCTAACTCTCTTAACCCACATGACCCATCTTACTGTGCTTGACCAGACCCATGCTGGCAAGACCCATTGCAAAGAGCACCGGATCTAGTGAAGTCATACTTGGTGAGATTTTGTGACACACCGTCGTTGTTTGTTGTGCAAAGCCTTTCATCATTGTGGTTCAGACGTTGACCCAAAACAAAACAAAAAAATAAAAAAGAACAAAATCTTGGATTCTACTTATTGAATTTATAAGAAATCCAATCATGCGAAGTTCCAAGCTCCTTCAATCAAAATTTAAAATAACGCTTTTAAGTTTTGAGTTGTAAATATAATTAGACAAAAAAATAAAATAAAATAATCTCCATTGAAAGCCAGACTTTTCAATTCCATGCAAATATTGTGTGGCCGGAGAGTTTGGTACTGAAAGCTAGGGAGAAAATGGGCAAATGTCCTTTCCGTGCAAACAATGCAGCATTTTGCCCCATTTCCCAAACTAATTAGGGAAATGCCCCTCTTTTGAAAATCAATTTTCTCAAAATCAAGTTGAGCCCTATAGTGGCGTTTTTAAAGAGCCTATAGTGACATTTTAAGGACCTATAGTGGCATTTTGTAAATCAACCTCCATGAAAATCGATTTTCAAAAAATGGGCATTTTCCTGATTAGTTTAGGAAATGGGGCAAAATGCCACTTTGTTTGCATGAAAAGGGCATTTGCCCATTTTGGCCTTGAAAGCCAGACTCTCAGTTCCATGCAAAAGGTAGCTTTATTGGCAATTTGGAACCTTATGAAGTTCCATAGCCGTTTTGCAATCTAAGAATAGGAATAAAAGAATTTCGTGGGTTTTGATTCCTAATATGGTTTAGTCAGGAGGAATATGAGGGGATGATTTTCAGTGGTTTATATTAAGTTGAAGAGTTTGTCAAAATGCATCAAAATTTTTATATTTAATTATCAAGTATCTTCCATATATATGCTTTTGGACTTAAAATGTGTCTTCTGCTCTTCATGGATCAACAAGATTAATAAACTTTGATCGGTTTGGAATCCTCAGACTCTATGACATTGCTGAAATGGTTGAACAATAACTAAGTGAATTCTACTCTTGAATGAACATATAAGCAATCAAGAGACTTTATTACAAAGTCCTTGTAAAAATAAGATGGAGGGTGGTGGTAATGAGTTCAATACTTACACAGGTTGCCCCTGTGATTTATCATCAAACATTAACTTTAGTTTGTTTATTTATTTTTTTTATATATATAATTTTGTTTATTTTAGTTTTGAAGGACTTCTTTAGATTATGAGATTTGTCAATTTGGTCCGACTAAATAAAAAGTTACATTTTTAAGTTGATTTGTCAATTTGGCTATACTAATTTGCGTTTTACACTCTTAAATTTGATAAATTTGAATTTTATTTTTTAATGTTTCAAAATTTTGGATTTACACTCCTAAAATTGCATAGTGTTTGCAAAAAGACCCTTCCACCCCTATTCATGAATGAGGTAACCATTAAAGGTCAAATTACCTCAAAACAATGTGGTTTTGAATAAAACAATTAAATGTTGAAATTGTAGTTATCAAGTCACCATCACATTTAACTTCAATTAAATCTTGAATAGTATATCTAACAATCTTAATTATATAATTTTTGACATTCTTAATCAATTCAATCTTCTTCGTTTTTGACCAATCACAACTTACCCTAAACTTGGGTTAGCTATTATAAACTTCAAGCAAAAATTAACAATTCTGTCTTCTTTTCCAATTTTTTGAAACCACTGTTCAATGTCAATAGGAAAAAACCAACCTATTCCACACGTAATTGCCAATAACCACAAAAATGCAAGAACGGAGGCTAGTACGAATCCAAACTGTATAGTAAGTAGACTGATGGCCATATTTACTGGAGTCAGTCTATGGAAGGAGACCCATGGAATGGAAAATTAGCTTGCTTTGATCAAGAGATGATGGCCGTATTGACTGGAGTCAGTCTATGCAATATTTCTTTGATAGTAATAGGATATTGAAGTTTATGAAAAATAGAAAAATGTGCTAGAAGTTGCTGCATTAGGAAGAAAATCGAACTAAAAAAAAAATTTGAAGATATATGCTTTTACACTGGACTAATCTTCTTCAACTTTTTATTACTCGTAGCTTTACTCCTTGTAACTTCCATTGTTATCGTATCCTTGGTTCCAATGTGACCCAATTATATTTTATCATCCACTTACTTTGAACAAATGTGTCACGCCCCAAAACCGATACTCGGATTTGTGACCATGACCGGCATGCTAATATCAAGCCTAAACTTGATATTAACAAGAACCAACTTAACTTTTACAAAACTTTTGCCAAAAGCTTCTCTCTTTCTTTTCTTTCTCATTTCTTTTCTTTCGATTTTAATTTTTCCCTTGATATTCAGAGCATTTACACTATACTCAAAATATAACATAATCCACCCGTCATTCAATTTCCACATTTTCACATAATACATCTCTTAATACTTTAAAGTACACAACTTTCATTAGATCCTAAAATACACAATACTTCAAAACTAAACATCAAATGGCTAACTTAGGATCTATACATATAAAACTAACACTAGCTCCTTCCAAAACTCAACTAAGGCTCCCTCTGCTCCAAATTAAAACCTGTTGACTGAAAAATAATAGGGTGAGCTACGAAGCCTAGTAAAGGTAAGATATATGAGGATTTAATAAGGATGCATGTAAATCAATTCATTTCATTTTATAATTGTTCAGGCTGGCCAGGCAGTTAGCTCATGACTTAAACTCTCGACTCAGTCAAGTCGTGAGGCCAAACTGCCAGTTCACTCTGTTTGGGAAAAACTGACTTTTCGCATTCCAAACACACACCAGTATAAATACCCCTTATACCCACGTATTGTAGAGAGCTTCCAGGGAGAATTTTGAGAAAGAAACCCTAGAGAAAAATAAGATTGACTCATCCACAATCTTCATTCTTATTTCTCCAAATTCCTTTACTCTCACCCTCTTCATTGTTACATCCTTGAGAGGTATATTAGCCAAAACCTTTTCTCACCATAACCATATCTCTGAGGAGGCTATTTGGTGCTAGGGAAGCAGTTAGGAAGGGACCAATTGATATTGGTTGATGCTATAGGCTATAGCGGAATCCGGTAAGCTAGAGAAGACAAAGGTTCGGCGCAACCTCGTTGGAGCAAGAAGCTTGGAAGGCTTAGGTACACTGGGTAGATTAGGCTTGGAGGGTCTTTTGCTATTCATGTATCCAAACTTGATTCTCTAGTGGATTATTGACCACTTGGAGGGCGGCGGAGAGGTTTTACGTCGAAGACTTCGATTTCCTCTTCGATAACACATTGCTGTGTTGTCTTTGTGTTTGCATCTCTCTTCCCTTAATCTTTGCCATTTAATTTCTGCTATGGATGTGATTTTATTTGGTTTAGATTATGTTATCAATTATGTTTTAGCTTATTTACATTTTCTGCACGCACATCGTTTGTTAATAAGCTTGAATTGGTAATTTGTAATTTGGGGGGGACAAAATGGGCTTCTGCCATACATGCTTTTGCCCCTTTTCCCAAACTAAATAGGGAAGTTCCCTTGTTTTATAACTCGATAATACGAAAGTCAAGTTTTAATGAAGAACTCGATATAACTATGATCGAGTTAGTCTGACCGTTGTGCCACGCTAGCGCAGCAGACGTGGGTTTTCCCCAATAAAAAAATGAGCGTGTAGTCATTCATAACTCGGGAACCGTAAGAGCGAGTTTTCTTTAGCAGTTTGAATCAATAGGACCTTAACGTCTCACAACCCTTATTCACTCACTCTCTCCCTGTACACTCCCTTTCCCTCGCTTTCTTCCATCACTCTCTCCCTCGCTCGCTCTGCGATCAGGCTTCCCGACTCTTCCTCACTCTCCATCAATCTCACTCTCCCTATCCAGTCTCCCTCAATCGTCGTTGCTTGCCGTCGTCGTTGCTTCCCGCCGCCGTTGATGACAGGTACAATCCTCTCCTCTGATATCTTTTCTGATCTTGGTTAATATTAAGTTGTGTTTTATGTGGGATTTTGATTATTTTGTTGAAACTTACTTAAAAAGTAGTAAATTTACTAATGAAGATGAGAATTTTGTTGTCTTTTATATGCTACGATGATGATGATGTAAAGTATTTCTTGCTATATGGTTATGTCTGTGTGATTTTCTAATTAATGAGAAATTTGTTGTCTTTTAACATGCTGCAATGATTATTTTCTCATTAATGAGTTTAAATGTGGTTGGGGTTTTGATGGGGGGTTTTGGCAAATCGAGTGGTGGTGTTTCAGTGATGTCTCTAGGTTTGTGTAAAATGTGTCTTATCTAGGCATGATTTTGTTATAGTTGTTGTAAATGGTGTCAAACTAATTACGTTTGAGTGTAAATAGTTGTTGTAAATGGTGTAAAATGTGTCTGAAGCTAAACCCATCTCGTAAAGATTGGTTTGGACAAAGATTGGTTCTATTGGTTACGTGTTAAGGAAAAAATGATGAAAATGATGAGACTGTGGTTGTTTGAAGCAGTCTTCCGTAAATCCAAGATGTTCTGCCCATAATGACATCCTATATACATAAATCTATGAAATACAATACACATTCACATGAAACAGAAAGTCAGTTACTGTAAGTCCAGTTAAAAACTAGTAAGAGTGATGAAATAGTAGTGTTTAGTACAGCAACAAACAAATTAAGTTCTTTCATATCCCTTAAAAGTTTTAGTACTCATTGTTTTTGGTATATCTAGGTTTTTTATAATTTTCATTATTTATTGGAATTGACACTACTTTTGTTTTGCAATGTAGAAAATGTTAAGTAACTTTACTAAAAAAAAATTCATTCGCTGGTACCCTCAGCTTATATGTGCAAATGTATGGCTGGAGAAGCTAATATAGCAAGCATAGAAGTTATTTTCCTTGCAATACAACTCCTCTTTGTTTAAAATTGACCATATGGAAGGGGAGAGGAATAATTGAACATTCAATGGTCCTGCACCCTTTGGTGAATTTGAGATTCTTGTTTGAACCTTGAAGTATTATAATATTCTTTACTCTAATTTTTTTATTTAAAGAATTTGGAGAGTGGGTGCTTTTTAAGGTTTCTCTAAATCAATTTGGTACTCTTCTATAGGAGCACAAATATGTGAACGTTTTTTGGCCCCCTTTTATTTTGAGCTGGCTGGCTACTATAGATTAAGAAATTTAAAATCTTTGTGTAAATGAAAATGGGTGCTTCTATTGTGGATATTTCAGGATCCATTTGTGCGGTTCTAACTCATTACTCAAAGATGATATAGATATCAATGAAAGCCCTTGAAATATTCTTTTGATTTCACATTTTTTACCCCTGAATGTTTGAATGTTATCTTGTCACTTGAAATATTCTTTTGATTTCACATTTATGGATTTTGTTTCTTGGCAGTTTTTTTAAGGCACATATGTTTGATCCGTTTTTCTTGATCAGTCCTCTTTATTAGGTGCACAAATATGTAAACTGCCTCTTCCCTGTAAACTGCTGTTTAGGTGGTGTACAAAATTAATAAGGAAAAAGTTAACAAGGAAAAAGTTAATGGAGCAAAGAAAAGGGTGTTGTTCTCACATTCACTGAGGAGTCCATTATTTAAATTCATGGTGGGGTTGAGAGGAGGGGGTATCATTTTTTCGTATTTTAGGAATACTTAAAAATTTTCTTAGATTTTGGATACATTTTGAGGACAAGAAAAAAGAATTTAATTTTTATGACGGTTGATTATATTTCTCATAAAAGTGGTGTTATAACTTAAATTTTTTAAAATAGTTTATTAATAATTACCCTAAGGGCATCTATGAATATAAAAATACTTTTAACCTTATGTTGACTAAGGATTGAAAGTTAAATGTATGAAATAATCATAGATTTTGTCATTGGCAAGGTTTGGGGCATGTTATCTCATTTTTAATTAAAAAAATTCCTAAACGGGCAAGCTAAATAGAATTAGCATTTACTGATTTTATAATTTTTTTTAACATAATTTTGTTAAAATGTATATCTCCAAATCATGATAATTAGTTTGAATTTTCCCTTTTGAGAAAGTGCTAAAAAAGAGGTTGAGGTAATATATGTGATTGGTATATGTAGATATTTTCTATAAAAAATTATGTATAGAAAACTAATTATATGTATAAAAGATAATATTATTAAAATAAAAAAGTTTAGTAAATATAAAAATATAAAATTTTTTAATAATATCAAAATGATCCGAGTCTATTAAAAATTTTATAGACTTTTGCATAAAATAAATTAACTATGTTAATAATTTTTAATGAAAGAGCTAATGATAAAAAGACTTTAATCATAATAGTGTAATACACACACATAATATTGAGTTATTTGGAGCAAGGTATATAGTGAGCATGTTTCATAATCTAAACAGTTTTGCATTCATTTTTAAATTAAATTAAATGAAGCATCTATAAAAAGAATTACTAATAGAGTTTTACTTAAAAATTATGCAATGCTCATGGATAAGCCTTGATATACAGAGTCTATTTGGCAAAGATTATTTTTGCCAACTTATTTTAGTACTCAGCTTATTGGGTTGAAGTCGGTGAATCTGAGATTCTTGTTCGAGTGGTTCTGCACCCTTTGGTGAAAATGACATGCATTTTGTTGTAGATTTTATTGATTTTCATTCTTTGTGATTATAATCTTTTGATTATGTAATTTTTTTTAGGAGAATACTCTGTAATTTTTCACTTTTTTGTTAAACAAGAAATGATATTCACTGGAACATCAAACTACTCAAGTAACTTCAAGGAAAAAAAATGAGTGCATTTACTCTAGGAAACAACATTCACTCCATCATTGTGGTTTAATGAGGTTGGTACATTTTGATTGACTATTGCTTATAGCTAATACAGGGGAACAAGAGTAATACTTGTAACAACTCACCAAGCAGGGAAATAGACCTAGCAAATGAGCCTAAAATTTGAAAACGACTTACCAAGCAGAAAATTGATTAGAATTAACTCCTAAAATATTGAAAATAGGCCTACCAAGTAGGGAAATGGGCTGACTGAGTCATGGTATGCTTGCATATCTAGTGGTAGAAATGTAGAATAATTAGTATAGGTTTCTAGATATTAAGTTGAGAACTCGAGCCCAAATGACCTGTAGCTGTAGGGATCTTAGTGGTCCATCGTAAATGGGCAATTGCGTAGGACATAAAACAGGGAGCTATCAAGGATGACCTTATAGAGAGTGTTACTTTGTTGAAAAGACCAAGTTTGATTGAATAGGTTTGAGAATAAAATACCTAAACATTGAGTTGTTGCAATTTATAATTACTATGTGACTGCATTGGTCATAAGCCATAGAGTTGAATTTAAATGTCCTTGGGGGAAGATCACATATTGTGTGTCGCGTGGTTAAATTTAATATGTCTTCCCTCCATATGCAGCTCCTAATAATTGTAATTGATATTTGCCTTGTTAAAATCAATTTCAAAGACATCATACACCAAAAAGAACTCTCACATGTAAATATTGCTTAGACATTGAACATGCAGGTATCAATCAAGTTTCTAGCACATTAATTAGTCATTTGTTTATTTTTTTTACTTCAATTACAGATAATAGGAAAACAAAAAGTGTTTGTATGTAAAATTATGGCAAGTTCTTATTTATTTAAGCTTCAATTTGATTGCTTTTGGATTGCATGTTAAGTGGGGGTAAGAAGCGATGTTGACAATCTTGTTGGGATCATAATATGTTTTACTGTATCCATGCTTTTATTTTATATTAATTGTGGTTTACTTGTCAGATAATTGCTAATAATCTATTTGCTACCATGTCAGATATGTAGGCACTAGATAGAGTGTGGCCTGGACCCGACGATCTTACCCTGTTGACCCGGCAGTCAAATCATTAGTCAACTCCACTTTGGAGCCACGCCGCCGACAAGGTGTGTAGTTGTATTATTAAGACATGTCTGTTTTATAATTACCTCGTGTGCACTACCTAACACAATACTCGTCCTTGTGCAGGAGGTGCCTGGCATGCTAAAGGTTTGACGCCATAAATGTGTATTGCCGCAGGGTGAGCTAGACCCACGTATCATGCAATGCATAGATGTACCAGGTTTGACCGGTTTATTCAAGGTTCCTGATATGGAGGTCGACCACGCCTTGATCACGGCCTTGGTTGAGCGGTGGCGTCCGGAGATGCACACGTTCCACTTGCCCCATGGAGAAATGGGTATCACCTTGCAAGATATTGAGGTGATGCTGGGGATTCCGGTGGATGGGTTGCCTATTACTGGGAGTACAGCCAAGCAATGGAACGTGGTGTGCCGAGAGTTGTTGGGCCATGAACCTCCGCCCGTGATACCGAACTCAAACAAGTCTACCCTTACTGGGGCGAGGATAAAATACAAGTGGCTTAATCAACAGTTTCCTTCACCCCCAGCTGCGAATGCCGGTGACGAAGTCGTACAACAACATGCCCGCTACCACATACTTGTACGGATGGGGGCCCTGTTGTTCATGGACAAGTCTGCGGACGGGGTCTCACTGTTGCCTTTGCAATTGCTCAATCCAATCAGCAATGCGAGACGGTATAGCTGGGGCAGTGCAGCATTGGCCCGTCTCTATAGGCAACTTTGTAGTGCATCAAAGAAGGAAGCAATGCAGATTGGAGGAGCACTCTTGTTGGTGCAGCTATGGGCTTATTCAAGGTTCCCATGACTATGCCCTATTATGAGGCCGCCTCTACCTCCAGTGCACTCAGGGCCCCTTTCCATTAGGTACGTTCATTGAGTTCTCGTTATTTAAGCTAAGTGTCTCTTAGGAATAATCATTTACGTGTAATAGTATATTACATTTTATTTGTCTCTTTGATATAATTGAAAATATGTGAAACTAACAAACAAAAATAAACTATGTGAAATATAAAGCAAAGTTTGTTAAATGACCAGTTCAGTAACGAGCATTTGTTGACACCCCATGTTTGCTAGGTGGAGCGGGCCAAAATGCACTGCAAAGCATGCCACACACGTCCTTGCTACGTACCGGACGTCGCTGGCTACACTACGGCCAGACCAGGTACCTGGTTAATTTACGTCCTCAATTTGAGATTTTTATTTTCGTTTCCCTCAAGTATGTTTCCAAGTTTTTATTTTTATTTTACTTTGAATTCTTGGATTGTTGTAGGAATGAGTTGATTTCAGAATATTGGTTCCATCTTATCATTTTGGTTTGATATTAGAATTTTCATCCCATCATTTAACTCAATTGGAATGTCCATTGTGAAGTACATCACATTAGAACTTCCATTCGCAGCACTTGCATGAATACGACCAACCATAAACTCAAAAATTCTAAATTGTTAAATCAAAGGCTTCAATTCTTTTATTTTAACCTAGCATAAACAAATATTTTATAATCCAACAATTTTAAAACCTTATATTTGGAGACTTCTTATTATCAAAAGTAGGGGTGTACATGTGCATGGGTCGAATTGGTTTGGATTGAAGGGTTTTTTCCAACTCAACCTAAGAATGTCGGGTTGAGAAATTCCTAACTCATTACATGGGTAAAAACCAACACAACCCGACTCACGTGAGTCAGGTTAAGTTGGGCTGGATCAATGGGTTATATTTAAATTTAGTCATATATATATTAAGTAGAATTTGGCTATATCCTTGATTATGTACGGAAACGTTTGTGATTTACACCCAAAAAAACAAGAAAGAAAGAAGAAATTGTCCCTTTCCAAGATGTTTGAACTGAAAAAGTAACTTACCTATGTATATGTCTTTCAAAAAAGCATGTGCAACATGTGCAAAAGATTGAGCATGAAGTCTTGCTTTAGTGAAAGACAAAGTGACTTCAAACCTGTGTTGCAACTAAAAAGAACAACTCCATCAATTCTTACAAATGTCATTAATCTGATGCAATGAAGAGAAGGCACACATATTGTTCATATGTAATTGGTTATAATTCAATGAGAAATTAATTTACCTAAGAGTATACCAAAAATAATCAGATTTGTCTTTGGTTGTATTTGTGTGCTCAAGTAATTCATTTTATTTTAATGATGCATCTTCGAAATTCACGATGACATCCCTCCATTCTTCCCAGCTACTAGCTGAAACAAAAGGTTGTGTTTATTTACTAATTCTGGCATTATACACTGTTTTAACCTATTTACGATAAGAGAAAATAGAACTTTTAGCCTGCCATCAAAAGAAAAGAAAAAAGTCCAACCAAAAAAAAAAAATATCTGACTTTATATAAGCGGAATAATTGTAAACTTAGAAGATATCAATTATATTATAAACAACGAATTTCCTACTATAAATTTGACAGATATGGGTCTTTTCAAAACAAGGAAATGAAGGCACATTAGAATATAAATTATTTTTGCAAAACTCAAATAAATATATGCTAGAAATTTTATTTAAAAAATATAAATTAAGCTTGTGCAGTTTGTAATTAAATAATAAAATGTTATGAGCTCAAAACCATAGTTATTGCTCTGCCTAATAAGTAGACAATTTAGTATTTATTGTTCTAACTCTTACAATCTAAGATTACAAACATTGTTATTGCTCTACAAAAACATTGTTACACACACACAGTTATAAATTACCTTTGTTGAATTGAAGGTTATATTTTTACAGTCTACTAGAATACTGATCGACTTCGATTTACATATTCAAGTGGTATATTTTGAATTTGTGCAGTAGCATTTTGTTTCGCATAGTTAGTAAGAAATGCCGCACAACCTCCATTTTCTTCTTGGAAGACAACGGCCTAAGTTTAAATAAACAAATAACTGTTAATCAGTGATATATGAGAAAACATAAAGACTTTTGACACATTACCTCTTGTTGTTGACCTAACTGAAAAGTTGGTTCGTGCTCCTTGCACCAAAGTTGTAGAGCACAATTTAATTGCAGCATGCAACTCCTCAAGTTGTCCCCACTTGACGGGCCTTAATAGTCGTACAATTATTAAAAGTTGTGGATTATTAATGACTATTTTATTCATATAATTTTAGAAGCGTGCAACATATGCTACTCACCATATTCATTAAGAGGAGCTTGATCATAATAAGCTGTGATTTACACTACAGAGCTTGTTCCACATAATTTGTTCCACCAAGGTACTAAGATAAGACATGATTAGTTTCAGATAAATATTAAATTTACGTAATTTCAAACACTAAATTTTATAAGAAAATATATTTAGATAGAAATATGATAA